>JAIUSX010000025.1:15444383-16088766 GCA_026573805.1 Hesperophylax magnus
ACAATGGTTTTAGACTCTTTTTAGAATGCAGGGGCGATATTGGCTTTTACATGTAATTGCATTTTTTTAATACCGGAGCGACGTTCCGGTTTGCTCCAGTTCAATCCAAGCACTGCACATTTCTACTCAAGGACTCCTGTATATTTTATATCAACGGTCAATTGAGGCGTGAAAGCGGAAATGTGTATTATTTTTTGTTATAGGTTTCGTTAAGGTTCGTGAACTTACTCTATCCCTGGAATATAACGTAGGACCGGTTTTCGTATAGTCTGGTCGTTATGACGGTGTGAATGCTGCTTTGGCGTCATGAATGGCATTGTGAGATGAATTACTGGATGATTTACACCGGCGGTTTTTAAGAGGGAACAGACTATACAATATACGCTGTACGAGCTGGGTTCTCACATTCAAAATTGAAAAAAAAGTGCGTATTCAATTTATTGGAATAACTTATCGAAGCTTATAAACCTGAATATATTTATTCATAGAATAATTAAATGTATTGAATCATTGAAGAAGATAATATTAATAAATCTTCAATGAAACGTGCAACAGAAAAGCCGCAACTGGGAATTGAGCCAAGAACATACAAAAATACTGCTATTAAACAAACAGATAGCAGACTAAATTAAGGAAAATATTAATTTGTAATTTTTGAATTGAAATATGCGATCGATAAAAATGACGGAATATAATTGGGTCTCAACAGCTTAAATGGTAGAGTATTGTCCCGATAAGACAAAGGTTCTGGGTGTCTTTTGTGTTTCATTTTTCATAGAAAGATTATAAAAAAATACGATTTTAGATTTAAATATTTATTATTAAACTTTACAGAAAATTTGCGATATCTTTTTAAGTAAATACCTTTATATTTAAACTTTAAATCCCAAATTTTAATATATAATAGATTTAATCGTTTATTTTATATATGTATTTGTTAAAAAGGCTATTATATTTGCCCTATTGAAATGTAAAATTAAAACCTAACAATATAAACAAATCGCAAGATCTTAAGGCTAAGCTTAATGCTAAATCACTACTTTGATTAATCTTTATAACGAATTGGTGTACATTATGAATACCAAATATATATGCATTAGATAAATTGAAGGTTTTCCTATAGTTTCGCTTGGGTAGAATACAAATAAAAAAATAAATTACTCAATAAAAAAAATAAATATAATCTACAAAAAAAAAAACATTTTTTTCAATAGAAATGTATGAACGCGTGAAGGAAACAATTAAAAAAAAAAAGTATTATATCTAAGATTATCTGTGACAGTTTCATTTGATTACCTTTTTTGCTTTCTTGTAAAAATATTTACAAAATAAATAAAAACCATTTTTTTGCTTGAAATCGAACGTTTCTAGACTCCGTTTGTCAAGCGATTTTAATGCCTATTACCTACAATACAATGAATACCAAGAATATACACATTTTTTGCTTGTAGCTTCCTATTAATAGTCAGAGTGGTAGATACAGTCGGAGAAAGATCACAATTCAGAACCGAGAGATTGCTTGAAATGGCTTCATCCGTGTTTTCCTATTTAAATGTGTCACGCATAGTTACATACGAGTAAATATATTATCCACCGATATAAATTGTTAAATGATATTATTTGTTTACTTAGGTGTATGATGCCGAGGATCCATATCTGCACCTTTCAAATAATCTTCGATCCCTTGTTGATCAACCAACCCAGCGTTGACTGCAGTTTGTTGACTGTTGAGAACTCGCCGAACGGTACGACATCAATATTGACTCACCTCTCCATAGCGGCCGTGGGAAGATACAGCGACGGTACTCAAAACGATGCAACGGACACCGAAAGAGCAGCGCGGCCACATGCATCCGCAGCGAGTGCGAGCGAGACAGAGGGGCACGGAGTGAGAAATTCCGAAAAGAGTGGAGAATAGGAAGAGCAACGGAAGTATGGCAATAAAATGGGAGAGAGAGAGATGGAGATAAACACAGTCACGTTGGTACAATAGAGGTTGATGGCAGCGTGCAGCTACAAGAAACGGACCAGACGGTTACCACCTTTGCTAGTAAGAACAATCACAAAAAGGTAGCGCATATTATGAATTTAAAAAAAATGCATGTTGTGAACGATAACTTAATAACTTGGAGCAAGTTGATGAGTATTATGTGTTTTTGGGAAATATGTTCACGAGGGCTGGACAATTTCTATAGCGCCGCTTTTGTCAGATATCACCTAGGGGGCGCTTTACAGTTGATGCAGGTATTACAAAAATAAAGTGAAGTTAAGTTAAGTAAAATGAAGTACAGGAACAGGTGACACGAAGATAGAAGATGGAGACTCTGCAGCAAGAATCCTAGGTGGTGAAGAAACTGGACCAGCTGCTGCAGCGAAAGAGTCCACCGCGTCCACCAACAGTGCCAGCACGAGGTTCGTCATCCGTCCAGGTATGTGTCTGCTGCTAATAAAGCGCTGACACAATATCCTCTCACAGATACCAGACCTTGGCAGCACCGCTGTGACGTTCGACGAAGATAGAAGATGGAGACTCTGCAGCAAAAATCCTAGGTGGTGAAGAAACTGGATATTGTAAGAAGGATGAATGAGTACCTGGTCGCCTATAAATTGTATCAAAAGAAGCTAAGCTAGCAGATTCCAACCATTGTATATTATGCATGGAACTGGCAAAGAAAGGATGAAAATAGACCGAAAACTATATACATTAGATTTCTGAAACGTATATGTGGTTAAAACCATAAATTTAATAAAAATATGGTAATCAGAAAATAATGCAAGAATCGGCATGGTTTTAGGCATGTAGAGTGGATGAACAGAGAAAGGAGAATATTTAACACAAAAGTGAATGATAGAATCGGATCATGTCAACAGTCACAATGACTGAATGATACGATGTATGAATGTGAATGAGGCAAGGAGTCCATCTTCTCTGCCTACATGTGAGAGAAACTGCGTGATGGTTAGTTAATTAAAAAAAATACTGCCATCAATTCAACGGTAAGTATTGTAAGAGGAAGTAGGTAGCTGGACTTCCTCGTTGAGGTGTGAGATTTTTTTATTCAGTGGTGTTGTTTTACCAGAGATGTTCTTTGGCAAGTATATCTGGTGAGATGGACTAGGAAAGTTGTCGGTGCGAAGGAGCGGGTCGCATTCCTCACTTAATATGAACGATGCACAATACAATGGAGTGTAAATTAAATAAAGCACTGTTTAGGAAATGCACGGCCGCCCCCCTTTGTTATTATCGTCATTCTCAGTTTGGTATTATTATATTGGGAGGCGAGCCAGCATCAATTTACGGAAGATGGGCGAGACTCCGAAGATGAAAGGGAGTCCCAATTGCCCCCAGTTGACCGGATCCAGTGGGACCATGGCATTCAATTTGGGAGTTGCTTATGGGCATCGCCGCCCCGGTAACCATTTATTGGATAACCAACGCCTTTGCCATAGGTCACCCTAAGTGTTTCGCTACGTCTGACTGTGTTGATGTGGTAAAGTTTGTCCAGGTCTTGGTAGCGGATGCGTCTGCCCACCAACTGCGTGGCATGCGAGATCGCGAAGGAGTGCTTGAGGGAGACAATTTGACCTTTCCAGCAAGGCTCTCTCGGGACATCGCCTTGCATTGCAGTGGGAGGGATGGATTCATACATCCGTCACTCCTGGACTTACTAACCCCCAGATTCCTACCCATCCCTCATACCTTTTTCCTTCCCAGAGCTTCCTCTCCTTCCTACCCTAAAAAGATCCTTCACACAGCATCCCAATAGATTGCATAAGCCCTGAGAGCAATTCAGGAATGTTATGACGTTGAAGAGAGATGTGAGGAAAGGTAGATGACGAAGAGGAAGGTTGGTAAGTGTCTGGAAATTCCGATCTGGTCACTAAACATAGTTATCATCATTTCAAGCAATTGTGCGATTGTGATATCGGTCTTTCACTAGGGCGATATAAGAATCCTCTCTGAAATGTGCGGTAAATATAAGTAACTAACCATCCGCCGTAGGCAAGGAGAATGGGCCGCCAAACAACTCGGTTTTGGCATACACTCCTGGCTCATTCTCTCACATTTATACATCGTCGCATACGTTTTGTTATTCTCAAGTATTTGGTTCACTTGATCGTGCCATGTCTTTCTCGGGCGTTCCCGACTACTCCTACCATTCAAATTAGCGTCATATGTTCTTACACTCCTTTCTGCGTTCATTCGTTCTACTTACTAATTATGCTTATATATAATTACTTAATTGTTTATTTATATGTCAAATAACACACAAAGACAATGGTGGACTATCTGAATAATTAACAATCATTAAATTTCCCGCAAAGTAATACGAAGAGGAAAGACCGTTACACACTGCTTGCTATATTTGTAATCGTACACGATTCTCTGTTATACCGACTCTTGAAAGGATATGACTTTCATACACTATACATATTTAATACTATTTATATTTTAAGTGCTTTTTGTCGCTAATGGGGAGGGCGGTTAAGGCCGTCCGAGAAACGGGTTTCGTTTTGGACTGAATGAAAAAGCAGTTCAGCACAATACCATCACGTAATCTAAAGGAAGCAGAAATAATGCTGTAAGGTACAGATGATTTCATGAGAAGACATAACTACTAGCTACTAGACAAGGAGAAGGTGAGATTTAAGAGTATGTTAGAAGTAAACGATATCATCTAGTAACTCTACGTAAGTTTCTATCAACTGCAGATGACGCATTAATGACGTAACTAACTAACAATTACATTTTAAGTAAATAGAGAGGTCATATAAAGTTGAAAGTAAACGACATCATCTATTAAATCTACGTAATTTTACTAACTTTACTAGATGATGCATTAATGACGTAACTAACTAACAATTACACTTTAGTAAATAGAGAGATCATATAAAGTTGAAAGTAAACGACATCATCTATTAAATCTACGTAATTTTACTAACTTTACTAGATGATGCATTAATGACGTAACTAACTAACAATTACACTTTAGTAAATAGAGAGGTCATATAAAGTTGAAAGTAAACGACATCATCTATTAAAACTAAGGAATTTTACTAACTTTACTAGATGATGCATTAATGACGTAACTAACTAACAATTACACTTTAGTAAATAGAGAGGTCATATAAAGTTGAAAGTAAACGACATCATCTATTAAATCTACGTAATATTACTAACTTTACTAGATGATGCATTAATGACGTAACTAACTAACAATTACACTTTAGTAAATAGAGAGATCATATAAAGTTGAAAGTAAACGACATCATCTATTAAATCTAGGTAATTTTACTAACTTTACTAGATGATGCATTAATGACGTAACTAACTAACAATTACACTTTAGTAAATAGAGAGGTCATATAAAGTTGAAAGTAAACGACATCATCTATTAAAACTACGGAATTTTACTAACTTTACTAGATGATGCATTAATGACGTAACTAACTAACAATTACACTTTAGTAAATAGAGAGGTCATATAAAGTTGAAAGTAAACGACATCATCTATTAAATCTACGTAATTTTATTAACTTTAGTAGATGATGCATTAATGACGTAACTAACCATTACTATTTTTTATTGAATGTAAATCAAATTTAAAAATGTTGTTATTAAGTTTTGCAAGTATTTTAGTTCTTTTATTATTGTGACAGCTGTTTCGTCGTTCAGTGCCACTTTCAGGCTAGGCCACGTTGAGACGACTTATTTATATGATTCTATTTCAACTTCAATTTTTATGTCTAAAATGATTTATTACCAGTTAAACCGATTTACTGAGAAAGTAAATCGGTGGCATTAGTTTCTCTATTCCGTGGAGTACTTTGAAATCTGTTTTCCCCACATTAAATAACAGATTAACAATCAAACATTAAACGCAGAACAGACAATCTATTGCCACAGTAAATCGGCTTTGCCGTTAATAAATCATTTTTGACATAATAAAATTTTTAATTGAAATGGAATATTGTCACAATTGATTTACATTAAATTTAAAAAAAAATGGAATTCTACGAATTAAACACACAAAAACCAACTAGCATTACACTTTTCACGGATAAGTAGAGAGGTCAGGCAGCGACATAATTCTGATAAGCGCTCCTGGAATCATTTTTTTTATATGAACTTCAACACATTTATAATGTAGCAAATGTCAACGGTTTAAATATTTGGCACGCAGTTGGTGCGTTACCCAACACAACAAGCGGAAAGGAGCAATGAAGCTAACTCAGGGGAGCATTCCATTAAAACCGGCAGAACAAATACAGAAAGTTCATCTTACGCCAATGATTATTTGGTACAAATGAATATACGAACACACCAGAAAGCAAAAACTAGTTCAATGCAAATTTCTCTAGCGATTATAGAGATTGAGATAAACACCTCTTAAAAAGATGAACGAAGAAAATTGTGTAGCAGATTTGTGAAGCAAAAATGTGTTGATTTACATATAATATTTGTTAGTATTTGCACAAAGACGTTCATTAACAATCTAAAACAGATTGGCAAAACTAAATCAGATCACTTTCTTCTTCGTTATAAGCAGGGGTGGATTAGTAGCAAATCAGAGTGGCCGAAGAACTAGAGCTCGCGATGATAAGGGGCGCACAATTAAAAAAAGTAAATATAATTTTTTTTCATGAAATATTGAATCATTTCGTTTTCCGTTCATTTAACATTTTTCGCTTGATATGGTGGTAGTAAGAGAATTTCCAATAAAGTCAGGTTATTTGTAGCCCGGGAATATTAGTCTTTCTTTAAAAAAATACCGATATTGTTTTAAAAAATCAAAAGTGCTTGCATAAAAGACATAGCAAAGATAATAGCTTTATCATAATAATAATAAGTGCTTTATTATTTTTATTTTTGTAACAAATAGATATAATGATATCCACACTGGGATCTCCCGTGCTTATGATTTCATTTACATATTAATGAAATTTAGTAATATGGATAACAAAAAGTAATTACAAATACATTAAATAGTGTTTTTTCTGAAATAATTATAAATATTTTACATGGTGTTTTTTTTTGTTCAGTTGAGAGGTTTCAGTTTCAGTTCGTATTTGGTGTCAGTATATTATCTATTTCCGATCTCTCTTTGTTTTATGTCCAGCTTTTTATTTGAGACTTAAATGTTAAAATATTGTTGTGAGTTTAGAATAACCTTTAATGCCCTTTAAACAACAATTTTTTTCAATGGAAATGTCGAATTATAAAATAAAAATGTAAGATAATTTATTTGCTGTAGAGATTTTGCCTACAATTATTCACCCGTATATGATTAAAAAAAGACAATTCGCATCCCTCGACTTCTGTAAGAAAATCCTTGAAAAATTATTGCGCTATCTAAAAATCAATCGAAGATTGCAAAAAATCGAAAATGCAGCGCCGCTAACCTAAAATTAAGTAAACTTTTTTATTGATTTACTTGTTTCAAATTTCAACATTATATTTGCTAAATATATATTTTATAAAACCCAATTATCAAAAATTTACATAATTCAGTGGGCTGCTTTTTTCTACAATTAATAAATACATTGTGAAAGTGCATATTTTTCAAGGTTTTGCATTAACGGTTAAATCCGCCCCTGGTCATGACAGTGCACTCTACCATTCAAATTATAGCGATAAAATATGTGTAAAATACGGGAGAGATTTTTGAAAAATCATGAAATAATACAAATGAGAAAGTAATATACAAGCAGAACGGGTGCGTCGTGGATTCTCGATTAATGTTTCTACTAAAGTATTAATATGCATTAATTAATCATCTGTTCTGTGGTTGTTATGCCCATACGGCTATCACCTGGCGAATTAATGGCTAAATTACTCCGGTAGCCAAGTAATTGGACGAAACGTCATTATTTTATATCTCCACTGAAAATAATTTGACAGTTTGAATGATAGGTACCTGTAGTTACGGAATAAGCAGTACAACTACTGAACAGATATCCGATAGAAGGGTCTTCAGGGCGTGTCCGTTTTGCCGAAGTAAGCTCAATTTATCCATACTTCTCGTAAAATTGATTAAAAAATATTAAAAGCCTAAAACTCTTATTTAACATCGTCATTTACTACAGTCCTCTTATTCTCCACATGTCTTCTATGAAAACGAAAAAGACGGAAGTTATTGAACGATGACTTCATATACAACCTCTCTCTGACACTAAAATATGCTGACGTTAATTGTTTTATCCACTTACTTTTTAAAAAATTTCATTTTATATAAAATATTAGAAATTTACCAACCATATTTTATGTTTAACCAGCTGAAGTCCCGGATGTTGCCTACGCTTTACAAATATTTTTTTCGAAATCTAATGTAGACAGTGACCTTCCTCTTGTTTTTTTTTTTTTTTTTTTTTTTTTTTACTTTATTTATTTTCATTTCTTTACATATATTATACATATTAATAGATAGTATATAATAACATAATACATAATACCAAATAGTATACACAAGAAATGAAAACCCACTAAGGCACTGCCTGAGTGTGGGTAATATAAAACGATTACTATATTTCAAGTACCTAAAGTATAATATACATTAGTAGAAAAAGTTTTTTTTTGTTTATAGTTATTATAAAAAGTAAAGAGAAAACATTATGTACAATAGTTTATAAAGTTTCAGCAAGTGAGTTGTAGAAAGAATCAATAAATTTATAGTAAAAGCGTTTCAATATCTGCGTCATTCAGCCATAATTTTACCTCTTTAATAAATTCTATCTTTTTATTTATCATTTGAGTTTGTAGTGGTAGAAGGTTAAATGTACGAGGACCAATGAAACTGCTATGTGTCTGCATTAATTTAGTATTGGTTTGGGGGGTGTAAAATATATTATTTGTTCTTTTGCTCATTCTGTTTTCATTTATTTTGAAATTATTTTTGTTTTTAAATAAATATTTCATGGTTTGTAATATAAATAATTTACGAATGTTGAATAATTTAGATTCCTTGTATAATGAGTCGGTCGAGAATGTTTTATTTTTGTTATATATGACTTTAATTATGTGTTTTTGAATTATTTGTAGAGGCTTAATAAATGTATCAGGTGCACCACCCCATCCTATTATGCCATAAGTGATTGCAGATTGCACCAGGGAGAAGTAGATCATTTTCAATTTTTCAGCGTTTAAAATTTCCTTGAGTCTATAAAATATGTAGGTAAGATATCTTAGTTTAGAAGTGGTTTGATTAATATGTGATTGCCAATTAAGATTAATATCTATTGATACTCCTAAATATTTTATATTTTTGACATTAGCGAGTTTTGAAGGTCAAGTGTTCAAATTTTCATCAGTCTCGGAATAATACATTATATTTGTACACAAATCAAGTCTATGCCGTCGCGCATGCCCGGTGTCTGCCACAGACACTCTTATTTCCATAAATAGATTTTTAAGTCACAGAAATATTAGGGTGATGGACAATACCCTTATACCATATATGGTGTAATACCATATACGCGATGAACCATTTCATGATTACCATAATATCCAAGTACAGAATTTGCCTTTGTGGGATAGATCTGTTCCATATTACCTTGTTATTTATTTTTATAACTGTGCCAATAAACTATCAATAAACATTTTTTTCCATTCCTAACAATTGAAAGGTCTAATACGTAAATTGGAGATAACCGTTTTTTTAATCGGTATAAATCACACTTCTAGGAATTATCTGATCAGTGAGTAAAGCTTTGAAATTATTAAGTGTGATTGGTTGGTCGGACATATATAATCAGGTAGAAAAATTCTTTATAGAATATTTTATTTTCTGCTAGTTTTCCTTATAATATATCCTGGTCAACCTACAAATTATATTAAAAGCCATAATTATATGAGAGTTTTCCATATTAAATATACGTACGGCACTGAACGGACAATACCTAGAAATGTGATCTGTACAGCTTTGGTAGAAAAAATTGTCGCCAATTAAGAAAAGAAGAACAAGTCAATAGAATTGATTATACATGTTCAAGAAAGGATTTCGATCAATATTTGGAAATGTTTGATGGATTTCGTCTATACTAAAGAAAGGAAAAATTGAAACTAATTCGTACACACGGACACGCCCACTATATACTTTTACCGTTTTATGTCTTCAGCGATGTATGTTGAATAAAAAATACTAAAAAATGTACGCAATGAGAGAGAATTCGGCATTTTTCTTTTGAAAAAAACAGAAATCATTTATGACATACTAAAATATTCGAAAGTTTATTTATCTTCGGAAAACACATTAATTTAAAGTGCAAATACATTTTTGCGCCGTTATTAATTACATAATTTGTTTGTCGGTGACATGGCATCACTTTTTTCGATTTTCTATAAATAAACCGTTTGCAGTTTTTCTGGAATTTTACAGGGTTTTTTAGGTTATTTGATAAATTTAACGCCCACTATTCACCGCAGAAAATTCACCGCAAAACATTCACGGCTGGAAAAATTTGTTGTCATTATTTGGATGTAATTTTTTTTTTTTTTTTTTTACTGAAAAAAATTCGTATATAAATAACACACACGTGAATAATTAAAAATATAAATAAATTAAATAACAGTTCAGTTAGGTTAGGTTAGATGTAGTTAGGTTATTGTGGGCGATGAAAGTTCCTAGAACGCTGTTAAACCTCTGGAACATGCAGGCATTGCGATGGTGGAATTTAATCAACCAATTTGTTAAAATAACAAAATATTGATTGTTTGAAAACTAAACTCGCAAAACGTCCGGATTTTACGAAAATTTAAATAATAGCATATAATAAATTCGCTGCCAGTATGAAATATTGACAATACCAACGTACGCAGGTAATAATAATAATAATAATTGGATAATTTGTAGAGCGTCATTTTTGTGAAAGATCACCTCAAGGGCGCTGTACAATTTATTTCCTAGGATCGGTATCTCTAAATAATATAAAACGAAGTCGCCATCAGCATCTGTCTGTTTGTGCGTTTAGTTCTTCTAAACTACATGTTGATAGGGTTTTATTTTGATAGGGCTATTATTTAGAGAATTATAATAATTGTATATGATTTTCATATAAAGTCAATGTTTTGTAATCAAGTCGAAAAAATATATTTTCGGGCGCTTACATTGCTAACGCTGGCTAAACCTTATGACATACATCATAATAATGTACAGGGTTTTCCAATAAGAGGTGTTATTTTGATATTCAATCGTAAAAGATTAATGATTTCGTTGCTTGTGTGGCACGTAGGGCCGTCTTGTTGAAAGAAAACGTTGTCCAGATCAATAACATCCAATTCCGGCCATAAAAAATCATTAATCATCTCTCGATAGCGCAATCCATTCACCGTAACTGTTGCTCCAGCCTCATTTTCGAAAAAGTAAGGTCCAATGACTCCGCCGGACCATAAACCGCACCAAACAGTCACACGTTGAGGATAAGGAGGCTTTTCAACAATAACTCTTGGGTTTTCCAAGCCCCAGATGCGACAATTTTGCTTGTTGACGAAGCCACCGAGGTGGAAATGGGCCTCATCACTCAAGATGATTTGCATTTGATTCACTCAAGTGAATATTAATAATTTCAATGCGTTGTTGAAGCGCGTATCGTTCCATTTTTATTAATGGCGTAGTTTCTACTTGTCAAATGTCATAAAATGACAGCTTCAAAAGTAACATCTACCGAAATAGCGGGCTATTCAAAATAGCACCTCTTATTGGAAAACCCTGTACAACAGAATTGTATATCTTAAAAAGGCCTACGGTATATGACGTCTATCTCCTGAGGATAACTCGCAGCATCACCGGGTATATACACGTCTGCTAGTATAATAATATTATGATAGGCATACAATATTAAATAGATTACAAATCTGATATCGAGGCCGCTGTGAAAATCGATTACCATTTACCGCGTTGATTACAGTGATCACGGCTTATCTCTGAAACTTGAAAAACTGTGAGAAATAATACTCGCGTTAAACCTATTAAAATTTGTAGAGCGCAGTTAATAATAATAATAATTTCATTATTTGTACAGCGCTATACATATATATGACTTACCAGCCTCGATTCATTATCAAAAGTGACCTTAAAAATCTTTTAAATTCTCCTTAGGATTAAACACGAAATTGTCAAGAGTTATATACATTTTTAGACATTTATTTATTTACAATATCTTTCTGAGTTTCTCGTTATCGTTTGACGATTGACGATTTATCGTTTCTGAGTTATCCCATAGTAGTAGTAGTTCGACGTATTTGCGCGACGTAAGGCATAAAATAATTTACACATTAATAAGTGACTTTACACGGAGAAAAATTAGTATAGCTGATGTATTAAAATCCTCTTGAGAAGGCTATTTCCGAATAAACTCTTAGTAATATATAGGAACACGTGTTCAAATATTAGAATTTTAACTATCACGTGTTACGAAACGCAATAACACATTCGTAATTTACTGACAGTTTATTATGAAATCGTCAATTCATTCGTTAAAAGCCTGCAGTCCCGTTTTTAACAGGAATACGAATAATTTGAAGAGTTTTTCAATAAATTAGAAATATTTTATATTAGTCAATTTTCTCCGTGTAGGTTAAGTACTAACCAGCTAGCTTAGCTTTGCAATTTGAGTACGCATTTCTACCAAAAAAGTGTATTTATTGTTTTGGTGTTTAATTTGTAGAACTCCATTTAATTTTTTTAAATAAATTTAAGATAAATCAAATTTAATAATGTTATAATAATTATTAAGTTCTGCAAGTATTTCTGTTATTTTTACAGTTTTTAATGTGACAGCTGTTTCGGCTTTTGAGGCCATTATCAAACTGTGGATATGTCCACACGGCGACGGCTTATTTATATGATTTTATTTATCCCCACCCATTTAAATTTCTATAATGTTCAAAAATGATTCATTAAGAATTGGAATAACCAAAATATTTGGAAATGCAGCAGTGTATATACACCTGTTAGAATTAATGACCTAAGGGTTTTCTTAATTGTTGGTACGTGGGTGATTATGTTAAGGAATTATATTTTTTGGGTTTTTTGAAAATATTAAGCAGGGGAGAATTGATCATTTTTGTTTGATTATTTATTAGGGTTATGTTTGGATCATTAGTTCTTTATTTATTTCTAATTGTTCTAGTAAATTTAATCTAAAACCCTTTCTTTCTATGTGTAAAGGTTTAGGCTCGTTGTTGTCAAGCGGGACGTGGTTTTTCTCCAAGAGGTGAGCTGCGAATTTTGAATCAATTTTATTATTTTTATAGCAACGCATATGTTCTTTGAATCTAGTTGAAAAGGCTCTCCCAGTCTGTCCAATATAAACGGCATCACAGTCTATATGGTCGCATTTTAATTCATAAATGCCGCTATTTTTAAGTTTAGGGATTTTACTTTTAGAATTTTTGAGGTTAGTTCCTATATTATTATTAGTTTTAAAAGCAATAA
The DNA here is from genome assembly GCA_026573805.1 of Hesperophylax magnus. Lineage (NCBI taxonomy): Eukaryota > Metazoa > Arthropoda > Insecta > Trichoptera > Limnephilidae > Hesperophylax > Hesperophylax magnus. The sequence goes on from JAIUSX010000025.1 coordinate 15,457,817, forward strand.
TCAAACAAAATAGCAATAATCAAACAAAAATGATCAATTCTCCCCTGCTTAATATTTTCAAAAAACCCAAAAAATATAATTCCTTAACATAATCACCCACGTACCAACAATTAAGAAAACCCTTAGGTCATTAATTCTAACAGGTGTATATACACTGCTGCATTTCCAAATATTTTGGTTATTCCAATTCTTAATGAATCATTTTTGAACATTATAGAAATTTAAATGGGTGGGGATAAATAAAATCATATAAATAAGCCGTCGCCGTGTGGACACATCCACAGTTTGATAATGGCCTCAAAAGCCGAAACAGCTGTCACATTAAAAACTGTAAAAATAACAGAAATACTTGCAGAACTTAATAATTATTATAACATTATTAAATTTGATTTATCTTAAATTTATTCAAAAAAGTGTGTTTATCTGAAGTGACCTACCTGGTAGGTATCTTTTCTGTAGTGTGTAAATAATAATATTAGATAGAGCGTAGCAACTCATAATAAATTGTACAGCGCCCTTGAGGTAATCTTTCACAAAAACGGTGCTATACAAATTATCCAATGATTATTATTACCATAGTTATGTGAAACTCGTGTAAATATAGCTAAATCCAATAATAATGATTTATTATCAAAAATCAGTTCAGGGGACTTTCCTTTATAATAATTCTACAGATACATCTCGAAACTACGTTTTAATATTGTACACGGAGATCAAAGATTACATATTAGGTAAGTATAACAGTGAATGTATATTGATACTCACAGTATCGCCCAGATGAAAGAACTCAATTCGGTAGCCAGGTAATTCATAGCTTTCTTCTTATACACCTCCTTCAACCCACATACTCCGATAGTTGTTGCTGCCATGTTTCAAAAGACAAACTAAAAAACCGAAGAGAAGAAAATAATACGAAATATTAAGTTAAATCATTTAGATATCGATTTTTTGTTCGGTAGCAAAAAATTATCAGGTTAAATACGTTGGTAGGTTAGGTTAGGAGTTGACATCATTTGCTGATCAATCTTATTCCACCTGATCACAAGTGGCTGCTGTAGTTACTACATTTTCCGGAAGAAAATATTTTAGATCTCGCTAAAACCTCAATATTCGGTTGAGCACTTAAATGATGTCATATTAAAATACTTATTAGAAGAAACTATTCCTATATTGGGTAAGAATATAATGTTTCCGTGGAATATATTCTGTTTTCAAAACAATTTACAAATAACTTTCTACATGGGAAATAAACTCCAAGTATAAACAATGGGACTTAATCCATGTATAATCCTAATATCTAGTTGGGATAAACTCCAAGTAAAAAACATTGGGACTAAATCCATGTATAATCTTATATCTAGATGGGGTATAAACTCCAAGTATAAACATTGGGACTAAATCCATGTATAATCCTAATATTTATAGCTTCAATACTAAGGCCTGTTTGATTCAGATACTTTGAACAATTCTTCAAATTTCAAAATGAATTTTCATGTTTTGTGAATGTTCATTTCGTTTTTGAATAGGACACGGAAATCGAAAATAATCGTTGAAATGTGAAGAATTGTTCAAATTCTATGAAACAACCCATCCTAGGTTAAACTTTTAAATAATGGGTGCACTTTTTCATAAGAAGTTTAAGTTGAGGGGTACCTGTCCTGTCACTCATAATCTTCAGCTTCAATATTACGATTAGGTACGTGGGATATAAACTGCGGTAAGGCTTAACAACCACTGAAAGAAATTATTATAAATATTTAGATCTTGAATGACTACACTGAAAATAATATTTTTAGGAAATTTAATGTTTTTTTTTTTTGTTCCAAGGTCAAGATAAAATGAGAGGATATTTTTTAATATCTGGTTGGTTCTAGAATTAATAAACAAAATTAATCTGGTTCCGGGATAAAGCCCACAGGGATTAAAAAGGTTATAGCCAATTTCCTAGAGGGCATTATAAGAAGAAGGACTCACTGGTTGACTTTTACCTAAGGTCTAAAACAAAGGCACACGGTCAATAAAATTGTGAATATATTTAGTAATGTGTATTGAAAAAAAAACACAAATAAATAAGGTCAGGGATCGCTGGATAAAGTATGTCTTTCACGTCCTATTTTTAATATTCCTGTACAACAAAATACTTAAATTGTACATTTTTCAATTATCTTGGACATATTTGGACGCAGAATTTATACACAATTTATATTCCTTTATGACATTTTTTGCCAATGTTTAAAATATAATTGTTTACATTATTCACCCAGGAGGCTCCGGTGATAACATTTTCCCTCAGAGCTTATGTCATTTTTAGGGATACTGTGTGGAGGGTCTTTTTTAAGAAAGGAAGTTCTGGTAAGGAAGAGGGGTGGGTTGGAATCTGGAGATCAGTGTGTTCAGGAGTGACGGACGTCTCCAGATCCAGCCCGTAAGGCATTTGAAGAGCAGATCCGCCCGCTAAGAAAGACAAACCTCACCACAAACATACCCCACCCCTGCTAAATCACCATACCACTTTGAACCACTTTGGGTGACCTATGGCAGAGGGGTTGGTTATCCATTAAATGGATGATAGCCAACCTCAGATAGGATGGATAAAACACAAAAAATTCTTCTCCACTAAATCAGATATACGCATCATCATTATTTAATATTTTACCACGTACGTGGCAAATAATATTTTACCACGTACGTGGCAAATAATATTTTACAAAGTACGTGGCAAATAATTAAAAATCGTGAAATTTTATTGTAAAAAAACCTGAATCAGCGGAGTGAATAAAGCTTAAAATGGGGGAATCTTTTATTGACTTTCCTGAAATAATGTTCCGCCTTGCTTGCCAAAGAGACGGTTATTTTAAAGAACTACATTTCATCAGAATAACTCAGCGACTTATAAATATGTAAATGGATTCTTATTTTTCTCCGCTGATTAAATTTATGGAGAGCTTTCTGAAGACGTCGCAAATAAAGTAGTTTTTGGTTTAGTTGGACAAGGAAAAATTGTATGAATAATTATTCTAATTCTAATTACGACTTAACTTTACGCGGAAATTAATTATCCTCGAACCAAATTGGAAATTCAAACGCGTTGATTAACGGATTTTTAAGCAGTTAATAAAAAGTCGTTAAGAAAAAGGGAAGCCAATAAATTTAAAAAATAATATTGAAAATTATTCTATAATTAAACGACAGCCTTTCAAAAAAGATCCAAATGCGTAGTAAAATATAAACAGAGAAATATGACTATTGCTAATTTATAACGAATCTCTTCAAATTATTGGTAATTCCGGGTAAAAACGGGATTGCAGGCCTTACTGATGAATTGGTAGGTTTCCCGAAAAAGTTTTAGTAAATTACGAATATATTATCATGATGTCGAAACACGTGACACATGAAAATCCGAATATTTTTGTATTACGACGAAAATTATTTGTATCGACATGATTATAATTAAGGCAAAGCGATAACACATTCATAAATTGATATTTTATTAATAAGGCCAGTTAATTTATCATGAGGGCAAAAACGATTTATCTTCGTGTACGAAAGTGAAAAACATCAAATGCATTAAAAAAAGATTAACCATCGGTGTGAATAATGCTTAAGATGCCCAAATGGTCCCAATTGTATGGAGTCAGTGGAATCGTGGAATTCCCGATTGGGGTGTGTTGTAAAGCAGACTGATGGAGAAATAGATAGTGAGGAGGAAGGTTGGTATGTATCTGGCTATTCATATTTGGTCACAAAACACGCCCAAAGCCATTTTAAGAAACGTTTCTGTTCTGAATGATGGTCTTTCACTAGGGCGATGCCGAGCAATGTGCCGACTCTATACCACAAATATTGTGATAAACTGGATAAACTGTATACATTTAACAATGATAAATTAGAGGGTGACTAATTTCCGCAATTCAGTGGTGCTTTGTCGAGAGTTCACCGTATATAATAATTTACAACGAAACTTGAAATCATTTTGTATTTAAAATATAACATGAGGTAATATCAGCAGTCAGCAGTCAACAGTCAGCAGCAAGCAGTGTGTGTTTTTGACACCCGAAAATGCCTTCTAAATAATAATGTTAAATGTGCCTTGGGCGCACGACCGACGAAGGCACAAATCGTTCCGCCAACAACATTGTTATACTACCTAGCTGTTATAATACATGACTCAAAACAGGTAAATGCTGGTGCGATTTTAAAAAAAAACATATTTTTTATTAAAATATGTATTATACGTGACGTCTGTACTAGATGTATATTTACTGAACAGAAAACACCTGGGAGTATAACGTATGCTAATTTGAAAGAAAACTGTTGTCGCTAATTTACATAAAACCTTTCGACCCTTATACCCTAGTTGGGCCTGTGAAATAGATGATAATAAATGATGAAAACGTCAATATTCAACAGAAGGCAAGTTATATACTTCTTTCGTGTTCTTGGATACGCCCACAGCACACTTCCGTAGGCTTATGTCTTCAGTGCGTGTATCTATTGTTCGAAGCTTATTAGAATTCCAAATATTCAAAACAGAAGAGCAGTATTTTGGGCAACATGCCGAAAGTTAATAAAATTTTCCCGTCAAAGGCGGAATGCCGCCGTGATGTAAGAATTACCATAGAATGAGAGTGAGGCAAAAAGGGAGAGGAAAGAAAAATACAGGCGACGCATCAAGGAAATGTTTCGTGAAATACGCTCAACACCCCCCCACTGGAATACGAAATATCAGACAGCATTTCGGTTAATGTGAAAAATATTGATTATCTCAACATTTTATACCGGGCTAACATCCTCCTGAATAATGTATTCGACTCATCAGTCTTCAGTGGGCCCCTTATTGGCCCCCTCGCTCCGCCCAGGCACCCAGCACCCAGCACCCGTAACCAGCACTCATTACTGAGTACAGTAGCGCAGACAGCTTAACCCTTGGTTCGCCTCCAACACACTAAGTATCGGAATTCAGGCCACTTACGCTAAACAACTTGTACAACTTGCAAAGTTAGAGTTCCCGAGAAAAAACAACGTAAATATTACTACCACCAAGTTCTGGCGAAGGAACGGAATTATTATGTCGTTTCGGTAGAGTTAACTAATTTAACCAAATAGAAGATACTTAATCAAACAAAACACATTATAAACTAATATCTTGTTCAAACTGCGCAACACCCAGGAAACATCGCACTATCCTTGAAACTTCTAGGAACTGCGAATCTGCGAAGGTATTTTTCATCTCCAAAAACCATAGAACACAAGCACGAGACTTGTCAACTCATCACTTAGCACTAATTGGCTAACTTTAAAAAATCTATACACATAAATAGCTCAACAGGAAAAGGGCACCTGAAAGATCTTTTCTTGTAAGTATCTTGTTCTCCGTGTTTTTTTTCTGTTTTGTTGCTGTCCGTTCTTAGCTGAGAAGCATTTATTGCTCTGTAGTTACTTACCTGTAAGCGCTCGCATACCGCTTCCTAACACTGTATGCGGGGACATTGAAGGTCTAGATTCTTTCTTATATTTTGTAGAGTCGTTTACACAAAAAAATTAGATTCTTGCGAGGGCTCCGAAGGGGTGACCATAAGTCATCTATACCGGGGTGGGACAGCGGTGGGTCACTTCAATGTTTTCTTAAGAGGAACGGCTGAGCGGACTACTTACAAAACTTAAATTTGGTTTTGAGGACAAAATACCATCGAAAGTTTTTTTTAATAAAAAATATAGCAAATATCTTGTACAGTTTTAAGCTATTTTATTAATTTGTGTTTCAAATTATAAAATACAGGAAAATAAATCCACTACATCTTATATAGCCACATTTTGGCCAATTTGCAAACGCCCGCGAGCTCACGCTGGCCAAAATGCGGGCAATTTGAAGAGATATTTTAAAATATTTATTTGAATTATTTCATAAGTTTCAGCGTGTTAATATCTTCGATTAATCATAAAACTAATTTAGTAGTTTCACACTCTAACAAATGATGTATTGCATCTCTTCCGACTTATTTGTTATTGACATTCCATGAACCGAAATAAATTAATTTAGTTATTTAGAATTTAAATTTATAGCATTGCTTATCAACTAGGCCTTAAACAACATAAAAAAGTCATAATATTTAATATTGCTCCAAGTAGGTACTATAAACGGCAATTTTAAAGTAAATAATAAAGTAGAATTCACGCTTTATATCTTTAAAAAAATTTTTTTTTAAATTTCATGAACCCTAAAACTATGCAATATATGACCAAATATAGGTGCATTTAATGGCTCTCTAGGACTATAAGCCGTTTATATGTCTCCATATTAAAATTCGGAGATATAATTTTTTTAAAAAGGGCGTGAAAGTTCCAAACCAAACACTTTGAAATTTCCTAGCTCTCCCCAGGCTGAAATTGATTATATAGCAGAACGCTCCAGTGGTTAAAGAAATCAATTTTTCATAATTTCGAGTAAACTTTTGCAGTCATTTGAGAGTTATTATATTACTACGTAAATATGATGAAACATGAATAAAATCAAATATATTTATTAAAAAAAGAATTTTTATGGGCTTACATTCAACTTACAAACGACCGATTTATGTTGGAACACAAATTTTTACGATGTGTATTTTTTGTTCAATGTGAACGTACTGTGTTGGGCAAAGTTGCCTCTAAAATCATGAAAAAATTATATCTAAAAACGCAAACTAATAAATAAAATCCTTAATAGATATTTGCTATACCTTTTGATTGATAAATGAATTATTCAGTTTGGTTAAGTATTTTGGCTTAAAATCCAAATTTAAGTTATGTGTGAAAAGGACACGCCGTTCCTCTTAAAAACACTCTTGAGTGTGTTCAGAACAATAAAAATCGGATAGTGAAAAAAAATTTATCTCGCAGCCTCTGAAGCAGTTAGGCTCAGAGATTAACAAGAGAAATAATATAGAAAAATCGCAGTGTTACTCGACGCTCTGAGAGAATCAAATCTTCATTTGTGGGCAATATAGGCCATGGAATAAATTGTCTGCGTCGAATCTTCAATGACTTCGACATCTCAGCGGGGACTTGAGCAATATGAAAATAATGAGAAAGACTCGGGTTGGCAACTGGCAGCCGGGGGGAGTCACAGACGCCGGGTATTCAAATAAATCTTAAATATAAGAAAATCACACGGAATATTAATGTCCAAAATGCTAATAAAAATCTCAGAATAAGCAAGAGATTTATCTTGTAAAAAACGTTTAAACCTCAGTACGCGTCTGCATTAATAAATTAACCTGAACATCTCGCGTTGATAGGTATTCCTTGTTCGGGGAAGCGAGTTTATAAACACACTTAAAAACTATGCTTAAAAGATGTGCGGCAGTAAGTTAGGAGGTAGGGGTGGAGGCATCTCCGCTCTACGCAGGCAGACGTTTGATGAGCTTCAACGCCATGAATGTACCTAGTATGAATAATTTATAAGTGCAGACGCGAAACACTAAATACGTCATTAGTATTTGGCTGCTTCCGTGGTTGGGTGGTTAATATCCTTGGCTACGAATCAGGAGGTCACGAGTTCCGTCCCGGTGCGAGCAAGATAATTTTATTTGATTAATTTATTTGTTTCACAAATCGTTAATTTAAAACAAAATATAGTTTATATTTGCGTCACGTTCTAGAGTGGTATTTACTATATAATTTCAGTATCGCCCTGATTAAAGACCACCATTCAAATAATGCTTTAAATGGCTTTAGCCGTATTTGGTGACCACATATGAATAGCAAAGTGCCATCCTCTTCCCCATCTCATTTCTCTCACCAAAAACTTCAGCCTTACAGCATATCTCAATGGGAATGCCACAGTCTCACTGGCTGCAGACGGTTGAGAGCGGTTGGGATTCTCGCACAGTTGTTACATAAAAAATAAAAATGAAACAAATTGATTCGCACACTCATTTTTAACCACTGTATTAGTTTGCTCATCATCGTTATCCTACATGATACCATTTGTGCACGGAAAGACACATTTCTCCGTCAGACATTAGTTTCAAACCGTAAACATGGCAAATTAATCTAATTTGAATGTACAGTTTAAATATTCCAGTATTCCTGTGCATAGATTTATTAACAAACCCCCCAACGAGGGTTTTGTTGTAACGACCTTTAGAATATTAGAGATTGTTATTATACGGGATCGTAATCTCTGAATAACCTAACTAAGATTAATTTAAAGCGGAGAGAAAGTGCTTTCAAGAAACACGACCTCTTTTAAAGTAGTACAAAGGGGAAAATTATCTCAGGATGTGGAATACTATGTTATAATTACGTAGCATAAAATACATACGGCTTGTAAATTTTATACGGCGTAAAATAACAACCAGTTACGAAATACTGCAGGCAGGCGTCTAGCCCAGAGGTTCCCAAAGTGGTCTATATGGACACCCAGGGGTCGATATCGGCATGATAATTTTTTTTTTTTAGATTTGGGGGTCCACGAGATTCAAATGGGGGTACATACGAGCGGACCCCCATTTACCGCAAGTCAACATTTAGGAGTTCCGTAAATCACACAATAGACCTAGCACAAATATAATAGACTGAGAAATTAGTTATTTGATATTTGTATTTTTATGTTTCGTAAAGTTGTTAATTGAGGTATATAAATAGAATATTCAAGGAAAACATTGCACATTGGAAGCCGCGAATTTTCCTAGTTCCCCAACTTGTTTTTGAAAAACGTCCAGGGTAATAATGACGTTCAACATTTAAATGCACTTCACACAGACTTCAAAACTAAGTTTGAGGACATTTTGACTATGGAAATGCAAAGTTGAAGAATCGAATATCATATGACAAGAAGAACTGACAGCAATAAGCACTGACAAAGAACTTAAGGGACAGTTCTGTAGGGCTAGCTACAGAAAGAAATTCCCGTTGCTTATCCTGTTTCATTTTCATTTGGTGTACCTCACAAGGATGCCCCTGTCTGCACAATGTAAAGACAGAGCAACTATACCGCCACCCGGTTGTTGGGCAGGCAAGGAAAGGGAATATTTTTACTAAAAAAATAAATGATTATCACATGGGACGTTAATAGTTTTAGGAAAATTCAATATTCGGCAGGCAGGGGGTATACGGAAAAAAAATGGCCAAGTGGTCTACGGAGCAAAAAAGTTTGGGAACCTCTGGTCTAGCCTATTGTTTATGACGTAAGGAGTACTGATTTTGCGTAAGTTCCTATCAGAAAACGTTAGTCTATTCTACGAACACGGGCCAATGATGGCAATCAGCTGTGAACTACAACTTGAAAAGCATTGATATGACATCAGCATTGTTAATTGTGTGGGAATAATTATTGCGTTACAGATAAAATACTGCTAGGAATGTAGTGCACGCGTGTATATTATGACATGACAATTTATCAAAAGTAAATATCAGATTTTAAATACTTGATACTGAAATGGAAACTAATTTATTACTGTTTTGAGTAATAAAATAGAGTCATATGCGAATTAACACAAATTAATCTATTTTAATAGTGCAAAATAAAATCAGTGTGATCTATATCAATTTGAAAGAAAGCTGATGTATTAAAATACGTAACAATTTTGATTTAATTTTACATTTACTACTCGCATCTTGAAAAATGAACAAATTATTGCAAATAACGTAAAATTTTGCCATAAAAGATTCTTATAATATTATTATTTTTAAAATACGCGGCGTCTGGAAACAGACAAAAAAGCGTCAGGAAAAAGTACATGCAGGAAACTGTTGAATCTACATCATAGAGAACACAAAAACACAGTTTTTTTCCAATTTAAGCATTTCGATTGTTTAATTTGACTTTTTCATTTTTATTCGACAAACAAATGGTTTAAAAACTTTGAAGCCGGGTGTCTACGCCTCGACGTACTTTCATTAAACAGCTGATATTAACCCCCCCAGCACACGACTTATTTAAATTTTACCCAAAAAATTTCAAATTCGTACTCTATTTACTCGGAAACGAAAGCTCCGATCAAAAAAAGTTATACTACAACATCGACTCCAAATGTGATTTTCCAATCAACCAATTACCCGCATATACTACGAGTTTCCGGACACCGTGTACAGACAAACAGTTACGGATCTGTTAGAATTTGTCCATTCTCCATCTATCACTCTCATAAAAAACAATGAATGGAACGGAAAGAGATGTTACAACGGAGCTCTCAGTGGACCACACGTAAGTGTATGGTATAACTTCGTAAATCAGGCAAATCACCATGGTAACCGCTTCCAATGAGATAAGCCATCGTTATTTATGGCTGTACGCTGTACCTTATTCAGCTAAAGGCATTCATCATCAGACATGATGGCGGGCGCAGTGGGGGCGTCTCCCTAAAAGGTTCCTACTATTATTAAACTACGCGAAAACCAACAATACAGAAAATAAAGTTATCTTACATGGTTTAAAAAAGTTGTATTTTTAAGAAAATACGTAAATTATTTACAGATTGTTGTAAATTATTACTTGACGATATTTTGAAATAATAAAGCAAAACTAAAACATTAATATGGCAACAAAGAGTAATACTAGTCACAGCGAGAGATCGTACGTGACGTCATCATTTTAAATTATTCTTTATTTTTAGTTTTCAAACAAGACGCGTGAGAAGGAAGAGGACGGATGTTGATGACGTCCATACGACCTCTCACTGGGACTAGTTTACAGACCGAGTTTACAGATCAGAGACAATCTCTCCAACACAAATAAACTAACCATCTCACAGTTTCACCGCAGAGGTAGGCAGAGACGAAGGACCATTGCACAATTACGTACTGGCACAAGCTCCTTGACTGATAACACTCTAACTCTTCACCCGACTAATATTCGATTCACTTGGTCATGCCTTCCTCTAGCGTCACCGACTTTTTACCTGCACAAAGCTTAAAATGCGGTTTTCTTCATGTTCTATTCATTAAAAACGCATTAAAACCCTTAATAGGATTACGTAATAATAACAAGCGCAAAAGTTTGCGGTTTTTTCGCCGCGTGAGAGTTTTCTCACTCAGGAAACCTTCCGCAACAGAAACCGCAAAGGATGAAAGAATTATTCGCGTTAGAAGTTTTAAGCAAACACATTCTGTTCAAAATCGTCCGGGGCACAAGCGAGACCATTTCTTCGCGGAGTCGCGAGCTGAAGGGAAAACCCTTTTGACCTCTGACATATAAAACTTATGATTGGTCTTTGACGAACCAAAAATGTCCAACTGTTGGTATCGAGCGTTCAAACTCTGAATCCCGAACTGATAATCTTAAAAGTAAATTTATCTGAATGTGGAAGAACATTTTTACACGAGAACATAAAAGGAACCGGCAAAATAGAATTTGTTACAATACAATTATTGAAATGGGCAAGTCACACTAATTGGCGTTTTGGCAATTGGCGTGTAAAACTTTTTTTGATCCTTTTTCCGCATGGCCGCGTGGTTAGAGACGTTGTCCCGGTAAGACAAAGATCCTGGGTTCGATTTCCAGTTGAGACCGTCACCTTTTTTTACTATAATGTGTGTTTATTACTGATTTTGAAAATATATTAGTGTTCGATATTGTCAATTTCACATGTATTTTTGTTGGCGGCAATGTCAAAACAAATGACAGATTATGCTTCTACGTGATCTGTGGATATGTTCAAAGTGTTGCCATTATTTGTCGAGTAAGTACCGTCCCAAAATATTATTAATTCTATAATGGCAACTATCTGTGCGAAATTTAATAATGATAATAATTATTGTGTTTAGCTAAATTTTTTTAAATGGGTCCAGATGTAGTACCCTTATGGGAAACTGTATGAAAAAAGAATAGTGTAAAACGTCCACAAGGGGGTGGAATACACACGGATTAAACTTTTTCCCTCTTTCTAATAAACGTGTTTTAAATTTTACACATTCGATAAACGTAAACAACCATTTATGATACATTGATACATTATGGTTGTTAAAAGTTGTGTGAAATTTAAAACACGTTTATTAGTGAGGCCGTTAATATTCGTTAGAACACTCTCAGCACCGCTCTAATGATAGACCACAATTCAAAATAGAATCGTTTCTTGTAATGATAATAACTGTCAGCTGACCTGAATATCCAGGTACTTCTCACATCTCTACCCCTCCCCGCTGTCTTTAACTTCGCAACATACTCCAACAATTTGGGGTGACATAGTCCCACAGGCTTCAGATAGTTGGAAGCGGTCGAGAATCTTGTGCGGTAATCACAATAAAAAAATGATTGGGAAAATAAATAGCAAAAGATTGTATATTTTAAATGAAACTAAATGCTGCCAATTTTCCACAGGATAAAAAATGTAATCATTAGCTATTATTATTATTACTTTAGCGAGGGGTTATCTAGTGAAGCTTATCTCGGAGCCTTTCCCAGACTTGAGCAGCACGCTTATAAAAGAACCGTTCTTTTTCCCCGGCAAAAAAAAGGTAACCGGAAAAAGATGGGAATTTTTCCGAGGGAAAAACGCAGACCGTAGTCGTAAACTGCCCCCGGTATTACAATAAAAACATAAGAAGAGAGCAGAGTGAAAGCAGTGAGAAACAAACGTGGTCGGTTTGTGTATCAGTAATTCAAGGCGTAATCCCGTCTGGGCTAGGGAAACCCTTGCATCACCGAATGGAGAATCCCTAGAATCTATTATTCTTTAGTCGTTTTCTTAATGCCGAGTATAGTGACCCTCACTCCACTTTCCTGGTGGACAAGGCTTCTTCACGCCTCGCGGTCCTGTGCTGCTTGGAGAGCCAAAGACACCCGACGAAAGTAGGTGATATTTGAACCCATATTATTATTTGTATACATTATTTTTAATTTTTTGTATTTTACTGTTCTCCTCACTAGGGTTTCCTTTTCTGAGGCGGCCTGTTTTTTTTAAATTTTTTAGTCTCCAGTTGTATATACACTGCCTTTAAAAAATTTGCAATTTTTCAAATCACTGTTGTTTTAGCCATGTTTTTACTTTAGTTTTAAATACATTCATTTCTGTTATTTTTTTGTTTGATTTGTTAGAACAATATATAATTTTGTAGAATAGAATTTAATATTTCTCTCCAAAGAGAAAAAAGATTTATTCAAACTGGGAGTACTTTGTAGTAAAATTGAAATAATAATAACGATCAAACGCTTGAACAGGAGGAGATCTGGGTACAGAAAGATAATAGTTAGTGAGTACGCACTACTATATATAAAGCATTGTTTATTGCCGTCTCACTCTAACACTACAGCACTCAAATTAACGGTACCAATTTGAAAAAAAAGTGTTTTTATGATTTATATATATATATAAACAAGAAATAACAACTTAAGGGGTGCGACGTGAGAGTGTTTGATGATAAAAGGTTTGGCCAATCGTGCATTAAATTTCATATACAAACTGTGTTTCATCATCATTATGAGATTCAAATGGGATGGCGATAAACCATGTCAGTCAAGTGCAAGAGAGACAGAGCTTTTGCTAAATGGTCTAAAACCTAAAGGTTTTAACCAACCATTCAAATCTACGCGGAAAGCAATTCTAGTATTCTTCTTCTTTCGTATGGTGGGGGGGCAGAGGGGGACATTTAGGTCTGCGAGCCATTCTAGAGCCTCAGGCGTCGCCATGTGAACCTCATCAATCCTGCCGGGGAATTAATGGAGCGGGCATTCGTTGACCACATGTTCGGTGGTCTGCACCGCACCACATTCACACATCGCCGACTCTTTAAGGCCCCATCTGTGCATCATGTGGGCACAGCGGCTATGGGAGCACCTTAACCTAATGATGGCGGACCTGGTTTTGCGTGGCAATGAGAACCCAGGCTGTCTCTCGATGGGGTCCTGTATTATAGTATTTATTATTTATTAAGTGGTTTCTCTCCAGTAGGCGTGTATTCAATCTTCTACAAACTTAGTCCTCCATCACTGAACATTCAACATTTTCCGATAATTATGATAGTAGTATGAGGAATTAATATATTTTCTGGTTATGCGTAACCTGGGCATGTTTGACATATAATATTTATTTATATTTTCTATATTACAGAAGTACCGAACTACGGTCAAAACGAGTAAATAATTTTGTTTTTTGTTCTATAGGTAGGTACTCTACATATTATGTTACATCAAATACATACATTATCCCACAAGTTGATTTCATATGCCGACATGAAAGAAAACTGATGTCACCGTAAGACATTACGACTCCTAGGCCCCAAACAAGCCAATTAAATAATTGATTATCTGTTAAATTCAAAATTAGAAAAAGTTAGAATGAATTTAACCGGAGTAAGGGAAAATTGAAACTAACTTCGTACACATCAGACACGCCAACAAAACGCTTCTACAACTTTATCTCTACGGTATCTTGCATAACTGTTGGCAAATAATAACAAATTTGGGTAGGTGGGAGGGGGTGGTGAGCAAACTTTAGGGATATTTAAGCCGTTATAAATATGAAAGGCGTCTATTCAATAAACTTAACTTTAAAGGGGCTTATGGCCGACGCAGTTTGTAATTGGGTATTAAGAGATTCTTCCGCAGTACCGTTACACTGAGAGGATGTAATGCCAATCTCCATACTTCATTCAAATTACTTGTATGTTATTCTATCTGTTGACATGATCCAACTCACTTTTGTTTTTCTTTATGCATAGAGTTATCGAGTTTTTTTATGATAATTATTTTTACCTCCTACTAACTCCACAGTAAGTGGAAAATGTTGCTTGTGTTGTGATAGAGGACTTAGTCGGCCGAGTAATTTCCAACAAGTGAACTATTCAATAAATATAAGGTCCTACCTGTTTTAAAATTATTTGAAAGATGTGCTATTTTAAAAGTTTTTAAAGAATCTGAACTGTCCTCAACGAGAAGCTTAAGACCTAGAACATCTGGGAATATATATGTACCTAGATGCAACACGATAGCTGCACAACACCATTATGAATACTCAGGCCCTAAACTATTTAACGATTTACCCGAATCTGAACTGTCCTCAACGAGAAGCTTAAGACCTATAACATATGGGAATATATATGTACCTAGATGCAACACGATAGCTGCACAACACCATTATGAATACTTAGGCCCTAAACTATTTAACGATTTACCCGACATAATAAAAAGTGAAAATAACTATTTAAAATTTAAAAAAAAAAACTGACATTACTTTTTTATAGAAAATCTAAACAATGATCGATGATTTTCAGATATACACTGTTGCAATTTATTTATGTATTGTTATTTTTTTATTTTTCTCCTTTAATACTTAGATACTGTATTTTTGTTGTAATAACGACCACCTAAACTATTTATAAATATTATGTATTTAATTAGTAAATAGACTAGCTCCCCAGTTTGACCCGAGATTTCTCTACTAACTGGGTAATTGAAATGTTCAATGAATATCATGTATAATAAAAATTATCCTGTATTTACTTTAATTATACAAAAAATAAAATAAAAAAATGGAATTGAACACACTACGCCTACATGGGACCCAAACGCGATGTCAATTCAGCCACCGACCGGTATATGCTTTTCGAATACCACACTAGATTCATGTATTATAAGTTTTGTTAAATAAATATTTTTGTATAGTGAGGAAAATTATAATTGTTGCATATTTATAAACCTACATTATTGTAAAACTGTTGATTTTTCTAAATTAAAATAAATCAATAACTTTACTTGTTTAAAGAATGTAAATTTTGAACACAAAAGATTTTTTAAAATTTGAATTAAGTTAAAAAGATTACCAATAAAGCAAATTATGTAACTTATTTAATGGATGTGAGGCATTCTTTAAAACGGTTCTTTCCGTTTATAAATAACCATTTTTATGGTGTAAATCATCAGTTTTCGATATCCTTGAATCAATACTCGGTGAGTTGAATGTTTTGGAAGCAATATAAGAGAAATATATGGCTGGGCGAAAGCTGTTTTCGTTGTACGAATTATGCATTTTAGGTGTGATGAGTAACGGGACTAAATTTTTTAATTTGTGTTTTTTTCATCAAATGCTTTTTCCATTTCATGAATATGAGTAAATATGAGAATAGTATTTATGTACAATTGTTGAACGTCTAAGATTGTGAATCTTTTGATAAGTGGTTCTCGTGGGTGTTATTGGTGACATTTCAACGTTATCCTTAGCAAAAATTTATTAAAATTAAAACCATGGGCTGAAGTATGATTGATGTTGCTCATCCTTACCATCCCATGATACAATATGTAGATATTGATTGAAAAAGTGCAAAGTAAACACATCTAAGTTTTTGTAGGTTAGGTTAGGTTAGAAAGTAGAAAGAAATTCAAAACGATAGTCTGGGAGAGTAGAAAATGTATTTTTTTTAAATAATAACTTAGTCGTACCATTCAATATATCTACGTATATTTTCCAGACTCTACACTTAAACAATATAAGCTTGCATCGGCCATTGCATTGCATTCTTTTTGGATCTCCACGTTTGTAATACGATCCTAAATGGTTTTGCCACACATAAATCGCATTTCTCAACCTTCATTCTACATTCATTCTTCATCAGAGTTGGTATCAGCACTCCATTATGAACTGCCATGGCTCGTTACTTTTGACAATTTTCACCAGCGGCTACCACGTGTCCTTTTATATTATACAAATATCGTAATACAAATCGCGTAAAACTTAACAAGTTTCGGATTTTTTTGACAGAACGATAAAGAGCGGAAACGAGAAAGATCTTAAAAAAAGTAAGACATAGCGTCAAAGCGTGATTAACAATATTAATTAAAGCTAGGAGGCTTATTTAACAAAAGTGCTTAAAGAAGCCCTGTTGAGGTGAATATATTTATCAAATTAACAGGTGATAATATTCCAAGAATTATTTGTCAATCTCTTAAAGAGCTCTTCTATACATTAAATTAAAGCAGTGAAGTAAATTATGATAAATTAGTGAAAACCTTTTAGTGGTTAAATAATTACACATATTCTACTATACATCATAAAATATGAAAACGGTTGGTTATCCAAAATAAAATAAAATTAAAATAAGATGTAGGCGATATTCGCTGCCGCTGTGTGTAGCGGAAACCGAATGGGTATGCGGTATTCTCACTGTTCAAACCAAGGCGGATTTCGCTTCTGCTATGAGTAGCGAAACATTGTTGATTTTCGCCTGTCTAGTGTCTAGTCAGTGACGTTCGAGCCGTGCGGCCTAAGTAAATACATAACACTGTAATTGTACGTGACCAGTGAAAAATGCATATAATTAATGAAATGAATAGCGATAGCGCCTGTTTTGCAAAACAAGCGAAAATATACCGCCTACCTTGGTGGTATGGCGGGACTGACGGGGTTCCCAATCCCACAAGATGTTTTTCGCTAACCACAGCGGCAGCAAGTATCGCTTATGCTTTAGTAGGCTTTAAGATAGTTGAAAAGGGTACTTTGAAAATAGTTAAGTTCACTGTGTATTTTAGTGCGGTTGTCGTGAGAGTAAAAGTAACCATAGCAATTATGGTATTATTTATATTTTATAATCGATGTTTTCGTGGAAAAATCAAGCGCACTTAACAACATAATTTATTTAACCTATAACGTATCACTTGTCCCTAAATAGTATAAAACAAAGTCGGTATCCGCGTCTGTCTGTTTGTGCGCTGGTTATACTAAACTACGCAACGGATTTCGAAAGGGTTTTCACTATCATTTTAAAAATCTCTTCCGGAAGGTTTATGTATATAATACATGCCTTTACATTTATACAAAGTGTAGAAAAATAGATGTATTTTAATCAAATCGTAAAAAAATATTTTTTAACGCCGGCTAAACCCTATGAGATACCTAAAAATAATGTACTACGCAATTGTTTATCTTAAAAAGGCTTATAGAAAAGTAGCCCCTAGCAACGCCGGGTTCACGCCAGATAGTAACCAATAACCAATAGCGTACAGCTAAGATTTATAATTTAATGAGTAAAACCTGAAATTTTAATACTTAATCATTGAAGATATGTAATATTAGCAAATTACTCTCAGACGAAAGATGTGAAATAGAAAAATCAGAAAAAAGATTCGGTCGCATCTAGAAATTGAACCCAGGACCTCAGACATTACGTGGCTTTGATATTAGTCAAAGTATGACAAAGTCAGATATGACCGAAGGGGATAGGGTCGAATCAGCTTAGTGTTAGAGCAAAGCACCGGCAAGGCTGAGGTCCTGGGTTCAATTCCTAGAAAGGACCGAATTCGATATTTTTTTCTGATATTTCTGTTTCAAATTTTCGTTTGAAATAAGTTATCATCCTCAATGATTAAGATTTATAACTAGTGGCTTACAAAGCAACTCAGTACAGAGACTTATAACTAGTGACTGACAACAACTAAGGACGGGTTGTTTCGGTGAATTTGAACAATTCATCAAATTTCAGAGTTAATTTTCAAGTTTTGTGAAAGATCTGTTATTATTTCAGATCTGTCAAGCAACTAGCCTATAATGATATAACAACAGAACTTGAATAGGACTTTCACAAAACCCGAAAACTATCGTTGAAATTTGATGAATTGTTCAAATTATCCGAAACAATCCGTCTTAAAAATTTTAAAGATTATTGTATAACCATAAGCCAATGTTTCTTTTTGTATATCAATTGAACAAATAATAATAAAAAAATTGTTTTTGACGTAATTTCATTAAAATTTGGTAATATTTCATTTTCATTTGATTGTTTTCATTCGAATACACTCCTGAAAATTAAGGAATATGGCTAATTTTCAGGATTCTTTGGATTTTTTGTTTTAGTTTTGTTGTTCATAATGTCATAACCCCGGTAAGACACTTACAACAAAAATTAATCAAATAATGTAAAGTAATTGTTGATAAATGCAAACTTTTAACGGTAAATACAATTAGTATTTATTTTGGGTAAAGTAATTTTTTATTTATGAAATGTATTTATAGCCGAAAGACAATGACATAAACTTTTACAGCCCCTCTATGGATTCACTGGGGAAACAGGTTACACCTGTATCATTTCTCCGAACGTAACGTAATATTTTCCGTTAATCCTTTGTTCAAAAAAGGTTTCAATAAGTATTTTCTCTTTCTCTGAGTTAGCAGATCTCCGAAACCGACGATTTACAAAGCTTCCCTTGATTCAGTCCTATCAGAGGTAACTAAATTTTCTAAAGCAAAACATGACTTTTTATCGGTTATCACAGCTGTGACATCGCTTCCAAGTATCATATCTGTAAGCCAGAGCGTCGGGTGAAAAACTAACCAATATCATCCCTCGCCCTAATTAGTAAGAGACGAAGGGATGCGGGAATGAGAAAGTACTCGATCGAAAAACTAATCTATATACGCTCGGAATAGCGTAGTAATTAAATGGTTTGTTATAATTCAGTTATTTACATCTTCATGTAAAGTTGTATAAAATAACATAAGTACGTATTTGGAACCTTCGTCAACAGCGTCTGCATTTTAAAGGGTTTGGTGGCGGTGTTAGTCAAATTGAAAAAAATGGTTAGTTTTGCCGTATAAACAATATTTAGATTTGCTTTTGTATTTTTTTATTTCAGTGACTCCATGACTGTAATTTGTACGGTGTACGGAAGCATATGATATTATTTGTGAATGTTTCGGACATAACAATGGGTATACGTACTAGATTTCTATTTCACGAGATAGAATCTCTTTATCTTAGCTTTCTTTGATCTGGATTACCGGCTGGTGCCTACGCAAGAATAAATACGGTGCCCGGGGCGAGGGGCATGATTTACAGGGCAGAATAAACGAGAAGAGAATAGAGGTTTATTATTATATTTATCTGTTATACGATATTAATTAAAACAAAGAGGGTTCCCGCACAAAACGATATTACTATTTTTCTTCTGATCAGTAGAAATACCATTTACGTACAGGGTGAAAACAGAGTGTACCCGATAGACTTAATAAAACCAGGGATACAATTATTTTTCATTGTTAACGCTGTGGGTTGTCAAACTACGACTCATTTCACCCTGTATTATAAACCTTTAAAAGAACGCCTAATTTTATGCTTGATAACACCTTAGAGCCATTGAAAATTATTTTAATTTTAATTATAATTTTATTTTTTGCTGGAGAGATTATTTTCTATTTTGATTTCAATTATTCTTCGGGCAGACCCCTGTGGGATATTTTTTGTTAACACTTAATGAAAAAAAACCTAACACACAAACGATAGTTTTATTTTGTTTAGTAATTTTCTGCGTAAAATGAATAAATATGAAGATAACTATCTAAAATAAATAATCATGGATCCCAGAACTGCTAGCAAGACCGCCGAAACGGGTTATGTCGCCAAATTTGCGGTATTTATCGTAGGAATAAGAATTGCAACCAAAAAATAGACGCCATAGAGAAAATTCACAACTATTTTAAAACGAAAACTTCACTTCCAAAAATATTTATAGTTATAGGGAAAAAAAATAACAAATTAAATTGAATTAACAAAGGAGTCAAACGGTTAAGAGGTACGTATAGACATACCGCTAATCTCCTTCGAGAATGTAGCAGAACGACGAATGTAGCAGAAAGAGACGACTGGGCTCTCAGGCGCTCTGGACTAGCAGGATTAAATACGAACATTTTCAATAGAATTGAAATATTACTCATTATTTAACTATTTTCGGACTTTCCGCGAGGCAAAGGTAAGCCCATAAATAACTCCTTGAATCTCGATTAATCTCAAGAATAAATTACGCACGTGATTGGAATGGTTCCATGATAACTCAACACAGTGACAATTCAACACACTTTTTAAAAAGTGATAAGAAAAAATCATTAGAAACGATGAAAAAAATTTTTTTTTTAACCTAACTTAACCTAACCTACTTAACACAGTTAATAAAGTTTTTGTTTCATCACTTTCCATGACTTCATATAACTATTTAAAGATGTGATGATATCCGGTCACCGATTGGAATATATACCTGTTTTTTAGAAAATACAATACAATTTTGGTACTTTTAAATACATCTATTTTATTTTCGTGATTGAATGAATGAGGTGGAATGTTGCTAGTGGAAATTAACCCACTTTCCGATATCCGATCGAGCTGAAACTCAGCAGTTAGACTCGTTGTCGACGACAATGTATTGTACACGGAGAAATATTGCTAATTTATTGAAAATCTCTTCAAATCTTATGAAGCCAACATCAACGGGCCATTTCATCGACTCGTTCTTGTGTAAGTCGACTCGAATGTGGAACGAGCTACCAGCATCTGTTTTTACTCCGTAACATAATCCGGGCCTCTTCAAGACCCGCATCAATAAATCCTTTCGAATAGAAGGAACCCCCCCTTCCCCCTATTATGCTACCACACTTTGGTCGAGACCGGTGCAATGGGAAGGTTGGGTTGGGTTGGGTTGGGTTGGGTTAGGTTAGGTTAGGTAAGGTCACTATACATGGCTAAAGTCATGCACCGTTTCGATTCCGAATGGTGGTTTTTCATCAAGACAACCCTGAGAGAATATACCACTCTAGGAAAGCTAGTATTAGAATAAAAACAAAAAAATAGAGAAAACTTTTCAATTCTGTTGGAGGAAATCGATTCATTTTGCCATGCGCAAAAATGAATCAGTTTCCTCAAAACTTTTCAATTCTGTTTGAGGAAACCGATTCATTTTGCCATGCGCAAAAATCAATATTTTGTTAGATCATTTAAAAAGAGTAAGCTTTTATGAGAGAGCGCATAATTATGCTTAACGAGGTAATAGTCAATGGAGGATGTTGTTATTAGCATCGGATCATTGACAAAGAACACAAAAGGATGGCCATTACGAAAAAAAAATTACATTTTTCACCATTTCATTGTTCGCTTGCCGTGTACGACGTTCTACATAAAATTAGTAGAATTGTAATTCAATAACGAAAATCTAAATCAAGTTTATTTTATGTAGTGGCAATATTTGCTATATGTGCACACCGTACGCTCATTTGTATTGATGTCATTAACCTCGACTTCTGTTTGCTACGCATTTAAAAACTAAATTCTTTCAGACCAAGGCCGAACGTAGTACGCGCGCGACAAGTGTCACGTGATCAAGTCAGTGCCATCGAGCAAAGGCAGTTTGCAAATGGCAGTGTTGTTGATACTCGTTGTTACTGCCGATTTGTGTGTTGTTATACGTCAAACATACTGAATAAACAGAGGGCTTTGACTATTTTGTACAGTGGCATTTAATTAGCGACAACACTCACTTCATAATGTGGCGGTCGTTGCCCCAGACCTGTACTCTAGTTGTCCTTGCTAGAGACGAAAGGAATACTTGTATCTACCAACATTTGTACAGTACACCATGTTTTTTGATGTTTCGATACCGATATAGTGGGATAGGTATAACAAAATGCATAGGAATTTGTTCATTTGATACGTCGCCTGTTAGATTCTAAAACTGACTCGCCACGACTGTTGCTTTTTCCCCGTTGCTTAGGCCCAATTGCCCGATGACCAACTTAACACTCTAGTGCAGAGTATGTCGATGGCCATGGCGTGCTCACTGAAAAATAATTTACATTTTCCCGGTACATTAATGCGATACAATAAATCACTCGATCGTCGTAAAACATAAAAGGTGCCATCGACTCAGCCATTTTATATTTCCCACTGAAAACTCTGTCGCTAATTTTGATATAAATATGTCGTTAAAACATTTTATTCGGCAGGAATTTGCGCTAGATACGCTAATTACTCCATCTAAATTTGCAAAAACTAATAATAACTAATAACGGTGTTGCTGAGTAAATATTACGTGATGGCCTTTTGTATGAAGTTTTGTAATCAGGCTAGTTATTGTGATGACCCTGCACGACTCACAATAATTATCTTTTTTACAATCATTTAAAAAAATATATCGATTTCAGGTTTTGCTTTAGTTTCAACCTTTTGGTTCAAAACATGGATTGTCGCCACCGAGAGCTCCGTTGCAAGCTATCGCTTCATTTATGAAAAATGGGTAGAGGTAACATAGGAGCTTACAGCAGAATGTGTTTCACAAATAACATTATTTTTCAAAATCTACCATTAAGTTTTTGTAGAATACCGTATAACGTATGGGGGTACAATTGTTTAAATTGCTTAGAAACAAAAAATAATGATTCAAAGGCAAAACGATGTAACTTATATAAACTATATTCCTGGTGCATAGTACAAATTTCTCACAACATTATGATTACAGGATGTACTGTTTTTTTTAATTAAGGCGTATCTGTAAGATGTGCGTTAATTATTCCTTTCTCAAATCTTGTTCGGTGAACTGAAATTTACTCTGAATTGAAGTGCCATTTTCATAATTGTAACTGATTGATGTTTGAAGAATTCAGACAAACGATAGAGTAGGTACCTACCTATACAATATAATGCCATTTTAAAAAATGGAACTGTTTGGTGGAGAATTCAGACTGGTGTTCCAATTAAAAAAATATGCGAAAGAGAACTACAATTTAAACCAACATGAAAAAATAATTATGTTGTTTTTCGTGTCTCATATCAAACAGTTAAATTCGGGAGTACAGCACCTGAATGTACCATAAATGTTCAGAAATAAGTGCTATTCAGTGATACTAATGGAAAAAATTGGTTAATCACTTTACTAAATTTGTAATTGTATAATTCAATTACTGTATTAATATACGAAGAGTCTTATTGGGAGATTGTCAATTTTCCAGCGTATTTCAGAAGCCGCATCGACAGCACAAAGTAAATCAATCAATCAGCTGTTGCCTATGCGCGGCGGCCTTCCGGCTTCCAATAGACCCTTCAGGACCCTTCCCCCGAAGGGTTTGCGTCCTTCCCTCCCCTCCCTACGAGCCCTGTCTAAGGTCTGCCCCGGGTCCTACCTGTCTGGGTCCGCCCTGCAGGGAAACATCCCAGGAACTTGTAACGGGAATATTTGTCTAGAGGAATGCCGGGTTTTCCCAGCGGTCTGACGGTGATTGATATATTATTCAGTCCCGCGTTTTATTTTATGCTCATATTGGTGAACCAATCATAAATAAATTGCTTTTCTTATCATCTGTGTCACAAAGATTATGAAGATATCTATCAAAATCAACATCGCGAAACAAAAAATCTTAAATATAAAACAGAAGATCTGTGTTTGTATTTTCTCAACTCACACCTCACTCAGAATAAGCTTGCTGTCTTTACTTACGTTTGATAAACATCAAATCTACGATTTTGACATTTGAACAGTCCCCAGTCAAACGCTGATTCTTGGCCAGCATCAGCTTTTTGCCAATATAGAGATTTTGAAATTTAACACATCAAGCATAGACAGTAAGCCACGCGTCCAAAAAATAATATTTCTAATATTCTCCGATTTAATAAATAAAAACCTAAATTTCCTATGAAATCGTAAAAATTTAAGTAGATACTTAAATACCTATCTACCTCTTTATAAACTATACATTTATGAATTTTTTTTTAAATTTCTAATATGGAATTATACAATTTGTTCACAGAAACGTCACAAGACAATTATTATCCCAATGACAATTATTTATTCAAACTTCCTTCAGGAAGGTAGGTACCATAATATTTATTTATTAACCCCCTCTTTCGGGGCTTTTACATGAGAATTTTAAGAAATATACATTATTTATTGTACATAAATGAATTTACGAACGAATGAACGACATTAAGGACGGGTTGTTTCGGAGAATTTGAACAATTCATCAAATTTCAACGTTCATTTTCAAGTTCTGTGAAAGATTTTTTCAAGTTCTGTTTTTATTTCAGTTTTGTCAAGCAATTAGCCTACAATGATATAATAACAGAACTTGAATAGGACTTTCACAGAACCCAAAAATGAACGTTGAAATTTGATGAATTGTTCAAATTCTCCGAAACAACCCGTCCTAAATGAACGACATTTGAGAACAAAGAATCTTCACTGAACTATTAAAACGTCCACCATCTTGAAACGGAAACGCAATGTACAAACAAATTAACAGAAAGACGAAATGCCAAACGGCCGAGTTAAAACAGAACTCCACAACGTTCATTTAATTCAATTTGGGAGGCGGGTTTGGGTACCGCCGTCCCGGGAACCATTTATTGGATAACCAACACATTTGCCATAGGTCACCCAAAGTTGTTCGCTACGTTTAGTGATTTAGCAGGGGGGCCCGGTTTCATCGGATGAGGTGTGTTCAGGATGCGCCTGCCCACCAGTTGCGTGGCATACCAGATCGGGAGAGGCTAGTTCGGGGAGACCCTTTGACCTCTCTGAGGGATCTATTAATTCGTCGGATCCCTAGATCTCTCCTACCTAACCTTCATACCGTTTTCCTTCCTAAAACTTCCTCTCCTTAAAAAGACCCTCCACACAGCATCCCCAAAGATGACATAGGGTCAGAGGTAAATTATTTTTCTCTTGATCCCCCCCGTGTGGGGTTAATATTAAAATAATGTATTGACATTTAAAACATACAGCGCCTCAATAATCTTACATTTTTGTCTTGTAAGATTCAAAAAGGAGCATTGAAACTCGTGCAGATTTGAGTTAAACTGTTAATAATATTAAGGAAACGATCTATAAAATATTATTCCAAAAGATTGTAAGGGTGGGGAGACAACGTCGCATAAAAATCATTACCATAATTAACAAAGTTTGATAAAAATAATGATTTAAATTCTTATTTAACTTTACAAAGAATAAAACGTGACGCGGCGCTGTGCAAAAGAAAGACTTTCAAACTCAAATCAGTCTTCACTCAAAGGCCGCCGTGCAGAAAATTGTTAAACGGCATTCTCGGCTAAACCCCGAACCCGTCTGTAGTAGTAACACCGTTTTCAGGAAAACGCTGAAAACGCCTTGTAATTGAAGCCTGACAACGAAACGGCAAGTCATTTGGGGTGATTAGCAAATCGATACCCGTGTTTGCAAAAAGGACGTACTCGAGGGAGGAACGAAACAGACGATTCAAATAAAAATACCTACATATTAATTAATATATCACATTAATTAACTGAACTATCACAGTAAGTCCAGATGCACATGAGCAACATAAGTTGCGGCGACAGTTGGCTATTTATCCATACGCTCAAAAAAATCTCCCTAATCTCCTCGTGGCCTCGTGTGCGCACCTCTATATACCGTAATAATGGATTTTGATGAACAAAATTATTGTTAACTGCGAGTAAAGTTACTCGTGTGCGCCTGGACTAAGGTCCTTCGTGCACAGTGATACTTACAAGCTACATGACTGTGACGCAAGTCGCAAGTAGTGTACCGATATGCTACTCTTTAAAGCTGGCTTCCATACACGGCGCTACACGAATTACATTGAACATGGTCATTTTTTCAACTGCAGTCGTTAAATTTATACGATGTCAAGTGACTCTAGCGACAAAAACAATAATATTGGTCTTATTTATATTTATAAATATATAATAGAAGATTTTGGGTTTATCAATAGAACAAAATAAATGTTAATTTTAAGGCATTCGTCGCCGCCAAGTAACTACATGAGAATGATGTCAAATGGGCTTTTCTTTCCAACCTCAATCCACACCTTCCTCAATTCATATTTCGGTAAATTATAGTTATATAAACTTGGATATTTTTCCACCCTCAGAACAAATTTAGCATTCAAATCATATTCGGACGTAATTTCTGTCAAACGAGTATGCAATTCGCGTAGTGTGCTACCAGCACTGTCATTAGCGTGCATTATGCTTGCCCTTGCATTATGCTTGAAAAGGCACTACGGGAGATCAATAAATAAATAAAACGTCGTTTAATAAGCCAAATATAGTTTGCTTACGGCGTAAAGTGTGACTACTGAAATACAAGGTTTTAAGCGTGTTTCAACAACTAGTAATTGTGACCACTGAAATACAAGGTTTTAAGCGTGTTTCAACAACTAGTAATTGTGACCACTGAAATACAAGGTTTTAAGCGTGTTTTAACAACAAGTAATTGTTTCTTCATATTATACTGCCCTGATGAAGCTACGGTTGTAGCGAAACCCGGTCGGCATTAAGTATTTACCTATAAGTGATGTTTACAAAGTTATTGTTTAATTTTAAACAAGTAATTGTGACCACTGAAATACAAGGTTTTAAGCGTGTTTCAACAACTAGTAATTGTGACCACTGAAATAAAGGGTTTTAAGCGTGTTTCAACAACAAGTAATTGTGACCACTGAAATACAAGGTTTTAAGCGTGTTTTAACAACAAGTAATTGTAACCACTGAAATACAAGTTTTTAAGCGTGTTTCAACAACAAGTAATTGTGACCACTGAAATACAAGGTTTTAAGCGTGTTTCCACAAATAGTATTTTTACATAAGTTTAAAAAGTAGTTTGAAAATTAAAGAGATGTTATTTTTATGTTTTTTTTATTTAGCACTTTCGTTCCACCCTAATGTACTCGCCAACATTATTATCAAAAGCTCGCGTGTTTTGGTATGTCAATGTCAAGTTTATTCGGAATATTTAGTTGGTGTCCCTCTACTCTCTACTCTATGCTCTTTACTGCTGTACTCGTATCTGCGATCCATCAGGGACCTCTCCCACGAGGGTTGGCCTAAGGGCCTATTTATATGAGTGAAAAGTAAATCTGAATGCTAAATCCCTGGAAAATATTGAAGGATAAAGACGTTTTGCGATTGCCGAATCGCATATAATTCCATAGAATATCTCTCTTGTATTTTCAAGAAATCTATATTCCCTTATTGTATGTTGAATCCGAGCGATATAAATCTCACAAACTAGATTGCTAAGTCATCCCTTTTCAATATTATTTCTAGAAACAGATATGAGAAGACGCATTTTTGGCCATTATTTCATATATCCGCCCCTTGAGATAAGCTATATTTAAAATAGGAAATGTATCGGCTCTAAGGTTTGCTTAGTTTTACCACCGAACCGAAAACCTCTAAAAGTGTAATATAATATACCGATTTAAATGAATATGATGTCGCCAATGTAAGTACATGAGACTTTTCGGCTCCTAGGCAGGCCAATGAAAATGTTTTTCCAGAAAGAATTTCGATGTTTGACCAAATAATTTCATCCAAAATAAGATTAAAATGACTTCGGGCTCACAGACACGCCCTCAAATTATTTCTATCGGTTTACCTCTTCAGTGATTTTCAATATAAGATGTTTAAAAAGTTACACAATTAAACATGCAAATTTCAGTTGTCTGTACGTCGTTGTTTATTCTAATGAAATATTCTTACATGAAATGTGATATCCGGTTCAATAAAATCAAATTTTCTTTGACTTTAAGTGTCGTTTTCAAAATTGGAACTGCTTGTATGAAGAATAATTAGGAATATTATATTTTAACACAAAGCTTATTTTAATTGTCTTTTTGTAAATGGAAACAATGACATCCCGTGCTTTTTCATGGGTCTAAGTTATACAATCATACTAATTTATTTTTGTTTTGTTTTACATAACTCTACACAGGAAGCCTTGAGGAAAATATTTGTCAGGTTGTCCGTCGTGTGCGTTAATTATTCCTCCATGAAATCACGTTAGCCCCAGACGGTTGAAAGCAGTTGGGACTCTTGTACAGTAATCACACAAAAATAAAAATAAATTATCTTCCATTGAATCATAGAATCACTAGTGTGGTAGGGTCGTTAAACTTTTAAAATATTTTATTAAAACACAAATAACTTTGCTTACATAACTTTATTATATACAACCAGCACATCACGGGCATGTGCATGGTTTGATGGTCTTAACACACCCAAAAATTGTAATAAAACACTGAATAAAGAAAATTAAAAAAAAAAAAATTTCTACATGTTTCATGAACGAAGTTCACCTCATCAGGAGTAAGTATACACTGAAGTCAAAAATTAAATATAGATTACAATAGGAAAGAAGAAGTGAAAGGAGGGGGTTAGGTTATCAGAATTAGGAATTACAGTATCGTTAGACGGGAAAGACATGATAAGTGGAGGTGAACTTCGTTCATGTAACATGTAGAGGTTGTATATAATAAAGTGATGTAAACAAAGTTATTTGTGTTTTAATAAAATAAATAAAGCCATCACAAAGTGATAAGCTTTCAGAAGAAATTTTCTTCGAAAAATTAAGTTTTGAAATAGTTTATTTTAAGCAGAATATGCCCTCTTGGCATCTTGTGTAGGGGTTGTTGAAAAAACCGACAAGCTCGGGTCGCGGGTACCACACTGAAGAGGCGGGTGTTTAAGGAACACCCTTCTCGGCTCTCTGCTCCGCGAGGGGTTGCCCCAAGGTACGCCTTTTAGACTACTTAAAAAAACTGTCATAAAAAATAACGATGATGCATTCTTCCTACTCCTTGCACTCCGTTCCGCGTGAGATCATTTATTTTAATGGAAACTTATTATTGTGCAGCGAAGTCAATTACATCTGACAAGGTTTTTAACAGGATTTTGTTGTTAAATAAAACTTATGATAATGATGTCTCAAACAGGAAAGGTAGAAGGGTGTTTCAGTGTTTTGCGATACCAAGGGGAGAAAAACGTACAAGAAAATGTTAAAAAAATTTAATGCGATCAATAACACCCCTTAGGACAGATTAATTTTTTTTATGTTGTCATGACGTTAATTTATTGATATTTTAAAATTGAAAAAAAATATATTATCAATAAATCTAATATTCGCACACCATTTTCTGGTTGGAATTTCTTTAGCTCGCAACTTAATTTTCGTAAATAAGATTTGATATTATTCAAGAAAAGAGTATAATTATATTTTAAAAAAACTGAACACGCGTAACATCATTAACAAAATGCACTATCGAACCATATTCACATTTAATAATGTTATCACATCCTGTACTATCATACACTCTGTGATAACAAATATTGTTTGTTGATTTTTGATGGTTTGATATTTTCTATTTTATACCTAATTTAAACATATTTTTAAAATTATAATGTCTTGAAATCTCTGTAATTTTAGTCTTTGTATAAAAAAATAATGATATTGTTTTGATAGTGAATGTGCAAATGTGATTGTTGCAGACACATTAGTCTAGGAACATTTATATTTGATGTAAATTTATTTTATACTATACAAGAATGTACTTTAAATGTTCTGTTTGTGTCTCAAATAAAATAAAATAAAATATTACGTTTTACTCCTACTCTTTATTGGTATAGAAATACTAAAAAAACATATTTTTTTATAATGCTATTCACTATGTATTTTTGTAAAAGCATTATAATTGTTTATTTGTTATGTATTTTAAAAGAATAAATTGCGAAAATACGTTTTCGAAATAAAAGAATATATAACTCATAAACATTTCCGGGTTATAAATAAAGAATTACAATATTTGATATCCTTCTACTTCCATAATTTTAAGAGGAAAACTTTTCTTGTGTAATGATGGAATACTTAGCCATCAGAGCATTAAACCCGCGACACCTTGGAGGGAATCCGGCGCATTTATCCAGTTGACTACTAACAAACCGTCGACATTTAATCTAATACTCTTTTTACTTGTGACCTACAAGAAAGTTTAATCGGACAACAAGTAGCGAGTAGCTATTGGGCGTTAAGGGGTGAGGGTTGGTTTTTCGATTAGAGGGCATACGTAGTCTGTCGCGTGCATATGTAGCCAGTAGTAGTTACTGACTCGGGCGACAAATAATCGCCAGTCCAGGCTTTATCTGGTTCCGACAATAAATGGTTTTAGTGCCCTAAGCCCTTAAGCAAAGGGCATTACAGGGCCTTAGTATTTCACCGTCACGATTGACTCTGATGCAGTTCGTTGCCGGGGCATTTTCGGGGCAATAGAAAATATAAAACTGTCACGATTAGTTCCAAGTGAAAAGCGTACAACGTTAAGAAATGTTCATTTTCAGATTAACGTAGGTATTATGTTATATGAATGGGCAATAAAGTTGTCATGATTTTATTGCGAGATATATTTTTTTACGTAACAACGCTTATTAAAAAAGGTGACGGACATATGCAGGTAAGTAAATATTTAGATTAAAAAAACAAAACTGAAAGTACTGTTGATAATGTGCGTTTTGAATATAATTATTTAGTATTCATTATTTTTATTCATGATAATTAATAATATAAACTAATTTCGACTAATAGTTCTGAAAAAGTATGCTCGCGTCCAAAAACGTATGTTTCTAATACGATCTGGGCCATCTTGAAATTTTTGACATTTGAACGGTCCCTAGATAGAAGTTGACTCTCGGCCAGTATCAGCTTTTAACCAGTATAATGATTATGCCATTTTTTACCACTTCAAGCACAACAAGTAGTTCTGTGAACAGTAGATCTCGCGTCCAAAAATATTGTTGTCCTTAAAAGGACGGGTTGTTTCACAGAATTTGAACAATTCACCAAATTTAAAAATTGATTTGCTTGTTCTGTGAACGTTCTGTTCAAGTTCTGTTATTATTTTAATTTTGAGAAACAACTGACCATTAATGATATAATAACAGAACTTAATAAAACCTTCACAGAACTTGAAAATCAACTTTGAAATCTGATGAATTGTTCAAATTCTGTGAAACAACCCGTTCTAAGTAAAAATCAAATTACTCCCCAAATCATAATATTTGCAAGTAAGTACTCAAATACCTACCTACTTAATTATAAACCATATATTTTATGTAAAAAAAAATAAATTTTCAAATAAGTAACTATACAATTTGTCAAAATAAATGTCACCAATGACAATTCTTTGCCAAACCTTCTTCAAGCCGGTAGCGATAATATTGATTATTCCGATTTAACAGTTGGTAGCAGGAACCACGTTCATACAAACTCTGGAGAGATAAAAATGTAATATTCAACGCGGCCGCCATCTAGAACCGGAACCGGAACAAAAAAAAACAAATCTACAGACAGACGAAATGCCAAATGATCGAGAAAAAACTCATTCTCATTGAAAAATTAGAGTTAATGACCTTCCTTGCTAATGACCGAATTCAGGAAAAGCTATTTAAAAGAAATATGTATTAGTATATTGGCGAAACAAATAGTTTTAAAATTATATATAAATAATTACATTTTATATGTTACATTAACCAGTGAAGTTTCCACATAAAATTCATATTACATGCAGAATAAAAATAAATTAACAGAAAAACTTAAAAACACCTTAGTGGAAATAACTGAGATATCTTACAAAGAGCAGGGGAGAGAGGGTACGTAATTAACAATTTGATTTTATTTTCTCCATTATGCATTTAGTAAACTGAACTAAGGACAAATGGAAAATATCGTCGTGTGAAAATATATTATTGTATTTTGTGCATGTCCTTCTGAAAAATGAATGTTGTGTGTAGTTCGTTTTTGAGTGTGGGATGTGGAATAGTTTGTTAGACCGTGTGTTTCGAATGCAGTGAGACTAAAGGTAGTGAAGAGGGGAAGGAGATGGGGAGAGGAAGGTGGGGAACTACGTGAGATAAAATACAAAATAAGTATGAAATCGATTTATTTATGTTAGGATGGCAAAGGTGCAGAAGTTTCAACGGCGATTCATAGATTGATTTACTTGGTGATACATTCACGAGAATTTGCTAGTGTAGAGGTCCGCCAAGAAAGTCATCGTAAAATAAGTAATAACAAAAATAACAAAACAAAGTTGTATTATACTTTAACGGTTATTTCTGAAGAAAATAATGTTTGGGGTGTTTCGTCACTCAAGGCAGGATAATTTAAGGAGTTAATTTCGCCCGCGTCGGTCAAGGAAAGCTTTTACGGAAACAGAAACTTTTAAATCACCCTTCGCCCTTACAACGGCCACTTTGATAGGGTTTCCGAGACGTGGGAAATTCGGAAAGCATGGAGATTGAAGGTTCCCGATGGCGAAAATAAGCTGGTTTGCATTTTTTATGAAACACTGAGACGAGCTTTGTCGAAAGGCAAAATTTTTACATAAAGGTTCAACTATTTTTAAACTAACTTTGAGAGTCACTTGGCTTAGAATGGGCGAAGGGTGTTTCAAGCTCCATCACATAAGCATAACGGTTGTTTTTGGCATGATAGCTGATCACAATTTGATCAAAATATAAAACGGAACGAGAAACTCTATCTTGTTCCAAAACCATTTTGAATTTTTGGCATTTGAAGGGTTCTCGTTAAATGTTGGTTCTGGGCCCTTTTTAGCTTTGATAAAATTGGAATTAGACGTATTACGTAGCGGTCATGTTTTTATGCTTATATTATGATCACAATCTGACTACCTTAGATCTGTTAACCTTAGAATAAACTGAATTTCACAGAATTGGAACCATTCATTAAATTTCAAAGTTAAAGTTCAAGTTCTATGAAAATCCTATTCAAGTTCTGTTATTATCCAAGAAACGTGAAACAAGCGACCCATGATGAAATAATAACAGAATTTGATCAGAATTTTCAAAGAACTTGAATTTTTTCTTTGAAATTTGATGAATTGTTTAAATTATGTGAAACAATCCGACTTTAGAGTGAGTAATATTTCATAGAATTAATAAAACTGTAAAATTTAATGATACCGAATGAAGTACAACTTAGACAAAATTGTAACTTTATTG
Source organism: Hesperophylax magnus (assembly GCA_026573805.1). Taxonomy (NCBI): domain Eukaryota; kingdom Metazoa; phylum Arthropoda; class Insecta; order Trichoptera; family Limnephilidae; genus Hesperophylax; species Hesperophylax magnus. Next base: position 15,491,330 of record JAIUSX010000025.1, read on the forward strand.
CACGATCCGGAAGTAATTAATTACCTTCCTACATAGATATTTTTCAAGGTAGAAACACACTGGGTCGACGTACGCTATGTAAGCAACGCATTTAGATGGGGTAAGGTTAATCCGGGTCTTGGCGGCGGATGCACCTGTCCACCAACTGCGTGGCAGGCAGGATCATGAGAGACTGGTTGTGGGAGACTTTTTGAACTCTCCAAGAGGATTCTCTCAGAACATCGCCTTGCACCGCAGTGGGAGGGGTGGATTCATCGTCCGTCACTCCTGAGCACAATGACCCCAGATACTACCCACCCCTAGTACCGTCTCCTTTCCAGAACTTCCTTTCCAATAAAGAACCTCCACCCAGCTTCCCCAAATGTGACGTATGCCCTGAGGGGAATTATTTTCCTGTGCAAAAAAAAGATATCTGGACTAATTAGAGTCAATATTTTTTCAATGGAAACAGATTCTATAGAAACACACTTGTCACACGCTATGCAAACCCACACTTAAATCGCTGCGCCGATGTGGGCTGTCCAGATCGTCCCGGGTCGTGTAAACGTGGTGGCGTCACGCCTCCAACTAGTTGATTTCACATCTATGAGAGGTATTATCTGTGCATCTACTGTTATGTTTGGTTTATCTATGGTTGTTTGTTTTAACAGTTATCTTAATAAAATAATAAACTAAGCAAAAGGTCTTCAAAGTCGTTCGCTGAATCGCAAAACATGACAAAGCTACGAATTGCGTCTGCTGACAAGTGAAACACAAAAACAAAACCTTAAAAATAAACGCCAAATCATCTGACGCCCCTCCGTACTTAAGAACTAGAGACCACTTGTCACGTGGTTACATGCGTTGCGTGCGTAGAAACAGTGTGCACGTTGACCTGGGAACTTAGTAATGCGTGTGTCGCGTACGTCAACCCAGTGTGTTTCTACCTTAACTCCATCATTAATCATTAATTAACATGTTACTAAACGTCGAAGGTTCATTTATTACTTTCCGATAAAAACAAGTTGGGAAACAACAAATATTTTGACATATTAAAACATAATGCAAAAAACGTGAGCACTCAATTATTTTCAAATGAATTACGGAAGTATTACCCGTATCTCCTCCGATAAAACTTTAAGTGGTCATATTATGTTAATATTAAAACAAAGAATGATTATAAAATGAAACAAATAATCAATCACTCGATATAATAAGCTTGTTTTTTATGTCTAGGGTAATGTTTTTAATGTTCTTACGGCGCTTCAAAATGTGTATGTAATATAATTTACATCTATGTTCAAGTTCCAATGTTGTTTGATGTCTTCACTCTATTCGAAAGTCATCAATATCATTTTTTGTCGTGTGGCAATGAAAATATATCAATCTGTCAAAATATCCGGGAACACAAAAGACAACCGTTTCATTATAGACCAGAGATTAAAAAGTAACGTGTGACAAATGGTGGCGGGGGATTGGTTTCCGAATAGCGCCGCAGGCAAAACTCCGCTGTTGTCACGAACCTGCGCCTAGCTTCATGCTAGTGTTATTTGATTTGAACTAGCGCAACGACGTCTTTATTTTTGTTTTGTGTGAATAAGGTCTATGTAACAAGGTTTCAACTGCTCCTAACACTCAGTGAGTCTATAGCATTCCTAAGCGGGATACGTTGTGCGGTTTAAAGTAGTTGGGTGGGGAATGAGATGGGGACCAGTAATGTTACCTGGCTATTCAGATCTCGTCACCACTATCTTCCACATGCCGCAATAAAGATGATTGTGTGACAACACAAATTAATTATATTTAATTTGAATATTGAACTAGATATATTAAAGCTGAACGGAACATGAAATAAGATATAGAAAAAATATTATCTTCTTCTTCAATAATTAAATATTATACTGTTGGGTATAGCCTTCAAAAGATATCCAAATATTTGTTTAAAAAATACTTTCGAGTAATTTACACAAAAATTACACGCCAGGATTTAAAAACGTGACTTCCGGATTGCTAGTCGAGAACCTTAACACTCGACCACGGAGGCCATCAATGCGTATACAATACAACAATTAATTTATAGTAGGGTTCAATAACATGAAGAATTCCTAAAAACAATTTGTTTCAGCAGAAAATTTTATCAAACATACTAGTTTCGGTTGTCTGTGATGTGCGTTAGTTATACCTGCTTAAATCTAGTTCAGTTAACTAAAATTTGCTTTGAATTTAAGTGTCATTTTCAGAACTGTAACAGATTGTGTGAAGAATAATCAGACTTAATAGAGTAGGTTATATATATATACTATTTTTATATATATTATTTATTACAACATAATACAAGATTCAAATTATAACAGTATGCAAATTTTTTTTTTCCTAATTATTCTACTACTCCGTAAGGTGAGCTCCAGGAGCTCGTGTTTATGGGAAGAGTAAGTATGTATTAAAAGAACATAATGCTTAAAAGACGATGCGTAAACAATATTCAAAATAAAGAAAAAAATAACTACAAACATAATTCAATACTCAAATTAACTAAAAACATAATTCAATATGCACAAATTTTAAATATTATTTAGAATGCATTTGCAGAATGTACAGTTGCATAAAAAAGGTTGTATTTACGAATGTGATTTAAAACGAAAACTGTTTAAAACGCGAACGAGAGAAGGCAAACATTGTCCTTCGTCTTGCCACAATAAGAGAGAGAGCATTGTAAATAAGGGAGTACGTCTCCATCTTGGCACGGAAGAGAGTTTATCTCGCAACAAGGGGATATAATACTCCTTAATAATTGCTAACACCCCGAGTAGGTAGCAAGTAGCTGGCACTTCGGGTGGCGGGTTTGGTGGGGGGGTTGGGGGGGTGATATATGACTCGCATATTTCAGCGTGAGAGAAAGCTCTGCAGAATTACCGATTAGCAACTTACATCAATTCACCTCGAGAAGGTCGGAGCGGGGGGAGGAATAGAGCGCAGATTATTATTTATCGAATTTCTCACCGAGACAGGCTTCATTTCTTAACTTGGCTCCCATTATCTCGCAGCTCGAGAGGTTTAAGGTGGTGCCTGCCTAACAACTTAAACCTATGTACAACAGCTAGAACTACATATGGGCGTATCCGTGTGTCAATTTTTTACAATTTTTAGGTGATTTTCACGAAAACAGCGCCGTCACATTATTATTATTATTATTATTATTATTATTACTACTACTTCTGCTGGGATCTATCAAGCGAAATTACTTTCTTCTTGTCTAGAGTCTTGTCTTATCGTAGTAAATAATGTTTAAAAGCTCAACAGCTTATAAAGGAAGTGATTTTTTTATAACTAAAATCCTATAAATTCAAAATATAAAAAGCAACGTAGGAGTTTTTGCATCTTTACGAAGCTTAGATTTTCTGCTTTATAATAGTTTTCAATTCTACTGGATGACACGAAGCGTGCATACATTTTTATACTTACTTATTAACACATTGACGGACACACATTGAAAACACCGGATAACAGGGGATTGTGATACAACACATGTGTTTTGTGAAGTCGATGAAAGACAGTAATAAAAATTTAAAAAAAAGTAATGTAAACCTTAGGTGTGACACTATCAAGTAGTACGTCTGTGTTCGCGTTGTGAGATAAATAGACCTTCTACTTACTTGGAGAAATCTCCTACTTGCGGACCCCTTTAATGTGTAAAATAAAGTTCTTCAGATAATGATCAGAAAAAATTAAATATTTGTGCATGAACTTCGCAAAATAAAATAAAACACACTTTTTGCGATGTTTTTTACTTGCAATTAATTTCAATGAATAAAGAAACTTAAAAAAAACTTTAAAAAAACAGGCGGCTGGTGTTAAGCGGGAATTTAAACCTTATGACCATCTACACAAGGAGTGTTATTATATACACTATTCTACATTAAAAAATTAGAGAGGATTTCAAATAGTTACCTAAGATAAATCCGACAGAGTTATGTTGAAGGTAATTTTCCTAAACCAAATATTTTCAAAGACAGGAACTCTCTCACGAGCAGATAAGCAATTTCACTGATTTGTCGCACACCGAAGAGATGTTTGATATAAAATACAGTTCTAGGTATTATCTGTTCGGTGGTAGGTACTGCTTCGTATTTACGCAGAGCGCTTGTACGTTGTTAATAAGACGCGCGATGTATTACGCATTCACAATTTTAAAGCGTCAAATTTATGTATGTGATATAGCTAAATGAAAATTAATAAATATACAGCACGAAACTGCTGTTACAGAGGATAAAGAAATTGAAAAAAATTATTCCAGTTATAATAGACATACACAGGGTGTCCGGGGTCAAAGTGCAGTAACTTCGGGAGGTGATTCTACATGATGGTAGGAGCAAAAAATATAAATAACTTTTACCGAAATTCCAACTTTTTTTTTTCAATACAAAAAGACATACCTATTAAAAATCCTTAGTGGAGGTACACACTTACCCGATAAATTCGCTGTGTGCTTGTCGAGCGTGAGACTGATGACGTTGTTTATTATGACATCCACCTGCTGTCCGGTACACCCCCAACGTGAAAAAGTATTTTTCACCAAATAGTTTCCTCGGACAGTTAGGTATCTTCTTAAGGGGTTGAACACGATGGTTTTCACAGAAAGTGTGTTGGTGTCTTCCAACTGTAGGTGTTCTTTGAAGTTTCCGTCGTTGAGAGGTATGCTGTTAGTATGTTGTCGTAAATGTGAATAAAAATCCTTATCTTTTTCACGGCATGAAACGATCATTGAAGTAATCAGCTTTCACAAGAATTAATGAATGAATCTCTTGTTACGTAACGGGCGGCTTTCGGGCCCTCTAAACCATTATCGATTTATGTAACCCACATGTATAGTGAGTACATTTGAGGATTTCTTTATAATATTTCTTTAAAGTAAACAAATCACAGCTGTTCTGTTACCAGTTGTAAAGCGCGGGAAGGGGGGGTAGCGGGTGTTAGCTCTGGGATCGGGCGGTCGATATCAAATGATCCAAAAGCAATAATAATGCAGTACGCACACGCCGGCGCAATTTTTCGTTTGTAGCTGAAAAGTACATCTAAAAGTTGAAATTTCAAAAAAAGTTATTTATCTTTTTTACTTCTACCATCAGACGTAGGTTTTCTTGAGTTTGCATGTTAATGAGTTAATGTGGTCAGTCCATCGTAGGTTTTCTTGAGTTTGCATGTTAATGAGTTAATGTGGTCAGTCCATCGTAGGTTTTCTTGAGTCTGCATGTTAATGAGTTAATGTGGTCAGTCCATAGTAGGTTTTCATCAAATACGACGCGAAGTTATTTTTAATTTGGTTTGTTTAACATTTTCTATGCTTTCGCAATGGCATGTCGAGGAATGTTGTGGCAGTCATGTATTTTCAGATAATTATGAAAGCGATTGCTCAAAACGTTTTTCCAACTTGCCATATTATTCAGAAATCGCTCGAGTGCTACCTACGAGTACCTACCTACTAATATTTTAATATAAAATTATTTTTCAAAATTGGAACTGATATGTGAAAAATCTAGACTAGTTCGTGATTTTAAATGGGTTTTTGCTTGTAGGTATAATAAAAACAACGCACTTTTAAAACTTTTCAAATATTCAAGAATGATTTACCGCTAGTAACAATTAGAGGCATACGCAAAATAAAATGCTCTCTCAGTGACGTTTCACAAAGACACAGCTGATAAAAATCTTTGCAAATGCATATGCACCACAATCAAAGCATATATTATGTTTTTTGAGTAAATCTTAAAATAAAGTAAATTTTATTTATTTATTTATGCTGGTTCACAAATAATAAACAGTATTTTTGCGGAACGTTCCAGAGTGGGAGATATTTTCGATATCGACCAAGTAAAAGACTTCTGTTCAGAATTGACACGTTGCTTGAAATGGCTTTAGGCGTGTGTGGTGACCAGATCCAAATAGCCAGGTATTTATCCGCCTTCCTTTTCCCCATATCCTTCCACTCGCCACTACCTTCAGCCTCAAAACATACCCCAGTTGGGGATGTCATCATCTCACTGGCTCAAGACCGTCACGTCGGGAGAAGTTGGGACTCTTGTACGATATTCACATAAAAAAATAATAACAAAGGAGTTTTTTTTTCACAGCCGTATAAAAGTCGGTCATAACTTTTACGAACAGAAAATATTTGCCGTAATAAAATTCTCCAAAATTCGATGATTAATTTGGGATATTTATTGACTTGGCGTGTAACATTTTCTTTATTGATTACATTATAAAGTTGGATATAAATTGCGTTTGAATCATAAATGATAACTTTACGGAAAATTTCGAGCAGGAACAAACTTAGTTTAACTTAACAGGATTAAATATAATTGAACTCACATAAATATTTGCGAGAAAATCACCTGAAAAGTGTAACAGAGCGGTATTCTGTGGAGATAAAATTATATTATCGTGTTTCCGTTCTATTTAAAATAAATTCGGAAATTCTCCAGGTATAATTAGGTTTTATTAGGAAAGCTGCGCTGTCACTCCGCGGCAGATAAATACAATAATAAAATTCTTGGCCCAAGTTTGACGATGTTTCTCTACTCCCTAGGGGAGGGGGTGGAAGGAGGCGATAAGGCAAGGGGTGGGGGCAAGAGAAGGGCTTACAGAATTACCCGTCACAGTTGGTAACAACTTGAGGGTAAAAAAGCGGAAGTGGTTCGGGAAAGAAGAACGAAGAAAATTCAAATAGAATCCGAAGAAAAAGAACCAATGAAATAGGTATATGCCTACTGTACACTAATCCTGAAAGGAAAACATAAAATATATATCTCGAGAATTTCATTGCAATAAATCGACAGGTATTTTCTTCCAGACTGCCTACGTCATCTTTGGGGAAGTGTGTGGGGGGTCTTTTTGAGGAAAGGAAGGAGTGAATCTGGGCCTTGAAGATATTCATGCTGTAGGAGGGAGGAAACATAGAGGCCGGTAAATAATTCCACAGCTAAGCTGTCCAACTCAAGAACAAGTCGTAGAAACGACACTTTCTCTGTGACAAATGTCAACTGTGTATAAATGTTGGGTGCGTGTTTGGCATGTTTATCAACTATGCAACAGTGTCGAAGGGATCATTGACGTTAGTTCCTCGAAGCATCTTCCATTAAAATATCAGTATAACAAGTAATAACAGCATTTTAAACAGCATTAGTTCCCTTATGCTAATTTTCAAGTTTCTAGTTGTAATTCCTACATACTTTGCGTCATATTAATGACATTCTAAAGGGTATATTCCATCTTTCTAGAATTTATTTGATAGGTCTTTGCAAGTATGTTCTTTGTCCAATGATCTTTGAATTATAAAAAATAAGTAACAAGTCCAGATATTTTATAAAATGTGTCAGTTTGAATCCGAACATACATAGAATACTTAACGACTTAACATGTTTACTTAAATTCAATAATTGACAGACCCGAACTATTATACTTCATTTCTTTCCAAATACCTCGCAAACCAATATCGAAGCATTATCTACCGTATTATTGCGACAATTCCAACACGGAAACACAATTTTACACTCGTTCGTCGTATACAATTTGGGTATTGATTATAAGAATGTTGTTGACATATTTAACTCATCAAGAGCTAAATATAAAAAAAGTATTAGAAGAATTTATATAAGCAAACAAAACAACAAATCTAATTAAACAAAGTCCCTATTTATGTTTCGACTTATTTCAATTTATTTAATGTTATATTCCTATTCCACTATTTTACCATCTTGCATTGTAGAATATGATGTTTTTGAAATTCAAAATAAATAAATAAAATAATGTATACATATGCATTAAGAAAAAACAACATAAATTCAGCAAGCCCGGTTAGACAATCAGAATCGTAAAACTAACCTAATTATCAGTTAATTTAAAATAAGCCTATACGCTTCATTCATAACTCTGTTTAATTGAACAATGAATCCTGTGCAATCTTTTGTATCTCCCCTCCACGATAAATTGCCACCCGCTATGTATATCTAATAGCAAGGGGAATCATTGCTTTACGGCTTTTAAGTATGCCAATGTTTATCACTTTAATTCGGCGAAATTAAAAAAAAAGATTTATGTATTTAAAGACCGGTGAAATCGAGATCTCGAAACATTAAATTTAGAGCACAAAAAACAATGTCTGGACATATTTACCCCAAAAGATTTACACAAAAAAAAACTTACATGATCATATAGGTATTTAAAGGACTTTGTCAGCCGAATATCTGGACAAATTAGGTAATATGAGGACTTTGTCAGCCGAATGCGTGGACAAATTACTATTTAAAGGACTTAGTCAGCCAAATAGGTGGACAAATTATTTATTTAAACGACTTTGTCAGCCGAATATGTGGACAAATTAGGTATTTAAAGGACTTTGTCAGCCGAATATGTGGACAAATTATGTATTTAAAAGACTTTGTCAGCCGAATACGTGAACCAATTAGGTATTTAAATGACTTTGTCAGCCGAATACGTGGACAAATAATGTCGCATGTATCTAGAAACCGAGAAGCATTTGTATCTAATGATTGATAGATTTTACAACACAGTGACATATTGCAAATTTCAATATGCAATATTTCAGTCGAAAATGCATAATTAGATACAATTTTAGTAATGTATCGTAGATGTCGTCACATGGAGGGTAACGTTTTAAATTACCTATTCAGCGGAAATTAGTGTAGAATTAGTTTTAAGAGATTCCTGCTTGTATAGTGGTGTACTATCGCACCACTATACAAATTTTTTTGGGGTAAAGGGAGATTGCGCACGCGGTGTTCCAAACGGTGTTTCGAACCCATTTGGACCATCATAGGAGTGGATAAATATATTCAAACTGAGCTCGTTAAAATAATTTGCCTGTAAAAATGTACAGTGTTCTTAAAATCGTCGTATCATACAATATTGTAAGCGAAGAAAACGTGAAATTTTTATGTTTTTTTTTATTTTTTATGACAAAAATTGTAATAATCCCTTACACCTGAATGGAGCCCATTGAGTAACTTTGCCAAATGGGAATGAAATTACAATTCAGCCATTGAAACCGTAATTATTGTTCGTCTTCCTTAAGCTGGAGACACTATTTATTTGAAGTTAACCGCTCTGCCGACTATTCAAGCTTGTTTCTCGCTTTAGTGGCTAGTCTTTAGGTGTAATAAAAAGGTCACAGTCCCACCTTACATATGGGAGCAATCACAAAGGAATGGGTCTGTTAACCCATAAATTGGAAGAGCCTTTCTCTTAACCTTTTCTCTCCTCTCTTGTAAAACGATCAAATAACCCGAGTTCTCAACACACTTTATAGTTCTGGAAGAAATCAGGCTGAATATAAAGATATTTTTGAGATGAAAATCAAAATATTGAATTTTCCAACTGGTCCCGGATAGCAACAGAGATATTTTGAAGATGTGGTACAAAGCAGAGGAAAATAGACTGATACATTATAATCCCCTGTAGTTGGATCTGTTCAGATTTGAAAGAAGACTGAACTTGCCAATTTACAAAAGAACTTTCAGATTTGAAAGAAAACTAAACTTGCCAATTTACATAACAACTTTCGACACCTAGACCCCATACAGATCCATGAAAATGATTTATAAATATTTTTAAGAAACTTATCTAAACTACTAGCTTACGATCACGTCATTTCCTCGCAGGGGTAGGCAGTAGGCATACGGAGAAAAATGACTGAAAAAATATATATAGCTTATTTATTAAGAATCTCTTAGAAATATTCGTTATCCGGTTAAAAATGTGATTGCAGGCCTGTACTGGACACCTACGCCAGTGACATTGTCTGTAAATGCCGGTTTCCTCTGGGGGGTACCTTGGGTAAGGATTTGAAAAGAAACACAACTTGCGAAAGTCGTCGGACAACTGACTGGTTGGGCCAGTTGTTTGCGTATTTATTGGGTTCGAATTCTTAATTTCTACACGTGTTAATGTGGAGCAATTATTCTTAAATCTAAACAGAAATATGATAAGCGTCACAGCGCCGAATTAATTACTAAGGTCCCACGGTGTGAGGTGTGAGTAATTCATCCTTGAACTGGCGATATGACACTTGTGCAGTGATTAAAAATCTTATCATCGTACGAGACAAGCCTCAAAGGAGTCGGCATCGTAAAATGTGTGACATGAGACAAACATTTTTTTTCTTGGTTATTCAATAATTATGTAGGTATATCCATCTGCTGTCCGGTACAAGGCCCTTAACGAATGTATTGATAGGTTTCTTTTTAGTAAAATACGAACGTATTGTCACGATGTCGGAACACGTGTTCATATAAATCATAAAATTTCTGCATTTCGTGATTGTATATTATTTTAGGCAAATGCAGGTGCACGAACACGTGTTCCGACAAGTTGGGAATTTACTAAGAAATTTATCAGAAAACAGCCTGCAATCCCTTTCTTAACCGGATTACCAAAAATTTGAATAGATTCTTAATAAATTTACACTAGTATCTATCTGCCCTCCACTGTCACTTATCTCTCCTGACTGACACGGCGCTATCTCTACGACTCACATCCCATGTCCTTATATAACTTCACCTGGTACTTGTTTACGATTATGATAAATTAGCGCAGACTTGTGAAAAGTCACGGGATATTAATTCCAACTTTGAAAAATATTATTTTCTGTTTGAATATTATATTACGCATAGTTTACTGCTTGTCTGCTCGCCTCTTCACAAAAGCAATTCCATTTCTCAACATTCAAAGCAAAATGAGTTTATTACGTAAATAATTTCACGCAGGAATATTTCTCATTTCACGCACACACCACCAAAATTAGTTACGTTTGATGATGATATTTCATAAATTGTGTTGAGTAAACACAAACAACTCGAATGATAAAAATATTTCTTTGATTTATGGGCAATAAGCTTTAGACGTCCTTGATATTTTTGGTTTAAATCTTGATAGATTCAAAGCCAAATTAGTTCAGCACTTTTTAGTTAATTTAAATAACAAGTAATCACAATTTATGCATACGCTTATTAAGCATTCACAATATTTTTTAAATAGTTTTATTTTTTATTATTCGTATATGTAAACATTTCAAGGTTTTTTTAAAGTTAGTGTGATAATAACTATTAAATATTATTATGTTCTGCGAGAATTTTATTATTGTAAATTATTTTAACAGCTGTTTCGGCGTTCCAGGCCTTTTTCAAATTTTAGTGAGGCCACGTTGAGAAGACTTCTTTATATGATTCAATTTACCCATTTGTCCATTTCATGTTATATTTTTTATATCTTTTTTATTAATTTTATATTGTCGTTTTAAATTTAATTTATAATCGTTATGTAAAAGCCCAATAAAACTTTAATAAATAAATGAATTTTAAATAACAGAACTTACCGAGTAAGGAGGAGGGGCAAAGGTCATTGTTTTTTTAATTTAATACATATTTTTAAATAACAATTTTGGTGATTTTCTCAACTATCATACTAGGCCCATGCCCGAATTGTGCTTTACATTTATGTTGTAGACAGATAGATAATTAGTTTACAACAAGCAATGGAGCGATACACACTTGAAGAACGCGGAATTATTGTTACTGCTTATTTGACCAATTTCCGATTTGTTGTTTTAACGCAGCGTGAATTTCGCGAACATTGAAGAAGAAATCACTAATTTGGAGCCAGATGACGGCGAACAACAATTTAAAATGCTGTAAAACGAGCACAAATTAATGTGCATCAACTCGGGAGGTGGTCATTTGACCGCTATCATACTTTCCACTTAATGTCATCAATTTTACACCTGCAAATAAACTTTCCTTGAAAACAGAGCATTTTTTTATTTCTAACAAAATGGAAGCCAATTCACATTATGACATTACTTTTACCCCAACATGTAGCAAGGCGATACTGAGAATAACTACCGCGCGTCTAAAAGCGACTTGATCGACAAAATCAGTGTGATTTCTCTGTACCCCATAGCTCACCTAGTGTATTAGGTACATTTCTATTTTAAAGGCAGTTTTAATTTATTCAATTGGCTTTTCTATTTAAAAAGCAGTTTAATCCATTTTTTATTAAATCCCGCAGTATCGGTATTACAGGAGGCAAAGGCAGGAGAATTTTCTTCAGTAAATTGTTTCTTTATATTATACATTCAACGGGTTCGGGAACAGATCCGCGCCATTTTGAGAGCCAACTCATTAAGATTTTAATTGAAATTAAAACCCCAAAACAATAAAATAATCACCACAGCGATGGCATTGGAATGTTCACCATAATTATATCTATGTTAAAATTACGCCAACTATAACCACCGCGGCGATGGCATTGGAGTTCTCACCACAAATACACCTGTGTTAAAATTACGCCAATTACAAAAAAAGGATATTTCCGACAATTTTTTTCATAAGTTTCGTTTTAATTGAATAGATAATCGTATATATTTATATGGTGGGCGTGTTTGTTAGCCCGAAGTAATGTGAATTCTACCTTCCTTCAGGTAAAAATGATTAAATATTTTCAAATATCGAAACCCCTACTTAAACCAAAAATAGTGAACTACTAGGTGGCATCAGTTCTAGGTATATTCCGTTAAGTGCAGTTTAACCAAGGAGGTATCGGAGGTCAGTAATACATACTGTGTGCTAACATTACAAAAGCGGCTATTCAAGAGCTCGATTAGGAGGTAATCAACATTTCCCCTCTCTTTTCGACCCAATATTATACAAGAGAAACTGGAGATTTTAAAATTTTCAAATTTGTCAGGAACCAAAAAAATCTCTATTTTAAAGTATTTAAGATTTTACAATGAACTACCGACAGATGTTAAAGAAGCTAATAGAAGCCTTGCAGCCTTTCGTGGATTATGCCTAAATACTATAAAGAATAAGTTGTAGATGTACTGTAAAGTGTCCTTAATGTCATAGAAATTAGTTGTTAGTAGTTAGTAAAGGTTTATACTAGATATAAAAATGTATTTTTTTTAACTAAGTAAAAACATACAAAAAATATATAATTGTGAAGATCGCATTTTTAAAAAGGAAGGCGAACACTTTCTGAGAATATTTGAATTCCTCCTACTTTCGTGTAATGTGAATTAGCTAGCAGAGCACTGAACCCTCGAGGTACCCGACGCTTTGTACCAAACGTCTACTAAACTGCAATCTTTTAAAAATGATTCTAACACTTGTATTGATAACTGCAAGTTCGATTTAAGCCGTAAAAAACATTTTAAAATAATAATAATTTGCTGCTACAAATATAATTTTTTCATGATAAAACATTTTGAAATGACTGAAAATGTAATTAGAAGAGACATTGAATTTTTAAAATATAAAAAGCACTAAAACATGCTTAAATTCCTATCAAAAGATTCCTGCAGAGATGGAAATAAAACGGAGTTACAAATTATCAAAAAAAACCTAGATACAAAAAGTTTCGAAGAAGCTGTTCAAAGAAATGTTTCCGTCAAATTCCTTTGTACAATTAACCGGAGGGAAAAATGTTTTATCTATATACAAAGGTTACTCAATTGTACAAAGAATATTCTGGAACAAAGAAATTTGCTGAAAAATTAAAATTCACTCACGCCGAGTTGCCATAGGGACACGCAGTACAGTAGACGCTCGACGAAAAACAAAGACAAAATACTGCAATGAATAAAGCATCTTGAAGAGCAGTTTTTTTGTAAATTTTATTTATACGAATAATCAACAAACCTATTTATTTATTGGCGTTTTTAACTTATGGCTTCGTTAACTACATGATCGGACACGAGCGCAGTAATCTGCATTATGGAGATTTCCCTGATGGTAGCCAATCTTCAATAGGAAAAGAGGGCACAGAAGAGAAATAAGAAGACCAAATTATAATTACGGTAAAATGGGGTAATTCTCGCTATCTTCTAAAATAAGTGTCAAATTAGTTGGTTTCTAGTTAAATTCAAACATGTTGTCGGTTCAATTGTGAAGCTGGTTTTAGATATTTTCACAGAAAAATAAAACTGCATTTTATTAATTCCTCAAAGACTATAATAATTTCGTGTCAATTATATAAGTAGAGTTTATCGATATACACAACAATGTAGCTGAATATTTGAACACGCATTTCGTATTTATATTGGGATTGGCGTAAAATTTTAAAAAGCTTATAAAAATGGTATATCAAAGTCGTTCCACTCCGAAGGGTCACCACCTATTTTTGACTCCCCAAACACATTATTGTTTTAAATATAATTCGATAGTTTAAACAGGTGCAGTAAATGTGATCTTAAATTTCCCGACACAAATGTTTTTATAAAAAGTTATTTTGTTTCAAAGTTACAAGTCACCCCAATTTATGGTAACCAAGATTCTTAACAAAGCGGTAAACTTGAGCAACATAAACTCCCTGACGGTGAGCTCTGGCGTCATGACATCACATACTTCCGTATGGGAACCAGTTACTTCTGGCGTACCACAGGGATCAATCCTAGGACCGCTGTTATTTATACTTTTTATTAATACTGTTTCTGAATGTTTCATGCAATGTTTATTTCTCTTATATGCCGATGACATAAAAATATTTGCCATTGTTAGGAATTTAATTGATTGTCTGCTCATCCAACGAGACTTAGTAAGGTTCGAAGCATTTTGCAATGAAAACAAAATTTACCTAAGTTACAACAAATGTAAACAAATAAGCTTCACTAAAAATCATAACGCTATTATACACAATTATTATAAAGGCAACTATTCACTAGATCATGTATACTGTATAATGGATCTTGGAGTACCTTTTTGATTCCAAACTTCGTTTCGATGCGCATGTTAAAAACATTGTGAATAAAGCTTACTGCGTGCTAGGCTTTCTTATCAGAAACAGCCGCGTATTTCGAAAACCTGAAACCTACCTTCTACTTTACTATACGCTGGTCCGTTCTCAACTTGAATACTGCACCTCCATATGGACTCCACTTTACGATATCTATAAATAAAATATTGAAAGTATCCAGAAGAAATTCAACCACAGAATGAGCGCACCTAAACGGGGATACACAAATATGCTCTCGAAATATAACGTCTCCACTCTTACTAACCGGCGAACTTACGTTGACCTAATGACCTTGTACAAAATCTGTAACAACTTTATCGACTGTCCTGGCTTACTCAATCTAATAAACTTTAAAATACTACACAGAAAGACGAGGCTTAACGACTTATTCCATATTAGCCGGACGCGCACAAATGCTGGTGTCAGGGATCCAATCAGAAGAATGTGCGAATTGTATAATAAAAACCAAAACCTGAAGGAATTCCGACATATTTTTTGATAAATATATTACTTTTAGTAAGAAATTGAAGTCTGTTTTCCTATATAAAAAAGAAAATGTGTACTTACTTCATTCACTATACTCTTTAAGTACTTTTTTTATTATTTATCTCTAAACTTGTATAAAAAATATTTGTACACTTTTATTTGACACTGAGCATTATCTATGCACAAAATAATTTTCTTTTATACTTTTTCCTTATTTACATGTAAAAAAAATACTTAAAATTGTTATCTACCAGTCAATCTGTGAGAAATAGTTAGGATGCAGGCGAATTCCAAAGTTATTGTTTTACAAAATTATCTTTTCATTACGTATCTGTGTTTTCTCCTTAAATAAATAAAAATAAAAAAAATAAAATTACCAGTTTTTTTGTCTAAAGGAAATCGCAACCATTTTAAGCTTACATTATAATTTCCATCAACTATAGAACACTAACTTATCCAATAATAATCGTCAAATAATATGCCTAATTTATGTTCAGCGTTTTTTAATGTTGCATGAGAAAAATAGAGCACAAATATAATGAGATAATGTTGCATGAGAAAAACAGAGCACAAATCTAATGAAATAATATTGCATGAGAAAAATATATCACAAATCAAATGAGATAATGTTGCATTAGAAAAATAGAGCACAAATCTAATGAGATAATGTTGCATGAGAAAAATAGAGCACAAATCTAATGAGATAATGTTGCATGAAAAAATTGAGCACAAATCTAATGAGATAATGTTGCGTGAGAAAAATAGATCACAAATCTAATGAGATAATGTTGCATGAGAAAAATAGAGCACAAATCTAATGAAATAATGTTGCATGAAAAAAGAGATCATAAATCTAATAAGAAAATGTTGCATGAGAAAAATAGCTCACAAATCTAATGAGATAATTTTGCATGCGAAAAAAAAGCACAAATCTAATGAAATAATAAATAAATAGCCGAGTATAATAAGGTCAAATTGGAGATGTGATAGTCCCACTGGCTTCGAGCAGTAAAGTACTGTATTCACATTTTTTGAATCAACTGTACTTATCAAAGAGGGCGTTTTTAGATATAAATAATCTATTATATCCAACAAGTTCTGCCGTATCGGCATAAGCATAAGCAATATCCCATTTCTCGTAAAGTATAAATAAGAGGGGAAATCGGTAAACGGGGATGAAATAGACTTTATTACGTAAAGCATACGAAACCGATCAACTATTGTGTGAAAAACAATATAAGAGGGAATAAGGAATGAGGATTGCGCTCGAACTCATACATGAAGAATTCAGGAATTATAACCATTTTATGGAATCGCTTATCAGCTTTGGCTAAGAACAAAAGAATGCCAAGAAAAGTGTATTCTCGTAAATAGGTAGGCACACGAAGAAAACTAACTGATATAAAATACTGTTAACTTATTAATAATCTGGTCAAATTAATCGAACGTTTTACGAGGACGGCGGAACACGTGTTCATACAAATACTGATATTGATATTGACATACTGATATTGTCGCATTCCATTCCGAAAATTCCATTAAGAAAAGAACACGTGTTCTCGATATATTCTGAGTGACTAATTATATTTTATCAGGAAATTGGCATGTAATCAGGTTCTTAAGGTGATGCACTACGTCGTGTGATATTTTAAATTGAGCTGCTATCAATAACAATCCTTACGCAGATGGCGATAAGGTTTAAATTCCCGCTTAACACCATCCGCCTGTTTTCTTTTATGCAAGAAAAAAAATTGGCCATAAAGTGACTTTTATTTTATTTTGTGGATGTTCAGACATAAATATTGAATTTTTATCCGATCATTTTATAAATAACTTAATTTGCCACATTATACAATAAAATCATAACCGAGATTTTGAACTTTATAGCAGTTTTCATAGGCCTATAAATTATTTTTTTCTGGGCTTATAAAAAATACTCGATCATTTTAAAGGTCAAGATGTATTCTACTCGCAGTATTTAATTAAAGCATCTGAAACGTTTCTAGGCGACCAAATTTTCAAACCAAAAACACATGATTTTGCATTGCTACGTATGGCATCGCCTTAACAGGATTTTTTTTCCATGCAGGTACTCCCGTAAAATCTTATCTGTTGGAGTATTAATATGGACCATTGCATAAAACCACCTTCAGAGAATGTACTCGGTATCACTTCTACATACATTAAACCAATCAATCTACACATCTGTTATGTCTCAACATGATATTGCATTGCTACGTATGGCATCGCCTTAACAGGATTTTTTTTCCATGCAGGTACTCCCGTAAAATCTTATCTGTTGGAGTATTAATATGGACCATTGCATAAAACCACCTTCAGAGAATGTACTCGGTATCACTTCTACATACATTAAACCAATCAATCTACACATCTGTTATGTCTCAAACGATGGCTAAAGAAGGATAATGCGCGACACTGCATAGTAACCCAAAATTAATCACGACAGGACAGTTTTCAATTATTATTTATCAAATCAACTCGGTGGTTCTCATATTACTTGTAGTTAGATTCCAATCAACACTAATTTTCACATAGATGAAAATATACGAGTAATTTATTTTTTATGAAATAATTTCCTCGAAGTAATATTTCTCCTTTTTTATTTAGCTTGCTAAATTCTTAACAAACATAAAATAAAATAAAACATTTGTTTTCACTGACATAACTTTTTCAAAGCAATTTCATAATTGTATCGTCCTTCAGACAGTAATACATAATTTATCAGTATATTACCAAAATGGCATTTTTTTAAATGCCATTTTGAATGTAAAATTAATGAAGATATAATATTTTTACGGAAACACCTTTATCACATCATCATATTATAAACATCGCGCAATCACAACATACACCCATTACGAAAAATTACTACATTTAGACATCTTTCATGATTCCTTTCTAACATACAAAACTAACTTATTAAATTTCTTAGCATGACATATTTCTAAAATATTTTCACATCATTATTCAAAACTTCTATGTATTAACAGTCAATTACAATTCGTGAGCTTAATATAATTCTTGTTTTCAATTCATTTATTATTATCTTTCTACACGCTGCCTTTTATAACAATCTCAGGCGAAATTACGTAATGATATTTTATGGACATACGTAACAGGTACTACAACTATGTAATAACTAAAAATATCTAACTGTATATTATTGCCCTGTGTATGTCTTAATAAATAAATAAATCACAAAATACCGAAAATATTTTTGAAACACAAATAAGAAAAAATACTTCAATATCATTTCCTTGGCTATTATACTAAAACACCTTCACAAATACCACCAATACAGCCTGTTCCAAGGTCATACCGTGAAGCGTTGAGAGGTAATCATTTATGAAAAAAAAAAAAAAAATTAAAATGACACTGTTGTCATCAGTATGTGATATATTCAAAGCGTTCATAAAAACACACTTTTGTAATAATTATTTCTTCGCAGACGGTCAGCTTTTCTATTTAAGATTTGAAATGTGTGGTTGGCCGTTCTGTTTGCAACACGTGCATTTAGCAACGATTACACTAAACAACATTTTTTCAGTATTTTTTTTCTTAGATTATCATGAACCACCGAGGTTTCACGGTATGAACGGTATATAATTCTTCATTTGGACGAAAAATTAACACGCAGTCTTCAAATTTTAAGACGATTCCAAAATATCAGAGGTTACTCACAAACTCTCAACGCAGATTTGCTTCTGATGTTCAAAATATAAATGGCGAGGCTACAAAAAGTCATAACAGAGGAGAACACCTGAAACAAAGAACAACAACGATACAAATTACTCAGCAACTAAGTGTACAATGGTAAAGCGCTGAGCTGATTAGGCGGCGTTAAAACACCCTCCTTATAAGCAGGTTTATTGTTACACAAATTTGTAATTTTCTCAGAAAGGATCGACTTCATTTATCATCCACATTTCCCGGAACAGAGAGAATACTCGAAACAGCTCTAGCTCAATTTCCTTGGAAATATGTTTAGTTTTATTTATCCGAAGGAAATGTAAAACAAATATACAAAATACATTAATAAAGGCGTATTTCCAGAATTCTCTGACTTCAACATTTTAATAACGTTAAATAAGGGAATCTTATTTATTAGTAGGGAAGAAGAAATAATGGAAGCAGTCGTGTTCATAATTCGGAATCAAATTTATGTTTGACTCCCATCACGCATGAAGAACATTATTGTGGAGAAAGGATATTTTTCATTCGTTTTTAATAAAAAGCGAGTAAGGGTTGCTTTGTGAAAGCAAATAAAGTACGAAAATATGAATAAGAATTAAGGCGATGCACTACGTCGTGTAATATTTTGAATCGAGCCACTATCAATAACACACCTTACGTAGATGGCGATAAGGTTTAAATTCCCGCTTAATACAATCCGCCTGTTTTGATTTATGCAAGAAAAAAAACATGGCCAAAAAGGGCCTTTTATTTTATTTTGTGGATGTTCAGGCATAAATATTTGAATCATTTTATAAGTAACTTAATTTGACACATTATACAATAAAACCATAACCGAAAATGGGTTCGTAAGTAGGAGATTTTGAACTTTAAAGCAGTTTTCATGGGCCTATACATTATTTTTCTCTGGGCTTATAAAAACACTTATCTAAAAAATACTCGATTATTTCAAAGGCCAAGATGTATTCTACTCGCAGTATTTAATTAAAGCATCTGAAACATTTCTAGGCGACCAAATTTTCAAACCAAAAACACATGATTTTGCATTAATACGTATGGCATCGCCTTAATCACCTGCCTAAATTTGGGTACATACTGCTCGAGGGGGAAAAAATAATAGTAACAAGTTCAAAGTCAAAGGAAATTATAGCATTTTTTAAAAGTAAACATGCCATTTAAGATTTAATTGAATTTTAAGATATTAGTAACTTATTTTAATACCTACCGTTTTAAACCGACACCAACTATCTTCGCCCAGCAGTCAATCATTGTGTAAACAAAAAGCATTTTCATGGTATTTTTAACAAAGGTTTTTGCCGTTATTTTCTGGCCATTATTAATCGCCCTTGAGATTTAAAATTCATTCATCAGGATTTTTATCGTCCGTAGTTTAGTTGGTCGAGCGATCTAAAGCGTAGGGTTACCACTTACCGCCAGAGGGTAATGTATCATATGCTTGCACGTTGCTTCTTCATTACACAAGCAACATTTTCCGCTTACAACAGTTTAAAAAAAACGTATTCATTGTAAAATACGTTTATTACTGTGGCAGCATTCTATTTATATCCAACAATAGATTTATGAAACAAATTACAATACTTCAAAATAGAACTATGAGAATTATACAGAAGAAAAATAGTTGAATGTCTTGTCATTTAAATAATGTTTTTACTTCAATGCTTTATTTTTAAATTACAAAATAATTACACATGAGACGAGGAAAAGAAATCAAATAAGATTACGTTAATTACTAGAAGAAAAGATAAAAAAAATAATTTAAAATTACGAGAATATGTGGTTAATTCACGAAGTCAGATTTTTTTTGTGCGTATAAGGATTGCAGTAGGACACAGGGGACACAGGTAACGATATATCTATTTAAAAACCATAAACAAAAAAAACGGATAATTCAACCTAGAAATGATTGTCGTTCTTTAAAAAAAAATAAAAAAGGCATGTTTTTTATGTTACTTTTTATCCGTGATGAGCGCCTTTGAGGTGATTTCTCACAAAAATAGCGCCATAAAAAATGACAAGTGTCATTATTATTGTTATTATTATTAAGACTCATTCATGAGGACAATTACAATTGACCGCCAGGTGGTAGGTAGTAAGTAAGTGCCCAGACTGGGCTGGCTAGGTCGCGCCGCGTCGGGAAGCGGGGAGCAACACGGGCGCAGGCGGGCGGACTTTCACTTTACCTCTAGCAGCCTCTGCCTCTCTCTGTTCTCCGTCTATCCGTCAGCCCTAGCCGGCTGGCGGCTCCCCGCCCGCGCCCGGCCAACAGCCCGGCGCAGAGCGGGGCGCGGGGCGCGGGGCGCGGGTCGGTGGGACCGTACAGGCGCACGCGGGGACGACGGTAGGCACGAAGCGGGGGGGCGGCGAAGATCGATCCGTGGCCGGCTGGGAAGCTTGTCGGTGGTGGCTGTACGTCGTACTGCGCGGGGTGAGTAGTCAATATCTACGTCCCCACGCCGCGTACAAAGCACGAGGCAGCTTTGCATCCAACGCCTCGCGTCGTATAGACGATATAAGTGTCTACGGCTCAACTTTACTAACACGCTCATACCGAATGTGAATGAGGGTTTTACAATTACATCGAAATTCGGGAGTCCCTATGTGAATACTCGTGGAATACTTAAAACGGGTCCGTAAATATCCTCGACCGATATGACGAATGTGTCCAAACAAAATATTAAATTCTTCCGCAGTAAATCCCGCAATTTCATAAGTAATATTTTCCCATAGCCACAAATTTAGTATTTCATTTCAGTGATATGTAATACTATGTTTGAATGCCAGTTTATAAAAAAAGTCAACTCTCGCTCAGGTCGGACTCGCTGGTGTCGAACACACTATCTACACACTACCTCGCATATGAATGTTGCGAAGCTACGGGACAGATAATTCAAATGCTGGGTTCACATTGCTGGAATGACCTTCCATTCGGACTATGGTTAGAAAATGCTTTTTAAAACTTGAAAAGTAATTTAAAAGCACACTTCTTTAGAAAAGTCTGTATGGCCGCCTCACGAAGCGTGGACGAAGCTAGTGGGGTGGTTTAGGTGGGTGGGGGACGGGGAATTCCGTGCCCGCTTTACTAATGCCGCATCTGGCGGGGAGTGGGGGAGGGGGCGGCTCGCGGATGCGCGGGAAAAGCGCCAGTTCGAATATTCAAACTGAAATGAAGGTGTCGTGAAATTGCGAGCTGTGTTCGCGAACGCGCGGCCAAATGGTGACATTTCGCACACATACTTAAGTACACCCGAAAGTATTTCAATATGAATATGTTATCATATAAAAATACACACTGCGGTGATGCAAATGTGATATACTGACATTAGGTTAAGCTTTTCAACAGAATGAAGGTATAGCTACCCAAACAAAGGATGCAATAATTTTCTTCTGTAATTCTCACTACGTGACCATGCCATCCTTAATGCAACTTTGCCACGAGAATATAAGTGGTAGCTAAATACTTTTACGAGAATTCGGGAAATTTGTTTACATTTACAAGTAGCTAAATAAATGCATTTCCTACACCCCATAACCAGATTTTACCACTTCATAATATTGTTACCTTCGTGTAGCCGATTGGTAGGTATCACGACAACGACCAGTGGCGATTCGTGGTGGCCTATCTCATTGGTAGTTCAATAGGAAAATAAAAAAGAGAGAAAAAAATTCTTTAACTATAAAACCTATGTTGGTCTTTTCCATAAAAAATATATGTATTTTTTACTTAGATCTAAAGAAATTTCATCACATCACTTTACCATAGATTAGCGACCTTCCAAAAAGATACAATTTCGCGATTCATTCGAGGTAAAAATTAAATACGACGATCACAATTTATATAACAAACTGATCATTTAAAAGTAGCATATTCAGTAAATAACTCATATTAATTACAACTTTAAAAAGATAATCACAGAAAATAATCTATTGGTGATAAGTGTGATAACAAATCTCATAGTCGCTGCGGCCCGCACCCGGGCAGCTAACAGATTCCCAAGGTTTTCAGGCTCAAACGGTTTACCGCAGAAGCGGCACGAGTTCTATGGTGTGAACTATTTCTTGGAACAAGTTCAATAATTGCCGAATTCATAACGCGCGTATGGCATTCATTTCCGATTTTTAGCACGGAATTAGAATAGCATGCTGTTTAAAATAAAGTACAATAATAATACAAGTTCGTCTTATTTTCTTAGATTGTTTAAAAGCACTTTAGAGAAAACCGCCACTGGTAACGACAGGATTGCGTGTCCGGAAGAGTGTATTGATAGAATAAGCGATGGCCACACATCAAATTTATGGCATTTTACGGGACTCGATAGACCCCAATATATGGCATCGAATGACAGTGCACTTAACCAAAGTGAGGAGTTGCTACAAAAGAAAGACATCAGTGCATTAATAACATAAAACCTCTTTCTGCAATTGAACCAGCTTGACACGGTTAACTGTGCAGTCGGTGGCGTCACCACTATCTATATTGGGGATATCAGTGCAAAATACAGCCGAATAACAAAAACCAGATGTCTTTAGTTCCACTTATGGCTGCAAAAAAAAATTGCGTCGTGAAATTCTCAACCCTTTTCTATCGAATTTCATGATCAAAACGTCATTGCGGAAGGATGAAATATCCAAATAACAGCCAAAAAAATTACAGGACACCGTATTATATTATTATTCATTATGATTGTTCAATTAGTACTACCTACTGCTAAAACTTGGCCAAAGCAGAATTTAATTATTAGAAAAAATGTGTGATTTTTTTTTTTCAAAAATTTAGTTATTTACTTTTTTTTCTTCTAAATTATATATCTGTAAACAACTGTCAAATTACCCATCTGGTAACTCAAAAAATGCTGTTTTTCTTTCTTTTTGGAATATTTTGTGTTTGTATGTAGTATTACATTATGTTTGTGATGACTATGTTTGCTTCACTTAAATGTAAATTGTTAACATTGATACTGGCTTAGTCGTAATGAGGTTGATTTTGATGAGAAAAAACGAGATTTATGTTGGCGAGATGCAATAAATAAATAAATATCTTTAATATTATCACAGCCTATTGACATTGTTTATAAATTAATCCAACCATCTTATGTTCAATTGTATTGTTCCTGTAACTCTTATTATTTACGTGTATTAGCCCCAAAGGCGAATATACGAAAAAAATACTGTTACAATGAAAAATATCGTAATTTAGCGAGCTCTAAAATGTAATTGTAATATATTAGTTTATTTCATTATAAGTTTAACTGAGAAGAATACATACCTACCAATGACAAAAATCCCGAGAAGCCGCGGAGACGTAAAAGATAAAAGTGTTTTAATATTAATGAGACTAAAAGTTCTTAAGATGCAATAACCCAAACGAGATTCAGCGATAAACGCCTTTGTGATGCGAACATTTTAAGCCATTCCCGGAGCATCTCAAAGGAACTTTAACGGCTTTGAAGTAATACCTCAGGCAATCAGATCAACTTATGGAGCACCAGTATGAAATCTGAGACTTAAGATTCACTTAGGTAGGTACAATAGTCTGGTATATAGGTAGGGTGGTATATTGGTACGGGTGTAGGCACCGTGGAAGCCATCGAACAACGAACAACGGCCGACGTCGTATCGTTGGAATCTTGTTTCGCCGGGGACGTAATACGTTTTACGTACTGCAGTTTCTTTAAACTGCAAACAAGTTTCAGGGGAGGCCTAGTCACCAGGTACCTACCGGACACAGTCACTTTAATGCACACAGGGCAATCATCATTGTGGAAAAAAGTGTGTAACTGATATGTACTTCTTCTAACTACGTAGGCTTGAAGTAGGGTTTCGTCTGCGGTACAATGCTTGTTTTGCCCTGTGAAAATACATAAATTGAATACTCAAAGTAATATTATGACTACCGAACCAGTTTTCCCACGCAAAATAAAATTTAAATAAATCAGAGGCATCTTCGAAATATCAGAAAGCAAAGATAACCTTGTTGAAATTTTATAGCTGGCTTGCTTATGTACCTACACTAGTGCACAGAGAAAAATAGGTTTTGTTCTCTTAAAGTTAGTGGTAATCCGGGATTGCCTTTAACGAATGAATTAAAAGGTTTCCTAGTAAACTTTCGGTAAATGATAAACGATATCGGATTATATATTAAGAATTTACTAAAAACTTATCAGGAAGACCTGCAATCCCGTTTTTAACCGTATTACCAATATTTTGAAGAGATTCTTAATAAATTTGTAAAATCATTTTTCTCCGTGTGTACACCAGTAAAATGTGTGTGCTTTTGTTCTTATTTAATATTTTTTGATAAAGTAAATTGTTTAATAAAATATATTATTTTGCTATATGGTTCGTCAGTAACTCAATAAAGCAATTGGCAAACCTTTGATTTACAGACGGACTCTTTTACTAGGTAAAGCTTGGTGTACAGCGGTCTTTCTCAAAGTGGGCGATAATGCCCCCTTGTGGGCGCTGGAGGCTTTCAGGGGGAGCGGTAGTAGGCTCTAAGAAACTTAGAGGGCGTTAAGGAAATCTAGAGGGGCGACGGCAGACAAATTCTATCTATTAAATCATTCGGAATATAGGTGAATTAATTATATTAGTTTTTTTTACTTCCTCATAACAAAACATTTTTTATTACAAAACAGACAAAAATTTAAAGTAAGTAAAACACTAATAATGAAATTATATCTTTTCTATCAACGTCATCGGTTCCTCAAAGTTTCTACGGAAAATCGTATCGTAATATCCACATTCAGTCAGTGCCGTGTTTGTGGCAATCAAGTTATAACAAGTTTTTGCTAAATAACGCTATTTACTATAGGTTTAACCTGATCACACCCTATCTATTCAATGCAAATAATAATGCATGTTTAAAAATTATATTGGCATTAACCGCTTTTAAAATACGCATCAGATGGTAAAGTAAAAAGATAAGTTAAAAAATATGGGGGGACACCAGATTTTTTTTTATCTCAAATTAGGCGGTGGTCGAAATAAGTTTGAGAACCGGTGGTGTATAGTATTATTAAGACGGGATCTCGGGTATTAACGCGAAAGGACACTTGTTTATAAACTTAATGATGGTAGAATTTATTTTATTTTCTCTTCCTTTGACACTACTCATCCATAAGTATGTCAGTATTTTTATGAACACGTGTTCCGCCGTCCGCATAAAACATTTGGTTTTGACTGATACTTTTTTAGGAACGCTTTCAATTCGTTAGGGGCCAGCAGTCCTATTTTTAAAAGAAAAACGAATAATTTGGCCAGATTTAAAAAAAAAAAAAAGTTTTTCTCCACGCATATAAATATTTTCGACATTACCTGTAACAATTTAAGTACTCTAACTCTCTACCACAATTTACATAATATGTAGATATCTGTTATATCTTAAAGTTTACCATAACATAGTTAGGCCTTAAACGGTCTATATGTTCTGGTTTAAGTGATAACAGTTTTTTGTAAAATAAAGCATCACCGAAAGTACTAAAAGTATGGGTACATCAAGCAAATGACTTCGACTGAACTAAATTTCTTGTACAATGATGACGTTAACAGAAACATATTGGATAGTAAAAATAGTGTAATTATGGAATATCAAAATAGAGTGAAAATGGTTTAAAATGTGTAATATTAGATGTGACTCGGGATGAAATATTGAATAGAAAACATTTTAAATCATGTATTGATCATATTGCAATACGTAACCGCTATAACACTGTATTGTCATGAATTGTAACTAATAAAATATCCAACCATTATGTAACAAGAGTAGCAATAATGCAACTATATAATGCCCTCCCAATTGAACTCAAAAACACAACGGAGACACAAAAGTTTAAAAACGAAATCAAATTATGGCTAAGTAAACATGAAGATGAGGAAATCAATAAAATTATGAACTGAAAAAATGTGAAGACAATTTTTAAATTTTTTTTTTGTAGAAATTAACAAGGAAATCACGATCTACACCTATACCAAAAACCTACAGTCCGCCTCGGAACAGGAATACCTAGTGAGGAGGACTGCGAATAATATACTTAACTTTGTAATTATAATTGTCGTTAATAAAAAAATAAAAAATAAAAATAAAAAATAAATAAAAAAAATAAATAAAAAAAAAATAGGGAAAAAAGTACTAAATTTTTTTTTAATAAAATTAGCTAGAAAAAAAATAATGATAATACCTTTGTGTATCGAAAAATTGTAAAAATGAGAGATTTCTTCCAATCAAACTGAATACTACTCAGTTTTGCAAGACACTGGAATACAAATGTAAAAAATAACTGAATGAAGAAATCATTAAAAAAATAATAATAAAATTGCCCTTTATGACACTTGGAAATGCAAATGTCTGCATAGAATGGAAATTAAAAAGTGGCCAATGTCCTGTGGAGGGCCTCCATTAATAATATAATGAATTAATGTGACCACGGCAGCGCAGGAGATGTAAAGAGTTGTGGTTAAATTGCTGCCTTTCATATGCAAATCCGTTGGGCCGAGTCACTTCACACTTCACGCGTCAGGCGGCACCCAACAAGGGGTAGATTACCCACGCGTAGAGTACAGCTAGAAGGATAGACGTCCTCGTAATGTGGTACTGGAGAGGAATGCTCAGGATATCATGTACAGCCAAGTGCAATCATTAATCTATTACGGAAGAGCTAGGTATCTGAAACAGGCCATTGACTGTCTGGCTACGAAGTATTGATTAGTACAGGTAAAAGAACATCAAATTGCACAAAATAAATGACAAAATTCGTGCATGAAACTTTGCTCTCATATTCATCTTGGCATTATAAATGAAGACCTGCAGTCCGTCCAAAAAAATTATGTCACACCCCAACTAGGAGGTTAACATTAGTTATTTTATTTATTTGTTTACGTTTGTTTACTAAGAATCTGTCTTATTTCACCAAATATTAGTTCTATCGACTTAAAAGTGGTCTCATTTGATTCAGCACTAATGAAAAAAAAGTACACGATACCTCATTCGACCTAGTATATAAACATGTATTTTTCAAAAATACCCCTCCCCCTCCCCCTAGAGGTGTGTTCCACCTTTTTTGGCGGACTCTGCAGATCTTCATTTATAAATTTCTAAAGTTTCATGAATACTCGAATTTTGTAATTTATCAAACCCTATTTTACCTGTACTATATCCAAAGACACTTTGGATATGTTGCTCGCCAAACTGACAAATCGAATCTGGAGAGGCTCATAGTAACAGGCAAAGTAGAAAGTATAAGAAGAAAAATAAGTTATTCAATGCATTGCAATACCGCACAAGTGCTACAATTACCCGGAACCAAAGGGACTACGGCATCTCCAAACGGGGTATGTTGTGAGGTTGAAGGGAGTTAGGAGAGAAAAGCTTTGGGGAAGACGAAGGTGATGAACTAACTGGCTAAAATAGATTTGGTCACTAAACACGGCTAAAGCCATTTCAATTAACATTTCGGCTCTAAAAGGTGGCCTTTCGCCAATGCGATTCTGAGAGTATTACTTCTTACGGCGTGAAACAATTTCCCTAGAGACGAAAGGAACTGAGCACAATATCCTCTATGATTACATCTCCTTCGGCACCCAGTATTCGTTTAATGCAAGCTTAATTCAACGCCACATGTTGCCGGGATTGGAGAGGAAAAAACTGTCACGTACCAGGAGACAATGAAATATGAGGGGTTTATGTCACCCCGGGCGGAGGGACGTCCCCCGTTGATAACGCTGTTTCCCGGAGCTGACTCCGTGTGGAATGATCAGCCCGGACATTAATGTCATTCTCATCTGGAGAACGGCTCCGATCCACACTCGGCGCTTGCTGCGGTTTTTCTCTTCGTCTATTTCAGGACATGTTTCACTGCTGGGCGATGGATCGGTTTGCCATCTACAAAATTATAATTATCTAGTTTTTTGGTTTGAAAATTTGTTCACCTTTAATTATTCTAGATACTTTAATAAAATACTGTGAGGAGAGCCCATCTTAGCCTGAAGTTTCATGTGGCAATTGAAAAAAAAAAGTGAGTTAAACCTAGAAAATTAAAACAAAGAACCACGGCTTTAAAAATGTATTGAAGTGACTAAATTCTAATATTCACGTATGAATCTATTCGCATTTGGTTTTATTGTCTCGTCTTACTGGGTTAAATAAATATTAAAATAAGCTAAAAATAATTTAATTAACTTAAAGATGTAAATTTCATGACGTCAGAGGTCACGTGGAATTTTACGGCTTCGGAATACTGCAAAAAACTTTTACATAAAATCATACGAAGAAACGTATAGGTACAGGTAAGATTATATTTGAAAGTAAAGGAGATGGCTGAGTTTCGTATTAATAGCAAAATTAGAAGCGTTCTATCCACTCCTCAAAATGGTACATGAAGTACGTCTAAATGTCTCAGACTCGTAAGGGAGACTAATTTAAATCATTAATTTGGAAGATGAAATGCGGGGCGCATTAAACATTAGGGGAGCCGTTCGTTGTTTCGGTTCCAGTCCCAGTTCCCGAGAAACCTACCTACCCGCGCATAAACGGAATAAACAAAACCGACAAAGCACCACACAACATAACAGGGCTGTTACGAACCTGAACACTACAACCGTAGAAGGAAGTAGGTAGGTACTGTACGTCCACATAATGTAACACCGATGACGAGGGTTGTTTTTATCCCCCCTTTGATTTCTATGTAGGTCCTACTTCGAACTTGAAATATGATACTAGATTATTTAAAATATGAAGTCATAGGGAAAATTCCGAGAAGGATTTTAAACGGCGGTCATGAAGATTTCGTGGCTTAGAAGGTTCAAAAGCTGAAGCTCAAACAGCTGACAAATGAGAAAAAATTAAGATAATTCATGGCTTTAGAAGAAAAACCAATTTTTATTATTTATATACTAATATCGGTTGCCTGTTCTGTGTGTAATCTTTTTTATACATTATTTATTATTGTACATTTGATACAGAAAATATATAAGTAATATCTTAGGCCAAATAATGTAATAGAATAATGGATATGTGCACAAAGATATGTAATAAAATAAAAAGTAAAACGTACGTCGAATACATTATGGCTTGGTTAACATTAGTTTCTAACTAGGTAATGCCTGTTCTAAGAAACTTATCATGGCATTATTTTTTGTTGTTTTATACGTAAATAAATTTGTAAATTTAAAAAAATATATTTATAATATTATTTTATTTACAAAAGTAATACACCAAAGGCGATTGGCATGAAAAAAAATAATTAAGGCGATGCCATATGTAGTAATGCAAAATCATGTGTTTTTGGTTTGAAAATTTGGTCGCCTTGAAATGTTTCAGATGCTTTAATTAAATACCGCAAGTAGAATACATCTTGGCATTTGAAATAATCGAGTATTTTTTAGATAAGTCTTTTTATAAGCCCAGAAAAAAAATAATGTAAAGGCCTATGAAAACTGCTTTAAAGTTCAAAATCTCCTACTTACGAACCCATTTTCGGTTATGATTTTATTGTATAATGTGGCAAATTAAGTTATTTATAAAATGATCGAAAAAAAAAATATACATATGTCTGAACATCCACAAAATAAAATAAAATGCACCTTTTGGCAATGTTTTTTTCTTGCATAAATCAAAACAGGCGGATGGTGTTAAGTGGGAATTTAAACCTTATCGCCATATACGTAAGGGTTGTTATTGATAGCGGCTCAATTTGAAATATTACACGACGTAGTGCATCGCCTTAAAAGCGATGATACAACTAATAATGTTTCCGAATCTGTCCTGCCCTAAACCTGACAACCATTTTGCCATTTTTTGCCCGAAAGATGACAAAATCTGAAACAATGAAACCAAATTATCTATGAACTTAAAAGTTATTTTCAAAATTAGAACCGATTGTGTGAAGAATTCAGACAAGCGATAAAATACATACCTGTATTATAATTTATAAGAGAAAATTATTATTTTCATTTTCAAAATTTAAACTAATTTGTCAAGAATTCGTATTACCGGGTCAGTGCTAGTTTTTATGAAATCCGAGAATCCTTCCATCAAATCTTAGTTCTGCATCAATATGCAGTTGTAGTTATGACCCTGTGGGGCGGTAATTTTTTTATACGGAGTTATTAAATGGTCATTATATTGTCTTCAAAATATTTTGGAGTAATTTGCACAATTAAAGGTATAGGTGGATTCATTCACTTCTTACAAATTTGCGGCATCAAGTGGAGTACCGCAAGGATCTCATCTAGGCCCAATATTATTTTGTTTGTTCATCAATGACATAGTAAATATTTTTAGCAAAGTCAAAGTTCTGTTATTTGCCGATGACTTGAAGATCTACAGAATAATTAAAGATGATAATGATCGCGCTATTTTGCAGTCGAATCTGAATAAACTATTTGCTTGGTGTTCAGAAAATGATTTGGAACTAAATATGCCAGATTATTAGTTTTTACAAAGGTAAAAATCCTCTTCATTTTTCTTATTTCATTAATGGCGCTAATCTTCTTCGAGTTTTATAGATTCTAGATCTCGGTGTCTTATTCCACGAAAGTAGTTTAACTTACACATCGATGAAACTACAAGCGATGCAATGAGAATGCTCGGTTTTATTTTGAGAATGGGGGCAAAGTTTAAAAATGTGTTAACTTTAAAACATCTGTATTGCTCATTAGTACGAAGTAAATTAGAATATAATTCAACAGCATGGTCACCGTTCTACAAAGTCCATTCTCAAGCCTTGGAAAAGGTACAAAATAAATTTCTTCGGTACATCAATTTTAAAATGAATATTTCCATCGAATTTATAAATTATAATAACTTACGTAACGAAACTAGACTTCTCAAACTATCGGATAGAAGAGTTCTAACTGATATATTATTTTTATTCAAAATTATCAAATCTCTCATTGACTGCCCTGAATTATTGGAATCAATTTATATTAATGTACCTGCCAGACAAACTCGAAGCAAAGACACTTTTAATTGTAACAATAACCTCAATACTAACTACTCTATGTATTCACCAATACCAAGAATTCATCACCTTGCAAACAAATACCGTAAACTTATCGATATATTTGGTGTTAATAACTTTGTGAGTTTCAAAAGGCAACTAATTTTAGACCTATTTGCTAGTTATTAACTTGCATTATTTATTAGCTTTAAAAAAAGGTCTTGCCTTCATACTTTGATTTACTTTACCATATTATTTTCTAATTACCTTATGATTAAATTATATTTAGCTATTTTTATCCATGTACATGTTACACTCACATACATATACTGTCAACTTACTATGTAAAAGCCCGATAGGGCGTTAATAAATAATAAATAAATTCTACCTTAGCACGGGCCGTTCATGCTTAAATGTATCACCTTCAATGGAAGGAATTATAATAATCGTATTACCCTTGCGGCTGCGACTGTTTTTACGATTTCAATTTAAACTGAGCCAAAGACGACGTATTGAATTTGTCTCAGTCAAAGTATTGGAAACGTCTTCGTCTCGAGATCCTATCGCATCGTCTGCGGCAAGGAGTATCCTCGGCGGAACGAAAGACAAAGCGAAAGATCGGGATTCTATTTTACTATTTGCATTCCGAGATGAAGGTATATCTTCTACTTCAGTAATGGAGCGTCTAACGGTGAAGAGGTTGATCCCATTTTGTCTGTATGTATCAGACAGCATATTCGATTGTCGGATTGATTATTATTTCAATCGAAATTTTTATGAAACAAGATAGGCATTACTTTAAAATTCACTCCCTTATGCGAATTTTAGAAGTTCTGCATCTATATTTAATTGTAACGTACAAAACCATTTTTTTATTAGCAATTTATTTAAAATATATACAAATAAGTAATTGCCTACTTAACATCTTCGGAGCAGTTACTTTTAAATTACACCTTCAATCTTATTTCGAAGCGTCAAATTGCACACAACAAAAACATACTGGAACAGTAAAAATTAGTATTCTGGGCAATGAGGTACGCATATCATAGTTAGTCCCAGAATTTCTGTACTAAAATAAATCCCAGCTTCTAGTATTACGTAGTGAAATCCGATAGCTTGTCAACGAAAGCAATACTGGATTTTATTGAAATATTAAGTCTATGAAAATTCTCCTGTCCGACAATTCAAACATATTCATTTCATTTAAAATAATGTTGTAGATCTACAAAATTGCTGTAATACCCCTTTTAAAACTTAGAAAACGTAAAAATTTATGTTGTATTCTTTCAATAGCCTGTACGTGTATATAGTAATGTGGGTTCCAGATGGGAGAATTGTACTCAAGTTGACTTCTAATTCTAATGTAGGCAAAAAATAACAGTTTAATATTGTTGAAATTTCTAGTGAACCTAGTTATAAATCCCAACACTTGTAAACCCTTGTTAGAGATTTTCGTTGTGTGGTTAAAAAAAAGATTTGAAAAGTGATGCCTTTAAGTCTTTAATTTGAGTTAATATCTCAAGAGTACTGTTGAAAAAATCTGACTATTTGACATTTTGAGATATTTAAGTAAAGTCTGTTATCATTGCACCAAATTAATAATTTGTTGATATTATCTTATACAAATATTATTATGATAAATATTTTCAACAATTCTAAAAATGTAGATGTATCAGCACATAGTAATCTAAATACATCGTGAAATATTTTTGTGATATCATTTATAAACAAGATTGGGCCAAGGTGTAAACCCTGTGGGAATCCACTTGTTGCATTATTTTTTCTGATTTGATACAATTTGTTTTCTACCATTAAGATAGCTCTTAAACCATGCCCCGTACATCAATATATATCAACATGTTCAATTAATATGTGATGGTCACGAAAATAACAGCAAGTTAAAACAATAATATGTTCGGGATCATTGAAAGCAGGAGGCAATGAACAGAGAACAGGGAAGTTAATTTCAGTGACGGAAGCAACTCATGCATCTACAGGTAGAGAACATTGTTTGTATCTCGTTCTGTTGCGAAATGGAAGCAAATTCAGTCACAATTACTTGGTTATTGTTCACCTGTGCTGATTTTCAAAATCAGTCGCAATTACTTGGTAATTGTTCACCGGTTCTGGTGTTCAAATTCAGTCACAATTAATTACTTAGTAATTATTCACCGGTGCTGAAGTTCAAATTCAGTCGCAAATACTTGGTGATTGTTCACCGATGCTGATGTTCAAAATCAGTCGCAATTACTTGGTAATTGTTGACCGGTGCTGATGTTCAAATTCAGTCACAATTAATTACTAGTAATTGTTCACCGGTGCTGATGTTCAAATTCACTCACAATTACTTGGTAATTGTTCACCGGTGCTGATGTTCAAATTCAGTCACAATTACTTGGTAATTGCTCATTGGTGCTGATGTTCAAATTTAAGGTCGCAAAAATGCTATTACCCCTCTCAATTTAATTATTCAATACCTGAACACCGTTTTTCACACTAGACGTTAATGAATGGAAGGTTTTTAAATTGATTTCCATCAATTTTGACAAAGGACTTACAAATGAGTTATTGTGATTTGGAATAGGAACATATTGATTATTTGTAGCAACCGACATGTTAAAATGACTCATTTTACTGTGGTTGTAAACAAACCTCACGCCATTTTGTCTTACTATCTTGGAACGCTTCATTCACATGCATACATGTCTCTTTAGTTATTATGACTTTGGACATTACCTGTCTCATGTATGTAATTCACTCGACAGTGTCTAGCACGTCATAATAATATAGGCATATTCTCTTAGCACTTCTTTCTTTCTCAATCGACTTAATATACCTTATTAAATATTTGCTTGCTACATTTCCAAAACACACATGTTTTGGAAATTGAAGTAGATACGAAGTAGTGTCCATGAACTAACATATTATTATGCCACACAAAATTAGCCAAATTTAAAAACATTTGGGTCTACTGCAAGATGCCTAATGTATTATAATATTCTTCATAAAATTGAATTTCTTCATTTTTTGTCATTACAAGTCAATATATAGCATAATTAGTAAATTGACTTTTTTTTAGATTTTGTTAGATTTATCAATCCAACCACTCTCATAAAATTCATGAAAAAAGCAAAAAAGGAAAAATGCGGGTGAATCAAACCTTTTAATGGAGTATTTTTTACACACCCTATTGGTAAACTTAAATTAAAAACTTGGAAAAAAACTCTTCATCTATTAAAAAAAATGGAAAGAAAATATTTTACTACGAAAATCGGCTCTCGCGAGAGACCAACATCTTTTTTCAATTGGATATATTTGTTGTGGTGCATGTTGGTCCATAGAGGCAACTTTTAATAAACTTGAAATTCTGAATTATTAAAAAAGGTTTATTTCGATACACCCTTATACACAATACACACGTAGGCAATTCGTGCCACGAATCTTAAAACTAGGTAGAAGCGCTTCTCAAATAAAACAATGGCCTTTCTGATCATTAAAAAGACTGCCGAAATCTTTCATAAAACTTATAACCCATTCAACTGCCAATTTCCCAAAATCGCAGTATCATAATAAATATTAAAAGACACGCTTAACGAGCAAAGTGTTCGTCGCAAATGAGGGGCCGGCGATTAGGACGATCTCCCGACTAGCGCCCATACCCCTAACAAGGAACACGTTTTAGGCAAGAAAGGACTCACTTAATAAAGTGCTCACGCAGAGGGATAAAAGAGAATTAAGCCTCTTTGCAGCAGTTCCGCCACCCCGTTCCCATCAAGCTGCATGAATAAGAATAAAAAAGCCATTTCAACACACAGAGCTCGTAAAAAAGCACTGCATTTATATACGTTCCCACTTCAGAAGTGGCCCCGACACTTTGGGAGTGCGAACACGGCTTAGCGCTTTCAGAACGGGCACCTTCTTGCCACTCTTACGTGTAAAAGAATAATTGTCAGCGTTGGCGACTTTTCCCTTCTGAATAAAATCACTTGCTTTAAAATAACCGGTTTTGGTAAAAATGGAAATTTTGAAACGAGGTTGCTGCTCCCTGTAAAATTAATAAGTTTAAAATAATACCTGATACATTTTTGACTAACCACTTAAGAATTGACGAAGAAAAATTTACGGGAATGAGGGGTGTGTTAGTCAGGAGGGGATGAAAATTGATGGTATAAAGAATTAACAAGACTGCCACAAAACGCTTTTTTCGTAATTTTGTTCCGCTAAACGCAGAACCATTTGGTTCATCGCGGTTCTGTTTAAGATTAGATACTCTCGTAAAAGCCAAGACAAAGAGTAATAATGAAAATATTTCATCCTAGTCATTAATCATCCATTCACTTTGTACGGGGGCGTTTTATACCTAGACAGTTAGGTATTAAACGATATTCTCTTAAGCGATCATTTTATTAAAACAAATTCTCGACTGCATATTCCCGTATTTTCATGACATTTAAATTTACAGCCCTCCATACAAGAGGTCATATTCGAGCAATAATTCAATCTAAGATTTAAGCAATAAATTGTAAAAAATCTGAAATGCAAGTCTGCCACGCTGACATGAATAAATTTTTTCTGACGGTTTTTTATACAATGCAAGCTAAAATGGTGTATTTGTCGTTCGAATTTGAATGTTTCTGTTTTGTACTTGTTCGAAAAGTTTGGCAGTGTCTTTTTTAACTCCACACGGAGGACCCCGAGAAAAAGATTCTTTGAGGGCCTTTCTCATCTTTGGGGATGCTGTGTGTAAGGAAAATAAGGAGTTCAAGTTCTGCGAGGGAAAAGGGTATGTGGTGTCAGTGTCTGTGGTATCCAAGAGTGAAGTATGAATCGAGAGAGTCCTGCTGGAGAGGACAAATAGTCCATCAGCTGGACTCTCCCGATCCAGGCACATAATATATGCCCCGATGCACCCGTCGCAAAGACCTGGAAACGCCTCACTCTATGAACCCGAATTATATTTAAGAAATTTATTTTAGTCGAATAACACTATAAAACATGCTGTATGTAAACAATGCATCTGTGTGAGTAATATGCTCGTGTCAACATTGGCTGCGATACCTATAACAGCACACAGACGTAAAATATTGTATGGATAGAGATTTGAAAGGTCCTTGACAACGCCCTTTTAATGTTGGAGATAGGTACTTTGACAAAAACATCCCCTATGGTCGATATACTTCATCTATTATCGGACTGAATGTTAAAACAATAAATCAACTCCGCGCTGCGACAATAGTTAGGTACAAGTTATGGGCTCAACTAACCCTTCCGTTGCTACAGTTGTATGAGTAAGTACATCAATTCCATTGTCGGAGTTGGCAAATAATATCATTGAAATAAGACACATAAGGTAGACTTCGCTCTATTGGATATCAAAATTACATTAAGATTAATACAAAAAATCTAAGCAGAGAGAGTGCGAGAAAAAAAATTTAAATTAAAAAAATGGAGTTGGCTATTTTTTCTATCAGGTTTCAAACACAAGACTCGAGCGTACCTACCTAACCTCTCGCTGTTAGGTTCTTAGTTTGGGTTTAGTAGTGTCTGTGTATTTATATTGAAGCGGAACTTTTCGGAAAACGTAATTTAATAATACTAACAAAATCCAAAATGGCGGCAAGATATTTTGACAAGTGAAATTTTTTACTTTCATTGATAAAATGGAACGTTAATGCATTTTTTACAATATCTTCTTAGTTTGGGTTATTTCAGTAGTTTCTGCGTGTTTATATTGAAGCGGAACCTTTTGGAAAACGTAATTTAATAATACTAACAAAATCCAAAATGGCGGCAAGATATTTGGACAAGTGATTTTTGACTTTCATTGATAAAATGGAACGTTAATGCATTTTTTACAATATTTTCTTAGTTTGGGTTATTTCAGTAGTTTCTGCGTGTTTATATTGAAGCGGAACCTTTTGGCAAACGTAATTTAATAATACTAACAAAATCCAAAATGGCGGCAAGATATTTGGACAAGGTAAATTTTTTACTTTCACTGATAAAATGGAACCTTAATGCATTTTTTACAATATCCCCCAACGTAAATAGTTGTATTTTGAAGTAATTAAAATAATTTTTGCGCATTAAAAAGTAAGCGGAATAAGAAAACTTTACCAAATTTTAGTGCAATTTTATTGAATTTCTACATTTTATCGATTATTGATTTATTTACCATGTGCACCTATATAAAATGGTTCACATATATTTTTTTGGCTTTTCCTGTCTCACTAGGAAATCCTGTGCCGAGACAGACTAGTTTACAAATATTTTATAATATTAAAATAAAGTACATTTTTCAATAAAGCAACAATATTTGACAAAAATGTTCAGGTTGGTAGGTAGTGGTAACAATAATGAGATAGAGGATTATATTTGGGTGAGGTGACTAATTATTGCACGACCTTTTTCGGTGATCCATTGTTTGATCAGGATTTTGTATTTGTTAATATTATTCGATTGTCTTGTTTTTTCAGGTAGGTTATTATACATTTTAGATGCAATGTATTTGAAACTTCTTTGACCAAATGTTGTGTTTGTATGAGTTCTTTGGTTTTGTGCCTCGTGTTTACAATATTTTGGGTATGTTCATAAAATGTATGTGTTTTATGAAATGTAGATTGCACAATACGTTAAATGGTTTTAAGGAAAATCTCCTTATTCACTTCTCTGAAACTTAATTTGATGTACCTTCGACGCATCGTGTATATCGAATAATCTTAAATGAATTAAAGTATTTCTTCATATGAAGCGGTTACTTTGTGATGTGACATTATAATTTAAAATTAAACAATAACTTTGTAAACATCACTTATAGGTAAATACTTAATGTCGACCGGGTTTCACTACAACCGTAGCTTCATCAGGACTGTATAATACTGTCTAATACTGTATAATACTATAATACTATACAGTCCTGATGAAGCTACGGTTGTAGTGAAACCCGGTCGACATTAAGTATTTACCTATAAGTGATGTTTACAAAGTTATTGTTTAATTTTGAATTAAGAGTAAACAATGATAAATTGATGAATGTATTTATACGCAATGCCAAAATAAATAATTCCAGAGTCAGTAGCTACTAGCCATGCAAATATTGCAGAGAAAAATATTTACATAATGATTATTTGTGTAATGCGTAATAAAATTCATGACGTATCTTTATGTGTTATTTAATGTCGACAGCGCATAAGAAAACAAACTGTGTTTGCAAGTATAATAACATGATTCCAGAAGATTTTAATGTCTCGTTAATGATGTCGTAAAGTGGTGTAGATTTTTGTCTGATTTCGTAATAATAATAAACACACGGTGTCCGGAAACTCTATATCACATAGAGAACTGGCGAATCTATGTCACATAGAGAACCCAAAACAACTTAATTTTTTTCGAATTTAGATTTTTTTAACCTTTTTTATATTTTTTTGACAACTAAAGGGTCAAAAAGTACTTTTGGAGTCGGCTATACGCTTTGACCCATTAAACAGCTGATATTAACTCCCTAATGGTAGATTATTTTTAAATTTGACACCAAATGCGACGAAGATTCACCAGTTTACCGCTTGTGCGGGTTTCCGGATTCCGTTTACAATATGTATGTTTTTGTAGAAAGTTGAAATGAAAATAAACCTTTAGTATTTATTCAAGCCGAAAAATGTTGATTTTTTTCACTTTTTTCATTTTTTCATGCAAAACAAAAAAATATGTTTCCGGCACTGAACACGAATTTCCAATAGAGTGATATACCGATTTGAAAGAAAATAAAATTGGTGTCGTCAATGTTCACAAGGTATTTCAACCGCTAGTAAGTTTAATGTTTGACCATGTTCACTAGTTAAGTCGAATTAAATTGACCTTTCTTCGAGCACACCGACACGCCCAAAGTTCATTCTATCGATGCATCTCTCCGGTGGTTTACGATATTGTGAATGAAAATTAAATAAAAACAAATAAAAAATAAACTAAACGAAAATAAAAACCATCAACTTAAGTTGCTCAGTGTTTTAAGGAGGAACAAAGGAAAAAACTAAAAAAACAACAGGTAGGTAGTACCACGGAAAAAAAAAGAATTAGTAATTCCCATACTGCAAAAGGGTACCTGTGATAAATCTATTAGCACTGAAGAGATGAACTGAATAGAAGTGTATTTTGGGGGTGGCCGTATGATCCAGGTAAGCTCAATTTTTCCTCAGTTACTTCTTTTTTTTACACATTTCAACCGGGAATTTGCGTTTAACCTGCTTTTACGAAAACTTTTTTTTTAATGTGAATACCGCACAAGAGTCCGGAGCCAGTGAGACTATGGCATCCCTATTATGTATTGTGAGGCTGAAGGGTATCGGAGAGGAAAGGAGATGGGGAAGAAAAAAGTGTAAAGTACATGAGTAAAACAGATCTAACCACGAAACACGGCTAAAGCCATTACAAGCAACGTTTCAATTATGAATAGTAGTATTTCACTAGGGCGATATTGAAATTATAATAGATATACTTTAATTTTATATAAATTAAATGTGGAATAACACAATTTAACACACTTACCAAGGAGGCTGTCTAAATTAACATTGCTATTAATCGGGATTTATAACACATTGCTGTTTTGGTTTTTGCGAACACGTCCCTATAATGACAGTAATAACCACCATTACTTGTGTATCTTTGTCCTTTGTCCATTTTTCCAACGGAAAGCTTCACCGTCGCACATCGATCTGAAAACGGTCTCGTTTGCTAGCTGCTACTCTCTACCTGCCCGCCGTGGCTGAATGATGGTACGAAGTAAGCAAGTCAAATATTTTACTAAAAAAACAGTGCACCTTAAGAGGAATGGCTTCGTGGCCTTCTTCAAACAAAATTAAATTTTGGATTTCAAGTCAAAATACTTAATTAAACCAAATATTATTTTAGTTTGAAAATACAGGGTAGGTAAAGTGCACTATCTTCGGGAAGTGATTCTACGTGATGGAAGAATAAAAAAAATATAAAAAACATTTTTCAAATTCTTCTTTCGCATACTAAAATATTTTTCCATAGAAGAATATTTATTTTCCCAAACTACCTTAAAACTAAATTTCTAAAAAGGTTATTTATCTTTTCTACTTCTAAAATCATTTAATCACACCCGAAGTGTGTGCACTTTACCCGCGGATACCCTTGCATGCAATTAAAGAATTAAATTTAAAAGATATTAGAGACAATTTGACAATTTTTTGCTAACGGTAAATATTTAAAAAATAATCTTTTCTAATCTATATGTAAATACAATGAAATATAAATTTAAAAAATAAAACATCAAACATCGTAAAGGAGGTGTTTTTTTGTGTAGCAATTTAAAATTTATTGACGACAAATTTGAGTTTCAACGGAAATAGATTTGAAACATAAATTTAAACCCATCTAAATAGTTTTTTAAAAATTTTTTATGTTTTCATATTTTTTCATTATATTTGCGTAGTAAAAAAGGTAAGATATATTTTTTTAAATTACCCACGAATAATTGCCAAATTTGCCTTTAACATAGTAAAAAATCAATTTCTTTAGTTTCTCATATTTTATATTTGAAATACAAATAAATAATTTGGCACATAGAATTAAAAAAATATATTATTCAGTTTGGTAGGGTATTTTGTCCTCAAATCCAAATTTAAGTTTTGTATGAAAAAGGCCGCACAGCCGTCCCTTAAGGGTTGGTTGTTTTTTTCTTCTAAAAATCGGGACTAAATGTGTGGTTTGTCCCCAAACTTCGCAACATTCTATTAGAAGAATCAAATTTAGCCGACCTAAGAGTGCCACTGAGTAAATCATTACTCACGCAAAGATAAGTCAAGTACTTGTGTGATGGTTGCTTTCACGTTCTGTAAAAAGTTAACGCAAATTGAATAAATAACGTACTCATAAAATAATCACGACACTGAAGTGTTGAACGTGTTTTAGTCAACTCCATCATTCCTTACATAAATCATAATCCAAATATCGGAATTTTCCTTGAACGCTGAAGGTTTTTCTGTTCAATGAACTCCCTTTAAATGTTAAGGAAGCCAAAAGTTCAATGAACTCCCTCTAAATGTTAAGGAAGCCAAAAGTCCTGCAGTTTTTCGTGGGTTATGTCTCAATGTTGTCATGTCCAAATATTAGTACGTAGGTAATGGAAAAATTTTATAGTAGTTTTAGAATAGATGTTCACCAGATATAAAATGTTAAATTTAATAACTAAATAAAATATACTAATTTTTTTAAAAAAAAACGGTAAAGATCACGCTATGTCAAACTCAATGAGTTACTTCCTCCAAAATCAAAGTGAATGAAAATATTACTTATTTCAATAATGCAAAATCAGACATTTCTATTTCGATAACTTAATTTTTATAACGTTGAACAATTACTATTTTATATTTAGACGAAATTTGATGGCCTCCGTGGTTGAGGGGTAAGGCCCTCGACTAGCAATCTGAAAGTCGCGGGCTTAAATCCCGGCATCAAAATTTACTTTCGTACATGTAAATTTTACTTGATGAATTTGTATTATTTCACAATTTATTAAATAAAAATAAGATTTAGTATACTTGCGGCAGGTTCCAGTGTCAAAGATACTCTCAGTATTGCCCTGGTGTA
Organism: Hesperophylax magnus; assembly: GCA_026573805.1. Taxonomy (NCBI): domain Eukaryota; kingdom Metazoa; phylum Arthropoda; class Insecta; order Trichoptera; family Limnephilidae; genus Hesperophylax; species Hesperophylax magnus. Next base: position 15,533,875 of record JAIUSX010000025.1, read on the forward strand.
AGACCACCATTCAGAATTTGTAACGTTACTAGAAATGGCTTTAGCCGTGTTTAGTGCCGAGATCTGCTAGCCAGGTACTTTCCCATCTTCCTCTTCCCCGTCTCGTTTCCCTACCCACCATCTTGAGCCTCGCATCACACCCCAATTGGGGATGCCATAGTCTCACTGGCTGCAGACGGTAGGGAACAGTTGGGACTCTTGTGCGGTATTCAAATAAAAAAAACAGTTACCATTAAATAGATGAATCGCTTAAAATAAAAATAGCAAAAAAAGCTGGTGATCAATTAAACATCAGAAGTATTTAAACCTAAAAATATTTTAACGAAATGGCTGAAAAGTCCAAAATAATAATATTTTTCAAGCATACTTCAGTGGAATATTTCCTCACTCCCCACTCCCCAGGTGGGAGGGGAAAACAGGTAATGGACCCGCACCCTCCATCCCTTATGGTACCCCGTCAGATAAGAGGGGCAGGTATTCCCGGATTGCGGGGGAATTTCCCGGAATGTGGGGAATATTCCCGGAAAAGGCGGACCGGATGGGAAGATCACCGACCCCCGACACGCTTCCTGCCTCTTAACCGGAGTGATTCGGATACTAGATTGATCCACTCGACCCAACAAGGAGATAAGATGAGATGATCTGCACTTGATGAAAGGAAGGAGATATTCAAAGCACGGAAATATATGCACACGATTGGAGATAACCTTTTTCACGGCCTTTCACAACAGCGAACAATCTAAGATCTAAATTGTCATCCCAATAAAATGTAAATGCAAACATTTTACCCAAAAAATACGTTTTCATCAATTCTATCAATTTCCGTGTTTAATTTCCATTTGATAAATACGATAAATGAACGTCATAGCTGATGGAATTAGGTACGTTAATAAACGTTAATTAAAAACGTATATCGTATTCGCTAAATAACAACATTTTTTTTTTTTTTTTTTTTTTTTTTTTTTTTTTTTTATTTTTTTTTTTATTTATACGCCCATAGGGCTTTTACATACATAGTTAAAAAATAATATTCTGAAGATTGCAAGTACACAAAAGTAATAGAAAAAATACATATAACCGTATCCATATAATAACAGCAAGTAAATAGTACAAAAATAAGAATATTCCTACTCCTAAGTTATACAGACTTAAATTAGTTAATAAATAATGTAAATGCTAGGTAGTGGCAGCAGTAAACAAGAGCCTTTGAGTTAGAAAGCTAACGAAATAATTGAAAAATAGGTGCTTTGTTTTAATCGATATAAAAGAAAACTTAGAAAAATGATTAAAAAAATCAAAGAAACCAGCAAAACTTATTGTTTTTTCGATTTTAGGTACGAATGAAAGACTTGAATTGTTTCCTCGAAATTTCATTTTTGCACTTACCATGTTTAATTTTTTCATTTTTTTATCGGGTATTTATTTTTATACTCATTCATACGTTCGTATTCTCATATCGTGGGTCATAATACTCATTTCTAATTGATCAAATCCCGGCGTGCGCAAGTAAATTTTATTTGATTAATTTGTGTTATTTCACAAATTACTCATTTAAAATAATATATAGTATATTTGAGAATTATTAGTGTCGCGCTGGTGTAAAACCACCATTCAGAATTGAAACGTCGTTTGAAATGGCTTTCGCCGTGTTTGGTGACCAGATCTGAAGATCTAAACTTCCTTCTCCTTCCCACTACCTTCAGCCTCACAGAATATTCCAATCAGGGATGCCATAGTCTCATAGCAGATAAAACTCTTGGACGGTTTCACATAAAAAAATACAGATAAAAGGAAAATAAATGATACGTGCATGTAAAACAAACAATGTTTAAAAATATGAAACAGGTAGTAGAGAGTGTAATAATCAGTAACTACGTAAATCGTTAAGTAGTAATGTTTTGTGAACACGTCACTACGAGAACTTGTGGTGAGTGTTCGCACGTTTTAGATTAAGTGTTATTGTATATTAGGTTAGTAGCAGTTAAATTATTATTATGTTTGGCCAAAGACAGTAGCATTTTTCTCCAACATCCAAAATTGCAGAACGAAAAGTTTTATACACTTCATATGATAAATATTTGTACGAGAAATACCGAAAAGCCACCAATGCGCCGCAGAAAACTGAAGAATTATGATATCCGGTTGCAAAAATTCCATGGACCTGGAAAGAATTCCTCCCGGATTGCAGAATGCGCAGGAGAGTATTTCAGCCCCTAGCTGCAGTAGTTTCGTCTGATATTTTTTTCAATTGCTTTGCGGCTTATATGTGTAGTGGTTTGGGGTAACTGCGAACAGCGATGTAACAGCGATGCATGTCGACTCGCCCCCGGCTATTGTGAATTGCCCCATCGATTTGCGTGATCGGTGTCAGCTGAACGTCGCGTGGAGCGGATCTTGCCCTAATAGGCATTGCTGGAGAGTGCTTACGGTTTCAGCTGCGTAACCGAAGCGAATTTTTATGCCTTTTTAATTGACTGAATTCAAGCTCTTCGAACAAAGATTTATTTTTAACAGTCATCAAACATTTGAATTGGGTTGTCTGTGCTGTGAACTCAAATTTGCTTTGAATTGTATCTCAGTGTGCTAACCACTCGAGTGATCGCGTCAACAACTCGAATTTGAGTTGAGTGATTGGCGTTCGAATTGGAAATTACTAGCCCTCATTTAAAAAAATCATACCTCTGAATTTTAAAACGGAGACATATAAACTGATTATAGTGCTATATAGCTAAAGAATTCACCTATATTTTAAAATCACTCGAATGCTTAAGAATACAGACAAGTACTTCTACCTATAATATAGTCATTTTATTAAAAGAAAAAATATTTTCATTATCTATTCTACACTTCAAATGTGTATTTCTTTGTTCGAATTTCTTAGGTTATCGACAAATAACGACGTGACGTACCGTGATTTTTCGGGGGCATGCGTTCTTTTTTTTAATTTAAAAAAAAACGTTATTCACTAGGTAACTAGGGTAAGTAGATTTACTCAATGTAAATTTCAGATTTATTTTTTCAACAAAAAAATATAGTTACATTATAAAGAAAATTGACAAAATTTATTTTTGAATTCAATATTCCAAAGGTAAATATTTTATCAATTGTGCATCAAAATCGTACGATTATATCCGTGATTTTTCACGGGTCTGCGCCAGTACGTTATTATACGCTGAGGGTTTAAGGTGTATCAATTGGTCAACTATTATGATAACAATTTGATCAAAAGCTGGAACAGGCTAGACCTGTTCAGAATAGGAGTTAAACGGTGATCATCCAAAACGTTAAAATAAATCTGATCGTCGATATTACGAACTTTGAGACACCCCAATCTTGTAAAATAGGAGAATGGGGGCAAATCATAATCCTTCATACACATTACTTAATACGAAGGTTGAAAAGTAAACTAAGATATTAAAAATAGCATCCCCGATTCATCATGGAGCGAGATAAAAATATATATTTTGAACACAGAAGAAAATGAAACGATAATATTTTCTAAGACAAAAATATACGTGTGGTTTAGAAGCTTATAAACTACATTGTAATATTTAATCATCAACGAAGATAGTATCAACAACTCTCATTGAAAATTTGACACAAACAGATGCAGAAAATAAAAAGAAGATAACGGTTCTCAACATGTCCTCTAATCTTACAGGGATTGGATCGAGTCCTAGTTGCGAGCTGTATTTTCTGTGTCTGATTGTTTCATAATTCCATTGAGAGTTGATGATATTATCTTCGTCAACGATTAAATATTAAAATGTAATTTAGGTTCCAGAACTTCCAGTATTACAGGGATTGGATTCGAGTACCAGTTGTGACCGTTACCTTTTTATTTTCTGTGTCTGTCTGTTTCATAATTGCACTGAGAGTTGACGATATTATCTTCGTCAACGATTAAATATTAAAATGTAATTTAGGTTCCAGAACTTCCAGTATTACAGGGATTGGATTCGAGTACCAGTTGTGACCGTTACCTTTTTATTTTCTGTGTCTGTCTGTTTCATAATTGCACTGAGAGTTGATGATATTATCTTCGTCAACGATTAAATATTAAAAGGTAATTTAGGTTTCAGAACTTCTAGTATTACAGGGATTGGATTCGAGTACCAGTTGTGACCGTTACCTTTTTATTTTCTGTGTCTGTCTGTTTCATAATTGCACTGAGAGTTGACGATATTATCTTCGTCAACGATTAAATATTAAAATGTAATTTAGGTTCCAGAACTTCCAGTATTACAGGGATTGGATTCGAGTACCAGTTGTGACCGTTACCTTTTTATTTTCTGTGTCTGTCTGTTTCATAATTGCACTGAGAGTTGACGATATTATCTTCGTCAACGATTAAATATTAAAATGTAATTTAGGTTCCAGAACTTCCAGTATTACAGGGATTGGATTCGAGTACCAGTTGTGACCGTTACCTTTTTATTTTCTGTGTCTGTCTGTTTCATAATTGCACTGAGAGTTGATGATATTATCTTCGTCAACGATTAAATATTAAAAGGTAATTTAGGTTCCAGAACTTCTAGTATTACAGGGATTGGATTCGAGTACCAGTTGTGACCGTTACTTTTTTATTTTCTGTGTCTATCTGTTTCATAATTGCACTGAGAGTTGACGATATTATCTTCGTTAACGTTTAAATATTACAATATAATTTAGGTCCCAGGTACACTAGTCTTACCGAGATTGGATTCGACTCCCAATTGCGATCTTTGCCTTTCTTTCTGTCTGTCTGTTTTATATTTTCATTGACAATCGATGATATTATCTTTGTCAATGAAAAAATATTATTATTACATTTTACCATTATTTCAAATACTACTGCAATACAAAAATAATGGTCTACAAATACGTAAATCATACCCTGTAATTCCAACGACAACAAACTGTTTTAAAATTATAATATATATTTTTTGTACATAGTCACACGAGGTTATGTGAGGTCATTATATTTAAATTGCGAAGTTTTCGTCCAACCCTTTTCCCATACCGCTCTCTACTTCATAATAATACGCCATGCATTTGAAAAATGCGTCTGAACGGCGACACGTTAGCATCGAAATTTCCTCGTAAATCACCGCCGCGACAAGTGAAAAAAAAAGATTATCAAACAGCGATTCCCTGGAAGTGTGTTTCAGATTCGCGATGAAAAAACTTCTGGCGACGGAGATTTGTTATAGTCTTATGTGGGTACCGCAGAAAAAATACCGAATACTGTCCGGATCCAATAGGACTATGGCATCTCCCATGAGATATTTTCACAAACTGTTTAGTGTTAAAAACGTATGGAAGATTAAAAGTGTTTATTTTATTCTAATTCTGATCATCGTCTTAAAAATGTATAGTTTAAATACATATACAATCCATCTAAAACGTGAAATTCATAAGACTTTCAGAAGATTTTTTTTTTTTTGGTAGCGTCAAGGTCTGTTATTTTGTTGTAATTTCATCGTTATTTGACGCCCATTAAGGCGAAGCTTAGTGCCAAATCGCTATTTTGATTAATCTTTGTAACGAATTGGTGTACATTATAAATACTAAAAAATATGCTTTAGATAAATTGAAGGTTTTCCTATCGTTTCGCTTGAGTAGAATACAAATAAATAAATAAATTACTCAATAAAAAATATAAATTTAAACTACTAAAAAAAATTGTTTTCAATAGAAATGTATGAACGCATAAAGGAAACAACTTTTAAAAAATACAGTATTATAGCTAAGCTTATGTGTGACAGTTTCACTTGATTAACTTTTTTGCTTTTTTATAAAATTATTTATAAAATAAATAAAAACAAGTTTTGTGCTTGAAATCGAACATTTCTAGACTCCGTTTGTCAAGCGATTTTAATGCCTATTATCTACAATATAAAGGTATACCAAGAATATACACATTTTTGGCTTGTAGCTTCCTCTTAAGTTGTATAATCATCCCGAGACACATTTAGCAAAGTTTAGCGCCAGGCGCGGCCGACAGGAAAGTTTCTCGTTGCTTGAAGACATTTGCGGAAGTTGACTCGCTGAGGGCAACACATGAATGGGGAAGTAATTTTTCCTAGCCTGGAATGGATCGTTAAGGGAAATTTCAGTAAATTCAAAGGTCTTTTCCGCCACGTGTTGTAACGGGGATTCAATAATACTCCCGCTACAATGAAGCAATTTGTTTTGTGCACAACAACCGGATGAAAATACGAGTATATTGCCGAAATTCTCCCAGGGGACTTTTCATGCAAGGGAATTTTTCTGAAGAATTAATGTTTTTTTTTAATATTATTACGATTTGTGAAATTCATACAAACGTATTAAAATAATAAAAAAAAATTAATCATTGAAGATAATATTAGCGATTCTTAAACGAAAATTTTAAACAGAAAAATCAGAAAAAGATCGGGGCCCTGCTCTACCAACTGAGATGCCCTAGATACGACCGTATCTTTTTCCGCTTTTTCTGTTTCAAATTTTCATTCAAAAATTGCTAGTATTATCTTCAATAATTAAATACTATAATTTGAGGTTTAACTCATAAAGTTTTACAATAAAATATATAAATGTGTAGGTCTCGTAGTTCAAATCGACCCAAACAGCAACAAAAAGAATTGTGCGTATTGTGCATATGTAGGTATACCATAGTGTTGTCCTTTGTCTCACTTGCGCATACTTTTGATTTATGCTAGAAAGGGAAAACGAGTTCATACTTCATTGAAATTGATTATTCGAAAACTTTAAAGTGTGTTATTTTTTTATTAAAAACATCAATTGTATTATATTTATTATATTATCAATAGACATCGGATTATATGCACTAACAAAGTGCCAAAATATGCATGCAAATATGCACTAAAAAAGGCCGAAATATGCACTAAAAACTCTTGATTTGCCCAAAATATGCACAATGCAATATCAAAAAACCATTTATATTTTTATATATTTTAATTAAAGACCGTACAAAAACAGCGAAATATTCTTAAAATTATGCATAGTTTTTGTGACAATATACGACTGAGTATTTTTCCAAATTTTCGAGCTCAAATTTATGACGTTTGTCACCCAGTATTAATTTGTACGCCGAAAACGACCTCTCTACGTCAACTGACGTCATTGGACAAAATTTAAAATTTGGCGCCATTTCTGGAGATATCTGTTTAGGCAGGGTGCCGTTGCCGTTGATGTAGGCATTAATGTTCTTCATATCTTCAAGACTCGGGTTTTTAAGCAAAATAGAGTCTAACTTTTTACGAATCTTTTCTGATATTGAATTAGGAAGGGCGTTGGCGAGTTCGATCATTGTTTCCAATATTTCTATTGCTTTAATTAGAGGAAGGTTTTTTGTTTCCAATTTTTTTATGGTATATGGTAACTTGTGGAAATGTGTTGAGATGAGGGCGATATTCTGTTTAATGGATGCGTCTTCAAATGCTAGCTTGCTTGAATGAATTGCAATGGCCTCAGAACTGCCCTACGCGTCATCGTCACCTAGCTCCCTATACGTAGATGATACCTCCCGCTATTAAACGAAATATGCACGATTTGGGAAAAAAGGCTGAAATATGCATTAACGTCGTAATTAGAGAGTTATATGCATTTGCATATGCAAATATGCAAATGCATATAATCCGATGTCTAATTATCAACAAGATATTGTATTATTATTTTTTAGTAAACTTAATGTTTTTGAGACAAGATTTTTATGCATAGCACAAAGGGTAACAATTATTTTACAAGCAATAATTGTTCGCCTGAAACACTCATCCACATTGAAAAATCTCCTGATAAAAGATACATGACGCCAACGGGACTCGAACCCGTGTCCCTTCGATTTCCGGTCGACAGCTCTGACCACTGAGCTATGGCGGCTTATCTCTTACCCGCGAAATTATTCAATATATACTAGTGTTTCATTCAACAATTACTGCTTGTTACATTTTTCACCTGAAAACAACCAACTTTATTTTTATAACTTTTTATAAAACATTAAGTTTACTAAAAAATAATAATTAATATTTGACAAGTTCAAGTATTTCACCTAAAAATGTAGACAATTTGTCTCGACGCCATCTAGTGAGAGAGTTAGCACTTACAATGCCTTTCTCATATAAAAATAAAGTTGGTTGTTTTCAGGTGAAAAATGTAACAAGCAGTAATTGTTGAATGAAACACTAGTATATATTGAATAATTTCGCGGGTAAGAGATAAGCCGCCATAGCTCAGTGGTCAGAGCTGTCGACCGGAAATCGAAGGGACACGGGTTCGAGTCCCGTTGGCGTCATGTATCTTTTATCAGGAGATTTTTCAATGTGGATGAGTGTTTCAGGCGAACAATTATTGCTTGTAAAATAATTGTTACCCTTTGTGCTATGCATAAAAATCTTGTCTCAAAAACATTAAGTTTACTAAAAAATAATAATTAATATTTGACAAGTTCAAGTATTTCACCTAAAAATGTAGACAATTTGTCTCGACGCCATCTAGTGAGAGAGTTAGCACTTACAATGCCTTTCTCATATAAAAATAAAGTTGGTTGTTTTCAGGTGAAAAATGTAACAAGCAGTAATTGTTGAATGAAACACTAGTATATATTGAATAATTTCGCGGGTAAGAGATAAGCCGCCATAGCTCAGTGGTCAGAGCTGTCGACCGGAAATCGAAGGGACACGGGTTCGAGTCCCGTTGGCGTCATGTATCTTTTATCAGGAGATTTTTCAATGTGGATGAGTGTTTCAGGCGAACAATTATTGCTTGTAAAATAAGATATTGTATTATATTAAAAAAATATTTTTCATTTATTTTCATTTTCCGAAGTTTATTAACAAGTTACAAGATATTTATCAAAAATGGCGCAATGAAAATCAGAAAAGTATGAACAATTATAAATGCGACTTCGCCCGCACGTTTTCAAGTGTAATTTATTTTATTCTTATCCATATGAAAAAAAACTAAATAGACAATTGTTTTATTTTAATTATCATTTAATTCCATTGGTTGTAGGTACTTTCTAAAAGGAGATGATTCTGCATCATTCCCAAAGGTATTTATTAATACTTTAGTTAGTTTTTAACGCTTTACAGGTGAGATAATTGCGTGGTATTTTTTAATTTACAAATTTAATATCAAGAAGCCATTTAACGGATGTTAAAGCAGTATAATTTAAACGTATTCACATTTTCAAACGATAAGTTTTAATATTTTAATAAATGTTTAGAAAATTGATTAAAAGATTGTATGTTTATGGATGAAGATGCGCGAATGGTATTCATTGCAGGGCCGGTATTTCAGCATAACAATAATTTAATTTAATTAATGTGGTTTTCGGCGTTTAGTTTTAGTGAAGCCGTCAAATAAAGGATACCAAGAACAATAAGCTTGGCCCCGCCGTTTTATTAATATTTATGGGAATTTTGTTGTTTTAAATTGCCTCCGTAATTGTGCTAGCTCAATGCGTTTTGGGTCTTCCCAGGACTTCGAACAAATCCAAAGTAATGAGCAGTTTCAATTAAGTGCTCAGCAATTGCTAATAGTTTCAGTTTTAAATAAATTCCTATACTTTAATGTCAAACTGCATTTCATAATATTATTTTGGTTTAAAAGTTAAGACAATTTACGTAAAATTAAAAGAGGTGAGGCTGAAGGGGTTAAACCAACTTGAGATTTAAAAACAAAAGTTTTTTTGGCTAAGTAAATTGTTTATACGTTGAGGAATTTTTCAAACTTTTAACTATTTCAAAATGCAAAGTTATAGCATTTACAGCAGATGTGAACGCTGCAGAATCGGCCCAAAACCAGATAGCGATCGGACGAATATATATATGGCCAAGATAATAGCCCAACAGGAGACTAAAGAGGCCAGGAAATTGAAAAGAGCTGCTCAAAAGGAGTAGGAGGACATCGCGGCAACTATGGAAGAGCCCTTGTATGGTCCAGGAATCGTGGAGATAATTTTAAAAAAATATTTGGTTTTAAGAAGCCGACACCCAACTGTTTTTTCTTTTGCGTTTTACTTGAAACTACTTTATTCAAACTGGTGTAAGATATATCAAAATCTACTCAACCGATTTTGTTCAAATTTACAACACATATTTTTATAATATTATCTAAGATGGTGCGGACGATGAGAGAGAAAATCATTACACCATCAGCAAAGAATTTTCAAAAGAGGGTCCTACTTGATTGCTCATATCTCCATTATTAGTTTTTTTTTATTCGTTATTGATTAAAATTATTCATAAAACTAATATGTATATGTGTAAAATATATTTATTTTTTTTCTTACCTATTATTTCGAGTGCCAAGGTGGTGTAATCAATAAGATATTTTGTAACTTACCTGACGAGATATTGGATATGAAATACCCGCGTCTAAGGAGGCCGACATTATCATCACAAAACAGATCACCGTTGTAACCACAGTATCATTGGATGGCTTCTTAGTTGAGAATAAGAAGTATAAGGCCCATACAGATGGAATGGACTGAGGATTTCATGAGAATTGCAGGCCAAATCTGGAAAATTTTAAGGGAAGTCCAAAACTGGACGCCAGAAATCTCATGAAGAAAAAGAGATCCTTACCTGAAAGAAAAGAAAAGATAAATTATAGGTACGATCAAGAACAATTACATTCAGAAAAACATAAGAAAAAGACATATTGAGTTATAGGTCGCGCAAATAGAGATGATCCAAACTACACAAACTTAGGAATGCATTGGTGCTTTGTATACATTGCGAAACGTCACTGACAAACTATTGTTTTAAAATCAAGAGGGAAAAAATTGTATACAAATATATAAAATTGTCATAGGTACATTGTTCGAATTTAGAATAGTTTCACGGTGTGTTTATTTACTATATTAAAAACGAACTTTTTTCCATTTCAATTCATTCATCAAGTTTGAAACATCCACTGAGTACCCACTGTTCTCGTGTCAACTCTGGTTGCGATACCTATTGTTAATTTTTGTGAGAGTAGAGCATAACCTCACATTAGAATGTACTGTAAATATTCCCAAATCGACGACACTCGATGGTACCGTAATTAATAAACAATATAATTTCGTTATTTTTTAATGATAAACTGATGTTTATAAGACAAGGTTTTATGCATAGCACACAGGATAACAAATTATTATAAGCAATAATTACTCGCCTGATATACAGGGTTTTCCAATATGAGGTGTTATTTTGATATTCAATCGTAAAAGATCAATGGTTTCGTTGTTTGTGTGGCACGTAGCGCCGTCTTGTTGAAAGTAAACGTTGTCCAGATCAATACCACCCAATTCCGGCCATAAAAAATCATTAATCATCTTTCGATAGCGCAATCCATTCACCGTAACTGTTGCTCCAGCCTCTTTTTCGAAAAAGTAAGGTCCAATGACTCCACCGGACCATAAACCGCACCAAACAGTCACACGTTGAGGATAGAGAGGCTTTTTAACAATAACTCTTGGGTTTTCCGAGCCCCAGATGCGACAATTTTGCTTGTTGACGAAGCCACCGAGGTGGAAATGGGCCTCATCACTCAAGATGATTTGCATTTGATTCACTCAAGTGAATTTTAATAATTTCAATGCGTTGTTAAAGCGTGTATTGTTCCATTTTTATTAATGGCGTAGTTTCTACTTGTCAAATGTCAAAAAAGGACAGCTTCAAAAGTAACATCTACCGAAATAGCGGGCTATTCAAAATAGCACCTCTTATTGGAAAACCCTGTACAACTCACAAAATAACACCTCTTACTCTACTATAATCAGGAGATATTTTCAATTTGTATTGATATTTCAGGCGACTAGTTATTGCTTATAGTAATTTGTTAATATAATTTCGGTTATGATGTAATGTAAGCAGGTACTTAACATTCTAATATTAAATTAAATAATACATCATTTTTATTATATTCAGAACATGTAATGAATTTATGTCGCCGTTCTTACTATATTTGGTGGTCTTAGTCAGCCTAGTTGCCTTCCAAGCAGTCGACTGGGGTTCGATTCTCAGCGTTGCAATTTTTATTTTTTATACATGTGTAATTTTTACTGTACATTTTCATACATATACATATACAGTCGACTCTCGATAATTCGAAACTCGAGGGACTCTTAAAATATTACGAATTATCGAGTGTTTGAAATAACAAATGGTTCGAAATTTGTGAGAGTAAATAAATAAAACTTCGATTTCTTAAGTGTTGATCAATTATTATTTATTAACTCCTATTCTATAACAATGACAAAAGTTTATAGGTACATTCGTGTACATACATGTAATCATAATGTGAATTAATTAATCTTTCGAAAGAAAGAACTCTGTTATACTGGTTTGCTTCAAAGCACATTGCTGCTGCTCAGACTTCTCAATAATTTTTTTTAAGAGAAAAAGTGCCTGAAATGCTTTTTCATCACTTTCGTTTTGTAGACAGAAGGTTTGTAAGGTATCGAATGAGGATCTTGCTTCCTTAACTGACACTTCTGCCAAAGGTTCTGATGTATCGTCCTCATCTTCTAATCATAACAAAAACAATACACGTTTGAACTTGTCGCAAAATTGTATTTGTACTAACGTGTGTGTAACAATCTTTCTGCCTCTTTCTCTCTGCAACTTTGAATTGTCGAATGTTGAACGCCGATGAGTTCGAATTACCGCGTCGTTTTGTTATATAGCAATGATTTTTTCGTTTGAATTACCAAGTGTACAAAAATGTATGGATTTAGTTCGAAATATAAAGAGATTTCGTAGGGAACTCGTGATAACTTTGAATTATAGAGAGGTTCGAATTATCGCAGGTTTGAATTAACGAGAGTCGACTGTATATATCTTTTTTCGTTTTTTTTTTAAAAAAGAAAGACAAACATTCCCGGGTTACGAATAACCTGACAATATTTGAAAATCTCCTACTACCACCACAGTAAGCTGAAAATATTGCTTGTGTTGTGATGGAGGACTTAGCCAGCCGAGGAATTGAACACACTACGCCTGAGTGGGACCCAAACGCGATGTCAACTCGGCCACCGACCGGTCAAATATATATTTAATAATATTATTTGTAATAAATATTATATTACGGGTCTGCGCTAGTGCGAGTATATCAATAAAAACAGTTAAAATTTTCATAAAAATTTTACTACTTTACTGTACACTAAGACCTAATATGTTTAACCTGGTTATGTGGAAGTTTCAAATAAATATCTAATAATTACAAAAGTGTGAAAATTTTAGGTATATGGAGCTCGTGGGATTGCACCACCCTCCCCGAGATCTGGAATAAAAATTAAAAAAAAAAAAAAAATAATAATAATTTTTAATCTATGTATGTAAAAACGAATGTTTGTTTGTCCCCTACAGACTCTACAAACTACTGGACTTATCAAGTGCAACAAATACTTAATAAAAGTATTTCTACTTTTAAAATACACACAGTTGACAGGTACACTAGAATTCACAACCTCAAAACTTTGCCCCAAACCATTCATAAGTCCCCGAGCAACGCCGGGTACACATCAGCTAGTGTATATAATAAATCAATAATCGAAAGCAATAAATAAAGAAGTAATTGACGCCAAAGAGAATTTTTAAAATCAATATTAGATTAGATATCCACATAATAAAACGGAATCAGGTCAGTAAAGAAATCAGCAGATAGAATCTGCGAAAACGTTATCTTAAGTGCATCAACACTTAGATAATAATACCCATTATATATAATTCTTATCTACGGTGATTATTAGTCAACTAATAAATTAACCCTTGCATAGTGATTAAAGTAAGCGGTTTAGGAAGAAATTAGACGTTACATATATTTTTAATTTTTTATCATATTTTCAAAGCCGCAGCATTAAAAAAATGTATCTTAATACGAGTACTTATGAAATAATAAGATAATCTGATGTTATATAAATTGCATCAACATGTAGATAATAATTTAACAGACAAATTAATATGTATTTATTTATTATATTCTTATCTCCAGCGAAATTTAATCTGATAAGCTCATACGCTAAATGCCTAAAAAAATCGTAAGATAGCAATGGGTAAAATTTATTATTTACGTATAAATTAACATGCTACCACGAGGTGATACATTGGCGCCGCCTGGACGCAAGGTCATATGCAACAGTGGAGATAAATGCGAGCCGCGCGGACGGGAAGGGTTAACGAACTAACACAAAACTATGCAACTTTGTTCCGCTTATTTACGTACTTTTGGAAAATACCCGTTCATTTTCAGACTAGATAGTACATGAATCTGTTCATTTTCAGACTAGGTGGTACATTAATGCATAGAAATTTAAAAAAAATTATATATAGATATAAAAAGTTTTGTTTCTATAAATATAATACTTATGGCAGATTATAAACAGTATATATAGTAAGACGGTACAATTTACAGAAACGTCATTTTGCAAAAACCCAAATGAGTTATTTCGAAAATGGAATCAACCGGCGAACTGCGAAAATTTAGTGGCAACACACGACGGGTTAACAGAATGAGATACGTTACTGAGACAATGCGCTTGGTTACACTGAACTAGGTCCAGTGGACATACTTTAGCGGGCTGCTATAGCTTTTGCATTCGTACACACATATTCTTTGAATGGCTATCCTTTTCATAAGCGGTGCTACATTTTTTGTTCGAGTAGTATGAATATAACGTGTCTTGTCTGAAAAGGCGATCCTGAGGCAATTTCTTCTTTTTTTTATTGTTCTTCAAAGTACAATCCCATTAAACCGCAATTAAGCAGTTTTTCAACAGGATGTCCATGTTCAATTACAATATAACATATTTTCATAATATTATTACTTATTACAATACAACTTGTACATCATATTTATCACCAACCACTGCCATAATCAAAAGTATTACTAATAAAGTATCTCTGCTTAGTAGCCAAGTTTTCAGCATATATCTGAATCTCTGAGGTAATTCGCATTTTTTATATATTTCTTGGTAACATGTTGAATATTTTGGGCACGTTGTATTCCAGGGTTCGCTGTCCGTATTTATTGTTAGGTTTTGGTACAAGCATTCCTTTATTTTTTGTGAACCTAGTATTATGTTCATGTTCCACTTTCCTCATATATTCAGAGTCAGATATATGCTTTACAAATCCTACAATTATACTATCCCATGATTTTCACCAGTCTATTCTAGTTCAATAATAATATCACAATCAAATCAAGAGATTCATAAATGAA
Organism: Hesperophylax magnus; assembly: GCA_026573805.1. NCBI lineage: Eukaryota > Metazoa > Arthropoda > Insecta > Trichoptera > Limnephilidae > Hesperophylax > Hesperophylax magnus. The sequence goes on from JAIUSX010000025.1 coordinate 15,549,067, forward strand.
AATAAAAACAAACAAGTAAAACATGGCGAAGATCTCAAGAGGTAGAAATGTGGGAAAACCCAAATCCATAAAGAAAAACAGCAGGTACAGAGTACAAACAGTTGCAGCCATAAACAGAAAAATAACCGCGGAGTTGCCAGGGATGAAAATCCGGCAAAAGAAACATAAACTGCTCTGAGAGCTTTACGGGGGAAGAAGGCTCGCGAAGAGCTCTTTATAGCGCCGATATCCAAACACAGAACGGTATGCAATAAGGCAGTGCCCCGAAACCTTTTATCACCCACGGAGCACCAAACCTCTTCCCAGAATTTCACGGCAAACCAAATATAAAATCTCATATAAAAATGGATATGTACTCAAATTTAAGATACATTTTTTTTATAAATAATATATATACATACATAAGAGGAAGTATACATTGGCTTATTTTTCCTCTGTCTGGGACAATTTATCAAAAACTCTACGTCTGTCTTGATTAAGGAATCTTCCAGTGATTCAGGCGTAGCATTATAATTATTTTAAATTTGCTAAGATTAATAATAAACAAATATACATAAACTTTCGTTTTCACAATAGAGAAAATTATTCGCATGTTCTTATTGCAGATATCTATTCAAGTACGCAAAAATCATATCTAGGGGAACACGTGTCGACTAACACTCTAAAAAACCATTCTAGTGTTCTTATTGCAGCTATTCGAGTACACGACAGTCATATTTCGACAAACACTAAAAAAATATCTCGTGTTACAAATGCAACTATTCGTCAGTGGCTAAGAATCATGATTTAATTTTGAAAGATTTTATTTCTTTCACCGTTTCCACATCGGTTGTGGAGCACTGCAATAAGGGGTCGGCGATAAAAGGCACGCGGCACAACGGCCCGAAAACATCTGGGAAATTAGGTGGCCAATAAAATCCTATGCATCAGACGCTAAATGGCAGGAGAACAGGTGATCGGGAGTGGGCGCCGAAGGGCGGTTCTATGGCGTGAGGAAAATTGAATTCAAAGAAATTGTGACGGGGAAGTCCTGAATGGAGCATTTAGGGTAGTTTTATGCTTTTTCCGTTAAGTGATTTTTTGTGATGGATTACAAGGCTATGAACACACCAGCGCCAGTAGAACTATGACATCCTTATTTGGGGAGTGCCGAAGGAAGTTAGGGAAAGTGAAGAAGGGGACCTTACTTTTCTGAACTAACTGATTTACTAAGCCTAATTCATTTTGATACACGCTTAAATTGCATGCTGTTAATTATACTGTTCAACTGCACGGAATTTTGATACAAGAAGGCTATAATAGCTTACCTCTATCTCTCGTTGGTGGGTAGTGTTTGTAAACATTTATTACATGTTGTCTTATGTATCACTATTATATGAGTAGGTATGTGTCATAATAAAATATTTAAAAGCCAACATGGGTGTATACTTCTATCTATTTATCGGACACCGAAGGCGGGTGGCGTGGATTCGATTGCTATACAAATCTACAGTTTTATTCCGAGAGTGACGATATTTTGCACACTTGACCTTAAAAACTTTTTACTATCCATGTTCAACATTGGCTATTTGAAAGAGGACGAGTCTTCTTTAAGGAACGCACGAGTTCTAACACTGTTAAAAACATGTTTTAACTCTATCATTTATTTAGTTTTATCTTTATTTCTATTTTTAACATGGTTTCTATAATGATGTGAATTTTTCTAGTTTTTGTTTTACCAAAACAATTTCCTTTTACGTTATTGCATGAATCGTGTGCTACTGCCATAATACGGGCATGAGCCTAGTGTGGCAGTTGAGAAAGTCACCGTAATTGTAAAATAATAATATTTAAAATTAAAAAAAAACAAAAGGAAGGTCACTGTCTACAATTGATCTGAAAAACTCTGCAAAAATTCGGGCAACTTTAGCTAGTAATAAATAAATAAAAGGTTGAACATTTGAAAGTTTCAATTTCGAATGGTGATCACTCACCAGGAGGATATTGAGAGAATCTTTCCAGAACGGAAACCCTGGCTATCCCACCCTTTTCCCAGATCACACCGTGATAAGAACAATATTACTAGCCCTGGATAAGAAGACAACCCGAAGATTGTGAAAGCAACAAATGATTGTGTTCTATGTTCTGTTTAAAAACCAAGAATTCACCTATCCTTGTACAGTTATAATTAAAAAAAAAAAACAGTAATCCCGGACAGAAGCAGCCAGGCAAGGATTGTTTTTTATAAATAAGTTGAATATAATGTTCATAAACGGTATACAGTTTTCATGACCATAGCCAAAATTCCATACTTAAACTTTCTCGTGAACATATTGTCGTTTGGGACAGAAGTTTTGCGAAATGAAATCTGATGGTTGTGAAATAGATAATAATAAACTTTTGTTAAAGTGATACTACTCGTCACGGAAACCGTACGCTGTTAGTCGAAAATTTGTCTATCACTTGAAACACGAATAACTCAGTTAACGTAGCGAAGTTACGTTAAAACGGCGGGATACACAAAACGAACCAGTAGCGGGTACTTCATTATGCTCAACGTGAACGTGCAACTAACCAACTCACGTGAAACAACAGAATTAAGCTAGTCTGCATCCACATAAGCCGATAGGCAGCGTGTACCGTGTACCAGCAATAACACGTGCAATAATTAAACCACCCAGACATTGAGGTAGCAAGTTTGTATCTAGAGTAAGAAAGTATTACCCATATTAATGGTCAGCAATCAAAAACTCAACGCGTAAAAAGTTTTTTTTTTAATATAATACATCTATTTTCAATTTTCGACTTGGTTGCGCCATCTCTTGCGCCAGCTAGTATTCGAATAAAAAGGTTGTTTTTTTTTGGTTTGACTGAGGATTTAACGTTCCTCCCCAGAGACTGGAGTCAACAACGCCAACACCTAAGCCAAATTCTAATTGGATAGTATTGAAATGTATTTAGTTATTATCTGCGGTAAATTATGATTTATTACATTTTTTTTATTTAATATTTCTATTTTTTACAGTAAATATACAAGTTTATTTAATGTTATTTAATTTCAGAAAAATGCGTATGTACGCACGAGTGTGTGAATGAGGGCCACCAGAATAGATAAAATGAATTGTCATCCTCAACGAGCCTATCTGCCGAGTTTCAGCTCGATCGGTTGTGAATGTTTCCACTTCATTCATTCATTCATTCATTCAAGAAAACAAATCGAAATTTCAATTTTAGAATCGTGCACCGATGATTACAGCGATAAATCCTGTTGCCAGACTGTGCGAATAGTAGGTAAGTAAGTACTTAATCCAATAATTGCAATAATTGTGCGGCAAACATGCTACCGAGTATATGTAGTGTAATGTCTTTCCTTCAGTTCTCTTGGGGCAGTGAACAAAGAACAGACGATGAATACAGGTAAACAGGGTATCTAGACGAAATTAGTTGGGGAAAATTACTGTAATAAATTACACGAAAAGAAAATTGCACTCGTAAAAAATACAAACGATGAAATAATCAAAAAAATTTGAACATACCAAATCTAGCGGAGCTTGAAACGGAAATGGAAGCTGGTTGAGGATAAACTAACTGACGTTAATGTAAAAAAAAACGCATTACATACTCTTTGGCATCAAGAAAAGTTGCAGCCTCAATGTCAAAATAGGTGAATACTGTCTCGAACAGAAAACGAACACAAAATATTTGGGGCTGATTGTAGATTCCTAGCTCTCGTGGGATCTCCACATAAATAATGTGAAGGAGAAAATTACCCCCATAACTGGTGTACTATAAAGGCTTCAAGGTACTACCCATTTTTTAATATTTCTATTTTTGAGACCGATAATTCGTGGTGGAATTCCATTATAATATATTATAATAAAACAAATAAAAAACTTTATTCCACTTAATTTTATTTTGACCGTAACCGGTTTCAGCTCGTCAAAGCCATCTTCAGACTGGTACACAAAATTCTTAGTCTACGGTTTATATACACAACATATGGGGGAGGGGGGAGAGGGGGAGTTTATAGGGTTTTAATCAATTTTATTTGTTACTAAGTCGTTTAAGATTGTGGAATTTCTAAACATTTGGTAATTCCAGTAAGCTAATTACCTTGGGTTTGTAGTTCATTTCAATATTTATTAGGGAAAAAACCTCACAGGTAATATGCATTAGACATAATTTTATTGTCAAATCATTATTTATGATGGGATTATATTTGCTTTTTGAAAAGATACATGTTTACATTTGAGAAATTATTATAGGAATTAAGAAAGTAGGGACTTAGCAACTGATACTAATAGCTTATTAATTACAAAGTTACTTATTGAAGGGGTACATGTTTACATTGAAGTAGGGATGGTCTAACCTAACTACATATTTTAATGTCGAAATTATTATGAAAATTACAATGGATACAAGAGCGGAGACTTGGCAAATGATTCTAATTGTTTATTCATTACAAAGTTAGGGTCTATTTTATTAATTAAGCGAGTAATTTCTAAAGATTCTAATCTATCAAGCTTGTGGCCTTTATTGCAAGTATGGAGGACTTTAACATCTCTGTCTTTATCAAACGAGTGTTTGTTTTCTAATAAATGTGATGCTACATTTGACAATTCGCCTTTATTATTTACCCAATTTGTAAAATGTTCTTTAATACGGGTTTTGAAAGATCTCCCTGTTTGACCAACGTAATATGCTGGGCAGTTGGCGCAGTTCACTTGGTAAACGCCTGAGTTCTCGAGTTTTTCTCTTTTATCTTTGTTGTTAATTAAAATTCTACCTAGAGAGTTTACATTATAAAAAGCTGTTTTGCATTTATCATTATTGGTTAATCTAGATATTTTTGTTGATATTTCACCAATATAAGGGATTTTAACCCATTGTTTATTACTATCTTTTTCATTTTTATTTTCAAGGCCTTGTGAAATGATTGTTAATGTAAGTTTTTTATCCTTTTTCTCTATTAGCCTATCAATAGTTTCGCTTTTGTATCCGTTGTTATTGGCGATAGTTTTAATAATATTTAATTCATTATTATAATTTATATAATTCAAAGGCACGTGTAAAAGTCTGTGAATGAGTGAATAAAATACTGATAATTTATGTGAAATGTGGTGTCTAAGACACCACATTTCACATAAATTATCAGTATTTTATTCACTCATTCACAGACTTTTACACGTGCCTTTGAATTATATAAATTATAATAATGAATTAAATATTATTAAAACTATCGCCAATAACAACGGATACAAAAGCGAAACTATTGATAGGCTAATAGAGAAAAAGGATAAAAAACTTACATTAACAATCATTTCACAAGGCCTTGAAAATAAAAATGAAAAAGATAGTAATAAACAATGGGTTAAAATCCCTTATATTGGTGAAATATCAACAAAAATATCTAGATTAACCAATAATGATAAATGCAAAACAGCTTTTTATAATGTAAACTCTCTAGGTAGAATTTTAATTAACAACAAAGATAAAAGAGAAAAACTCGAGAACTCAGGCGTTTACCAAGTGAACTGCGCCAACTGCCCAGCATATTACGTTGGTCAAACAGGGAGATCTTTCAAAACCCGTATTAAAGAACATTTTACAAATTGGGTAAATAATAAAGGCGAATTGTCAAATGTAGCATCACATTTATTAGAAAACAAACACTCGTTTGATAAAGACAGAGATGTTAAAGTCCTCCATACTTGCAATAAAGGCCACAAGCTTGATAGATTAGAATCTTTAGAAATTACTCGCTTAATTAATAAAATAGACCCTAACTTTGTAATGAATAAACAATTAGAATCATTTGCCAAGTCTCCGCTCTTGTATCCATTGTAATTTTCATAATAATTTCGACATTAAAATATGTAGTTAGGTTAGACCATCCCTACTTCAATGTAAACATGTACCCCTTCAATAAGTAACTTTGTAATTAATAAGCTATTAGTATCAGTTGCTAAGTCCCTACTTTCTTAATTCCTATAATAATTTCTCAAATGTAAACATGTATCTTTTCAAAAAGCAAATATAATCCCATCTGTACTGGACGGGAGTCCGCACAAGACTGTAGATTTAGGCGCCGGGTCCAAACCGTGTCTTCAACCGATGAGATGCTCCTTTACGGCCGATGATGATGATTGTAGTTGGTATTGTGATGAAATCTGCCTCCCGCACCCAGGCTTGGTGAATGTTGGGCCCTGGGTGTGCTGTTGTCTCTGCTCGCTTCTGGTGTTGGCGGTTTTCCAAAGGAGGGCCGGCTGGTCTCGAAGAGGTAACACCAGAAGATCTTGGAGCAGCAGACTTGGCGAGGTGAGGCAGATTCTTGAGCAGGAGTCACTTGTTGATAAATAAAACGCTTGGTTTTGGTGGTAAAGATGAACTAATTTATTTTCAATTATGTGGCTGCTTATATTTAATTAGCCTGACTCGCACCCGACATTGGGTTTTGAGTCCAAAAGTGGTGGGGGATTGTACCCGCGCCAGATATGTGTTTATATGCCCCGGAAAAATGTCGCATATTCATTTTGCCGGTAGCACACTTGAAGGCAGTCGCTTAAATTTGAGAGTTAGAAAAGATTTTGAGCGCTTACATGAATGATAATTACATAGTTTAAATGCATAGTAGTTATAGGAATGTGTATCTTGACAACTAGATTTTTTGTTTGTCAAGATACGACAAAAAATAAGAAATGTTTGTAAAATAAATGTGTAAAAATGATCTCAAGCGATCAAATTTGTAAAACATGTTAAGTTAGTATTTTTCCGAGGTCCCCCGTAACATAGCGCTCAGAAAGAGATAAGATTCACTATGCTACGAGGTTCCTGGATTTTTGTACACGCAAAAAGGGTAAAAAATATTGTTCAAAAATGGGTTTACATATGGGTGAAAAACAGCTTTTTTAATATCTCCTCAGCGGTAGTATATCGAAAATAGTGTTTATTTGACTACCGCCGAGGGGATGAACAAGTAAAATATACATATTTGCAATGTTTAAAAATTGATTTTTCTATGTAAAATTTACATAGAAAAAATGCTGGACATTGATCCACGCGGCAGGTAAGCCGGCGATGTGGTATCGAAGCCATTCGGAGTCAAAGTTTTCAAGCCGCTTGGGCCGAAAATTGGACAAAATGACCAGTGGCGGGGAGTGATGATTTTGCCAGTGGCGTGGAGTAGGGACATTTTATAAAAGTAAACAATTTTTATGAAATTAAATAATATGGTCAACTACGTCCGTTACACTCCCCCCGTTTAGCTATGCTGAACTAAAAAATAGGACGTTTGTTGGTACGGTGCAGTCCGCGGCGGCCAGTCCCTCTGGGATGGTGCTGGGCTGGTGGTACTGTTGAGGCTGCATCGGTAGGTGGAGCCGGCAGGATTACAGCGAGCTTCACATCGGGGTGGACGTAAAATCCGGTCCTCGTCTGGATCCTGGCGGTCCTCACTCGGCCGTCTGCAGCAGGGGTGAATGGAGGAACATGGTGGGCTAGCCTTGATGGCGGCAAGGGCCCTATCAGAGGGGGGGCTGGCTTGCTCCTGCTCATCTTGCAGGTGGGGCAGTTGTGGGCGATCTTGCGAATATTTGTTCGCAGTCGCAGCACATGGTAGTTGCCTCGCACCTCAGCCATTGTTCTCTCATTACTCGGATGATCGGCTTCCTGGTGATGATATCTTACTAGAAGTCGTGCATATGCATGATCACCATCCAAAATTATTGGTGTCCGCACTGCTTGGGGCACGTTACTGAGGGCTCGTATTCTTGAGTTCATCCTCAGTAGGCCGTCAGGTCCAAGGAAGGGGCTCAAGGCTTTGAGCCTACTGTCACTTGGTAGTGGATCTCCTTTCTGGAGCGCATTTATATCACGATAAAATGTTTCTTCTTGACATTTTCTTGCCCATCGGGCCTCTGCTTCCTTGATTTCATCGGTTCTTATATGTTTATCAGGTTGTTCGTGGCTTTTTCTACGACACCTTTTAATAGAACGATGTATCCAGCAGGTAGTTTGAATAAGATGATTGAATGAGGAAAATTTCTTGATGTCGGGCAGTGTCTCTGCCACAGTTGAAGAAAGGCCAACGTTTTGACGCCTTACTTCAATGTGCCTGGGAGACCCTTTCGCGGGGCCGACTGATTCTCTCGTATCATTTGCAGGCACAGATCCAGCTGGTACTCCTCGTACGGCCGCCTGTATCAGAGGTGCTCGCGGTACGGGGCCAGATGGTCCATGGGGCATGGTAGAATGCCACCGGGCATGGTGCCTGGGTGGTCTTCTCTGCAAAGATGCTGGCACAGATCCAGCTGGTACTCCTCGTACGGCCGCCTGTATCAGAGGTGCTCGCGGTACGGGGCCAGATGGTCCATGGGGCATGGTAGAATGCCACCGGGCATGGTGCCTGGGTGGTCTTCTCTGCAAAGGTGCTGGCACAGATCCAGCTGGTACTCCTCGTACGGCCGCCTGTATCAGAGGTGCTCGCGGTACGGGTCCAGATGGTCCATGTTGCACTGTATGAGGTCTCTCGGCAATGTGCCTGGGATACCCTTTCGCGGGGCCGACTGGCCTTCTCTGCGAAAATGCTGGCACAGGTCCAGCTGGTGCTCCTCGTACGGCCGCCTGTATCAGAGGTGCTCGCGGTACGGGGCCAGATGGTCCATGGTGCACTGTATAATGCCTCCCGGCAGTGCGCCTGGGTGACAGTGTGGCTCGTATGGCCAATGTGGTAGCTTCATCCACATGTTCAGAGGTCCCTCCGCCATGGGTGGTCCACCCCAACGCCGTTCGTGATAATATTCGCGTAGAATCACGAACGTCGCGCACTTCCCTCGAGACAATAAGGTGAGCATTGTCTTGCCCGATGAGAAGTGTGGGGGTGATGTAGCGACCGTGGTACCTCTGTACAGGAAGGCTGAGCTGCTTGATGGTATTTGCTCTGATGATAAACTCATCAGCAATTCCGGCGCCGCGTAGAGTGATTGGCACGCGGCGGGACGTTATGTCTGTTGAGCACATGTTTTTTGCTCCGTGTAGTCGTAGCTCACGGGTAGGTCCGGTTGTGCCGATTTTCTGTGCTGTGGTGGCGTCAATAAGGGTGACAGTGGAGCCTTCGTCCAGAAGCGCAAAGGTTTTGATCTGCCGCTTGGGGCCCGACAATATGACCCCCACCACTTTTAACACGGCACTTTCGGTGTGGCGTCACATATTGTGAACGTCTGCCACTGTATTGGTATTTTCACGATAGTTCGGGTTGTGAAGAAGTCGGTGGTGGGGGTATCTGCACTCCCCCACGCCGCACCATTCACTAACTTTGCACTGTTTTGTATAATGTTTGCCATTGAGGCACAATCGGCACAAACCGGCGTCGTTCACTGTTTCAAAACGATATTTTAAGTCTTTCGCGGCGAAAGTGCGACATTCGCTAAGTTGGTGGCCATTTTCACCACACTCGACACACCCGGCGCGGTTGTCGAACTCGCGAACTTCACTGTAACTGTTTTGCACTTTTTCCCCGCTTCGATTATTTTCTCGATTATTACCAGACAAAATTTGGGGCATTCGATTATTACCAGACAAAATTTGGGGCTTTCGATTAATTTTTGCGAACTGTTGTTTTTCACTAGAATTGTTGTTATAAACATTGTTTTCCCGCGATAAAAACCGTTCTGACGCGGCAGACGTGTTTAAACTGTTGTCACAAGTGTCACTTTTGTTCGAATTGTTTTTTCGCGAAAACTTTTCTGTCTCGGCAGACGTATTTATGAAACTGTCACAGGTATCACGTTGGCGGGCACTGTTTTTTCGCCAAAACTGTTCTGACGCGGCAGACGTGTTCTCGAAACGGTTTTCGTCACATGTTTCACGATTTTGAGCACTGTTTTTTCGCGAAAACTGTTCCGTTATTGAGAACGAATGTTCACGGCGTGGGCGGGACCTCGCGGGGTCAACCAAACCGGACTTTGGGATGGCGTTCGCGACGGTTTTCAGGAAGGCGGCAAACTGGCAAATGGTAGCGGAGGCCTCGTAGTGCCGCACTTCCATCAGCCACGCCAACCGCAAGGTGGGCGGCATCTTCCCCGCGATGTCACTGAGCAGCGCTGGATTCGTCAGATAGCCATCATTGTTGAGGGAGCGGAGTGATGCCACCAGGTTCTGAACTGTGCCAGAGAAGTCTGCGATGTCTTCCAGAGAAGCCTCAATTGTGAGGTGGGGCAGCTTCTTCACCTTGTCCAGCATCAGAGCAGCGAGTGAGGTAGTCCCTCCAAATCTCTGCTCCAGGACTGCCAGGATCTCCGGAACCTGAGCAGGGTCCATCAGAAGGGGGCCGACGGCTTCTCGGGCTTTCCCCTTGAGGGCCCGCTGTAGGCGGATCAAGTTTTCACTGGAGGTCATCCGACATGTGGAGGTAGACTGGTTAAACTGTGCCCTCCAGGTGGGCCACTCCAGTGGATCTCCAGAGAATGGAGGCAGGTCCTTGGCCATTGATTGTCTGGCAATAAGGGCCGCCATTCGTGGATCGTCCTCGATTGTGGGACGGGGGCTGTCCTGAGCCCTTGAAGCTCTGATGGCTTCTGTCAGGGCGGAGGCCAGCTGAGCCATGGGACTGCCATCATGCTGAACCCAGGCTCTGGTATGTTGGGCCGTTTCATCCGCCGTAGGTTGGGGCGGGAATCTCGGCATGGAGCTGGTACTGGCTGTGGGCGGGCCATCTGGCCGTGCCGACACGCCATACTCCTGTTCGCGCAGTGGTACGGGCGGCACATGTCCAGATGGTCCAGATGGTCCAGGTGGTCCAGGCTGTGTCCATGGCACGTCCCACTGCTCCAGCAGTCCGGCAGGTGATCCTGGCGTCGGCGCTGGGTACCCCGGGTGGGGCAGAGGTACGGGCAGCACAGGGCCATGAGGTCCAGGCTGCACCAGTACTGGGCATCCCTGAATGGTCCAGGGTGCTGGTTGCGCAGGGCCTGCTGGCTCTTGCTGCGCATGTGATGCGTACCTCTGGTCCACCAGAGGTACAGGTCCAGCTGGCACTTCACGTACGGCTTGCCTCTGTTCTATCAGAGGGGCGGGCGGTACGGGGCCAGAGGGTCCAGGCTGCATCATGTTTGGCCACCCTGCATTGGGCCAGGGTGGCGAGGGCGGGGGACCGGCTGGCCTTGGCTGCGCCGCTACTGAGTACCTCTGGTCCACCAGAGGCACTGGGCTCGGTTGGCCGGGCTGCACCCATCCAGGGCTGTACCCTTGGAAGCGCCAGGGTCCTCCTTGAGCAGGGTACCCTTCCAGGAGTACGGGTCCAGATCGGGCAGGCACTGCTGCTGCTGGTTCCTCGTACCTCTGGTCCACCAGAGGCACCGGGCTCGATTGGCCGGGCTGCGTCCATGATGGTGGTGACCTCTCCAGGAGCTTCGAAGGTCCAGGAGGGGCAGGGGCTGCTGCTGTTGGAGCTGATTGAAGAGCTGCTTTGAGTCTCTCAATGTGCTCGGTTTGACTGCGAAGCTGTTGTCGCAATGACTCCATCGCATCCTCTTGAGATATGGAGGGCGGTGAGTCATGATCTGCAGGTGGTGCCATGTCAGGAGTAGTGCTGGGCGTGGGCATGGGGGTTACGTCAGGCGTGACGTGAACCACAGCCGTGGCCTGAGACCCAGCGTCCAGGGCATCTGCAGATGGTGTTGAGGATCCATCGTCTTGGATCCGGCTCGACCGTAAAGTTGGAGACATCCTGGTTGAAGGCGTGTGAGAATCCCGGCTCGAAGGACCACTTGTACTGGACGGGAGTCCGCACAAGACTGTAGATTTAGGCGCCGGGTCCAAACCGTGTCTTCAACCGATGAGATGCTCCTTTACGGCCGATGATGATGATTGTAGTTGGTATTGTGATGAAATCTGCCTCCCGCACCCAGGCTTGGTGAATGTTGGGCCCTGGGTGTGCTGTTGTCTCTGCTCGCTTCTGGTGTTGGCGGTTTTCCAAAGGAGGGCCGGCTGGTCTCGAAGAGGTAACACCAGAAGATCTTGGAGCAGCAGACTTGGCGAGGTGAGGCAGATTCTTGAGCAGGAGTCACTTGTTGATAAATAAAACGCTTGGTTTTGGTGGTAAAGATGAACTAATTTATTTTCAATTATGTGGCTGCTTATATTTAATTAGCCTGACTCGCACCCGACATTGGGTTTTGAGTCCAAAAGTGGTGGGGGATTGTACCCGCGCCAGATATGTGTTTATATGCCCCGGAAAAATGTCGCATATTCATTTTGCCGGTAGCACACTTGAAGGCAGTCGCTTAAATTTGAGAGTTAGAAAAGATTTTGAGCGCTTACATGAATGATAATTACATAGTTTAAATGCATAGTAGTTATAGGAATGTGTATCTTGACAACTAGATTTTTTGTTTGTCAAGATACGACAAAAAATAAGAAATGTTTGTAAAATAAATGTGTAAAAATGATCTCAAGCGATCAAATTTGTAAAACATGTTAAGTTAGTATTTTTCCGAGGTCCCCCGTAACATAGCGCTCAGAAAGAGATAAGATTCACTATGCTACGAGGTTCCTGGATTTTTGTACACGCAAAAAGGGTAAAAAATATTGTTCAAAAATGGGTTTACATATGGGTGAAAAACAGCTTTTTTAATATCTCCTCAGCGGTAGTATATCGAAAATAGTGTTTATTTGACTACCGCCGAGGGGATGAACAAGTAAAATATACATATTTGCAATGTTTAAAAATTGATTTTTCTATGTAAAATTTACATAGAAAAAATGCTGGACATTGATCCACGCGGCAGGTAAGCCGGCGATGTGGTATCGAAGCCATTCGGAGTCAAAGTTTTCAAGCCGCTTGGGCCGAAAATTGGACAAAATGACCAGTGGCGGGGAGTGATGATTTTGCCAGTGGCGTGGAGTAGGGACATTTTATAAAAGTAAACAATTTTTATGAAATTAAATAATATGGTCAACTACGTCCGTTACACCATCATAAATAATGATTTGACAATAAAATTATGTCTAATGCATATTACCTGTGAGGTTTTTTCCCTAATAAATATTGAAATGAACTACAAACCCAAGGTAATTAGCTTACTGGAATTACCAAATGTTTAGAAATTCCACAATCTTAAACGACTTAGTAACAAATAAAATTGATTAAAACCCTATAAACTCCCCCTCTCCCCCCTCCCCCATATGTTGTGTATATAAACCGTAGACTAAGAATTTTGTGTACCAGTCTGAAGATGGCTTTGACGAGCTGAAACCGGTTACGGTCAAAATAAAATTAAGTGGAATAAAGTTTTTTATTTGTTTTATTATAATATATTACTACCCATTCATTTAATAACTTCCGTGTATTATGCCATGGTATATTCACACATGTCCTACCTCTGCTGTATCTGGGGCTCTGCCTCAAAGAAACTGATAGCTGACATGCAGGTGGTCCAAAACTGAGCTCTCAGAAATGCTCTTCGTTCTCCATGGGACACACATGTCAAGGAAATCTATTCAGTTTCCAGCATCTTTCCAATCACAGTCCTTCCCAAACATGAAATCACGAGCACCATTCGACAAATTACCCAACAATCAATCCACAATAACACCAACCTACTTTACAATCAAGACACCCTCAGCCACAATACTCGTACTAACAATAAAATCCGCATTTACACGCCCTATAAAATATGGGACAAAATCTCTAAACTGTATTGCCTACACACTCTATAACTCTCTTTCAGATATGTTTAAAAGTAGCCAGTACATAAAAAATTCAAAGTAATACCTTAAAAGAATATTTTTAAATACATATAAACGAAAATAGGTAATTCTTGTCGTGTTGTGTTTTATCTTGTTTATTTTTCTATCCCCTGTATTTTTAATCAAGCATAATCTATTTTTACCAATGCATTAGTGGAAGTACCTTTTTGTAAATTCTTACCTTGGATTTGTGCTTATGTGTATATCCCTGTCTGTTTCCTTTTTTCATTGTTTCTTGTTTGCTCTACTTAACCACCCATTTTCTATTTTGTATGCAAAACTTACACTTTTTTTATTATTATTCTATTTTATATATGAAACTTTTAATTTTGATATCAAAATACCAGTGTAAAATTGTACCTATTAACTCCCACCTATGCATTGTAAGTTCCTACCGTCCTACAATGAGTTTTGTAACACATCGGGATTGCTCTAGCCAGAAATAAAAATATACTTTTTTAAATTACAAAAAACAGTTTACTTATTATTTTTAATTATTATGTACGGTGTATACGGAAATTCGTAGTACAACAGGAAACTGGCGAATAGTAATAATAATGTTTGGATGATTTGTATAGCGCCGATTTTGTACAAAATAATCTCTAGGGCGCTGTGATCACAATCATAGAGTGACAATACACTTCAATATCACAGCTTTTTTAAAGTGATAGTATAAGTATTTTTATTTTATTTTTGTGTTGACGAATAAAATTTCAAAAATGATTTAAAATGTGCAATTTTAGATTTTCCGCCAAAACAACATGTTCGTATTATTCGTGAATTCGGGAGCGTTGACATCACGGTGACGTCACGCCGGGCGACGTTGGTGACAGCCGTCTAACGAGACATTGACATTTTCTATGTCATAATGACGTCATAACCGTTTCAGAATGTGCGGTTTTAGATCATTTTAAAAATTAACGACACTTTTAGTACAGTGATCAGAATCAAAAAAAACTTTAAGGACGGATTGTTTCATAGTTTGCGAAAATACCCCACGTATGAAGAATTCAGACAAGCAATAAAGTACCTACCAATATTATAAGATTTTATTATATCAAAAATTGAATGTGATTTGTAAGAACAAGAATTCAGACTATCCCTTCATTTTTCACGGGTCTTCGCTAGTATATAATATAACAATAATAATAGACTCTACACAAGGAATTACTGAGAACATAAAATGAACTTCACACGAACAGTCTAGGAAGGTAGGAAGTTATTTTCATGTTTTCTGACACGGGTTTAAAGTTTTAAGGGTCTCGCAGACAGGTGTGACGTTGCATTTTCCGCCGAGTCGGACGTATATTGCTGACAGAGGTATTTCAAAAGATTTTTTCACAATTTACTTTTGGCACTAAGTAAACTAAACCACATCGTTTCCCCGTAGGGGTAGGCAGAGGGGATAGACCGCCAAACAACTTTGTACTGGCACGCACTCGTTGTTTGTATTACTCTATTGTTATTCTGCATCCCTAACTTCTTCTACATTAACTTCTGAATCATATTTTATTCTCTGAACACTCCTTTTTTCATTAATCTGCTCTACAGGCACAAACCATCTAAGGGTACTTATCTTAACTTTAACCATCACGCTTATATCATCAGCCTTGCATCTTTTCCGGATCTCCAGATTTTTAACAAGGCCATACAAATTTTAAGACACAACGCCTCAATTATTTCATTTCTACAGCATACATGTGATGTCTGTATGAATGTGTGTAAGTGCGAGCGAGATAGCATGCTTGCGAGCGCTATATAAGGCGATGCATACAAGGATTGTCCTCTTTTGTTACAAGCAGCTCCCTAATAAATACCATTACATAGATCAAGTATCATTATTGTGTACGACCTTCACCCCCTTCAATACTCCACACGTTACAATACATAAATGCCATTTGGATAATTATTATGAAAAATTCGCTTCTAGGGCGCTCTAAGTCTGGGCATTTAAATATTTACATTACCGAATTACTTTATTTAAATTAGGATTCAAATAGGGTAGAAAGAACTAAATAGATAACCAGAAGATGAGTTATCAGTTAAATAAAAACATCTGTCACCAATTTACATAACACCTCCAAACCTCTGACAGACTGGAACTGGACAACGAAATTGGTAACGTGTTCAGGATACAATTTTATTTTTTGATAATATTTTATAAATTTCACCAGAAGCGAATTTCTGGCACACTGACAAGCCCACAAAACACTTCTGTCGGCGGTAAAAAGTGACAGATGGCGTGAGGACACCACGCCGAGGCACTTAGGACTACAAGAATCTTTATCGTGAAAAGTTGCGAATCTCGACAAGTGGATAGCTTGATAAATAAAACATTACGTGCCGAGCTTTCAGTAGATACCTACAACAAATAATGGTTGGACCCATGGACATTCAAATTAATAGACTTGCCCTAACATGGAGTCATTTGGACAAGCTGGATGAAAACCACGTGATCATGTTTTTGGCACCAGGGGGGTTCGAGAATGCTTTGAACAAACTATTACACCATTCGTATATTGACCATCGAAGAGCGCACATTGAAATAACCAGTTCATGCGCAGAAAAGAAAAGTTCGCTAAGGCAAAAGGTTTGCAGCGCTGTCCATTGTGGAACTTTTCTGCGCAGGCGTGAGTGAGGTGGCTGAGTAGTGTAACAAAATATTAAATTTTGGAACAAAGCCCCCGTACTTTCATTTACCCGATTTGGGATGTGTTGTTAAGTTTTTTACGCAGCCAGCAATTTATCCGCCATTATAAAAAGGACTAGTAATCCATACCCAAATTTTATTTTCGAGGACCGAATGGTGATATTACAATGTAAGTTGCATATATACTGTAAAATACATTTATTGACAAATCACCGAAAGTGGGACACTCCGCCTCTCCGTTTGTTCCTCTTTCCCTGATTGGCTCGTCTATTCATTTGGATGTCTATGGTTGGACCATATTTCTTCTGGCGTGTGATACAAAGTTGTTCCAAGAAAGTCGTAAGATGGTGTATCAGAAACGATGTAATTTCTGAATTGAAAATAAAGCTCTTAACAGTCTGAAACAAGGTATTGCAGTAAGAAAAACAGTATCAAGTAGTATCGACCCATAAAATGAGATTAAACAACATACTCCAAGCATTCGAGATATGATTCTGATAAAATTCTTCGGAAAATTTAGAATTTCTTAAATTTCCAAAGCCAAAGTATTGAAAAATTATATTTTTGTATCAGTACATTTTACAGTATTTTTGAATTATTAACAATTTCGCCTATTTACCTACACCAAACGGAAATTATGTAATATTTTTAAATAATAATAAAAACTGAATTGAATTACATTATTAACCGAGCGTAGGTCCTGTTTTAACTAAAACGTTTTGCACTTCGCCAGTCTGTATTTTTTTTTGTACGTTCCGTTTCCGCTTTAAGGTGTTGGCTGTTTTAATGGTTCAGTAAATATTCTTTTATCAAATTTGAAATCGTTGTGTTTATTATCATTAAGAAAGTTTGAAAAAATAATTGTAATTGAAATAGTAACGATTTTTTAGACAAACTGTATAATTCCTTGTTTGAAATAAAATAAATGCTTTTTAATTAATTAGGTAAGTAAGTGCCTACTTACAAATCTAATGATTTCAAAGGAATTTATGGTATTTATTTATTAAATAAGAGAAAATGGAAATTAGTTTTGGACGTGAGGTCGACTGTTCTATAAACGTGTATAGTAAACGTGTATCCAAGAAATAAACGTTTCAAGACATGCAAGGAATGCGTTCAAAATTTCATTCTTTGTTGTTGTTTTTATGGAATAAGCAACTTTTTTCTTAATATTTATATTATGTGAAAGTCGTAACAGTGAAGTGAAAGTTGTGTTGCAAATTCTTTTTGCAATTTTTAAATATATTTGAAATACAAAAATCTGTAAAGTAATTTTATCTAGTTTCTTAAATGTTTTTTGACATCTTAGAATAAATATAAAGAACATTTAAAATACCTTGGAAAAATTTCGAAATTCGATGTTTATTTTTTATCATTAACAGTTTATACAACAGATAAATGATCCTCTTTGGCTGTATAAACAAAGTATACATCTTTCCGTTAACTATTTTATGTCAGTTTCTGTTAGTAAGGTTTTCACATACGCGGTGTTTATCAACTGTATAAAATTTTCACCACGTTTATTAGTAAGGCTGCTAGTGTTTAATTAAACTCGGATGCAAAGTGCAGTTCCCAGCGGCACTGGCAAACCAATCACGAACCCGGAGATGGTAGCATACGTTTCTATCTCCGTATCTTACCAAAGTGATTAGTCTTAAGATTGTGTCCATTTATGGAACACCCACTACAGCCGTGTGGGAAAATGCTGCGCTGAATTATGTTCCATAAACTAAACGGTAAAATTACTTGCAGATCTCTAAGCGTTTACTGGGACGTCATAAAAATGTTAACTCTGTGTTTAACTTGTCGAAATATGGGCAATGTAAATGGTTGGATTTTATGGCGTGTGAGAATTTTGTGTTCGCAGGAATCTTAGCTAGTAAAGAGGTGGAGATTGGTCGTAAAGATCGTAAAATACGTTTAATTTGCATCGCACTTCGGGGGAGTAAATCATTTCATTTCGTGGCAATCTTACCGCCATTTTCTGATGCTTCTCAGCTATTTGAGGGCATTGGGAAACAGCCATGGTATTACTTAAAACACGAAAGCAATTTAATATTTCAACATTTCAATCGACATACAAAACACAAGGAGAGTTCGTCACATCTAAATCATGAGCAATTGACATCGATGTGTAGCTGAATTTATAAAAGTAAAAGACCTTATTCATTTCAATGGTCTGCAGATGAAAACGTGATGCAAGTCTTAGCTTAGGCAGCTAAAAACCACACCCTTAAAAATGTTAATTGGATAGCTTCGTTTTAGTGTAAAATAGAAGAACTGGAGGGGGTAGCAAGAGAACGACAGGAATGGTTGCGAGTCGGCCAGAACAGCTCAAGGGTTGTAGTATAGATACTAGAAACAAGGGAGACAACCATTATTAGAATGAAACCGCGCGCACAAAAGTGTCGCCAACTTCGTTTACCCATATTACTGCACATCTCGTCCCCGCCTTTGTTTCTGTCTACATGCCAAACGCATAAATTTCTACTTACTTGCAGTTTGGTCGTAGGTTGGCGACGGGCAGCATGCCATAGTTTACAATTTATAGGTTGTAGACATTGAACGAGTATATCGGTTGTAGCGCCGATCATGTTAAGTAATAACTTTTCAGTGGTCATGAAATAGATTGGTTAAATATTATGCTGATCACTTTCATAGGGAAGGCACACCTAGCGTATTCTATATCGATGCCCCCATAAAAGAAGCACAAGGAGCGAATAATGCACTACTTTGAAACAATGTGCTCAAGATCGCACAGTTGGAGGGAGTTGACCTATTTAAGAAGAAAGATTTATGCATCTGTTACCGTCCACAAGTAAATGTAATACCCAAGAACGCTACTCACCAAAAGAGTTGTAAAGACACAACATTTGAGAAGAAACACATTAATTTTTATATTATCAAAGAAAAAAACGCTTCGTGGCTTCACATTTTTTCAATAAAATAAAATAATAATTAGTTCAAAACCAACATAAATATATGTTCAAACCAATATCAAAATAACGACAACCTAATTTATTTAATAGAACATCTCTGAAAGGAGCACATGGAAGACAACATAGAAAATTGATGACGAAAAGAAGAGTCTCATAATTAAAAAAAAAAAATTGATTACCATAAAACTGCTCCCAACCGTCTGGAGCCAGAATTGACAGATTTCATAATAAACTATAAGTAAAGCATAAATTAGAGTTATGAGGATGTCGAAAAACGTGTTCTTAAAAATTGTAATACTTTCGCATTTCATCCAATAAATTTATTATGACAAGGCTACCTGCGTGAACACGTGTTCGGATATATTCTGAAAGACTAATATTTTATTAGGAAATGGGCATGTAATTTTAACAGTAATTTGATAAATCATCCGACCTAATTTTTTTCCGTGTATAATGAAAGTATGCCAATAAGAAGCTGAAGTAGGTATGAATAGGCAGCTGCCTAATATGGTGATTTTTAATGTACCAATCCTCTGTAAATATCTCGTAATTAATGACCATGAATTTCATTAAAAAAGTAAATAAAAATACTCCAGATGAGAAGCAGGTGTTCGATTATCTGGAGGTCTAATTTCAAAGTAAAAACACTCTTTAACTTTTTTTAAAAATAAGTTATCAAAAACAAATACTTAAATACATATGTAAAAGACAAACCAGACAGAAATATGTAGTGGGCGAGTCTGTGTGTCCGAAGTAAAGTCAATGTTATCTTCGGATGAAACTAGACGAGGTAACCAATTTTATTGGCCTGTCTCTAACCTAGAAGACGAAAGGTCTTAAGGCGTTGGACTACGTCGTGTAACAATTGGAATCCGGACACTAACAAAAACACTCCTTGTATAGATGGCGATAAGGTTTAAATTCCCGCTTAACACAAAGCGCCTGATTTGATCTACGCAAGAAAAAAACAAAATTATATTTTATTTCGCTTAAAGTTCTGGCACAAATATTAAAATTTTTTAAGATTATTTTCTAAATAACTTAATTTAATTATTTTAAAGACCAATAAGTGTTCTACCAGCAGTAAGTACTTAATACAAGGCTCTAAAATGTTTCTAAGTGGTCAAATTTTCAAACCAAAACCACATGATTTTGAATTATTTCGTAATGCTGCGCCTTAATACATAAATCTGCGACATCAGTTTTCTTTCCATTTTTACAAGACACTTCTGGGGATTATGTATTCAGTGAAGATAGTCCTCTTTATCGGTATTAACATTTTAAAAATAATATACCGATAAGATCTAAACCTATAAATGTAAAACAGTTTATAGGACATCTAAACCAAAACTATTTACCGTCATAGAGCCAGCACCAAAGACAAATAACTTCCCAGGTCAATTTCATAAAGCGTCACCTCGGGCAAAGGGAGGGACCAAAGAGGATATGAAAAAAAAATGTTGACCCCAAATGTAAATCGTCAAACAGTTTACAGCCTCCTTTATCGTCCTTTGTTCGGGAAATGGCAATTTTCAATCCACCCTATTGCAAGAAAACATAAAGGAACATTGGACTGAAAAAGCGTAGAGGACCAAAGATGGAAGTACGAGTATGTATCTAAAACCACCAATCATTTGTTTATGTGACCCAGTGGGACCATGACTTTTCAATTTAATTTTGACATTTTCATTTTATTTTTTTATGTCAGCCAGTGGGACCATGACATTTTCATTTTATTTATTTATGTCAGCCAGCGGGACCATGACATTTTCATTTTATTTTTTTATGTGATCCAGTGGGAACATGACATTTTCTTTTTTTTTTGTGTGAGGCAGTGGGACCATGACATTTTCATTATTGAATTTTATGTGAGGCAGTGGGACCATTACATTTTGTTCGACTTTACTATCACTTTTACAAGCAACATTTTCCGCTTATTCAATTCAATCTTGTCAAGCTATTCTTACCCTGGGAATGTTTTTTTCGCTCGTCCGGGATTTGATCCTGCGAACTTTTTGTCCAAAGCTGAGGATTCTAACCACTCAGTCACGGAGATTCAAAGATCACAATATATCTGATACAAAGATGAAGACTTTTATTTGCTAACCGATGTGACACACCGCATATAATTCTTTCATCTGACAAAGGATCAAGGGTAAGTCCCTTTCGTTTTTCACGGACCAACGAAAAATAATCTGAACCATTACGCGATTCCAAAGCAATAAACAGGACGACAACAAAATTATATGGACTCTACATGGGCCGTTTGTGAAGCCATAAAGTAACCCGACCTAAAATTTCATTTTCACTTCCCGCATGACCAGAACACCGAACTATTTATTGAATTAATTTTGAAAAAAATTTGCTCTAGAGGACTCAAAAAAACGTTGTAGCCTTATTAAATTCATACATATATAAAAAATAAATAAATAATAATCGGTCATACAAATATTCCGAAAAATAATGTTATAACATAATTTTTATATAATGAGGTATTCCTTTTTTGATTTAGCTTCATTTGATCAAAATGGTATACTTGAAGGTTTACTTTACTAATTAATGAACTACGCTGTTAAATGTCCTCAGCTTTATACCAGGTACGTAAATACGTAATTTCGTTTCAATTATATAAGAGTTAATAAGAACTTCAATATTACAGATAAGTAAGTCACTGAAAAAAATACTTTTTTTTATGTATAGACAGATTGCACGACACCAAAAAAATTACCAATCAAATATGAGGAAAAATCTCAACAAAATCGTAATTCAATTGCGAATTTGAACATTTGCATTCAAGTCGCTTTCATCTTATTCGCAGAGTAATGTTGAGGGTCGGAATCGTCATCTTGCATGGGAATGAAGGGAGAAGGCTTTTAACAGATTATTTTTTTTTCATTTCCAGAGTCAACACAATCAATAATCTCCCAGCTTCCTACTACCTACCGGATGAGGATTTTATTTCATAATGTTTTTAAAATATTGAGACATTTTTCAAGCTTTCCACCAGGGCTGAGAAATTTATTAGAGTGTTTTACTGAATTTAATAGTGCTATCAAGAGCCGTAAGACTCTCATGCGTTTTAGTCAAATTCTTGGGAGGTTGCGCAGCTTATTCCGGTAGCAATAAAAAATATAAGCGAGTATTTTTACTTTACTTTGGAAGTGGTTTCGCGAAATTCAAGGAAATAGATGTTATGTTAGATAATTTTGTTTAATACTACATCAAAATATGACTAAGTAAACAAGAAGATGAAGAAATAATAAAAAATATGCCGTAACACGAACACAACCTAAAGTCAATAAACACGAAGATAAGGAAATCTACAAACATGAAAATGAGGTCTAGAAACATGAAGATGAGGAGACATGAGGAAATCAACGAAACATAGTTAACAAACATGAAGATGACGAAACGATGATGAGAAAATCAACGGAGCAATGAAAATGAGGTCTACAAACATGTAGATGAGGAAATCAACAAATATGAAGATACTGATATCAACAAAAATGATGATGAGGATATCAACGGAGAAATTAAAATGATGTCTACAAACACGAAGATGAGGAAATCAACAAACATGAAGATGACGAAATAAACAAAAATAAAAATAATGAAATCAACAAACATGAAGACGAGGAAATCATGATGTAACACTAACAGACGGAGTATTGCTAATTTATTAAGAATATCTTCAAATTATTAGTAATCCTGTTAAAAACGGGATTTCAGGCCTTAAATAATAAATTAACAGGTTTCTTCATAAATTACAAATATATTATTACGATGTCAGAATACGTGTTTATGAAAATACGAATATTTTTGCATTCGTCATGGTACATATTATATATATTATCGAGGCAAATGCACCTGTTCCGATATCGGAACTCAACTTATCGGGCCATGTCAAAAGTCAAAATAACAGAAATGATATAGCATGATATTAAAATAACAGAATGATACGATGCGCGAATGTTTTGTTATTATTTCAGTTTTGTTAAACAACTGGCCAATTATGATATAATAACAGAGCATGAATAGAACCTTCACAGAACTTGAAAATCAACTTTGAAATTTGAAGAATTGTTAATTTTTTATTAATTGTTAACAACCCATCCTTAAAGTAGGCACCTACCTACTCACAATATAATAATTATTTAACAGAAAATTAATTGAACATTAAAAAAATGTTCTAAAAGTCCTAACGATTGTCTAGAAAAGAGAAGGCTTAATAGAAATACTCGTACTACATCTAGGTGCAAATACTTATCTATCAAGACAAGACGGATCAATGAAACAGTCGATTCTTCTCTTTACGAATAACAATAAAAAATAAACGTTTCAAAAGCAACCCTGAGCATTGCATTCAAAGGCCTCTTGAATCCTAAAAAAGTCACCGCACACCAAAAAGCGCAAATGAAACTTATTATGCTCTCCTTCGCGGGAAAGCAGATGCATTTCTTTTGACCCAGTGGCCGGAAACGGAGATGAGTTTCTGCAAAGCCTGAAACCGCGAGCTTCCCTCGGGCCGGGTTGAATACTCCCTCTTATGTAGTCAAAACGTTCGCGGCGGGAAGAAAAAACTTACACAATACCATAATAAAAATAATACAACACATTTCAGCGATGACTGAAAAATACTGACGCGCGTCGGCGTCGCGTCGGAGGGCCCGTAATATATTTATGAATATGAGGCGTGCGGAACACGACGAACAGCCGTTCGTCAAAAATCATCGTCAAGTGCGTGTAGCGCTGTAAGGTTCCTTGTTCCTTGTACATTTATTTATTTTAAATTTTACGCCCAGCTTGGCTTTTACACGTTAATTTTTTTAAGCACCAAAAACATCTAAATGAGCATAACATTACAAAAACAAAATACTCAACACTGCAAGATTGAAAACTAGTAGATTAGAAGTAGTAAAATAAATAAATTTAAAGAATTAGAAGCAAAGCTAGGCAGTTTGTTTAATTAGATTTGTTGTTCTACTTGATATAAATTCTACTAAGACCTGTTGTTTATATTGAGCGATTGTCATATGTCAACAATATCCTTATAATCATTACGCAAATTTTATATACGACGAACGGGGGTAAAAAAATTTGATTCCATATTGGAGTTATCGTTGTTGTAAATATAATACAGTTATAATTTCTAAGTATGTGTTACGATGTGCCAACCTATATTTCCATTATATACAAAAAAATGCCATCTTATATTTTTCATTATGTATAAAAAAATTTCATTATGTACAAAAAAAAAAAATTGCAACTTATATTTTCATTATGTATAAAAAAAATAGTCCTTCAAATTGTAACAACTGATAAGTATGTATAGTACTGTCAATTTGATAGTGCTCCCTCCCTAAACATGAGAATTTCTCAATTAGGGAGGTATTGTTACCACTAATATTATATATTATGTATTTTATGTATATTGGTTAATAAATAAAAAATAAAAAAATACGGAAGAAATTGCCTCGATGTTGGTTTGCGAGATATATGGAAATAAATCAAGTTGTACATTGTATCCTAAAGACACGTGACGTGAAACTCAAATGAGTTTAAAGATTGGCAAGATGGAAATGATAAGGTGAATCAAAAACATTTGTTAAATGTTTAAAGTAATATTGTCGCTGGAGACCGGCCTTTACGCATTTGCAATAGACTTCAAGGGGAGAGATTAACATAAGATATTTCTGAAAAATTATTGATCAAAGAATGGTTTTCAACCAAATAAAAATCGCGATTAAAATATTTTACGATTTGATAATCAAAGACCCACACCTCGCAGTTTCAAACATCGAAATTGGGCATTCTATCCACAACCATGCCAGACGGGTAGAATGACTTCACACCAGGAAAACTGCGAAAAACGTAGTTATATTTAAGGAATTGATTATGAAGGATATTTGATTTACAACTATCTACTCACGTTAGAGCCAAATCTATTACCCAACTAATCTCATTTATTGACTCATAAATACTTATTTTCCATCGTAACAAACTTAAATAGTATGTCAAGTTTTATTTTTTATTTTTTTTGTATTTATTTTACAGTTAAATATGGGAGGACCCGAAACGCACAGAGCACGCCTAATAACGGAGACAATTGAAATCCACAAAACCCCATTAATAAAAATAAGTACGACTAAGCTTAATAGTAGTTCTTGGTATCAGATAATTGACGGTTACACCAAAACTAAACGCCTAAAAGCACACAAATTTCACAAATTATTGTACTGAAATACCGGAATTTAGAAGGTTAACGTTTGCAACACGCTACCACTTCTACACACATAAAACATTCAATTCACAACAATCCACCAATCTGTCCTGATGATGGACACTGCAACACTGTCCGAAACGTTGGCTAAAGAAGGAGGAAGTTAAGTTGTTTTTGACATTTTGAAGGAACGCAATCAATAAAAAGTAAAACCTATTATTTCCAGCCTAACCCGCAGGACTGAAAGCAGGTTGTACGGCGAAATCTGTTATAGGTTGGTGTGTGTATTCTTTCTTACCTGGCAACAGTTTACAGAGGCACGGATGAAGGGTGTACATTTTCTCGGGTAAAGTGAGTGATGGCGGAAGGAACCCGGAAGGGAGGAACTCGGAAGAGGTGAAAAAGGAAAAACACACCGAGACAATGCCGAACGATCCCTACTTCGTGCCAGGATGCAAGAATAGGAGACAGAAAGATGATACATAGAAAAGTTGAACGTTCCAAAATAATACGATGTTCAAAATTCAAAATTCAAAAAAAAATATTTATTGCACAAAAAGAGCTTATAGGTTACATCCTATTTCTTCCAGCTAACCCAACAAATACACATTATATGTATTACATAACCCAACAATTACATGTTAACAAATGTATGTAAATAAAAAATAAAAAAACAGAGGTATTTAATTTATGTTAGGTATTCATTTAAGGTGTAGTGATATTTGTTTAAAAGAAATGTTTTTAGTGATGATTTAAATTTAAGTATGTCGGTTTTTTGTTTGATGCTACGTGGAAGATTTTTATATACTTTAATGGCCATGTAGTGTGGTCCTTTTTGAAATATAGTTTTGTTTGCTTTTGGGATTAATAAGTTTTCTTTGAACCTTGTAGCGTGTTTATGTGTTGATTTTTTTTGTGGGAACTTTACTGGAGATGATCGAACTAACAGGCATAACTCCATTATATATATATATGTCCGTCACTGTCAGAAGTTTGAGATTTTTAAAAATTGATATCATTGTTTGAAGTTTTGAAAACATTTTTTGCTGGACACTGTATTAATTTTCAATATTTTTTTGGTTGCTTTCAATCAAATACAAACTTTATTTATATCTCTGAAAACGTAAACCACGAAAATATATTTAAACCACAAACCGATTTCGGAAGAACCATTCCCCCGAAAGAACTCATGCTAACATTGTAAATCTTCTGATATTGTGAGGTTAGTTGTTTAGAGTATTTTTTGAAATTTAATATTTATTTATGTTTAATATCGCGTATGTAATGCAAAACAAACGTATCTGCATTACTCATTTTTGAGAAAATTATACTATATTATTTAAGAAAACTATTTGTCAAAAATCAAACAACTTACTAATAACAAAATAATAAATCTAGTCGTTTACTAGCTTTATTATTTAAAGTATGATTTTAATTTATTTTCTCTTTTTTAAATCTAGACCAAAATTTCCTCTGAAATCATAACGTTTGTAAGCAGGTACACAAATACCTACCTTCTTAATTTAAACACAACAATTTCATTTTGATTGAAAAAATATTTTTTACTGAATCTGAACCATCTTGAACTGGAACCGGAACGTAACAAATAGATTCACCGACAGGTGAAATGCCAAATGAAAAATAAAATAATAATGATTTCGTGAAAGAATTATAAATTGACAATTACAATGCGAATAATATTTTTTTTTAATCAACTTGTATTTCACATTTCGTAAAACTAATAAAGAAAAAGGTTTAACCGTCGAAAATAACGCGAATTAAAAAAGAATATTTGTTAGTCATAATATATTTTTTTTATTATTATGTAAACTTTACCGTTAGTAACTTTAATTCAAGCTGTCAAAGCAAAGAAAAGCCAGGCTAATAAAATATTAATAACCTCACATGAATTCTGAATAATCTCCTTTGTCGGCGGAGCGTTCATGATATTAAAACGTTGCATAAACTGATAATGATTATGAAAAAATAAACAGCCGGCATCTCCTTGATTAGGATCACGAGTCATTGCCTCGCAAAGAACCAAAAACGCTTATCTCCGAATAATTCTGGCAACGGCATTGATACAAAGTTCACAGATAAGCTTCTCAATTCACGATTAGTCATTACCATTTGGCATTATTCATTATCTTTAGTGTGATCCCGAAAAAATGAAAAATTCACTTTTTATGTACATTTAAACCAAATAATGTTCCTTAGATTGGAATTTTTCACAGAAATTCTAATGTAAAATTGTCATCAAATGACAAATCAGCGCTACTTGTTTGTTTTTATACTTTTGAAAGGTATTTGGCATTAAATCATCACAGTTGTGCTTTTCTGATGGTCACAATTTGCTCTAAACCTGATAATCTTCGTTTAACGGGGACCTTTCAAAGGTCAGAAAAACAAAATCGCGGATATTGGCCATTTGAAGATAGTGTTGTTACATTTAAATTTCTACAAAATACTCCGACCGTATTTATATTGTGCAGTGTAAGGTAGGAATAATAAGCAAGTACTGTAAACAGTAATATTTTGTATTTTGTTTATAAATCCTTCAGTCATTTAAAACATAATTAAATTGTAAAATCAATATATGATAAACACCAATAAAGTTCCATTATTTATCTAAATATACAAATAATTATACGTACGTACTCATTGATATTTGGTAGACGTATATACTATGATGTAAACAAAAATATAAGAAAAAGTAAACGGTAGAACAAACAGTGAAAATAATAATCTAATAATGTTGCATCGAGAGATAGATTCACCCAGTTTGATTTTATATGCTTTTAAGGTACAGTTGAAAATGTTTACATCTCATAGAGGGTTGAATATAATATGTTACGAGTTTTTGGTGAACACTTCACAAGGAGAACTTATGATCAAGTACGTATTACTTGTAATAAGAAAATAATTATTATCATAATGTAATTTGAATGGTGTTGCTTTGCGCATGATTTCGTGTTATTAAGTTCTGGAATAAATTGTGCACTTTTGTTTTGGTCCAGATAGAAGCCTTTTGTTTGATTTTATGTGCTGATACATACAATAATGTTTCTAAATCGCTAAGTAAGTAAACGAGAAAAACGATTAAAATAAAAGAAAAAATACTACGTTTATTTATGTTTTTCTAGGAGCGTCTCAGTCATATCATATTTAACAAAATTAGCTAGGCAAAAAAATGGTTACCCGTGCTGTTTATTCCTGTTGATTTCGGGTAAGCATAACCCCACATCTGAATATAATATAATTTGTTCCAAAATCGACGTATATTTTACGGTCAAACTGTACGACGCAGGGCTCATCTAGTGCAAATCTACAGCAATGCTCAATGCGTAGAACATTGAAGAGATATACACCGATAGAAGTGTATTGTGGGCGTGTCTGTATCAGAAGTAAGGTAAATTCTATTTTATTTCTGATGAATTTGTTCAAACCTTTTCAAATATCGAAATTCCTTCATAATATAGATAATCTTATTTTTTATATTATTATTTGTTTATATTTTAATCTTAATGTTTAATATTTTTAATTTTTATTTGTATCTTTTTAAATATACATATACTTTTTCTTTATTTTTCAGTTTACTATTAATTTTAATATATTTGTTTTTAGTTTTATTTATCATTAAATTTGTTTTTTTCTTTTTTTTCTCTCTAATTCTTTCTTATGTTTCTATAAAATAGTATTTTTTAGTTCTTCTAAGTTATTTTTATTATTACTTCATTATGATTTATACTTACATACTTATGTTACTATAAGTATTTTTTAGTTTTTTTATGTCATTGTTATTATTATTTCATGTATAACTACCACAACACGGGCATTAGCCTAGTATGGTAGTTAAAAAAAAATATCTAAAAATGTAACTTGTAAACATTTATTAAATAATAAAAAATAAAAATAAATAAAAAAATCAATTTCTTCTGTGGCAGATACTTTCAGCGTAACCCTGATAACACCATTCTGAAACGAAATTTTTCATTAAATGGCTTTAGTCATGTTTAGTAACCATTTCTGAATAACCAGGATACTCCCCCAACTTCCTCTTCCACATATCTTTCTCCTCCCCACTACCTTCAGCCTCACAACATACCCGAATCTGAGATGTCTTAGTCCTACTGGCTCCAGAGGATTAGGAGCAATGCTGCAGTTGGGACTCGCGGTAACTTCTAGGAATTTTCTTTTCATTGGGGTGGAACAATAATAAATATATAATGTATCTGGGAATAAGTCTCATAATCGTGATTATATCAACAGATGCGGATTGCGAGTTATCCAAGGGATTCACGCAGCTGCACGTGCACTGCAGGATTCTGCCGTGTCATCAGTCGTGCTTACTCTTCGGAACAATGTGTTCGGACCTCTGATTTGCAGAGGAAAACAAATTATACAGCGCAATTTAGAGATCCGGAAAGAATGCAAGGCATGCAAGCGTAAGGACAATTATATGGTTTGAAAATGTAAAACTGATGCACGTAGAAAAATGTAAGGAGAATATTATATGACGCGGAAATGGATAAGTTTCAAGAGTCAGAATAACAGAAAACTATGTATATGTATGCGATTGAAGCATGGATTGGTCAAGGTGAAGTCAAGTGGGGTTTATCCTTTCTTTCTTCTCCTAAAGTTTTTTTTAATAAACGGTACGCAATCTTTAGAGCGACGTCGGGTAGAAACGTTGTCCTTGTTCTACCGGTATAAAAATGCTCCGAGGAACTAGCGACATTGATCCCTTTGGCACCGGTGCATAGTCGAGAAACACGCTAACCACGCGCCCAATATTTGTACACGGTCGAGGTATGTCACATGAGAACGGTTGGTTATCTCGAATCGTTCTGGAGTTCAACAGCTTGGCTGTGGAACGATTTGCCGACCTCTGTGTTTCCTCCCCCAACAGCAAGGGTCAAGATCCATTTTCACTCCACCATCTCCTCAAAAAGACCCTCCACACAACATCACCAAATATGACATAGGCCCTGAGAGAAATAATTTACTGTGTGGACTAAGGTAGGGGAGATGATCATATTATTTGATAAATATCAAATCGACAATCAGTGAAATATTTTTTTGTGTGAATATCGCACAAGAGTCGAAAATTTCGCAGGAAATTACTAAAATAACTATAAAAGTCGACATTATAGACAGAAGCCGATTTCTGAGCGATAAAGTAGAAATGTGTGTGCCATGCCAGTAAAAAACTCTTGAATGGTGAGCTATAGATTAATAAAATAAGGTTTTTTTTGCATTAAAGTTTTCGATTAAAGTCACTAAACATTAGTTTACCAAAAAAATAATAATTAATATTTGACAAGTTCAAGTATTTCACCTAAAAATGTAGACAATTTGTCTCGACGCCATCTAGTGAGAGAGTTAGCACTTACAATGCCTTTCTCATATAAAATAAAGTTGGTTGTTTTCAGGTGAAAAAATGTAACAAGCAGTAATTGTTGAATGAAACAATAGTATATATCGTCGCATTAATTCGTAAACTGCGTAACTCCAAATTTTTCGAAAATACGTTTTTAATGCCATCTGGTGTTAAAATTAGACCCGCATCGACTAGTAAAACTCGAAAATTTAAAAAAAAATTAACCTTTTAGATAAACACAAATTAGAAAACTGCGTAAAATTATGGTGCCATTTTTACTCGCGAATACTTCGTAACTCCTTAATTCAGTATTGGCCGGTGAGCCGTGCACGCTTGTTGTGTTTTTGACTGAGGAAATTTATTTACGGTGTAATAGTTTTACCGTGAAATTAACTGAGATAAGTTGATTAATCAATTTTGAACATTTTATAACCTTAATTTTAATTGTGAAGTCACGAATAGTGTTTTGTATCTGTAGTCTAAACTGACGTCTTCTGCACCGTGTGACGCTCTGCCGTAGCTCTCTTGTTTTATGTGACTCTGCGGTTTCGTAAATACCTAATAGGTCCTTGTTCTGTGATTATCTCTTCTTCAAGGTCACCATCTATTTGCAAGTGGATCTCCTCCTGATGCATATCCGGATCCGGTTCTTCACTGTCCTCTTCAAACAAACCCAAAATATTTACGGTGGAACGTGCGGCAATTCCATCTCGTCTCTCCTCAGACACAGTGCGTTCTCTGTCAGGCATCTTCCGCGGGTCAAGCACATGTCTTGGTATGCCATCTACTTCGATGTTGTTGACTGAAGTAAGTCCTGTCACCCTTCCATGCACGATGTGCATCTCCCATCTACTGGTTTAACCGCAAGAAGATCGCTCACTTAGAGCTCAGTCAATACTTCCTCTTCTATATTCACTTGCGCAGAAGGGTGTCTCCACGAGTGTGAAGTGTGAACTATACTAGACAGCGCAATACATCGATCATCCTGACTTTTTGCAGCCAAAGATTGTACCGAAACACTGCCTGCAGGGGATCGCTTCCACTTCTGGCTGCAGTTCTCTTTATTGTTTGATGATGTCGTTCAACTATACCGTTTCCAGCTGGTCGGTATGCCGCGCAAAATCTTTGACGAACATTCCATCTCTTACACTTATCTGTAACACTGTAGGAACAAAATGCAGTACCATTGTCCATGAGAACTACTTTGGGCGGGCCTCTTTCCCGAAACACTTCTTCCAAATGTCTGATAATCGAAGCTGCATTATCTGACTCGATTTCCCGCCACACGGCAAATCTACTTGGACCGCAATCGATAAATGTGAGTAAACATTTCCTACCGAAATGAGTAACAGCAACTGCCAAGCGACTCCAGGTTGTCACAACATTAAGATTACCCGCTTCATGGGATGATGGTGGAGGGTCAATTGTCCTGCATTGTACGCAGGAACGCACGCATCTATCGACGTCCTTTCTTCTCGCCTCGGGATCGACCAGCCGGGCAAGATGAAGCGTTCACTTTACTCCAAAGTGATGCTGAGCATGAAGAGTTTCTACGCTTGTTTGCACATGTTTGCTCACCAGTTCCACTTTCAAGTCTCTCCCACCTATCTTCACACTCTGAGGAGTCTCTTTCACAACGTTTCCTGTCATGGCTACTCTTTGCCCGGGTCTTGCAAACCCTAGTAAGTACATCAGTTTTATTTCTACAGGACAACAAGGGTGATCGACAATGTCAGATCAAATTCTTCTACAATCTCCTTCATCAACTCCAAGCGTCACTTAACGATCATCTCTGACACGACTACTCCCGGTCAGTGTAGATCTCACCCAGCACAAAACCGTCGCCGAATCTGTAATGATCTCCAGAGTTTGAAGATTTCTTTCTTGTCTAAATAGACTGCCTCGACATACACATACATTGTTGTGTTTTATTTTGTAAATGTAAAATTCCTATCTCCCAAATTTTCCGCTAGGTTGTTCATAAAACTGTTCGCAGAAAAGTATGTATCTTTCGTAAAATGCGTATCTCCATTCCCGGTTTTTACGTAAACTTCCTAACTCCGATTTGAAATAGAAAGCCTTAACTTACAAAAGTTTAATGATTGAAAATAAATTTCCAAATATATTATATGTTCGAAACATAAATAAAAAGAATAAGCCGTCTTTCATTTTTTTTCACTACGAGGTTTTTTGTGCCTCCTGTAAAATTTTACATTTGGGAGTTACGCATTCTACGAATTAATGCGACGATATTGAATTATTTCGCGGATAAGAGATAAGCCGCCATAGCTCAGTGGTCAGAGCTGTCGACCGGAAATCGAAGGGACACGGGTTCGAGTCCCGTTGCGTCATGTATCTTTTATCAGGAGATTTTTCAATGTGGATGAGTGTTTCAGGCGAATAATTATTGCTTGTAAAATAATTGTTACCCTTTGTGCTATGCATAAAAAATCTTGTCTTAAACATTAGTTTACCAAAAAAATAATAATCACTAATTTTAGCTCGTAACATGTCGTTCGTGCGTTTATGCAGGAATCACACGAGGACAGTTCTATACTGTCTTGTTCCAGCTCCGGGCCCATTGTCCTAGAAGTTTGGAAGACAGGACAATGAAAAAAACGTTGTCCCAGAGATAGAAGGGCAAGCTTTCTCCGCACGATAGTGTCTTACCGCCACCTCCGCGCCCGGCCGTATTGTCCGCGTGTAAACACGTTTTGACAAGACAGTAGGATGGCCAGTAGCTCCGCGCGTACTAAACCTACCTGCGTATGGCGCGCTCGGCGCTCGGATCTCGAATTTGGGCTTTAAAAAGTCAGATAAATGGAGCACTACGATACACCTTGGTATAAAAGACATAATTCATTGGATTCACTGCCTAAATTCAAACGTGGCATCATGCCAATAATGTAAACTATTCAATGCGCATACATACAGACACAAACAGATACAAACACTCACACATACATTACACACGTCACACAAACACCTATAAACTACACACGTCACCTGGTAATTAAGGAATAAACATACCACTTAGCAGACATTACAAGAAAACATATCATAGGTACCCAACATGAAATAGCTTATTCCTGTATATTGTTTCATCTCTGTAAATCATGTACTGTTTGTTCTATAAAATAAAATAAAATAATATTTTTGGCTCACTCGCTCGAAACGCGAGTCGTCGTGTTTCCATTTTCTCAGCGTTCCGCGTTTAAAATATGGTAGAATTTTGTATTGTCTCATTGTCCTGCCCTTCGCAGTAGAGGCTGTTAGGCCGGTACAGGGACACACAATATTGTACTGTCATTTGTATTGTCCTCCTGTGATCCCGGCATTACGGAACATTGTATTATCCACTGACAATAATTAACAATTAAGACAAGAGCCCATAGACCGGTCGGTGGCTGGGTTCACATCGCGTTTGGGACCCACCCAGGCGTAGTGTTCAATTCATCGGCTGGCTATGTCCTACATCAGAACACAAGCAACATTTTCCGCTTACTGTGGTGGTAGTAGGGGATTTTCAAACATTGTCAGGTTATTCGTAACCCTGGAATATTTGTCTGTTTTCAAATGTTTCGTAAAAAAAACTGAAGGTATTTGATGGTGGTATTCAACGCTTGTCCTAATTTCTCTTTAGGAATTGATCAACGGCGCTTCTTTGGCCTTCGCCATCGCGTGACGCATAAAGGTTGTAGTTTTAACTTTCCTATCGTTTGATTTTATCTTTCATTAAAAAGTATTTCTTACTGAGTCGTAATGTCGCTAAAATACTAATAATTTTGACACTATGCAAAATACACACAAATAAAAACCATACAGGTTAGTTATTAGACGAGTGGATAAATGAATAGGGTAGTAGATTTTTGCCCTGACGATAAATTAACAGGCCCTTATTAATAAAACATATATATTTAAGAATTTTTTACCGATTTTCCTTGAAAAATGCATTGTAAATAAAATATTCGGATTATGTCAAATTTAAATAATCAATGTTGTGGTACCAACGTGTAAACATTTTTTTTATATTAGTTGTAGACACTCCCGCTACTTCTGTTCCAATTTTGATTTTATACATACGCACAAGGAAATTATATTTCTTGGTTCTCATTAATACACTCATGTCAAAAAAACATTGTTTCAATAGCAAATAAATAAAAGTGGTATGATCACGCTTGACACACTTCCAAGCGTTATTTCCGTGTACATCATGTTCATGCAGAGCAAAAAAATCGCGACCTCCACACGGTTTTTTCCATCACGATTATCTAATGGTACGTATACATTTGCGAACCGAAACGCGAAACGAGCCATGAATTACGGGAAAGGAATGAAGCAACTGCAAGCGGCGTATCGCGCCATTTGCGGTTGCTTCGTTCCTTTTCCATAAGTTGAGGTTCAGTTCGGCAAGTGTAAGCATATAAGCCAGGCGGGGAAAAAAAGGTCGCTTAAGAGAAGCGATGTAAGACGACTGCGTGGCCTCTTTCGTACAAAACATAAACTTGGCCAAAATACCCAAATTTTGACCTCAATTACATTTTTAAGTTTTGTTTTAAGAGGAACGGCTGTGCGCATCTAAGAAGTTTTTATCATAAAATTCAGTTCGGTTGAATATTTTGGCCGAAAATCCAAAATTAAGTTGTGTATGAAAAGGACCGCGCAGCCGTTATCCTCAATAATGGCTTGGCTCGAAGGTTATAAATATGGAACGGGAGAGAAAAAACTATTTTCGTAAATTTTGAAAATTCGGAAGTAGGTAAG
Organism: Hesperophylax magnus; assembly: GCA_026573805.1. Lineage (NCBI taxonomy): Eukaryota > Metazoa > Arthropoda > Insecta > Trichoptera > Limnephilidae > Hesperophylax > Hesperophylax magnus. The sequence continues at coordinate 15,584,745 of JAIUSX010000025.1, forward strand.
TAAGCACAAATGCCAACACAAATTAGGGTACCTACGAGTGTAATGTTTAATGGTTGGGGATCAAATCAATCAATCAGTTAAATACTGGCATCATGTCAATATTGATTACGAGGGTGCTTCCAGTGTCGAGGGTTGGCTGCAGCCTTTTCGATTATTTCTAATTGCGTAAAGCGCCTTCTAGACGATCAACGTCATTTTTCAATGTGCTTACGTCATTGACAACGTGAATTGATGTGCGATTGACGTGCTATTGATGGAATATCAATCTACGTGTATATCCTTTCGTCCCAGTTGCTTAGTGGTCTGCTAAAACAGTACCTACAGACCTACAGTGTGTGAAACCGAGTTACATTGGAAGGCTCAAAGGATTGATCCGGACGATTATCAATCGCACATTGAAACGATAATACCTCAACCGCTGTATGAATGGTGTCTGTCAATGCGCTCAACCAAAATACCCATCATTACTCCGGACAGTGAAAAGTCCCAACTGATCTTAACTTCAGCTGCCTATATAAACGATCAATTAGCAATTATTGTCAATCATATCATTGACGTAAATTGATGTAACCATTGACAATTTATATTAATTAAATAATCTATGGGGCACTTAATATTGCATAGTAGGGTGACCTTGATGGTCGTGGCTGGGTTAAAAAATTAGGTAAAAGTTTCTTACCCGTATATATAATTAACTCGTCTTATTTTTGTAAGTTAAAGTTCCATTCATTTTTTTAAGGTTGGTCTTGTGTCTAGGGCGCTTAACATTGCATATTATAGTGACCTTGAAAATCATTTTCATTATTATTTTATGTTGATAGACGTGGCTGGGTTAAAAAATATGGTAAAAGTTTATGATCTATGTATATTATTATAATTTTTTGTCTTTGTAAATAACTCACATTACACAATCAGTAGAAGTTCCACCGCATTTTTAAGCACGCCACTGGGTGCATCTACAGCAGATATCTACCCTAAACCAAGAATTGACTGTATCAAGCAGCAAGGGTCGTCAAACTGTCAATAATGCCTTGTAACAATACGCCGCGTGACGTTCTAATGGTGGCAAATGGCTAAGTAAGACGAATCGTTAGAGGGGAGGCGACAACCACAATGTGGAACACATTAGGTCTAAATTCTCATGTCGCATTAGTACCATCGCCCATCGATGAGGTCCCGGTCTAAAGGCCGCCACCCTCAACCCGATTACCCGAGACTCATTATGGATTACATCATTTGACCTTACCACCACCACTAGCAATCGCAGAAGGCAATACGCACTAGCAAGCAGGCAGTCTAGGCATTCAGTACCGGGTGGAATTTGGGCATAGAACTAGCGATAAAATTTTCGTTTAGGCTCCGTAGTAAGCGATTTATATAGAATACTGAAGAAGGTTGGAAAGGGAGACATATTATTACGATTATTAATTAGAGAGATCGCGCTGATATAAAAAATATATATAATAAATAAACGCAGGCTACTGTTGTATTATAATAATAATAATAATAATTGGATAATTTGTAGAGCGCCGTTTTTGTGAAAAATCACCTCAAGGGCGCATGTATATTAAAGAATTGATAGAACTTTGAGTGTTCAATTAGGAATTGACTGTCCTGTTTTGGATTCCACAATTGATATAAACAAGATACTCTATTTAAAGTATATTATTATACCTAAATAACACACTTAAACAGAAAAAGCTAGAAAAAAGATAAAATAATAAATATATAGCAGAAATAAAACAAACTTACTCAAATACTTAATATTAAGTATTTTTCTACTTATCATCATACAAAAACGATTACTTAAAATTGAGCAAAAATCTCTTGACAAATATCATTATATGTAGGTTAACATTTTTACGCAGCCAACAATTTGGGCACCATTTTAAAAAGTAGCAATTCATAAGCAGATTTTATTCTGTCATTATTACAATGCGAGTTACCTATATACCGTCAGAATCATTTATTAAAAATCACGGGAAGGGCAAGGGTCACGCCGCCTCCCTGCTCCTCGCAACTTGGTACGTTCCCTTTTCCACGAATGTCTATTGTGAGTACGTTATATTTCTACCGATTTATAACATATTTCTCTTCAACACTTTAAGTTTTTAAGTTCCTAAAAAAATATACGTTATTTTTTAAGATAATATCTATACATTTGTAAAACCGAAAAAGGTAATTATATGAAATGCCCTCGATAGAAAAAAATCGCAAAGTTAGCTCCGAAAAATATTAAAAACACGTTTTGTTCTGTTATTTAATCTGTGACAAGTATGAAAAATCACAGTGTATCTTTAAATTCAACTTAAGCATTTGTCGAGAGATATTTGCTGTATTTCAAATGAGTCGTGTTTTATGGAATATTTTCACAATTTTCGTTAATATATCGTTCGATAATTATCTTTTAATATTGGCGCACTCCCTCTAACGTTCGTATTTACATATCTCTATTTCAAACCATCTTTGAACGCTTAGTACAGAGCCTTAAGGCTTTGCGAAATCAATCCCAAATGAAATGCATTTTTGCCAAATAATAAACACAAATTGTAAAGTACATATAATAAATTTGGAGGTGTAGATTTAAAAAAACGTTTTTAATCAATTATGTAACAATAATCTTTCACGATTTCTTTATCTAAAGTTTTTTTTATAAACTCTGTACCAAGTCTAAGGTCACTGCATATCTCGTATCTATCTACCAACAAGCAATACGACTGTGCTCAAACTTATCTAATTTACGAGTATAATTCAAGTGATTTAAATTAAGACGAGACAATACCCTAAAATGAAGCCACAATCTTAACGACGTAAGTGAAGGAGCCGTGCACAAAAATATGCGATGCGCGGCCCTTGTGTAATGAACAGACCTAGGGTTGAATTTGCCCTATCAAATCTCTAAAATAAAGTGGGAATCTTAACCACAAGTGATAAGACCTACGGTCGACTTTGCCCTGACAGACCTAGAAAATCGAACTTTCCGTGGAGTTATTTTTTTTATTTCTGATAAACGTATTACTAAAATCTCAAATGTTTCTAGAGGGATCCCTCGTGAAGTTACTAATTCATCGTCTAGAAAAATAAATTTGGTGCTTAAGGCTAATTTTAAAGTTGAAAAATGTTTTATAAAATTTTCAAACCGTTTTAGATAAAATATTTTAATGGGAAGGACCGGTTTTTATTATTCTTAAATATAAAGAACTTATATTCGTAGGGGTCCCTCTAGAAACATTTGAGATTTTATAAATACGTTCATCAGAAATAGTTCAAATGTGAGCTTCGAGCAAACCCCCGTTATTTATTTTATTTATTTATTTATTTATTTATTTATTTATTTATTTATTTATTTATTTATTTATTTAACGCCCAGAGGGCTTTTACATGTGGGTGGTACAAATTAAATGACAGTTTTGAAACATAAGAAAGAAAAGAAAGAAATAATAAAAATAAAATTACATAAGTATATGCGAGAAACAAAATAAAAAATAACAAGAACATAAATTAAAAATACAGCGATTTGTCTGGTTTACAAAAATATAACTTCCATTTAGGAATAGTATTGAAATAGGTCTTTTACGTAATCCACAAAATTCGCAAAGTTAATATTAAATATATCGACATCACCTAAGTATTGGTTTCCCATAGTGTGAAACCGTTGTATTGGGGAGTTCGCAATGTAATTTCGCTTATGTGTGTTGCAGTGGAATAGTGTATTTTGTCGTGTTGTTATTGTAGGTATTCGTAAGTTTATGAGTTGCAGAAGTTCGCAACAGTCGAATTTAGAGTTTAGAATCTTGAATAAAAAAGTTAAGTCGTTTATTTTACGCCTGTCTTCCAATGTGTGTATTTTTAGAGTGTTTAATAAGAAATGATATTGTTAAGTCTTCTAGTGGGATATTTAATTTAAAATTTATAAAACGCAGAAATTTTTTTTGTATTCGCTCAATGTTATTAATGTGAATTTTGTAAGAGGGAGACCAAACTACTGAGTTATATTCAATTATGCTTCTAACTAGAGATATGTATAACAGTTTAATGGCTTGTATGGAGTTAAAGTTTTTAGTTGTTCTTAATACGAAGCCTAGTGTTTTCATGCCTTTGTTATTAGTGTTAGGTCGCCTTAAGTTAAAAAAAACTGTAAACGAGTGCCTCTATGATAACAGCTGACAACAGGTAATCGATATCTATGGTTATACCATATTAACCTTAGCGATAAGCTGATATATCAGTTTAAATTACCTACTGACTCACCGCAAGGTTTAGGCATTATGTTTATGTGTTTTTTATCGTGATAATTATATATTTTAATCAATGACTTTGTAATATTTACTCTACATTTGTACTGGACGGGAGTCCGCACAAGACTGTAGATTTAGGCGCCGGGTCCAAACCGTGTCTTCAACCGATGAGATGCTCCTTTACGGCCGATGATGATGATTGTAGTTGATATTGGTGATGAAATCTGCCTCCCGCACCCAGGCTTGGTGAATGGTGGGCACTGGGTGTGCTTTCGTCTCTGCTCGCTTCTGGTGTTGGCGGTTTTCCAAAGGAGGGCCGGCTGGTCTCGAAGAGGTAACACCAGAAGATCTTGGAGCAGCAGACTTGGCGAGGTGAGGCAGGTGTTGAGCAGGAGTCACTTGTTGATAAATAAAACGCTTGGTTTTGGTGGTAAAGATGAACTAATTTTATTTTATTATTTGGCTGCTTATATTCAATAAGCATGACTCGCACCCGACATTGGGCTTTGAGTCAAAAAGTGGTGGGGGATTGTACCCGCGCCAGATATGTGTTTATAGCCTCCGACAAGATGTTGCATATTCATTTTGTCGGTAGTACTGGTGATAGTAGTCGCTTAAATTTGAGAGTTAGAAAAGATTTTGAGCGCTTACATGAATGATAATTACATAGTTTAAATGCATAGTAGTTATAGGAATGTGTATCTTGACAACTAGATTTTTTGTTTGTCAAGATACGACAAAAAATAAGAAATGTTTGTAAAATAAATGTGTAAAAATGATCTCAAGCGATCAAATTTGTAAAACATGTTAAGTTAGTATTTTTCCGAGGTCCCCCGTAACATAGCGCTCAGAAAGAGATAAGATTCACTATGCTACGAGGTTCCTGGATTTTTGTACACGCAAAAAGGGTAAAAAATATTGTTCAAAAATGGGTTTACATATGGGTGAAAAACAGCTTTTTTAATATCTCCTCAGCGGTAGTATATCGAAAATAGTGTTTATTTGACTACCGCCGAGGGGATGAACAAGTAAAATATACATATTTGCAATGTTTAAAAATTGATTTTTCTATGTAAAATTTACATAGAAAAAATGCTGGACATTGATCCACGCGGCAGGTAAGCCGGCGATGCGGTATCGATGCCGTTCGTAGACAAAGTTTTTCAAGCGGCCGGGAACAAAGGATAGATAGGATAGGAGAAAAAGTCGTTTTTTGTGGTTTGCGACATAACCACAGAAGTCGTTTTTGTCTGGCTTGAGTAATCAGCCAGGCCCCGCTACTTTTGCCGGCCGGAGAGATCCCACCGGCCCACCGAGCAGGCGCTCGCGCCCACCCAACTGCCTTTATCAAGGCAACACTTTCTCGCTATACTTAAACAACGAAGACTCACGCTGGCCCCCGCAAACCGCCCACAAGCTCCAGAGACGTGCTCCCTCTTCAAGAGGAGGCACAGACTACCGCCTGTCAAGATGTTCCCGACGAGGATGCTCCCCGCTGACCACGAGGACTCCCCGGTCGTGGTACCGCCCGGCGCCCATCAGATAGCGCTTCGAAGGAAGACAGGGACCATGCGCCTTACGGTCCCCGCACCACAGCCCCGCTCCGAGGACCCAAGGACCCGGAGACCATCCACCACCACGACTGCCACCACGCCCGACGTAACCGAGATGACGGAGCCCATAGCAGGCCCCTCCTGGGCAACAGGACCCAGTCCTGCCCCCAGGCGCCCCCCGATAGGCCCAGCGTCGGCCTACGTGGCGCCCCCGAGGCCCCAGCAGCCGATGGAGACGGCTGCCCCCCAGGATGGAGGCTGGACGAGGCCGTCCAACCCCGCAAAGAGGCCCATGTCCCCACGGGGACCACAACCGCTCCAGTGTGGCAACCGATTTGAAGAGTTGCCCGAGGTAAGCGAAGGCGCCGGCGCGCCGCGTAATAAGCGTGCCAACACTAATAATTCTTTCTCCCCCGCAGGTACCGGAAGGAGAGACCGTGTTCCCCCGGTTGTGATGACCCTGGGGAACATGACACACGCGCAGATCACAGCTGCGGTGCAAGGACATCTGGGGGCGGGTAAGCTCTTCACTTTTAGATATAACAGGGGCGGCACGGCCAACATCTTCGTGCGCACGATGGAGGACCATCGCGCCCTCACCAATGGACTGCGAGCGGAGGCGCGCGGCTTCCACACATTCACGGCCGAAGCCGAAAAAATGAAGAAGGCCGTGATCAAGGGCCTGCCTCTAGTAGATGTACAAGACATCGCGGCGGATCTGGAATCGCAAGGATTCCCAGCTGTGAAGGTGGTCAAGATGACTGCCTCAAATGAGTATCCCATATACTTAGCGCACTTCAATAAGGAAGTCAACATGGGACAGCTGCGCGCGGCCGTCAAATACCTGTGCCACTGCCGCATTCGACTCCAGAAGCACAGGAGTAATCACCTTCAGCACGGCACCCAGTGCTACAGATGTCAAGACTTCGGACATGGGTCCCGAAACTGTTCGCACACAGCAAGGTGTGTAAAATGCTTACTGGAGCATGCTTCGGCAGAATGCCCCAAGAAGACGAGAGACGAGCCCGCCGCATGCTGTAACTGCTCAGGCCCGCATCCCGCCAACTACAGAGGCTGCCCCAAGCGGGTAGCGTACGTCGCCTCAATACAGCAGCGACCTGCCAGAAGGCCCCAACCCCCTCCGGCAGAACAGAACCCGAGCAGGCCACCTCCTCAGCCGAGGACGGATGGACGCACATGGGCCAACGTAGCCGGAGGCACCGCCCCCGCCCAAGAGCAGCGCGAGACCGCGCCGCCCCCACAGCCCCCCCGCCCCCAGCCCCGCCCACAGCAGGAGCCCGTGCGCGCGCCCACCACTACAGAGGACGACCTGGACATCATGGCCCTGCTCCAAGGCCTCCTGAGGATGCGATCGCAGCTCGCCCGCTGCACATCAAGAGCAGAGAAGCTCGTCGTCCTGATGGAGCTCCTCACGACCACCCTCGATGTCTAATCCCGAGAAGGTGAGAGTCCTCGTATGGAACGCATTTAGCGTGCGCAACAAGACAGACGAACTGCTCGCTTTGGCAAATGAATTAAACACCGACATAATTCTCTTATCAGAATCCCACTTGAATCCAAACGTACCGCTGAGAGTGCAAGGCTTCGAGATTTACCGAGACGACCGACAGGGAAGATCAGGCGGAGGAACCGCAATATTCGTTCGACAATCAATGACGTCCACAAGAATTCCCACTCCGAAGTTGAAGCACGCTGAAGCCACGATTATCGAAGTCACCATAGAGGGTAGAGCGCATACCATCATCTCCGTATACTGCACCCAAAGTAACCTAGTGAGAGAAGATCTCAATAAATTGCTCAATCTGGGACCAATCGTTGTGATAGGAGGCGATTTGAACGCCAAACACAACTACTGGAATAACTACAGAGGTAATGCGAACGGAAATACGCTCTTTACACACATGCAGACAAATACCTATTCGATAATGGCGCCCGACAGACCTACGTACTACTCGCAACGCTCTAGATATCCGAGTACTTTGGATATAGTACTCGAGAAAAATGTTAAGACAATATCTCCACTGCGCACATTAGACGAGCTGTCTTCGGACCATCTGCCCGTGTGCTTTACTATAGGCGGCACAACTTCAAGGACCCCCAGAAAACAGCGCAATTATAAGGATGCGGACTGGGAAGGATTTAAAAAGGAAGTCAACGAACGAATTCATCTCACTTCGGGAACTCTGCGCTCGCCACAAGAAATCGACGCAGCTACAAGCACTCTCACAGAGATTCTTCAAACAGCACAAGATACACACATTCCTCTCAAAGAAGTACATTCATACACGATCAAGCTTCCCGAGCACGTTTTATCGCTCATCAAGGACAAAAATCGCCTGCGACGCATGTACCACCGCACGCGTGACGAATACTTCAAGACAGCGTACAACTGCCTGCAGAGGGAAATCAAGACCGAAATCGCAGAACTCAAGCGCGAACTTTGGGACAAAAAAGTCGCGTCGCTCACGCCGAAGGATAATTCATTATGGAAAATGGCTAGCGCGCTGAGACATAAAGATTTCACTATCCCCCCGCTACAGAAATTGAACGGCCCTGGGACGGCTTTGTCGCTACAAGAAAAAGCTGACACACTCGCCGACGGCTTCGAGAGAGCCTACGCCGCTACAGACGGCCTTTCCGACCCGGCTACGGACCGGATCGTAGCTGACTCTCTACGAGATTTGAACGAAGCAGAGCAGACAAACGCTGAAGATATTCATTTCACAACGCCGAGCGAGATTGCGGTCACAATCAAGCGACTCAGAACGAACAAGGCGCCGGGAAGCGATCAAATTCACAACATTTTACTCAAACATCTCCCTCAAAAAGCCATCATATACACTACAAAATTGTTCAATGCCTGCCTCATGACTGGGCATTTTCCCCAGATTTGGAAATCGGCGACCGTGCTGCCATTCGCAAAGCCGAATAAAGATAGAACGCAACCGACAAGCTACCGGCCGATTAGCCTACTATCTACGTTGAGCAAGGTATTTGAACAAATTATACTAAACAGGCTTGTCCCACACCACGACGAACACAAGACTTTGCCAGACGAGCAGTTCGGCTTCAGAAAGAGGCACTCCACGACCCATCAACTCACCAGAGTAGCGGAATTCATCGCAAGAAAATTTAACGAACATCGCTTCACCGCTGCTGCGCTCATCGACCTAGAGAAGGCATTCGACACCGTATGGATAGACGGGCTCGTGCATAAGTTGCACCGCACCAACACGCCCATATACCTAACGAGACTGATACAGGAATACCTAAAGAATAGATCGTTCAGAGTGTTCATAAGGAACGTGTTATCTTCAATGCGTGAGATTCCAAAAGGCGTGCCGCAAGGAAGTTTACTGGGACCATTTCTCTTCATTCTGTTCACCTACGACATCCCCCGAGACGAGAGATGCAATCTGTCTATCTACGCAGATGACGTCAAACTATACGTTTCCTCGCTGAAAGCGAACATGGCCGCGATTTACCTACAGAGGGCGCTCGACGCGCTCGTAGAGTACTACAAGAAATGGCGCCTGAAACTGAACGAGGCGAAAACCGAAGCCATCATGTTCACGAGAAAACGTATAAATAGAACACCTGACTTCAACATCGAAATGGGAGGACACAGCATTGAATGGAAAGATGAAGTTACATATCTGGGCCTGACCATGGACTCCCGCCTCAACTGGAAATCTCACCAAGCAAAGATGCACGCGCGCACGCGAAAAGCGATCGGCATGATGAAGCCAATTTTCAATAGACGGAGTCCGCTACTTCCCAAAACCAAACTCCTCGTCTACTACTCGCTCATTCGTCCGGTACTCTCGTATGCGATTCCCGTATGGAGCAGCATCTCACACACAGACCACAAGAAACTACAGACACTTCAAAATCTCTGCATTAAAATCACATACAACACGAGACTCAGAACAAACTTGAAGAGATTACACGAACGAGAACAAATTCCAACACTATACGAATTCACACACAGACTGACTGCACGCTTTTACAAATCACTCACACTTAGTAAAAATCCACTAATACGAGACATAGGACAATACAATGCTCCGAGCGACCTGACATTCAAATACACACACAGACTACCTAAACACATCCTCATGGACCATGACCACATATGGCACATACCAGAATCAGACGCGGACGAATAGCGAGCAGTAGGTATTTCCTAAACTCCCGACTTTCCTCCTAAATATATAATGTTTATATATCTATTTATATATTTATATAATATTTTATAATTTGTATGTATATGTATGTTTATTTTCTATCCTCCCATAAGTATATATTAACATAAAATCAGACACACACACACACATCTCAAAAATGCAGGACATCATATACCGATGTTACTGAAGGCCGCATACGTTTCAAGTTGGCGTTCGGCCGCTCCTTCCGGGTAAGGTTTTCTGCGATTTTCCTTACTCCCAACGGCAAATGCGGAAGGAACCCAACAATAGGGCGCAGCCGAAATTTCCTCCCCCCATTCCCAACACAACACAAACAGACACGTATGTAGTATATGGCCGCTGTCGGTCGCTGGTGGTGCTGATGCTGGATGAAAACATGCAATTTTAGTAGGGTTTTTAGGTAACAAATTTTTTCCCTACCGAGAAAATACAAGGCCTCTAAGTCTATAAAAGCCAGGTAATATTTGAATAAACCCATATGAGGTAAAAATTGTGAGGCGCATATGACGCCGTTCTATTTGTATAAAGAACATTAACTTTAAATTCAGTAAATTTAAATGATTCACCACTTCATGGAATATAAGAATCTGGCCGGGAACAAAATGGCCAGTGGCGGGGAGTGATGATTTCGCCAGTGGCGTGGGGTAGGCACATTTTATAAATGTAAAAACAGATTTTATGAAATTAAATAATGTGGTCAACTACGTCCGTTACAACATTAGTTTATCTATTACAACATGCGTTTCGATTAAAGCTATTGCCAAACTGCGGTGACGTCACTGACAGATACTATGAAAAGAGTAGGGGCCTTACTAATACGTGTTTTACACAACTATTAAACAGCCATTCATGTATGGTAAATTTTATTATATTTTTAATCATAAACTTATGTTTATAAGACAAGGTTTCTTATGCATAGCACAAAGAATAAAAATTATTATAAACAATAATTAGTCGCCTGAAATATCCATACAAATTGAAAATATCTCCCGAGTGAAAATAAATGTCGTAATAAAAATAAATTCCCGTCGGCGGCATTTAATTTTACTCGGGAGATATTTTCAATTTGTATAAATATTTCAGGCGAATAATTATTGTTTATAATAATTTGTGTAAATTTTAATTTGAAATATTAGTAAAGAAGGGGGCATGAATGTACATTTTTAGGCGATTTACAAATTAGATTCTTTACTTAATTCTTTGCAAACTGCTGCCAGCTAACTGGAGCCAGTGAGACTATAGCATCCCAAATCGGGATACTTTGTGATTCTGAAGAGTATGGGGAGTAGAAGGAGGTGGAGAAAAGGAATATGGGAGAGCACCTGCCTATTCAGATCTGGTTAACAAACACGGCTAAATCCATTACAAGCACAGTTACAATTTTGAATGGTGATCTTTAATCAGGACGAAACTAAAAGTTTTTAACATTTTGGATGGTGCCGCAAGTTTACTATAATATATAATTTTATAGTGTATGTGAAAAAATTACTTCCGCATGCCAGGAATCAATCCCACGATATCAACAAATCTTGATGGAAAAATTAAAAGCGGAAAATTATCAACCCCCGGCAAGGCTGAGGTGACGGGTTCAATCAAACGGAGAAACATGTGAATTGCTAATTTGTTAAAAAATCTCTTCAAATTATAGGTAATCCGGATAAAAACGGGATTGCAGGCCGTTTCCTGATAAAGTATTAGTATATTCCTAACTTATCGGGACAAGTGTTCAGGATTTATGCACGTGCACTTGCCTTGATAATATACAATGGCGAAATGCGGAAATATTATAATTTTTTGGAGCATGTGTTCCGACATCGTGATAATACGATCGTATTTTACTAAAAGTTTATTAGGAAACATATCAATTTATTCGTTAAAAGCCGACAGTCCCGTTTTAAACCGAATCACGAATAATGTGAAGAGATTCTTAATAAATTAGCAATATTTTATATCAGTAAGTTTTCTCTTTTGTAAATGCGACGGAATCTTTTCCGATTTTTTTCCGTTTCACATCTTTCGTTCGGTAGTTGTTAATGTTTATCTACAGTGATTAAAAAAATATTATGGATTATGACAATGCGATATGATGAATTTAAAAATATATGCATTAATAATGGATTGATATTAGAATGTTATGAAGTACTGTTCGTGTTCAATGCAAGTATTTCCAAACGCAGAGAAACGGCACCACACAAAGAAGATTAGAAACAATACAAGACTGAAGTGTCTTCACGTCTATGGGTACATAAGTACCGCATTCCATATTCACGTATACACATCGTGTGCTTGTGCGTGCATGTTTGCATCGGACCATTGCACAAATTATGAGGTAATGCAATTTCCTTATCTTCCGTAGCAAGGCCAATGAGGAATTGGCTAATTTTTTTTTAAATGAATATTCACCTTCTAACAATATATATTATCTGTCTATTATATATTTTATCTATTTAAATAAAAACGTTAATGTTCGTTTGTTAAAAATCTTAAATCTCCGCAAGTTCTTCACCGATTGCTTTGAAATTTCGACACAAATTTGCATTCGAATACGCATGTGTTTTATATACCTATATTATTATGTATTAGTATTTTGTATACAGTTGGGGTGATTTTGCACTAAAACGGCGCTATATAAATCATCGAAATATTATTATTTTAAATAGATTTCATCTGTGAGAGATAAAAACATGCTTTTTTGAAAAACAGCACGAGCTGTTGGACGTAAAAGCAACACGTGCTGTTGTTTATCTATCTACACAGACAGACTGAGCCACAGCAATGCGTGGCTGGGTTCAGCTAGTATTTACATTTAAAAAATGAGTTTCATTGGCGGGCGTATTTGACTTTTGAGTTTGATGAAATTTTGTACACTTGATCTTAAAAACAAGAGGCAGGCCACTGTCTAAGTGAGATTTCGAAAAACTAGCCCCCATACTCTTTTCACATCCTTGTTGTGATACTTCTTGATGAAATTTTGCACACTTGACGTTTCTAAAAACTCTGCGTAATGCCCGGGGAACACCGGGGACTTCAGCTAGTACATTTATATGTATAAAGAAGAGTGTTTGTGGCGGGGGGCTGCTTGGATTTAATTTTTAAACAAATCTACAATAATTTCTTACCATGCGTCTCTTATTGCTGCAGCATTCAATTTACAAAAGAGGATTATGATATATTTTTTTTCAAATCGGTTGCATTTTTTTGGAAACCTATCGAAGTTCGGACTTTATCCAAATATATCATTTCAGAGGGATTTACTTTTTTTTAAACCGCCTTAAAAGTACCTTCAATGACAATGTTTTAATATGTGCATACCTATAGGAAAATCATGGGTTCTTATCGATTTCATGTCTACCGATGTATAACTTACAGATAATCATGCTAAATTTAGAGCATGGCGAGCATGCGCAGAATTGTTCAAATACAAGGTCAACTGATATTATAACTAAATATTTAGGTCAAATTTGGCATCGTTTGCTGTAGCTTAAAAATATGATATGATGTTCAGAATATAATTGTTTCACAGATAACGGGCATCATAAAGGTTAATTTTAAAGTTATAATCGAAATACAAAACCATGTTGCTGCTTTCTTGTGGACTTCGATCAGCTGTTTTGTACAGTTTGTATTTTAACATGTGGTCCGGAGACGGGGGACGTTAAATCATTAGCAACAAAGCATGTCTACCCAGTTTAAGTGATGCACAACCAGCGACCTGTGGGACATTTATTTCCTAAATAAAATTTCAAACAAATTTCGGTCAAACCGGAGTAAAATTCCCATTTTCGTGTAAAGGAAATATAGAAACGGGTTGATTCACAATCTCAACTTTGCAGTCGGATAGGAGCCCAGATAAGGAGGCGGTTGAAAATACTCTCATTAACGCAATAATCCCTTTGGTCGTGAAAATCTTAAATTATAACTTACTCGTAACCATATATTTTCAATTATCGATAATATTTTTTTAATAAAAACAACATGTATTCAATTTTTTTGTAGGTCTAAAGAGTCGAAAGGTATTACGCAAATTGGAGACATCAGTTTTCAATCGGAATACACCACACTACTTTTTGGAATCGTCTGTTTCATGATAAATAACGAAAACATTATATTCGGAAACGCTGCCATGTGGTCGTGAGATGCAAAAGAAATTTTTGAACTTCGAAATGGGAGAGTCAAATAAAAATTTGTATAAAAATATTTTCGACTTAAGGCCCCGTAGTAAGCGTTCAAAGATGGTCTGAAAGGGAGATATGTAAATACGAATGTTAGAGGGAGCGAGCTAATATTAAAAACGATAATAATTAAGCGAAAATGGTGAAAATATTTAATAAAATACGACTCGTTTAAAATAGAGCAAAAATCTCTAAAAAAATGCTTCAGTTGCATTTAAAAATACACTGTGAATTTTTTCATGCCTATAACATATTAAATAACAGAACAAAACGTGTTGTTAATAATTTTCGGAGCTTACTTTGCGATTTTTTTTCATCGAGGGAATTTCATATACTTAACGTTTCGGCATAACAAATGTATGGATATTTGTTATGCCGAAACTTTAAACTTAAAGAGTTAACAAGAAACTTGTTACAAATAGGTAAAAATTGGGGGCTTAAAAGGCGGGCTGTCGATTCACGTACGGACATTTATACTTCAAAAAGCGAACGGCATATCCGCATTTTAGGTCGATGGCCCAGAAAGGCTATTGAATGTCAAAGCCTACCGCAAAGTGACTTGTTACTCGTTATTCGCCAGCGAACCCGCATGGCGCATAGTCACGGATAACAGACCTCATTTGCCACAAATTCTGACTGTCGGAGGCTGTCACCTCACCCAAGTGAAGGACATATATATTTTTTTCATTAGGTTGTATCTGTAACATATTCAACACATATTCACAGCAAAGAAAAATATATCGAAATTTGAACAAAATTGCTAACAATTTAAAAAAACTACAAAGGTAAAAATAAAGAATTGCCGTGTCTTACCCCTTAACTTATCAAGAAGTACCGTCTTACCCGCTAACTACTAAAGAGTTACCGTGTTGCCCACTAACTAATAAAGAATTACCATACTACCCCCTAACTAATAAAAGTGTTTTATAATATATAATAATAATAATGATTTATTGTCTTCTTTTCTTGGTAACATATAGAGATAATGATATCCTCACTGGGATATTTAAATTTTACCAATTGATGAACAACCATTTTCTCATCGTTAAGTGTGGAATGTATTGGGAGAATCCTCTATCCTTATCATATTATATTCCTCTCCCTTCCCCCATTTACATACTAATTAGTTTTAAAACACAATAAAACTCCAATACGAAGATAAATGACACAAATGTCAAAAAAGTGACAGCTTGCCAACTTCCTGATAAAATTTTAGTCATTGAGTATACCTACATCGAGAACACGTGTTATTTTCCTAATAAATATCATGATGGAATGCGACATATCATATTTTTACAGCGCCCTTGATGTGATTTTGCACAAAAACGGCGCTATAGGTACAAATAATCCAAATATTATTATTATTATCAGCATGTCAATATCAATATTTTTTGTATGAAGACGTGTTCCGCCGTCCTCTGATACTCTGTCAATTCAATAGTTAAAGGCCTGCGGACCCGCTTTTAACAGGAAAACGAATAATTTTACTAGATTTGTAATAAATTAACAATATTTCATATCAGTAAGATTTCTTAATGCACGCAACTTTAGCACAAGAAAATTTTTTTAATCAACTTTATATGTGTAGATCTTGTATTTTATACGCCGTTTGTTTCTTACAAATAAATAGAAACTGCATACAGTGCATACCACAGTGTGTGTAAATACGTTGATTTGCTTTCTCCAAATCAGCGGAGGTAATGCCTACGTAGTGTAGTAAATAACATAATAGTGTATTATATAATGTCCCGCTTTGTTGGCGAGGAAATACTCACATTTGAATAAACAGTGCGATGATCGGCCTTGTGACTTGCGACGTCTCGACATCAGACACGGAGGGCATAATTACAAGACGTAACTGAAACTTTAATATGATGCTCTACGCGATTTTACCAAACAATTAGAATGTAGTACAGTTTTACGTTGCAAAATTACTAAAGTGTTTCAAACATATTTCATTAATTTTAAGTTTATTTAATTTAACTTATTCATATAATGCTTTATTTTATGGTATCACTAGCTGACTTGTACCTAGCGTTGCTGTAGGTTATCCTTAGGAGATATACATATCCCATCGCGAACTTTTCGGTATGCCTTTTTAAGATATACAATTCCTAAATACGTTATTTAAGTATCTCAAACCTGAAATATTTTTTTTTACAACTTGATTAATAAATATCGGTTTTTCTCTACTTTCTATAAATATAATATGCATGTATTATACTTATAAACATTCCGGGAAAAATTCTCTAAATGATAGTGAAAACCCTATCCAAATCAGTTGCATTGTTTAGAAGAACTAAGCACACAAACAGACAGACGCGGATATCGACTTTGTTTTATACTATTTATTAGTTAGATATTGGGTACCTACTTATTATGTTTTTTTTGTCACCGTTCTTATTTTTCTCTTTAAAGTAACAGTTGTTTATATACCATGTTATATATATATAGGGGAGAGTATGGAATATTGGACCGGTCGTTAAATTGGACCAGCGTAAAATTAACGAAACTACAAAACATATTTTGATCCTGGCAATACTGAATGTTTCGCAGCTAACTTCAATGTTGACTAACAGACCGGCATCACATTCGAGAAGAATTAGCAGAAGTGACAGGGACAAAACGAAATCTCTCTGCTTATATATACATGGTAAATACATGGTGTCCGGAAACTCGTAGTACAAGCCGGAAACTGGAGAATGTATAACACACGGGGAACCCAAATAAACATAAAGTTTTTTGATTTGAGCATTTTTATATAAAAAAAAAAAAAACAAAAAAATATATTTTTCGGCTATTTCAGGGTTCAAATTTTTTCGTCATTATTTGTTTTACTTTTAAATTTTTAAATAGTTTTAATTAGTTGGGTACTTTGATCTTCAGTAATAATTTATAAGAATTTGATAAAAAAAAAATCAACTTCTGACTCGATTTACTCGAAAACGAAAGCTCAAATCAAAAAAAAATATACTACAAAATCGACTCCAAATGTGATGTAGATTCACCAGTTTCCCGCTTGTACTACGAGTTTCCGGACACCATGTATATATAAATATATATATTTACCATGTTATATGGCAGACTGCGATTGTACTATCATCCAAGTACTGATGGATCAAAAACATACATAACATTGATACTGCAATACCGAGCTATGCCGATTTATTAAGAAATTATAGTACCTACATTCAGATGCGATGTTTTCCATGACTCCCGAATTTGACAGTTTGGCATTTGAAGTAAGTCGTAGGAAGCTCTTTTTTTAATGTGTAAACATACATAGAATAAAAAATAACACCATTGTTGGCGTATTTCGTGACCCAAATATTTGTTCAATCAAGACTTAAATTTTCAATACTAAACAATGTTTATGAAATTCAAATGCGATGGAGATGTACAATTTCGATATGAGATAGAGCGCTGAGCTATTGGGTTGAATAGTTTCCATTCAAATTTTTATGGAAGGCACACTAGTTGTCATCTTTATTCTATACCTGTATACATATAAGTATACGGGTGTATCAGCACGTACCCGAAGGATTAGCATATTTGGAGTAAAAACGTAGATATCAATTGCTTGCCTATGCTATTGTTCAATTAAAAACGAAAAAAATATATTTATATCACACGTCGCTACTGATCACACTGCCACATGTCGCAACGGATCACGTGCTACGCGCTGTGTTTCGTATGTACCTACCGTGCTTCAGGAACGATACGTAGTGCTTATCACGGGACCCGCTTGGCTGTATACAGTTTCAAAGTGTGATACAAAAATATATTTTTTGGTTTTAAATTGAAATATCATCTGACGACAAAATAACATCTACATTTACAGCCAAAAGTTAGCTGGTTAAAAACCTTTCGGTTATATGCTGGTACATTGAAAAAATAAGAAAAAACAACTTTTCAGTCCAATATTGCACCTAACAAAGTGTTAAGTTCGAATATTATGTATTGTAATTAAACGTAGAATCATCTCCTTTTGGAAAGTACGACAAATTTTTGAACACCGTGTATCTATCTATAGTCTAATTTTTAGATGATAATATGAAAAATATTTAAACCGTGACGTAATGCAAAACAGAATTAAATTTACTAGGTTCATGTTAAATTCCACGGCAACATTTCCCGCAATTACACCAGGTAATAAATTCATAAGAATTTCATGTGACGTTATCACAGTAAACTCATAAGAAACTAACTAACTTTTAAACCGCTACCAGGAACTTAGCATGACACTCTTGAAAAATGACTTATCGTTGCATTCTTTGCAAAGGAACAATATAAAGAGAGCTCTAACTCATCCGATTACAGGAATTAACGATTAGGAAAACGCTTCAAACAGATATCAATGTTACTCAAGTGCCTACCAAGTATTACAAATTACATTTTTGCACTATATTAATTGGGAACAACATCAGCACTACAACAAGCCGGACTTTCACTTTGGGAGACATCGATCGGTCCATTCAAGATTTTGATTTTGATACCTAAATAATAACTAAAAAACTACCTAATAATTACCTCTACTCAGTAGAGATAAAGTCACAAGGAGGATATCCATAATTGGTTTTATTTTGGCTATATAATACTTATGTACAAACTGATTAAATATAAACTGTCGATTTCACGAAAATAAATAAAACAAAATATCTTTTTTTAAATTAATGAAACAATGTTACTTTGTTTGAACCACCATAATCACGTTCAGCATTTCTGATTTAGAAGTCCTAGATATGACCTTAACTAACTGACCGTAACTTTTTCCGTTTCAAATTTTCGCTTAGGAATCGCTAATATTGTCTTCAATAATTAAATTTAAAAAAAAAAAAAAACTTTTTTTATTACTTGCATTTATCATCCGGTAAACTGTATCCCGTAATAAATAATAATATGTCACATTACATTGTTACATGTCATGGTACATAACAATGAGATCTGAATAATACACAATCTTTTGATATCACCATCATGAATGATTATGAATAACTCTAGAAATAAGTAATAACTCATTCTAATGCGTACATAAGAATGGCTCATTGCGGTAATTCGAAGATGAATCACCAACCGTGGCAATATATTATTTTATGAATCAACGTGCTTGGATGATGTAGTAATATTATTTCTGTTTATATTTAACCCTTCGGTTCTTTCATCACTTTTGTACAGTTTGCAATGTTTTCTGTGTATTTCAAATGCGCTTTATACATCTAATTATTTAAATTTTCCGTAAAACCAAATACTGTTTTAGAAACATTATTGAAGTATGCATTTAAAATAAACAATATTATATCTAAATAATACAATTTCTATATCAAGCGTAAAAATGTTGTAAAAAACGCTAACCACATTTTTACTTAAATTTATGCTCGTATAAAACTTGAGATAACTGTATTCGTTCGTTTTGTTTGGAGACTTTGTGAGAAAACTATACCTTCGATTTTAATATAATAAAAAATAATTTTTAAAGTTAAACCAATTGTTTCGACAGCGGCGCGAAATATGAATTAATAATTTTGGCTATTTTTAGGATGTTATGAATGGATTCCAGTATAAATGGTTGAGGCAAACTGTAAACAATTACTATTTCTCTTTCTAACGTCAAAAAAATAAGTATTTCCGCATGATAGAAAAAAAGATAAAAATACTTTTATAAAATATGGACGCCCGGTCATATATGACCCTCAAACGCTGGAGGGGTTAAGGCTATGGGAAGTTAAGCGGCCTAAAACTGCTGTGCTTTATCGCGGTAGGACAAAAATATATTCCATTAGTCATACTACAATAGGTAATCATTATGCTATTAAACCATTGATAATATAGTGAATACGGACGTTTAGTCACGTCACAATATTATTATTACTTAGTTTTTACAAAACTGTTTAGTAACCATCTATAGTAATAGCACTCATCTGTTCCCAACCGTCTGGAGCAAGTGAGTCTCTGGCATCCCCAATTGAGATATCTTGTAAAGCTGAAAACAGTAGGGAGGGTATGGATATGAGGATAAGAAGGTTGGGAAGTACCTTGCTATTCAGATCAGGTCACCAAAAACGGTTGATGCCATTTCAAGAAATTTATTTTTTCTGAAAGGTTGTCTTTCACCAAGGAGATAATAAAAACCATTTGTTTCACAGAACTTGAACAATTCATCAAATTTGTAAATCAATATTCAAGTTCTGTTGATATTCAAGTCTTGTAAAAGTTCTACTCATATTCTGATATTATTCAAGTTCTGTAAAGGTTCTGTTATGATTCCATTATGGGTCAGTTGTTTCACAGTTCTTGAATACAATAATACAGATAATAATAATAGAGCACGTAATTGTGTGTTATACCTATATTTTGAGATCAGTAAATACTAACTTTGTTTGAGTTCAAATTAGTGGGCTTTCATTGTATCTCCACTTTTTATGAAGAAAATGAGCAAAGAACAAGACTACACAGGAGAACACAAATATTTATTTATCTACGCCTGAATTGAGCTTTTGACACAATAATATAACATTTTGGTCATATGGCAACATGGCATATCTAACTCAACCATTCCAAGGACATTTAATCGCATGGCAACATGGCATATCTAACACAAACCATTCCAACGACATTTAATCGCATGGCAACATTGCATATCTAACTCAAACCATTCCAACGACAATTAATCATATGGCAACATGGCATATCTTACTCAAACCATTCCAACGATATTTAATCGCATGGCAACATGGCATATCTAACTCAAACCATTCCAACGACATTTAATCATATGGCAACATTGCATTTCTAACTCAAACCATTCCAACGACATTTAATCACATGGCAACATGGCATATCTAACTCAAACCATTCCAACGACATTAAGGTACAGAAAATACGTTGAATTCAAATTTTCAGAGAAAATCTCTTTTCTTTACTTTTTATCTCGAAACAATGGTTTACGGAGACACAATATCTTGGTTTAAAGCCATTGTTTTTCAAGCGGGGCAGGGCAACCCTTTAGCAAACACAAACAATATTGAATTTGTTAGCGAATAAGAGCACATTTAGAAATCAATTCGAGATCATTAACCCTTTCACACCCGACAATTGACCCTTTATTGACAAACAGTTTTTTTTTATAAATTGTAATAATAAGATAACAAAATAAGAAGAATTTTTTTTTAAATAATATATATTTTGTATACAAAATATCAGTAATGAGTCTCAACAGTGCCAAAATAAGGTATTGGTAGAGTAATTTAACGAAATTCATTGATTAGTTGGGATGAAATTTCAAGAAACATCTTTTGATAGACATCACATTTTATGAATTTGGTGCGAAATCGTTTTGAACATCCCTCTAGTCATATAAATTTAAACACGGTTTACCAATAGATACTAGAAATCATAACCACTTGATGAAAGAATTAAAATTATGACAACTCGCAGATAGAAGACTCGTTTCCGACTTGATCTTTATTTTTAAAATTGTTAGTGGTATTGTAGACAGCCCTGGTATATTAAGCCTAATCAACTTCAGCATACCAACTAGAACTACTCGATCAAAATTTATTTTTAATTACAACAACAATATCAGGGCTGAGTCATTTATATACTCACTTGCAATTAGATTACAGTTGCAGTTGGTAATAATTTTGCAGAAATTGTAGATGTGTTTAACTGCACCGAATATAGTTACAAGAAGGCTATAGTAACATACCTCAATAATATTAATAACTTATCTCAGCATAATACTATTTCGGTATATCAATTTTAAAATTAATATTTCCATAGAATTTATAAAGTATAACAACTTACGTACCGAAATAAGACTTCTCAAACTATCGGATAGAAGAGTTGTAAGCGATTTAGTAAAAATTATTAAATCTCTAATTGACAGCCCTGAACTATTGGCATTAATTTATATGAATGTACCTGCCAGACAAACTCAAAGCAGACACTTTTAAATGTAACAATAACATCAATACTAACTAGTCTATGTATTCACCAATTCCGAGAATTCCTCACTTTGTAAACAAACGCTGTGAACTTATTGATAATATATTCGGTGTTAATAATTCTGTGGGTTTCTAAAGGCAACTAATTTCAGACCTGTTTTCTCGTTATTAACTTTTATCATTTCATGTCTTTTTTTTAATTTTGTCTCTATACCTTCCTACGAGGACATCGCAATACTCCTTTTTAGGTTTGTTTTGTTTTTAACACACATATGTATTAATGACTGTATGCATGTACGAACATACTTGATATATATATTAATTTTTTGTTGTTGTTTTTAAAAAACTTCTGTTTGTGTATGCAGTAAATCATGTAAAATATGTAAAAGCCCATCAGGGCGTTCAAATGAATAAATAAATATACAATTAACCCAGCTAAAAAATATGTTTCAAGCAGCTAGCCATGCTCACAGTCGATTCGAGTCTGGTCCCAAAGCTCACAATTGTGAGTACAGGGTCCGAAAGGGTTAAGCGACGGCGGAGGCGACCGGCGACGCCCCATGCGACGCGACGGTTCAAACATTAACCGCTTGAAGAAGTTTATTGTTTGATTGCAAGAGATTACAGCACTCTCGGAGGAGGTAGAGATGCAGATCGTCTTATTAAGCTGCTGACGACACAGGATATCGAACTTTACACCGTCGAGATCGGAGATCGAGCCAGCATCAGTTAGCGTGGGATCAACGTATGTCTACAAACACGTCATTCAGAATAACTACCTTTTTACAAATAATTATCATAAAATGAAGCTTTAAAAAATCCCTCTTGCTTCTGCAAGAGAAAGGAAGGTCCCGAGTTGATAAAATATGCATTTAATGACAACTATCGTTTTATTTTCACTTATTATACATTTACATTCCGTTGCAAAAATAATCTATGTCTACTATCAAGCATAAAAAATAACACTAATTAATATATATATTTATTTGAACATTATTTTTTTATTAAACTTTAATTTTGTTACACTTTCTGTAATAAATGCATAATAAATTAAAAAAAATAAAATTATACATTTACATTTTTTTGTAGATCATTCCATCGTATAACGTATACTTAAGTACATTATAACTAAACTTTTTTTAAAGCCATCGTAAGCGTTAAATAAATAAACTAGTGGTTCGTTGAACAGTAGAGTTCGAGTCCAAAAAATGATGCTTTACTCTTTCTGATATTTAAAAAAACAACTTTGTAATATGTATACATTATAACTGTTTTCCACCTCCAAGATTCAATTTCATTAATTCACTCATTTATTCATTCAATCAAATAGATGTATTTCAAAGAAAAGAAGTGTTACTTTACTCTTTCTGATATTAAAAAAAAAAAAAAACTTTGTAATATGTATACCTATTTAAACGAATAATAAATAAAAAAATTAATAATAAAAATAAATAAATTTAGTGAATAAACTTATAAAGATCCTTCTTAGTTCGTATTTCTTATACACTTTAGAATCATAAATCGCAAGCTCGAATCTCAACAAGGTAAACCCTTTCATACAACGGTTAGAGGAAAGGAAATAGGGGCTCTTGAGACATACCTATATAGGTACAAACCGAGACCAATAAGTCAGCTTGGGATAACAACAAAGGACTTGCTTAGTGGAGTTCACTACAATCTCACGTTGATCGAATAGTCGAACCATATTGCAACAAATACATAAACGGATCTGAGATCGTCTTTGTGCCTCCGTAAGATTACGTCTACGTAATGAAATCCGGTCTGAATTTCAATACTAATACAATACTTCCCATTTGAATTCATCTTATTTTGGATTTACCCAGCGAAATCTGTAAAACAATGGATAAAAAAGAAAATATAAATTAAAAATATATTTATTTTCTATTGCATATATACTCCGGAAGAAATAGTGAAAATCCTATAAAATCCGTTGCGTAGTTTTTTTAAGAACTAAGCTCACAAACAGACAGACGCAGAAAGGACTTTATTTTTAACTATTTAGGGTCCTAAATATTAATAAATAAATAAATTCTAGACGATCATCGAAATTGAATGTTATTATAAGAGGTTGTTTGAAAGTTTCAAAGTGAGTTCGTTTTTAAATATCGCCCCGGTGAAAAACCACAATTAAGAATCAAAACATTGCTTGAAATGGGTCTAGCCGCGTTTGCTGACCAGATCTAAATAGCCAAGTACTCTCCAACCTTCCTACACGGAGAAAAATGCAAAAAATCATGAATACGTGTTCAAATATGATGATAAATTATATATTAATATGAGTTAAATTAAAATAAAAACTATAGCAGACCTAAGGTCAAGCGATGACCAGTGTTTTTTGATATAGTGTCCTCTGCGTGCAGCTTTATCTTTTAAAAGCATAAACTTTTCAATATAAGTGTGTTTGTCGGAAGTGACTTGCCAGGTAAGAATGTTTTGGTATCTTTTCTAAATAACAAATGTAGGTCCTAGGAAATAAATTGTATAGCGCCCTTGAGGTGATTTTTCACAAAAACGGCGCTCTACAAATTATCCAATTATTATTATTATTATTATTATTATGATAATATATTCGTTTTGTACTAAAAGTTTATCAGGAAACCCGTTAATTCATTTCTTAAGAGGAAGATACAAGCCAAAAATGTGCATATTCTTGGTATACCTTATATTGTAGGTAATAGGCATTAAAATCACTTGACAAACGGAGTCTAGAAACGTTCGATTTTAAGCAAAAAAATGTTTTTTATTTATTTTGTAAATAATTTTATAAGAGAGCAAAAAGTTAATTAGGTGAAACTGTCACAGATAAACTTAGCTGTAATACTGATTTTTTTAAAGTTTTTTCCTTTACGCGTTCATACATTTCTTTTAAAAATATATATTTTTTGGTATATTACATTTATATATTTTTTTTGTATTCTGCTCAAGCGAAACGATAGGAAAACCTTCAATTTATCTAAAGCATATTTTTTGGTATTCATAATGTACACCAATTCGTAATAAAGATTAATCAAAATAGTGATTTGGCATTAAGCTTCGCCTTAACCCTTTATAGGACAACTTTTTTTAACGATACGCCCTTAATTGTTTTATTTATGTATTCTATATTCATTTTGATGAACAGAAAAAACATTAATTTTTTGCTTTTTTTTAAATTTTCAATTTTCCAGCGGTCTTTTTTCTGACCGGTGTCCATTTAGGCAAAAAAAATATTGTTTTTATTACAAAAAGATAGGTTAGTAAGAAAAAAATGTACTTTTATTTATTTGCGTTACAGAAGAATAACTGCTTTGATAATTTTATCTTGTGACTCAACATGTGCGAACTTCGAGGCGATTGGTTCGATTCAAAACCTCTGTGCGTTACCTCAGAATGATTACAACCCATAAAGGCGATTATAACTTGTAAACATAGACAAGAAATATAGACCTTAATGTTGCTGGTCTCAAAACTATCCGTTTTTAGCTTATGACCTATGAAGGGTTAAGGCCTGCAATCGCGTTTATAACAGGATTACCAATAATTTAAGGAGATTCTTAATATTGTTATTGGAACAAATTTTCAAGGTTATACCCATCAATGTAATATATAACATTGCTGAAGAAGATAATACTAACACATATAAACGAAATATGAAACATAACAAGACACAGAAAATAAAACGATAACGGTCACTACTAGGAATCGAACACAGGATCTCTTGCCTTACCGGGACAGCGTCTCAAAGTTTCATTTCATGTTTTGCAGCGTTTCATATTTCGTTTAGATTTGTTAGTATTGTCTTCTTCTTCAACGATAGATCCGTAATAAATTAGCAATACACATTTTTCTCCGTGTATCTCTCATCTTCATCCCCTCCTGCTCCCTGTAGCCACACAATACGCCGCAAAAATTTGATTGACGATGACATATTCACGATAGCTCCGACTAGTTGGGACTTGGGATTCATGTAAAAATGCAGACAGCTGATAACCTATGAATACTAATATAAATTGATGTCACATTTATTTTAAAAAAATGTTTAGTAATCAATATGAAAACCATTCAAAGGTCATGATGATGAAATGATGTATTTATTGTGACTTTCTGCGTAAACAATATCGCATGCATATTATTCACTTTCCTGGGATTATGTGAATCATTAGTCTGCCTGAATTATTTATGCAGTTTTTTACCAGAAACCCAACACAACACTGCATAGATGTGACTTCAATAAATTCTTTGTTTTTTTCTTAAATACATTTACTTGTATTTCACTTTTGCTTTCGTGAAAGAATAAATTAATCAAATCTTGGATGTGGAAATTAACCCACTTCCCGAAATTCGATCGAGCTAAAACTTGGCAGACTCGTTTTCGATGACAATACATTCTATCGGTGGCAATCACGCATACAAAAAATATTATTGTTTGTAAGAAATTCAGTAAAAAAAGCAGATAATCCACCCATAATAATACGATGAAATACGATACGCATTTTTTTCTCAAATATTACTTAGTGAAAATTTGTCTTTCTTGATTTGTTTATTGCAGCGGTCGGGGAACCGGGGTAAATTACCCCAAATGGGGTAAAAGTGTTTTTTTTGGGGTAGTACGGAAATTTGTCTAGTTTGCTATTTGAAGACTGTGAAAATATTACTTATGATGACATCAAGGATAGAGTTATAAAACATCTTACCAAACTCAGAGAACGGTTCTCTGACTGCTTTCCAGATCTTGATATACATACTTTCAATTGGGTTGTAGATCCTTTTAAATGTGAAATTGCTAACATACCAAAAGAACCTCCGGATTTGGCAGAAACAATACTTGAACTTCGATCGAATACTGAAGCACTTATTCAATTTGAGAGCAAAGCCAATCTGTCGTCTTTTTGGATGTCAAAAGCTACGAAGGCTTTCAAAATTGCACATGAGGAGGGGGTAAAAAAGTTGCTGCTATTTGCAACAACCTATCTTAGTGAACTTAGGCTTTTCCACTCTAATGAACATAAAAACGAAGAACAGAAATCGATTAAACGCCGAAGACTGTATTCAAATTGCTCTTACATCAAAAAGTCTCAACTTTGAAGTAATTGTATCAAACATGAAGCAACATCATTTCTCCAAAAACTGAAAGGGAAACTTGAAAATATGAATTTTTGTTTGATCCAATTTGAGAATTTTATTTTGTTTGTCTATTGCATACTTACTATTTTCATGTAACTTTTTGTTTCGTGTAAATTAATTCCATAAATAATGTTTATTTAAATATACATTGTTTGTCTTCTTTTCAAAATGGGGGGAAGGGGTAATATCGACTTAGGCAAAAATATTTTGGGGTAATGGTTGAAAAAGTTCCCCGACCGCTGGTTTATTGTGACGTGATACTAATACTAACACCAATAGTTATCAATAATAATCCAATATACCAATACTAAAGCTGTGAATTCCAATACCAGTGAAAAAGCGTGTTTTTGTCGAATAGCTGGCATGCTAACTACACTACACTAACTAACTAACTATGCTACAGGCATGCTAGTTACTAACATCTCTGGTTTGGTTCGCGTAGCTGGCTGAGATGGAGGTCCCGTAAGAGAGAATCGAACTGTGTTTTAGTTTTGTAAAGCGGCGAAACTTGTGTATTCCACAATCACTGGTAGTTGCGGTAGTGCATAATTAGATCGCAAAAATATCAACTTTTAAAAGTAACATAACACGCAAGAACGTGTCACTCTGCTAGCTACTGGCAGAGCGCGACATGCTGCGCGTCTCCCAATACTGCCCCCATCTCGCACCGCGTGCCACTAGCATACGTAAACTCAAACATCTTGCGATTGATGGCATACCAGCAAGACCGCTACATCTGCATGTGTATCTGCGGCTTAACACCAACAATCGTGTATTCATATAACTTGTATGTACGTACATTGCGTGGGACTGACATATTAAAGTTGATATATATCCACAAGTCTACATTACTGTATTTCCGGACACTGATAATTTAATGATAAGGTCTGTTTGCTTTTCAGTAGAGATTCTATGTTTCTATTGTGTTGGCCGGATCTTTTTTAATGTGAATATCACACAAAAGTCCCAAATGTCCGCAGCCAGTGGGACTACGTTATCCACAATTGTAGCAAGTTGTAAGGCTGACAAAAGTGAGATGATAAGGATATGGGAAATAGGTAGGTTAGGAAGAAGCTGGCTATTAAGATCTGGTCATCAACATTTAACATTTTTCAAAACGACAGTGAATTTTATCATTTTATTAACTGATTTATGATTATATATCCGATTTACTTCTTCGATCATGAACTCCATCGTAGTTTGTTAAATTTATATTTTAAAAAGCATAACTCGATTTTATTTACGTAATTTTCACAGACAACTTAGGCTTTTAAAATGTATATAATACAGTCATAGAATAAAGAATAACACTAGAAGTGCCTTCCATACGAATTTGATTGTAAAATAAATTTTCCAATTAGCCTGAAAGCCCAGCGCTCCGTCTCACTTACACTCGCCTGACAACATAGATCCCATCCCATTTGAATTTTGTAAACATTGTTTTGTGTTGGAAATTTAAGCATTGATTAGTGAAATATTTGTATCACGAAATGAAATATTTGCCCACTTCTTCTATTATTCTGTATTCTTTATTCTATGAAACGTTTGTATCACGAAATACGCCCACTTCTACGGCACTTCTTAATAATAATATTTGGCTAATTTATATAGCGCCGTTTTCGCGAGAAATCACCTCAAGGGCGCTGTACAAATATATTTCTTAAATAGTTAATACTAGAACTACTGACTTAAAACTAGCGACTTACGTCTGAGACTTATATCTAGTGACTTACGACTAAGGCCTATAGTGTTATTCTTTATTCTATGAAGTATTTGTATCACGAAATACGCCCACTTCTACGGCACTTCTTGTGTTATTCTTTATTCTATGAACATAATATCACGGTTGTTCAAGCCACTAAAATAACGCTTTTTAAAATATTCAATATTGTATTTGCCATTTTGCGGTTTTGAAAATATGATTAAAAATATCTGATATTATTAATACTCCAGCGTCTGGACGGTGTAGGCCCTGTGATTGGTCAAATTCAAATTGTGTTTAAATAAGACTTTAAAGATTAAGACACGATTTCATACTGAAATAGAATCGCCACATGTAATACGATATTTATTCAAAAATATCGTTTCTGCTCATACAATTTTTGGATAATATCGAAGAAAATATGTTTTAGAAAGTTCATGATCCATTGGATTAATTACATTACAGTGAAAATTATCCACAATTACGTGATTACGTTTGACGTTTGACGAAAAAAGCACGCGTTCATTTAACATGGCCGATACCATAAATAAACCAATCACGCGTCAAAGATAGCCGACAGAGCGCTCCTCTGGCGGTGAAAGAACGAAGCGAGGGGCTGGCGCGAATATTTAAATATGCAAAATAAAAAGATTTCTTCTGGAAGTTTATTTAAACTTTGCAATGGCATCGTTTCTAAAACAAACATTTGATTCAACTTAATGACAATAAACAACAACTCTTTGCATGTACGATTTTGAAAAATATTGATATTTAATATTATTTACGTAAATAATAATTTCGCATTATTTTGACAGAACACCGATATGATATACGCGAAAGTATAGGCACTGCCAACCCAATAAAATAACATGAAAGACAATCGGAAGATAGAAACGCTTCGTTGATTGTAAAATTAGCCAACAAATCTCTAATCTGACATGTACTTATATGTATAATAAAACAATCATTTTGCCAGGTATAAATATTTATATAATATATATTAAGGTATTATTCGGAAACGCTGGACAAGGATAATACGAAATATTTTTAAGTAAAACCTTCGGATTTACCTTAATTAATATAGAAGGAATCTGAATGCATTCGGGAATTTTTGAATTTTAGCATTTTAATTACGTGAATTAATTAATTATTAATTATTAATAAATTAATTATTTTTTATTTTTTAATCACGTAAAATTAAAATTTGCTTTCGTTGTATTGGATGACAGCCGGAATAATTTCTATTGATGACATTTTCTTTTTTTGGTATACCTGATATGAGTGTCTAGAATTTTTACCATAATTTACTCTATGCAAATATTATTTTGGTATTTTGGTTTCTTTTACAAGTAAGGAAATATTTAAAAAAAAGTTATTATAGGTTAGGATAGGTTAGGTTGGGTTATGCTAGATTAGGTTAGATTAGGTTGGATTAGTATAGTTCAAGTTAGTTTATGGGTAAGGTTAGATTAAGTTGGATTATTATGGGTTAGGATAAGTCAGGTTATGTTAGGTTAGGTAACGTTAGTTTGGGTTATTATGGGTTAGGTTAGGTTGGGTTATTATAGGTTAGGTTGGATTTGTATAGGTTAGGTTAGGTTAGGATAGGTTAGGTTAGGATTGGTTCGGTTAGGTTAGGTTAGGCTAGATTGGATTATTATAGGTTAGGTTAGGATATAGGTTAGGTTAGGTTGGATTATTATAGGTGAGGAAAGCTTAGGTAAGGTTAGATTATTATAGGTTAGGTTGGATTATTTTAGGTTAGGTTAGGACATAGGTTAGGTTGGATTATTATAGGTTAGGCTGGATTATTATAGGTTAGGTTAGGTTATTATAGGTGAGGTTAAATAAAATAATAGTTAAATAAATCATTTGTGCTAAGTAGGCACTATTTTGCCGGAATATTGTATTACATTATATTTTTTTAATTTACGTTTTTCAATTGTCTCTAGCCGCTCATTTCAGGAATACCGACAAAAGAAAATGTTATCAACAGAAATTATTCAGGCTGTCATCCCATACAGCGAAAGCGAATTTTCATTTTACGTAATTAAAAATTAAAAAGCTAAAATTAAATTTTTCCCAAATGCTGTTCGATTCCTTTTATAGTAATTAAGGTAAATCAGAAGGTATTATTTAAAAATATTTCCTATTTTCCGTGTCCAGCGATTCCGAATATTTACCTATATTAATTTACCTTTAGCCATTTAGGCAATTATTCGGGAAAGGTAAAGTTTTACCTGAACAACTGTCATTATTATTATGCCTAAACGCCTTCCTGTTCCGTTTTTTAACAATATATACTCACCCTCTCTCTGTGAATGACCTAATATCTACCTATTAAATGTAACTGTTGTTAGTATTACTTAAACTGGGCGAAGCCCAACTAAGTGCCGCCCGCAGGGCCTAGCAGAAAAAAACCCGCGGAGCGGGTTTTTAACTGCTAGTGTCTTTATATTATTTTTAAAGATGATGCAAGCGCTCATTATAAAATATAATCACTAATAACGCTGTAACTCCTACATGCATCTGTGTTTC
The DNA here is from genome assembly GCA_026573805.1 of Hesperophylax magnus. Lineage (NCBI taxonomy): Eukaryota > Metazoa > Arthropoda > Insecta > Trichoptera > Limnephilidae > Hesperophylax > Hesperophylax magnus. The sequence goes on from JAIUSX010000025.1 coordinate 15,616,244, forward strand.
CCCTGGCATATTATAACTGATAGCGGTAACAGACTCCGTTGACAGTTAGAGCTGAGATTCGTTTTATATTCAAATTCGCAATAGGAGAGCGTAAATATTCATTCATAAGTATTATAAACCCAAGAATTAAATTACATTACATTCATACACTCATGTCATTCTTAGATAGTTGCTGTTTTCCTGGAATGTAAGTTCTCTTATAGCGAAATATTTTTGTAATAATAATTATCAGTATTACGTATGCAATGAAAGATAAAAATGCTAGCATTTACTTTATCATAAGATTTTATGATATATTAATCACCGACTCGCTACAGCTGTGGCGCTAGGGTTATAATAGGACTACTCATTATATACACAGATAATAATGATCCTGTTTCATCATAAAATATTAGTAATTCACAATATATGTAGAACACGTGTTCTTTTCCTAATAAATATCATGACGGACCGCGACAGTAACAGTATGTCATTATCAATATAAATATATTTATATTTTTTTAAGTTTAGTTATAAAATTTTACATCTTATATCTAATAATTTTTTTTCTAGGACTACTATAATATTAATTACTATTTACATACTAAAATTTGGACTTCACAACATTGAGACATAATCCACGAAAAACTGCAAGACTTTTCGCTTCCTCAACAATTACCGGGAGTTCATTGAACATTTTGAAACCTTCATAATAAATATTGTTTTGTGTTCCCGATAAATTTGTTTTAGGAAGCCTAAAATCGTTGCAGTTTCTCGTAGGATATAAATGAACTGTACTATTAATTCTAACATTCTTTGATATATAATCTGGTAGCATTTTATTTTTTAACTTATAAATAAACACTAAGGTATTGTAATTTAATCGTTGCCACACACTTAAGAGATTGAGTTGGCGTTGCATGGTTTTTATCCTGGTGTACCTGTTACAGCACAGTATTGACCTCATTGGTCTGTTCTGAATTATTTCCATTCTCTTAATTTGGTTTTTGTTACTAATAAAAATTACACTTGTGCAGTAATTCAGATGGGATGCTACAGTGGTATTGTAGACCAATATCCTTGTTTTAATGTCCAATTTTCCCTTAATTCTACTTAAGAAATTAACCTTCTTCGCAATTATTTTATTAAAAAAAATTTATTAGATATTTCATTATTTTAATGAACACGTGTTCCGCCGTCCTCATAAATATTCACTTATAACTGATACTTTGTTGCAAACTGTGTTAATTCATTAGTTAAAGGCCTACAGTCCCGTTTTTAACAGGAAAACGAATAATTAGACTAGATTTGTAATAAATCAACAGTATTTTATATCAGTAAGATTTCTTAGTGTACTGGCAACATTATCACAAGAAACTTTTATCTTTTATTGTATACGCCCTTTGTTTCTTACAAATAAATAGGAACTGCATACAGTGCATACCACAGTGTGTGTAAATACGCTGATTTGCTTTCACCAAATCAGCAGACGCAATGCCTACTTAGTGTTGTAAATAACATAATAATGTATTATATAATGTACCGCTTTGTTGGCGAGGAAATACTCACATTTGAATAAACAGTGCGATGATCGGCCTTGTGACTTGCGACGTGATAAAAATCCTAATATTTCAACAATTCGTCATTATACATTATCAAGGCAAATGCAGGTGCATGAACACGTGTTCCGATATATTAGGAATTTACTAAAAGTTTATCAGGAAACAGCTTGCAATCCCGGTTTTAAACGGACTACCATTAATTTATTAAGAGATTCTTAATAAATTAGCTTTTTTTTCTTCGTGCATTTGAATTTCATAAACACAGTTTTGTATTGGAAATTTAAGCCCGTATTGGGCAAAACGAAACATGCCCACAAGGCATTTCTTGTGTTTTTTTACTCTAAACGCACAGAAGTACCAAGAGATTCCAACTGTTTGGATCCAGTGGGTCTAAGGCTTTATGTGTCTAGTTGTGGGTCTGAAGGGAGTGTAGAAATAAGGAGATGGAAGAGGAAGATATAGAAGTACCTGGCTATTCAGATATGGTCTCAAAACACGCTTCGATTCTGAAAAATGGTCTTTTACCGGTGCGATAATGATATGATTTTATAAATAAAACGTGAAATTACACGATGTAAGTAGGGATTCGAACCCGCGACCGTAGTAAAACGTAGTTCAAGACATTATCCTCTCGACCACAGAGGGATTAGAAACAATAAATCTGTATTCTAATTTAATTTCAATATTGAAAAGTAATTAGTAATTACCATTCATAATTAAAACATTAAAGTGCACAAACGTGTTAATTATTCAACCATCAGTTGCTACATCTCAAAATAGTATAAAACAACGTCCCTTTCCGCGTATGTCTGTTTGTGCGCTTCGTTCTTATAAACTGTACAACGGATTTTGATGCAGTTTTTACTATCATTTAGAGAAATTCTTCCGGAAGGTTTATGTATATAATACTAGCTCATTGTATTTACGCAAAATAGAGAAAAGTCGATGTTTTATAATAAAGTCGTAAAAAATATTTTTTCGGGGGCTTACATTGCTAACGCTGGCTAAACCTTATGAGTTACATTAAAATAATGTACTACGGAATTGTACATCTTCAAAAGGCCTACAGAAAAGTCAATGATGGTCTATATTGTCTATCTCCTAAAGATAACCACCAGAAACGACGGGTACAGGTCAGCTAGTATAAAATGAAGTAAAATTCAATAACGAATTAAGAACAATAAAATCTTTAGATGGACGCGCACGGATAAAACTTACTGATATAAACTACTGTTAATTTATTAAAAATCTGGTCTAATTTCGGTTTTCCTGTTAAAAATGGGACTACAGGTCCTGTAACGAATGAATTGAAAGAGTTCCTAGCATAACATCCTATGTATCAGTTAAAAGCGAATCTTTTATGAGGAACATGTGTTACAAATACTGATATTGTCGCATTCCGTCATGATATGTATTAGGAAAATAACACAAATTCTCCATATATTCTGAATGACTAAAATTTTATCTGGAATTGGCATGCTGTCACTTTTTAACAGGATCGTTTTTTTCTCTGCGTGGTTCTTAGCACGATATCTATATCTATCTATATTATTTATATAAATCAGAGTGTCTGTGGCGGTGTATTTGATTTTTATACAAATCTACAGTTTAATTCGGAGAATGGTGAAATTTTGCACACTTAACCTTTAAAACAAGATGAAGGTCGCTGAATTTTGATACTCCTTGATGAAATTTTGCACACTTGGCATTCAAATAAGAGAAAAAATACTATCTACGCCTGATTGCTAAAAACTGTGCGCAAAGTCCGAACAAATCCGTGGACTTTGCTAGTTAAATATAAAAACAAGTCATTCCAAAAATACGCACGTTAATCTTTGAAAAGATTCAACCAATAATATTATCACAACATGCTGATTCAATTCCGGCCAATGTACAAAGATAAAGCAAAACTGATAAATATATATGAATACACGGCAACACTGCGTTGTTTTGGGTGAATCGGACATCATACACTATCACATACAATACACTAGGAACCACGAACAGTGCAAACGCAGCCGACACGATAGATTAAAAGACTAGTACTTGGTCCGAGTTTTTGTCGGTCGACTGCAAACTAACCACATTTTGTACTGTTACTGTATCATATTACAAGTTCACAAGTGCTTTCGGCCTCCCAGTTTCCGAATCTTAGCTAGCGTTCAACTATGTTTTATTCGAATTTGAATCCTAAATATAAATATATAGTACACTCTTTTCTTAATAAATATCGTGAAAGAGACAATATTAGCATATCAATATCAGTATTTGTAGAAACACGTGTTCCACCGTCCTCATAAAACATTTGTTTTTAACTGATGCTTTGTCAGGAACTCAGTCAATTCATTCGTTGAAGACCTACAGTCCCGTTTTTGAACGGATTTTTAATACTTATCCACCATCACCGTTTCCAGGAGGGTTGAGCAGATAGGATGGATTTTCAAATTAATATTTATATATCGATATAATATTTAAAAGCGATGAAATAAATGTTCGCTCCGCGCTGTACAAATTGTCCGATTACTAGTACAATGTTGATCATTTCAAGTAGGTATGGATAAACGTGCTACCAATTTGACTTGATTCGTCGCTGAGTGACTGAAGTGGACCAATCATGAGAAGGTATATCTACCACAGTACTGAGTACAAACACTAAATACTTATAATGCGTTGAGAAAAACGTTCTCCACTTTTCCAAACTTCCAAATTGATTCCATAATGTCTAATTGTTTCCAATTTTAACTAATTGACATTACTTGATAAAAATAGGTCGAGCAAGCAACGTTTTTCTTCTGAATTATGGTCTTACAGCAGGGTGTTATCAGTGGCGGTTGTGGCTATTCACATTGGGAGTTCAATCGGATATTAAAAAAGTGAGAACAAAACCCTCAAATATACAGGTTGTCCGGGTAGAGTGTCACTTCGGTAAGTGATTCTAGATGATGGCATAAGTAAGAAAGTTAAATTACTTTTATCGAAATCCCTGTTTTTTTTTTCAGATACAAAAATAATATTTATTTTTCCTTGCGAACAATTTAACATTTTTACCTGAAAACCAGTGGCGGCTCGTGACTTTTGGGTGTACTAGAGTGCTAATATTACAAAAAATGTCATTATTGATGTTGTTGTGGCTGAAAACATTTTTTTTTTCGAAAATTCAGCTATAACAATATCAATAGTGACATATTTTGTAATATTAGCACTCTAGTACCTACACCCAAAAGTCACGAGCCGCCACTGCTGAAAACTACCTTAAAACTTTGGAATTTCGTAAAACGTTATTTACCTTTTTTTACTTCTACCATCATGTAGAATCACCTCCCAAAGTTTGTGCACTTTATCCCTGGCACTATATGAAGAAAAAAAACCTGCGTTGGTATTTTCTATATTATGATACGAGATATAATTCGGCGATTCGTTGTAAAGTCTGTGGCAAATGAATATAATGTCGTAAATTACAAAAAAATTGTTTGAAATACTGAAATCACAATTTACACAAGAAACTGTTCATTTTTTACATATAAAAAAGTAACATCTTCTGTAATTAACTTACGAATCACATAAAAAAATCTAGTCACAAATTTGGTGTCAACAACTCTCATAGTCGCTGCGAACCCGGGAAGCCAGCAAAATTCTCAAGGTTTGCACTATCGCATGGTTTACTGCTGAAATGTCACTAATGGTACGTATACATTTGCACACCGAAACGCGAACCGAGCCACGAATTAGGGGAAAGGAACTCAGCAACTGCAAGCGGCGCGGCGTTTCGCGCCATTGAGGTTGCTTCGTTCCATTCGCATAAGTTGAGGTTCAGTTCGACAGTTCGGCTCGCGTATGTATACGTAGCATAATATTGTGTTACATATATGAACTATTTCATAGTGGCTAAATTCATAACGCGCATTATGGTATTCACATTGGACTCGCTCTCGGGCAATATCATATGGGCGGGCGGATTTATAGCACGGAATTTGAATGACTCACTGTTTGATGTGGGGGAAAATTTGTTTGTATAATTTTCTTATCTTTTTTATGGGTGTTCGAAAGCGAACCCGCGACCTGTGGATCCGTGACCTCGGATCTTAACGGCTCGGCCGTGGGGCATGTCGTAGTTATGATAATTTATTCGCCGTATGTTAATACAATGTTATAAATAGCCATAATTGCATGAAAACACATCATCGGCAACCCAGGCACATATTATATATTATTTTATTCATTATGTTACAACAAACAAAGTCTATTCTAATATCAAACTAATACAGTAACAAGTTAACTGTTTTTTTTAAATACCTCAGGCTAATTTGTTTGGTTTTGGAAACAAACAACTATAATCTGTTTGTTCGATTTTAGGTAGACCTCATATGGTATGGAAATCGTTGTCTCCCTTACTGTCATGGTTAGAAATATGATTTAAACGGTGTTAGAAAGAGAAAACACCACGCTTAATTTTCAATCATCTAGAAGTAAACCACAAAATAATTCAACTCTACAACTCTATGAAACCAAAGGTTCCGACCGCAATTAGAGAAAAATGTATAAATATTTGTGAATTTTTTATGAATTATTTTATATAGAACGACAAAAAAGCGATGTTTATAATGCATTTGTATAAATTGTGTGTTTTTTTTATAATTAATTTTAGTTAAGGTGAGCCATTTTTAACACATTTTTTTTGTTTTTGCATTAGAAATTTAAATTTATGAAAAATTAAATGTTAGTTTCTAGTAAAAAAATTGAAAGCGTGTTTCATCACTTTTCAATAATAGTTTTTAGTTTTCAGATGCGTTTAGAAATAATCCCTTTATTAGAATTTTATTACAAAACGGAAATAAAAACTGACAGCGTCTTTAAAAAATGTAACGGTCAGTGTGTCAGAGCCCTGAGAGGTTAAGTATTCCAAATCACAACCTACCCACAGAAAAAAGTTACAATTGGATGTCCACAGAACTATGAAAGTACTAGACTAGATGCCCACTTCACCCAATACAAGCCCATCCCATCATCTGGCGGAAGTCGATAGATTAAACGACGTTAGTGCAAGCAATTTATGGCTGTCGGAAAGAAAACATACGGGATGACATTAGAAGTATCTTGACAACAAAATGTACGTCTTACATCCGACTGAAAAAAAACTGTGACAACCGGGTACCTAACCTAGATCGAAGACTTTTTGTTTTGATCGTTTCCATCTTCCATAAAAAAAGCATATAAATTTGATCAAATAATGATAGGTTTTATCAAATTCTCTTTAATGTGGCCGTAAACAATGTGTTCATTCACACTAACTCGCGGATGCGGTAAAGCTTCGTCCACACGGAGGAAACTTACTAATATGAAATATTGTTGAATTATTACAAATCTGGACAAAATAATTCTTTTTAAAAATGGAACTGGAGGCCTATAACGAATGATTTAACAAATTTCACAACAAATTATCAGTAAAGCACAAATATGTTATGAGGAAGTGAGAACACGTTTTCTTCAAAATAATAAATAAAATAGTTTTGCATCTATTTCGTTACATTTATTCGGACAATGGCACCTGTGTGAACACGTGTTCAGATATATTCTACATGACTAATATTTTATTGGGAAATGATCATGCAGTAACATTCTTATATTCATAAAAAAAGGCCGAAGCTCCTAATTTTTCTCCGTGCACACTATCCACACAACGCACATGAGCCGTTTCAAATTTGCAAATAAATAATTTTGAAGTCAAAAGAGTAAAACCAAGTGTATGAATTCAATTGTGACTGCAATAATATATTCGGGTCTTTCCATTAATGTTTAACTATTGCTTGATTATTTACTTATTTTCGCGCTTACCTAGCTACATTTGACACACGCCTCGTCCATCCGGAAGAAGCTATGGTTCATCCTCACTCCCAGAGGTGTGCGACGAATAGGCTAGACAAGTGCGAACAAAAAGGATCCAGCAATAGTTGGACATTAATGTAACGGCCAGAATATTTATTAATAGTCCCAATCGATTTCATACACTTGATTTTGCGCTTTTGATGGCTCAATTAAATATCAAATTTGTTAGTCGGGGATGTGTGTTGTGCATTATGTGGACTGTCTGGACTAACTACAGATATTTTTTCGCTATCGTCACTGCGCTGTCAGTGTGAATGAGCACGATTCTTTAAGCTTTCCTACTCTGTAGCCGTTTTCGCGGTATGGGTAATAAAATATAAGTAGCCAATCTGAAAGACGTAATCGTAAACGTGATTTACTACATAAAGAATATTTTACTGTCGCTGAACGGGCAATTGATGCCGAGATCCGATTAATCGCAAATCGTAAAAAATAATATAAGTTACATTTTCTGGAATATAAGTATTAAAAAACAAAGTGAGGTTCTTGGTTGGATGATTTCTTTTTTTTTAAGAAACGACCCACGGTGCGAAAATTGTAGTACCTATATCGAAGTTCGTAGATGTCGTCGTTATTATAATCTGCATAAGCTATACGTATTTCTTAGTATAAAATAAAGTCGTTATCCGCGTCTGTCTGTTTGTGCCCTTAGTTCTTTTAAACTATCCAACGGATTCTGATGAGGGTTTTTACTATCTGTAGAGAATTTCTTCTGGAAGGTTTATATATATAATACATTTATGGAAAGTAGAGAAAAGTCGATATTTATCCTAGAATTCAAAGCCTCAAATTTTTCTTCAAATCATTCCCAACCCCGAGCAACGCCGGGTAGGCAATGATATAGATATATCACATGATTATGTTTGTAGAAAATTTAAATTGGTAAACCAAATATTATAATTTCTACCGATTTATAACAACTTTTTTTCGTTAACTCCAAAAAAAAGTTATTTTTTAAGATAATATCTATACATTTTTATGCCGAAACGTTAAAAGTAAAACAAAGAAAGCCCCGAAAATTATTTAAAACACGTTTTGTTCTTTTGTTTGATATGTTATTCGCATAAAAAAATCAGTGTATCTTTAAATGCAACTAAAGCATCTGTCGAAAGATTTTTGCTCTATTTCAAACGAGTCGTGTTTTATTAAATATTTTCACCATTTTCGCTTAAGGCGATGCACTACGTCGTGTAATATTTTAAATTGAGCCGCTATCAATAACAACCCTTACGTAGATGGCGATAAGGTTTAAATTCCCGCTTAACACCAACCGCCTGTTTTGATTTATGCAAGAAAAAAACATGACCAAAAAGTGCCTTTTATTTTATTTTGTGGATGTTCAGGCATAAATATTTTTTTTTAAAATTCGATCATTTTATAAATAACTTAATTTGCCACATTATACAATAAAATCATAACCGAAAATGGGTTCGTAAGTAGGAGATTTTGAACTTTAAAGCAGTTTTCATAGGCCTTTACATTATTTTTTTCTGGGCTTATAAAAAGACTTATCTAAAAATTACTCGATTATTTCAAAGGCCAAGATGTATTCTACTCGCAGTATTTAATTAAAGCATCTGAAACGTTTCTAGGCGACCAAATTTTCAAACCAAAAACACATGATTTTCCATTACTACGTATGGCATCGCCTTAATTTATTTATTTATTTTATTAGGTACAATATTTTTTACAATTCAGGTTTTCCAGTAATGTTGGCCTCACTGGGTGGCTTGCCCGTGCTGAGGCCTTCATTTTATAATATGAAATATAAACTACATAATACATTAATTAATATCGTTTTTTTTATATTAGCGCGCCCCCTCTAACAATCGTATTTAAATATCTCTTTTTCAAACCATCTTTGAACGCTTACTACTGGGCCTTAATAATAAATTATCTTTTAATTCTTATCGAAATAAATTTTCGTCTTTTGTACTCCTAACAAGCTTAACTTCTTCGTACCTTTTCTCCTATTTTCCAGACAAATTTCACGAATTTGACGTTCATTTCGAGGCATATTTAGGGGGTTTTTCACTATCTCTGATTATGTTCTGACCAAGCACTAATCCGCGGATTAGTCATTTTTTTGTTTTCACTACATCTGAATAACGCTAACGCTCGGGTTAAAGTTAGATTTGACTAATCAGTGCTCTAACCAGATGTTATGCGCTATTCCTCGAATCAAAGATGGCGTCAAAACATTCCGAGTTTAACAGCTGAGAAGTGAGTCGAATTTTGTAGAATGAATTTGAATGCTTGTGTGATCCATCCTGAATTATTTGATTGTGTTCAAAATAAGAAACAATGTATTAATTCGACACGAATCTATCTAAAATGACCTGATAATCAACATAACATAACCAAAAAATGCACACTTCGCGGTGTGCGGACTGTGACGCATGACAGCCGTGGCAGTAGATGGAGAAACAGCAAACATTTTGCGATGTTGCCAGACTATTTCGAGTGTTATTCTATCCGGCAGCTCGAAACAATGGTGAAACGGTCGCCGTTGAATAACGAAGTTATTCTGAACTTTAAAGCCAGCCAACGGATAGCTATTCAGATATTTAGCCCGACATAGTGAAATACCCCCTTAATCGCATTCCTCCTCAATGTCAAGTTCTCGTCTTAATATAGGTATTTTTCTAGCAACGATTTGTCAGGAAAACGGCGCTATACAAATATGGTTCAAGTTTAGCAATAAAATAAACTTAAACTTAATAATAAAATTAAAAATGGTTAATTCGTAAATTATAACAAAAATATTGTGTAACCAATAATTTGGCCACCCACTGTACCATGAGTTTGCATGACAAAGCATTGTGTAGTCTTCAATACCATGAAGACAATGAACAAAAACAAGTACTATTTGAAATAAAATCAGCGCACACGTTCACGTGATGACGTTTGTAATTGTCTTTATCAAAGTAAACGTTAAAAAAATCATTAAAATTAATAAGGACGATAATGAGTTAAATGATTGATATTCGAAAACTAATAAACAAAAATGTGTGTCGGTTTTAAATTTCGAAAAAGCATTTGATCACCGTGAAATGGTCAGCGACCCGATAATTTGAATGAATATACAACGTCATTGTCAATTCAATGCGATAATTTCAATTTACCATGACAATGGGTGTTGTACGAGCGAGTTTTGCCGGACATAAAGGGGAAAATATCAAAGAGAAATGTACAAACCATTGGCATGGGATACGCAATATTAGCCTGCACCATAAACCAAACTTCCCACACCATAATATATAGTCGGACAAGAATATTAACAAAACTAAATCAAGTTTCGGCCAATTGATTTCCCACTCTACAGCCATCCACACTATATTAAAACCTTAAAACACACGTTTATCTATTTTAAAATGTCTTTGAAAACTTTTTTTGACCCGGAAACTGGAGTCGACAACCCTTCCAACGTTGCCATATGCCCATCGTGTAGGACTGACATTTATTTGGTGTATTAAATGCTGTAAATGTTTAAATATTATAATGTTATCCATTTTCAGAAAAAAAATCGTGAAGTTGTTAGAGTGCATTGTCTCGACAACGAGTCTATCTGCCGAGTTGCAGCTCGATCGGATGTTGGAAAGTGAGTTAATTTACACTTCCAAGATTGCATTTCATTCATTCATTTAATCAAGAAAACAAAATCGAAATTCAAATGGTAGAATTAACTTAATTGACAACAGTATGGGTCGGGTAACATACCCCAAATATATTTACACAGTAGAAGATAACATTACCCGCTAGTTAAATAATTTTATCACAATACTTATAGGTGATGCGGAGATTTTTATTTGTTTTATGGTTCGAGAAAATATGGTAATACGAGTTTAAAAATAATTTATTAAGACCTCAGCTCCGTGGCGAAGCCAAAAAGTACCTAAAGCTAGCTTTTTATAATTATATTTATTTAAAAATCTTTTAAAGTGCATACTTTATAATTTATAACCTACGTATATTTATTACATATTTTAATAACATATAACCTACATATATGTTTATATGTAATAATGAGACATATCTTAATATATATTGAAGTGAAACTTCTTTACGTGCGTCATGCATTTTCGAGGACCGGAGTAAAACCGACTCTCATGACCGTCACGAAAAACCGTGATCATTTGGTGCCCACCGAATACCCCCACCACTGGAGCGGTGGTGGTGATACGGGACCCCCACCACCGCTCACCGTTCACTGTCGCTCTCTCACCGTAGTCGCTTACTGAGGTGAGGAGCCACTGACGAACGTTCTCTCTCGCTCTTCTCTCTTTTCCTCTCTCTCTAGCCAACGACGCCACGCCAGGCATCAGCTGCTTGCTTCGTGTACTGCGCGGTGAGTGTAATACGAGTGAAATAAGTAATTGATTGTGGTTTATTCGATTTGGAACAGAGTTTTAGAGTCAAAAATGAGTAGTGACGAGATAGAAGTGAGAAAAAAGAGAGAATGAAATGAAAAGAGAGAGAGAAGAATACTAAAAGTTTCACTTCCGTCGTGCGTAGGCTTGCCACACACTGTATTTTTTTTTTAATTGTCACCATACAGGAGGACCTGAGGAAAATATTTTCTATTAGAGGGATATCTCATATTTGGAGATGACATAGGCCCTGCGTCAACATTGTCATATCTAAATAGTTACTGAACTAAAATTAAAATGCAGTATTTTGGGTAATAAATTACTAAAAACACTGATAAATGTTTGTTTTGAGAATCAGATCTGAGAAATTACAACTCCCGTGTCGGCTTCTCTTTGCTGACGAATAACCATCTACCAAACCTTAACTATTAATGAAAATAAAATAAAACAACCAAAATTGAAAGCCGAATTCAAAATACGACCATCATGATGATAATGTAGAAATACCCGTGGGTAGGTTGAAATAAGAATAATTCTGGTCACGTTTCATGCGAATGCCACTCCATTCATAGAAACATGAAAAATATAATGACTACTGAATTCGGAGCGGTATCATCCAAGCATTCACCATGTACTGATATTGGCTGAAACAGAGCCATTGGCAAGGCTGGTTTAACTCACAATAGGCATTCCGACCTCAGAGTTATTACTACTGAGACCATTGGAAGGGTGGGCATCTTTTAACCACTCCGTTGCCAACCAGGGTACCTACCCAAAACTACTCCTGTAATCCTCCGTGTATAAATATTAGTTATTATATTTGTGGTATTTTCTGTGTTTCTATAAAACCTATAAACACATAAATTACCATTAAAAAATAAAGTACCTACTACGTTACAATGGATTTTTATTAACATGTAGCAATTATTCCTTGCCGCAAATAATATTTCTGGCGCGCTGAACCTCGCCACAGTAAAGTTGTTTCCGCCATTGTACGTGCACAGTGCTGCCTCGTGAGTAATGTGTGCCATCCCATTCGCTCGCGCTATTACCAAAGCTGCGTGAGGGGTACGGTCGCCTGGTAAACCCCAGCCGTTAGCCGTTTCGTCGATGAATGAATAGGTTTTATTTTAATAAAAATAACAATATTACTACATAATTATTTCACGAAAACACGTAAACCTGTACGCCATAAAAGTAGTTTGCAATTAAATTTGTGAATAAATGAAAAAAAATTAAATGAACATGATAAAAATGCATGAGGTGATAAGAGTCACCCCTCATGGGAAACTAAGTTTAAGTTTGCATATTGGCGTGCCGATGGTTAATGCGGTTTTTATTCCAAACCTAACCAGTTGAACAATGCCAGGGGCGAAAGCAGCAGGGCATTAGGCCAAATACTGTTAATTAAAATATAAATCAATTACTTCAATGGGGACCGTGATTTGGATACCTTTTAACTAGTACAGTTAAGATAATCAGGCAAATGGAACCCTGGAAACGCATGTATTTTGTACAAACATGCTAACTGGTTTTTCGTCGCTGTACCGAAACCAGTTGGCGGGTTGCCGTAAAAAAAATTATTGTGTTTCGTTAAAAAATGTTTTCATTTTCTTTAAATTCCTTCTTTCACTCACTCTCTTCAAAAACGGAATTTAAAAATGAATTCCCAAACAAGTCGAAAAGCAGACAAATAAGCCATTACGCAAGTTACTCAACCGAGTTAGAATTGGGTTCTTTGAGCACAGCCACTATCATTAAAGGAAATGATACGCACAGCAAGTAAAATTATAATATAACGTAGGCAGTTAGATTTGGCAGTATTATTACGTTTATTAGCAGTGTTTAGAACGCGAATTGGTTCCGACCTCGCAACCCGTGTACGAGCGCGTAGGTAGCAACTAGCGAGCAGTGGCGGTTTTCTCTATTGACCGAATGTGCTCTGCAGTGAACTCCAAGAAGTAAAGTAACGGTTCGGCGAAAGGTACCTATCAAAGGTACACCAGTAGCGTCATTGAGCACGTGACATCATTCGTAATAGCCAGATTCAATTAAAAAAATATTTATGTGCTCTTCGAATGAAAGCGAAGAAAAATAAAAGTATTATTGCATGCACTCATCATTTTTTTGGCTTTATTGAAATCAAGCTAATTTAACAAAAACAACAACAATTTTAAACAGTTTTTTAACAACTAAATAAATAACACCCCCTCCTCCACGTGCACAAAAGAACACATTTTATACAGCAATGAGTAAATAAACTTTATCCCGAAAAAATGTTTTTTTAGTTTATTTTTTCCAGCATTTCCACAATTATTAGGATTAGCACATTTAGCAAAAAAATGAACCGCCACTGCTACTGGGTAGCAACTAGCGAGTAACTCGGCGCAGGCACATTGTCAGAATCATAATACAAAGGTTCCTCTCTATTCTATGGTCAGAACGCCGCAGCCAGAGGCGCCCGACTGCGAAAGCATTAGGGGGACAATAAAAAACAGGAATTTGGCGTTAAGAACCTAAGCCTGTTTGTATATTGCCATGTAAATTTGAATTACGCGAATACCCACGTAAGTGGAAGTAATAGTTAGAGTGAGAATTGCGTAGTTACCCATTCGGTGTTTTGGGAGACGCACTCGGATCGGTACTGAAGAGTTTGGGGGAAGAGAGAATTGAATGAGGTCTTGGTAGCCACAAAGTGTTTGCTTTCTTCGATAATTATTATTTTCATGCAACTGAAAAAACTTGTTAATACTCCGGGAAAAAAACATTATGAAAGTATTAATTGTGTAGACAGTCCGACAAATAAATTAATATAGAAAAAATCTATAATTCTATCATTTTTAAATTAGTTTTTTCTACACTTGTTACTTTTATTGAGATTATCTGTTTTTTACTATTTTATTTGTTGGGCCGATTTGTTACATCGCATTATAAAATAGTTTTTTTCTTATTGTAACCTGTAATTCCAACAGTGTAAAATTTAATTTTGATTCTCTGATAATACAAGAAGAAAAGAATAAATATGTTGCAATGGGGTATTTTTAATTTTCATTTGAATACGAATAAAAATGAGTGGAGGATTTTAAGTTTATTTTTCTGATCATGATTATCGCACTAAAAATATGTCATTTTCAATTATAATAATTGATTTCAAAAACTATCCAAAACCGCACAGTCGGAAATGGTTCCAACTGGATACAACATCATTATGAGATAGAAAACGTAAGTGCCTGTCCCTTACGACGGCTGTCACCAACGTTGCCCGGCGTGAGATAAACGCCGCCATATTCAAGAATAAAATCGAACATGTCGTTGTTTGGCGACAGATTGTCGTAGAAAATGTATTCATTAACCTAAATATAAAATTAAAATATTAGAATTGACGTAATTGTAAACATAATTTTTACGAGATTAAACATGCATTAAAACATTCTATTATTAAAGGTAGCCTATACTTAGGTATCGATTTTGGTTACAAAATACATTCGGAGTAGCTCTTTAAAACCATAGTCTAAACAATACTATATTCCAGAAATGTCTCGGAACATTAATTGCCATAAAATATAAGTGTAACCCTTTCTCGCCATTACTCTCCTCCTACACACGGACGGAACAGGGCGGAATAGAGCGGAATAGCCCGAAGAAGCCCCAGGGGTCCATAAATATGCGGGGAAATACGGAGCGCCCCTCTCGCGGCAAAACGGGAAGAGAAATCAATTGTATAAATTTTGTCGCACGATATAAGTCTCTGGAGAAGAGATGAACATTAGAATTCGCTAAATAAAAAATGAGGCAGAATATAAACTACAGTTTTTTTTAACAAATACTCTTCGGGTATCTTTTGAAGACAAAAGAAAGAATTGAATGGCTGATCAAAGTTTCAAATTGACATCAACGCAATAGCCGATTATCAATCTCTCTCCACGCATTCGGGGTATAAAATTATGAACCTAATAATAATAATAATATTTGGATGACTTGTATAGCGCCGTTTTTGTGCAAAAACACCTCAAGGGCGCTGTACAAACTTATAATACATTTCTACAGTGATCTATGTTATTACTTAACTATTTATGGAGAAAATATCCAGTACAATACTTACCAGGTAGGTCACTTGAGATTAACACTTAATTAACATTATCTAATTGTTTATTGGCGAAATTTAGATACAGGATTTAAGACTTAATTGAAAAATGGAATATAACTGGTTTTTCTCTTAGGATTGGTATATTTAATTTAAGGGTACGACAGCTTAAAAAGGTAAGTTTTTAGCTTAGACCTGAATTCTGTTGGACTTGTTATGGATCTTAGTTCCGGAGGGAGTTTATTCCAAGCCTTCGGCCCAGATACTCCGAAAGCGCGATCACCAAACTTAGTATTTGGCTTGCGCTTAGGTTCTATCAGTCTGCCTACAGCTGATGATGTTGCTGATCTAAGAGTTGACTGCCTCAGACCAGTGTTTTCCGGGACGCATAGTTCAGAGATGTAGGGTGGGGCCATTTCATTGATGGATTTAAACACCATCCAGCACAGTTTGTACTGGATTCTTTCAGGGCACTTGAGCCAGTGAAGGTTACGAACGTGTTCTGAAATGTGCGAATATTTTGAAACCCCGGTTATGAGCCGTGCTGCTGCATTAAACACTGATTGAAGTTTGTCAATTTGATATTTTGGAAGGCTGGCATAAATGCCGTTGCAGTAATCGAGACGTGAGACTACGTAAGAGTTGATAAGTAGTTTTGTTGCTTCTGAAGGAAGGTTTCTTCGGACAGACTTGAGTTGTCTTAGGTGAAAAAAACCGGTGCTTACATTCCTATTTATTTGACTTTTAAACGAAAAGTCTGAATCTAAATTGACACCGAGAAGTTTGACTGTTGTTTTTGGGATGATATCGCTGCCGGAAATAGTAAAAGGTAATTAACAAGAGGTGAACCTAATTTGACTGATTGAAGTGACCATTCACACATCGTAGAAAATACAACATGAATGGCAGAAAATAAACAGATTTGGGAAAGCTATACTGAAAAGAATATGGATTATTGGTGCAAAACCCATTGAACTAGATACCGGAAAGAAAGGCGCAATAGGAAGACCGCAGACGAGACAGACCTGTGAATATAGCAGACTACATACATAGTACTTTATCGCTAGCCTGAATCCTTCACAAAATCAGTTCGAATTCAAAGCAAATTAAAATTCATTGAACCAGAGTTCACGCAGGACTAACGAACAGACAACCGAAATTATTTGACTATAATAATTATAGGTACTAAAAAATAATATAAATCATTAATAAGTACATATTACGTTTAGTTTTAATGACATTGTGCACCTAACTGATGCAACTAATTTCAAATAAATTTCTAGAGGCATAAAAACGAAACTAAGCCCGTCGTCCCACTGGCTACTACTGGCACTGGTTACCGAGGCAGTGGGACAATGGGCTAAATCAAAACAAACTAACTGACGGTATGATATTTTAGAAATTTACCTTATGAATTTGATAAAAAATATATCCCAACCTCCTTGCCTATAACCGTAGTAACGATATAGGTACCTACATGAATGACAAAGATAGGTCATTTAAAAATTATATTGGTTTTGCTCTAGGACAGCAGCAATGTCTTTTGTCGCAACTATTACGTAAATTCTTAAGACAGAATTTCACGAAAATCTTTAAGTCTTTGTATAGAATTGTATGATGTAAGCGATGAGAGTAAAACAAATTCGTTTTGTTTTCCTTGAAAAGTTCTTTTTCCCCCATCATTCAGTTCTATTCTCTTATTCACCACCTGTCCGGGAGATGACGTTGAAATGTTAGGTTACCATGTGTGTCACTTTGTCATATTATAAAGTGTACCTATTGCTTTTATCTTCGTTATTCTGAAAATTCTTGATGTTTTAGATGAATATACACGATAAAACAGAACAAAGAAAAAACATAACAGTGAAAAAAATAAACAAAAATTATTGAACACAATATTAGCGATTCTTAAACGAAAATTTAAAACAGAAAAATCACATTAAGATACGGCCACATCTAGGACCTTAACGTCGTAATAACGAATACGATTTTTTTCAATAAATTAGCCACATTTTATATCAGTATGTTTTCTCCGTGTACATTATACACTCTAACTATTTGAGTATAAGAGGAAAGTTGAACATGGGCACAATACTAGGTTCACAAAGAATGAAGGCATGCTTGTACCTTAACATAATAATAAATACGGACAGCGAACCCTTGAGTATAATGTGCCTAAAATATATAATATGCTACCTGGTAATATTAAGAAATGCGAATTTCCAAATAGAGTCAGATATTTGCTGAAAACATGGCTACTAGGTAGAAATAATTTGTATTAGGCGATTTAATGTGTAAGTTTATTGTTATTGTATAAATTAAGGTCTAAGTTGTAATCTATAAAAAGTTGTAATAAAAATCCTGTTTGACAAACTACTTAACTGTAGTTTAACGGGATATATATGAAATAAATAAAAATAAAAATAAAAACCACCGAATCTCTCCTTATACATCTTATAAATCCGAATTCGAATTCGATAGCTAATTTAATTAATTAATTATTAGATTATATCGAGATAGGAAAAGAAGTTTTATTTTTCATTGTTCTGTTCATTCCGGTTACCGTACATAACATGTCAATGAAAATGTTCGCAAGATGCAGCGCAGACCAAATTAATGGTCCACAATCCCTCCCCTGGGAAATACTTACCTGTTTAACTTATTAATGGCATTATCCCCCAAGGCCTAAGGCTACGGATTCATCTATCGTCAGATTACAAGGGCAAGCTTAGCCATAGGGCAACGTTCGGACGAATGTATAGTACGAAGATTTTTTTAAATCTATTACTATTTATTTTCAGTACAATTGGGTAAACCGGATTTTCAATTCGTGTTTTCATTTAACATCTTCCAAAATTTACAAATTTACGTTGGAGTACGTAGGTACAGGTAAAATATAACCTGAATGCATTAAATAAATGACACCACCTTTTACAATAAAACCAAATATTGATAATAATAAAAACAATTGAATAATTTGTACAGCGCCGTATTTGTGAAAAATAACCTCAAGGGCGATGAACAATTTTTTACGAGTTTCTAGGGTGTCATTTTTTAAATTCCGCTGCTATGTACTAGATCACAAGGCTGTGACACTGAATTAAATCGGCCTCCTAACTTGTACGAGAACCTCCAAACAGTGTATTTTATTTTTTATTTTTTTTAATTAATAAAAAAATTTAAGATGTTTTAATAAATAATAATAAATTGAAAAAAAACCAAAAATTTTTTTTTTGTAAAATACCACACAAGTTAGAAGGCTGCTTTGAATGAGTGTTACGGCCTTGTGATCTGGGAGGGTTTGATTACAGCCAAGGACCATGGAGGAAAAGGATTGCACTTAGGGAAGCATGACTCCAAAGAGGACAGGAATAAATTATTGTGAAAGATCAGTAAATCACCAAAAGTAACGTGGGTATTGAATTTTTATTTATTTATTGCTTTAAACTAAATATCGTAACCTAAATATTAGGACTTTCTAAGTTTTTTTCTGTTATTTAATATGTTGTAGGTATGAAAAAAATCACAGTGTATCTTTAAATGCAACTTAAGCATTTGTCTGGAGATTTTTGTTTTTTTTCAAACGAGTCGTGTTTTACTAAATATTTTCACCATTTTCGCTTAATTATTATCGTCGTTTAACATTAGCGCGCTCCCTCTAACATTCGTATTTACATATCTCCCTTTCAAACCATCTGTGAACGCTTACTACCGAGCCTTAAGAGCCAGTCCCGGAAGGAAGGTCCAATCTTCATAAAAACAAAAACAAAAAAACTTTGAAATTGACTACGAGCCGGCCCAAGAGATGGGTGCTGAGTGTACACCCCAAATGAAATATAATATTGCGTACTGGATTTTTTTCCTATTAATAGATACTAATTCGAGCAGTGACATTTAGCACATCATGCGATAAGGCAAGCACGAACCGCGTCTCCGGGAAATTCCGTAGCTAAGAGCAAGCCTACCTAACTAACTTAAGGCGATGCACTACGTCGTTTAATATTTTAAATTGAGCCGCTATCAATAACAACCCCGTAGATGGCGATAAGGTTTAAATTCCCGCTTAACACCATCCGCCTGTTTTGATTTATACAAGAAAAAAACATGGCCAAAAAGTGCCTTTTATTTTATTTTGTGGATGTTCAGGCATAAATATTAAATTTTTTTTCGATCATTTTATAAATGACTTAATTTGCCACATTATACAATAAAATCATAACCGAAAATGGGTTCGTAAGTAGGGGATTTTGAACTTTAAAGTACTTTTCATAGGCCTTATACATTATTTTTTTCTGGGCTTATAAAAAAACTTATCTAAAAAATACTCGATTATTTCAAAGGCCAAGATGTATTCTACTCGCAGTATTTAATTAAAGCATCTGAAACATTTCTAGGCGACCAAATTTTCAAACCAAAAACACATGATTTTGCATTACTACGTATGGCATCGCCTTAAAGCGTGTGCCCACGCTCGTTCATGCTCGATGGTTTTATGCTCATTCGAATATGTCTCAACGTGTGTAAGTTCTCACTCGACGCTTTATTGTGATATCAAGCGAACAGCTCGATGCGACAAAGATTCAAGGGCTGCAATTATTGCTCGATGTTCGACAGAAATTTACGATTTGACTGAGCATCTTGGCGGTATACCTATTGGTACGTATGCATTTGCGAACCGAGCCACGAATTACGGGAAAGGAACGAAGCAACTGCCAGCGGCGTATCGCGCCATTTGCGGTTTCTTAGTTTCTTTCCAATAAGTTGAGGTTCAGTTGAGTGCATTTCGGCTCGCGTATGTATACGTAGCATGCATACGGCGTCTTGTGTCGAGAAGATCGAGCGTGTTGACGCAACGAAGAGCATGGTTCCAAGTCAACACGATCGATTGAGCCAAACCGTCGAGCATGAACATAGTACACAGCTTTAAGGCGATGCACTACGTCGTGTAATATTTTAAATTGAGCCGCTATCAATAACAACCCTTACGTAGATGGCGATAAGGTTTAAATTCCCGCTTAATACCATCGGCCTGTTTTGATTTATGCAAGAAAAAAACATGGCCAAAAAGTGCCTTTTATTTTATTTTGTGCATAAACATTTAAAAAATTTTCGATCATTTTATAAATAACTTAATTTGCCACATTATACAGTAAAATAATAACCGAAAATGCGTTCGTAAGTAGAAGATTTTGAACTTTAAAGTAGTTTTCATAGGCCTTTACATTATTTTTTTTTGGGCTTATAAAAAGACTTATCTAAAAAATACTCGATTATTTCAAAGGCCAAGATGTATTCTACTCGCAGTATTTTATTACAAAGCCATTTCAATCAACAAATCTGAATGGTTGTCTTTCACCATGGTGATACTGAGAGTATCTTCCACTCTGGAATGTGACTCAAATGTACATTATATTATTTTAAATAAGTAAATTGTGAAATAACACAAATTATGGTGACATTTCGCAAAACTGGCGCTAGATAACTATCAAATTTATTATTTAAATTACCATTTCTTTGTATAAATATATTTGTAAAAATAACACGAGAGCTTGGAAAACAAAAACCTAACAGCACAAAAACAATGCGTACTTTATTAAAAACTATTTGTGTTAATAAAATAATCTCGAATACAGCGAGATCTAAATTAAATCGATCTGTGTAGCAATAATATTTTGATGATATATTAAACCAGAATAAATTCTGTAATAGTTGTCAATTAGTCTCACCAGCCAGTGGCATTAATTATTATTGATGTTTAATGAATTGCACGACTCTTGGCATTTTAGAGCAAATAAATTATTTTAAAAAATTAATTGGCTTCATTAATAAATAAACAATAATCGTATTGCAACTTAGTGGACTAAGTGTGAAGCCGTTCGACATTAGAATTTATATGGCATGTAATTAATGTAATTTGTATGTTGCGTTCCGGTTGTAGCCTGTGGTGCAACATACACCAGGTGGTTCCTTCACAAATAAATATCTAATAAACATAGATGTTATAAGCTGATAACATCTATGTTTATTAGATATTTATGTGGCTCCGATCAAGTGGAGTCCATATACCTCACAGCTAGAATCCCTAATCTAGTATTAGTCGACTGGCGAATGTCGATGGTTTATTATATACGAATTCAAGATTTACCAAGATCCAAGAACAACACTGGAAAGTTTGGTTTAAGGCGATGCACTACGTAGTGTAATATTTTAAATCGAGCCGATATCAATAACAGGCCTTACGTAGATGGCGATAAGGTTTAAATTCCCGCTTAACACCATCCGCCTGTTTTGATTGAAGAAAAAAACATGGCCAAAAAGTGAATTTTATTTTATTTTGTGGATGTTCAGTGGATGTTTTATAAATAACTTAATTTTCCACATTATACAATAAAATCATAGCCGAACATGGGTTCGTAAGTAGGAGATTTTGAACTTTAAAGCAGTTTTCATAGGCCTTATACATTATTTTTTTCTGGGCTTATTAAAAGACTTATCTAAAAAATACTCGATTATTTCAAAGGCCAAGATGTATTCTACTCGCAGTATTTAATTAAAGCATATGAAACATTTCTAGGCTACCAAATTTTCAAACCAAACACATATGATTTTGCATTACTACGTAAGGCATCGCCTTAAATGCAATCGCTTCAAACATCAGGGCAGCATACTCGCTGCGTCATGTCAGACATATAACCGAACCAGTTAATGCTTCCCTGTGTACACCACGCACCTCTATACAACAAATTCCCGTGTGTAATGGGCCCGACAACTATATTATGATGTAGACGGCCTTCGTGGTAGAGGGAGCACTATGTCACCAGCAATACGGAGCTCGCGGGTTCGAATCTTGGCGTGCGCAAGTAAATTTTATTTGATTGAATGATGTTATTTCACAATTTAATCATTAAAAATAATATAGAGTGAAAGATATATATTTATATACTCTCAGTATCGCCCTGGTGTAAGACTACCATTCAAAATTGAAAAGTTGCATGAAATGACTTTAGACGTATTTATAGTCTTACTGGTTCCAGGCGGTTGAGAGCAATTGGAACTCTTGTGCGGTATTCACATAAAAAAATATACCTCTATGGTTATAAACTTAATATTGTGTGAAGTAATAGTCTTTTTAAATACATCTATTTGAATTTAACTTTTGTTTTCGGTAATGAATTAATGCAAATCTTGAAAGCGGAAATTAATCAACTTCCCGACATCCGATCGAGCTGACACTCGGCAGATAGACTTTATCCAATTTTGCACTTTGACGGCATTTTATCCAATTTTGATGGCACTTGCATTTAAAAAAAATGTATGACTTTATAAATACCAATTTACAGCAGTTAATATAGGAAATAAATGTCGGTACTAACCATATTAATACAGTATCCATATACAGGGTTTTCCAATAAGAGGTGTTATTTTGAATAGTCCGCTATTTCGGTAGATGTTACTTTTGAAGTTGTCATTTTTTGTCATTTGACAAGTAGAAACTACGCCATTAATAAAAATGGAACGATACACGCTTCAACAACGCATTGAAATTATTAAAATTCACTTGAGTGAATCAAATGCAAATCATCTTGAGTGGTGAGGCCCATTTCCACCTCGGTGGCTTCGTCAACAAGCAAAATTGTCGCATCTGGGGCTCGGAAAACCCAAGAGTTATTGTTGAAAAGCCTATCTATCCTCAACGTGTGACTGTTTGGTGCGGTTTATGGTCCGGCGGAGTCATTGGACCTTACTTTTTCGAAAATGAGGCTGGAGCAACAGTTACGGTGAATGGATTGCGCTATCGAGAGATGATTAATGATTTTCTATGGCTGGAATTGGATGGTATTGATCTGGAAAACGTTTGCTTTCAACAAGACGGCGCTACGTGCCACACAAGCAACGAAGCCATTGATCTTTTACGATTGAATATCAAAATAACACCTCTTATTGGAAAACCCTGTATTTGGCAAAGGTGTTAGCGTTGTTGACTCCAGTCGGTGGGGAGAAAGGTTTAATCCTCAATCAAACCAAAAAAGTTTTAAAAGAAAAAAGTTCACAGCTAAGAGCTAGTCCCTGGGGAGGAAGGTTCAATCCTGAGTAAACCCAAAAAAACTTGTGTTTTGTTTTTTACGAGTTGTTTTTTTTTTTCGCACTTTTGTTCACACTTTTGGCATTGCAAAGGCATTGTGATGTATTTAATATCAACGCTTTATAATAAAGCAAGGCGGAAACGTTGTCAAGGGCGGCTACCAGGTACAGTTATAGAGAGCTTCAAACGTATCCGAGTCCCAACATTGGCACAAAAGCTCAAACTAAAACAACTCGACAAAATACCGCAAGTACAACAAAATACTAGAGGCCTCAAAGAACAATGGAC
The DNA here is from genome assembly GCA_026573805.1 of Hesperophylax magnus. Taxonomy (NCBI): domain Eukaryota; kingdom Metazoa; phylum Arthropoda; class Insecta; order Trichoptera; family Limnephilidae; genus Hesperophylax; species Hesperophylax magnus. Next base: position 15,640,493 of record JAIUSX010000025.1, read on the forward strand.
TAAATAAAATAATTCAACAATTTCTTTGACCTTAAATAAAACTACCTATTCGTCAATTTCAATCGAATTTTCTTGTATGAAATCAAATAATAAGTTTGAAACATTATGTACTTTAAATGTTGCTGGAAGCAGTTAGGACTCCTGTGCAGTATTCTTGTTTTTTTTAAATGCGTATGTGTGAATATAGTATCTATTCGTAGTCAACTCTGGTAGTGAAACCTATAATAGATACCTTGAACGATAAAAACAAAAAAATGTATTGTACTTGAAAACATTTATATTTTAACAGAAGAGTTCGTCCAGCGACATTCTGAAGGAAATGAGACGTTTCCGGAAAAAATCTAAATAACCCGTTTCCTCAAAAGTAAAAAAAATCGACGTCATGATCATCGAGTGCGAATTAGGTCATATGCACGGCAAGCCGATCAGTTGCGTACATATTTACACACGGATCAGGTCGTGACCTGTCCGTCGCAGGAATTTCCGCCTAGCAGATCCGTGTGTGAATTCTTCATAAAGGGATCGTACCTACCGAATGTGCAATAGGAAGCCTAATAACAAATTAAGACCAGGGCCTCGATTCTCGACAAAGTCAATCCACACGAACAACGAGTCGTTCGACCCACTCGTTGTTCGAGTGGAACGACTTGTGACGTTTGGCGTATGTAAGTACGTACCTTCGACGAGACTCAGGAATAAGAATGTCGAGCAATGCATGTACTTTCGACGGCGATTCCGAGCAGCATGGATTGGAGAATCGATACCCAGGAGAAAAGGTACATTATCTAAGGATGTTACAATCGGAGGTGACTCACAGCCCGTAGCTGAGTAAAACAAAAAGGGAAAATATTCCAGAACCCAACCGAAAATGCTCCCTTCACATGAGGAAAGTTTTCCGAACAGTCGTTAATCTCATAATGTTGCTTTATAGCTGCCATTACGTTTCGGGATAAGTAGTATAGAGTAACATTGACGCACCGTAACATATAATCCTGCTTTGTTCAGACTTGTTTTAATTGTCATTTTCACGTATCGTGATACGTGTTAGACCAATATTATAACAACCTTACGCACATTGTAAGCAAGTCTGTCAATTGCGTATGTTATCTCAGTTGTATTCAGAATTCAGCGGCGTATTTTTGCCAAGAATTAGGTACAATGAGCTCATAAATGATGCATTGCGCGTTGGGCCTGTCGAATCCCGCTCTTTATCTGTAGTCGATACCTGTAGTCAAATATATAAATGGTTCGCAATCAATGGATAAAGGTAAATATATGGGTTACGAAGTTACCGTATGAGGCAAGAATAATTGATCGGAGTTGATGGTAGTCACGAATTCGTTTGCTTTTCGCAATAATTGTAATGTTTGAAGCTAGATAAACGTACCTATTTATACTAGAAACCTACCTCATCATGGACGGACTCGGGAGTTTAACTTCTAAATCGCTTTTCACTAAGCCTATTTGACCGATCGCCCTCTTTGATAATGAATGATGACGCATCTACTTAAGGCGACAAAAGACCCTAATAACGTGGGTTTGCTCGACGCTCACATTATGACAAATTACTAGAATCTCCATTTTTTCTAGTGGGATCAGATAACGATTAATAAAAACAGGACCTAACCATTCAAATATTTTATTTAAGGCGATGCACTACGTCGTGTAATATTTTAAATTGAGCCGCTATCAATAACAACCCTTACGTAGATGGCGATAAGGTTTAAATTCCCGCTTAACACCATCCGCCTGATTTGATTTACGCAAGAAAAAAACATGGCCAAAAAGTGTCTTTTATTTTATTTTGTGGATGTTCAGGCATAAATATTTAATTTTTTTTCGATCATTTTATAAATAACTTAATTTTCCACATTATGCAATAAAATCATAACCGAAAATGGTTTCGTAAGTAGGAGATTTTGAACTTTAAAGCAGTTTTCATAGGCTTTTACATTATTTTTTTCTGGGCTTATAAAAAGTTTATCTAAAAAATACTCGATTATTTCAAAGGCCAAGATGTATTCTACTCGCAGTATTTAATAAAGCATCTGAAAAATTTCTAGGCGACCAAATTTTCAAACCAAAAACACATGATTTTACATTACTACGTATGGCATCGCCTTAAAACGGTTTGAAAAATTTATAAAACGTCTTTCAACTATAAAATTAGCGGTGAACACCAGATTTTATTTTTCTAGACGATGAATTAGGTAGTAACTTCCCAAGTGATCCCTTTAGAAACATTTTTGATTTTAGTAATACGTTCAGAAATAAGTCTAATAAACGCCACTGAAAGATTTATTTTCTAGGCCTGCTAAGGCAAAGTCGACCGTAGGTCCGTCCATTACGCCGGGCCCACGCCGAATATCGTTTTCACGCGACTAAAAGCAGCATTTTTTCGGATAATATAAAATGACGAAATTTTTATGAATATGTGTTCCGACAACTCGATAAAAAATTCGTGTTTCACTGAAAGTTTATTAGGAAACCTATCAATTCATTCCTTAAAGGCCTGCAATCCAGTTTTATATCGCATTACGAATAATTTGAAGATATTTACAATAAATTAGCAATATTTCATATGAGTAAGTTTTCTCCGTGAACATCTTTGGGGAAGCCATGTGAAGGGTCTTTTGAGGAAAGAAAATAGTAACCATGGGTCCTTCACTGGATCAAGTGCCCTGAAAGAAAGAAAAAAACACCGCTGGATGGTATTCCAAATCCTTCAATGAAATGGTCTCACCCTACATCTCTGATCTGAAGGCAACTCTTAGATCAGCAACATCATCAGGAAGCAGGTTGATGGAACCTAAGCACAAGCCAAATACTGAGTATGGAAATCGTGCTTTTGGAATATACTCCCCCCAGAACTAAGATGCATAACAAGCCCAACAGAATTTAGGTCCAAACCAAAAACTTACCTTTTTAGGCCTCATACCCTTAAATTAAATAAACTTATCTTAGAGTACCATTTTTTTATTTCCCATAGTATATCCTAATCACACTTTTCTTTACATTACACCTCAATCTGTCTATTACCGATGGACGAATCACATTTATGAAGATTAATTCTAATCAAATCCTTGTAAAGCCCATCTTAAATTTGCATGTTCACATTCACTAAAGAACACATATATATGATTAAAATAAATACCAGGATTCCAATAACACGTTTTACAACTGAATTAATTTATTTTTTTTGATACATAAGAAATATTTTTATAAAAAATTCTTTGGTAATGTGAACCTCACTGGGTGCTTTACCGGTGCTAAGGCCCACATTTTACAATTCTATTAAGAATGTAAATAAATGTAGGGAGGCGAGTTTGGGTACCGCAGCTCCGGGAACCATTTATTGGATAACCAACACCTCTGCCATGGTCACCACAAGTGGTTCGCTGAGTTTGTTGATTTAGCAGGAGTGCCCGGGTACACCGGGTGAGGTGCGTTCAGGGTGCGTCTGTCCACCAGCTGCGTGGGCGTGCCAGATCGGGAGAGGCTGGTTTGGGGAGACCCTCTGACCTCTCTAACTGGTCTCTCGATCCATCATCCATTGCGCTGCAGTAAGGGGAATATGTTCGTATATCCGTCACTCCTGGACACACCGACCCCTAGATTCCTACCCAGACCTCATACATTTTACCTTCACAAAACTTCCTCTCCTTTCTTTCTTTAAAAAATACCCTCCACACAGCATCCTAAAAGATGACATATGCTCTGAGGAAAAATATTTTCTCCAGTGCCTCATGTTGGTGTAAAAAATATTTTCTTTAGTGCCTCACGTTGGTGTAAAAAATACTTTCTTCAGTGCCTCATGTTGGTGTAAAAAATATTTTCTTCAGTGCCTCATGTTGGTGTAAAAAATATTTTCTTCAGTGCCTCATGTTGGTGTAAAAAATATTTTCTTCAGTGCCTCATGTTGGTGTAAAAAAAATGAGCTGCATTGAATTATGTTAAATTAAAAAATAAATAAATGAAATACAGGGTTTTCCAATAAGAGGTGTTATTTTTATATTCAATCGTAAAAGATCAATGGTTTCGTTGCTTGTGTGGCACGTAGCGCCGTCTTGTTGAAAGTAAACGTTATCCAGATCAATACCATCCAATTCCGGCCATAAAAAAACATTAATCATCTCTCGATAGCGCAATCCATTCACCGTAACTGTTGCTTCAGCCTCATTTTCGAAAAAGTAAGGACCAACGATTCCGCCGGACCATAAACCATATACCAAACAGTCACACGTTGAGGATAGAGAGGCTTTTCAACAATAACTCTTGGGTTTTCCGAGCCCCAGATGCGACAATTTTGCTTGTTGCGAAGCCACCGAGGTGGAAATGGGCCTCATCACTCAAGATTTTTTTATTTATTATAAATTTTTAAAGATACAAGTTTTATGCAGTCCTACAAAGCTGTCACACATGACGGCTTATCTGTAGGTTCTACAAATAATATATATAAACATTTTTAATTTTTAATACATGTGTGACACAAAATTATACAATAAACAATATCACAAAATAATATATCTCAAAGTACCTACCTATATACAAATTATTTAGGCAGGTACGTTGAGATGTTCAGGAATACATCAATAATAAAGTTCAGAGATACATTGATTCGTCGCTTATTAGCCAACGCTTAGTGTTTTTGGGGCAGGGTCTCTCATTATTCTGAGGTTTAAAAGAATTATTAAATTTATTGAAAATCTCTGGTATTAAATATTTAAGCGTTCGGCTTCAATACTTATTTGTTACTCTTGGAATAATGAGGCCCTTATTTTCAGTGAATCTTGTTGTGTGATTATGCACCGGTTGCTTTTTATATTTGCTATCTCCCTCATTATCCATTATAATAATGTACCAAAGAACACCCTTTATTGGAAGTAGGCCCTCAGAACCATACGGTAGTTTTAGATTACTTTTTTGTCTGTAAATATTCGGTGGTACAATTTTTTTTATTATAGCAATTTGTAAGTTTTGTATATATTTAATATAAATATTGCTTGAGTGCCCCCAAGTTCGTATGCCATATCTGAGTATGGATTCGACCATAGAAAAATAAATTATTTTAAGAGTACAATGAGGCAAAACAAATTTCAGTTTATAAAAATTACTTGCAAAAGATCGGAGCTGGTTACAGATTTTAGCCACTTGTTTATCCCATTTAAATTTATTGTCAACTATTAGTACCAGATAAGTATATTCATTAGTAAAGTCAATTGTTTCACAGTGGCAAATATTTTCAATTTTTCTATGAATACATTCAGAATTATGAGCAATTATTTTGGGTATATTCCATATTCCCAGGCTTGGTGATTTTACATACATACATTTTGTTTTTTTAACATTAATAATTAAACCAACATCATGAGCCCATTTAAGTAGCTCGTTAAAGTCACTTTGCAGTTGTTGAATAGCTATGATAGGATTTTCATTGGATACTACAAGTGCAGTATCGTCAGCAAAAAGGAATCTAAAGGCCTTTTTAAAGAGTTTTGACATAACAATAACATATATAATGTACAATTTTGGACCTAAAATTGATCCTTGCGGTACTCCTGATTTAATATGTCTTCTTTTACTCATATCATTTAAAATCTTTACGTTCATTTTTCTATTAGTTACGTAGTTTTTAAAAAATGAGAGGAGTTTACCCCGGATTCCAATGTTTTCAAGAACCTTAATTAATTGGATATGGCTGAGAGTGTCAAAAGCTTTTGAGTAGTCAATAAAAAGCACCAGTACATGTTTTTTAGAATTAAGTTGAGAATTTATAAAATCAGAAAATTTTTCCAGCAATTTATCACAACTTTTTTTTTTCTGGAACCCGTACTGGCATTCATCTATAATATTCAAATTATTCAAATATTTATCTAAATTTATCGAAATATATTTTTTAAGATGATTTGCATTTGATTCACTCAAGTGAATTTTAATAGTTTCATTGCGTTGTTGAGGCGTGTATCGTTCCATTTTTACTAATGACGTAGTTTCTATTCAAAATTACACCTCTTATTGGAAAACCCTGTGTTAAGAAATAAAATAAAGTACTAAAAATAAAATAATGAAGACATTTATAAAAACTAGGCAATATGTATATAATTATTAGTCCGGTTGTGTATAATATGTGTACTATGTAGGTAATAAAAAATAAACAGTGTTAATCTCAAGATACCTCCCAGGTACGTATAGTCCTATATATTATATGCCTGTACAGAATAAATAAAATATATGTACATTTTAACGCAATATCGCGATCATTAGTGAAATGCATTGTACCCACAGAATTGTATTAGTGGTGTACCGGTGGATGCCATAAGTTGTTATAAAAGTTTGTCTAGTCTATAGTTAGTAATACGATTATACAAATACATTTGCACACGCCTTTGAGGTGGTTGTTCGGGACAATACAAATCATCCAGAGATGATTATTATTTGTAAGAGGGATGAAGCATAAAGGCCGGTAAATGATTTCAGCACAATGATGAGTCGTAAAAAGCACCGATTTTCATACGGCAAATGTCAACCGTGCACAAATGCTGAGTACGCGTTTGGCGTGTTTCCTAGATGTACACTGGCGCCGAAGAGGTCAATGACGTCAGTTGCAGTCAACATCTTCAATTGAAATACTGGTACAAAAGGGACAGATTGATAAAGAGGCAGACTGATGGAACCTAAGCGCAAGCCAAATATTAAGCTTTCGGAGCATCAGGGCCGAAGGCTTGGAATAAACTTTCTCCGGAACTAAGATCCATGACAAGTCCAACAGAATTCAGAGCTAAACTAAAAACTTACCCTTTTAAGAGAGAAAGTCCAATTATATCCAATTTTCTAATTATGTACTTAATCATGTATCTAAATTTCGCTAATAAACAATCAGTTAATGTTAATTAAATGTTATTCTTAAGCGACCTACCGGGTAAGTATGGTACTAAATAATTATAAGCAATAATTAGTCGCCTGAAATAATTGTATTGATATTTCAGGCGACTAATTAATGCTTATAATTATTTGTTATCATTTGCTATGCATAAAACCTTGTCTTATAAACATTAGTTTATCATTAAAAAAAACAAGTATGGTACTGTATATTGTCTCTATTTATAGTTAGTATTAACATAGATCACAGTAAAAGGCACGGCGCTATACAAATCATCCAATTATTATTATTATTATTATTTATTATGACGTCTGTGCTGCAAATACTGTCTGAAAGGCATGAAAGAGGCTTATTAACAAGTACCACATGTTCTGTCAAGGCATTCGCAGAGGTCTTTTAAAAGAAAAAAAAGTGACTGTACAGTGTGTACCATAATAAGCTTAAGAGGAAGCTACAAGCCAAAAATGTGCATATTCTTGGTATACCTTATATTATAGGCAATAGGCATTAAAATCGCTTGACAAACGGTGTCTAGAAACGATCGATTTCAAGTACAAAACTGCTTTTTATTTATTTTGTAAATAATTTTATAAGAAAGCCAAAAAATTAATCAAGTGAAACTGTCAAAGATAATCTTAGCTATAATACTGTATTTTTTAAAAGTTGTTTTTTTTATGCCTTCATACATTTTTATTGAAAAAATATTTGTTTTAGTCGTTTACATTTATATTATTTAATGAGTAATATATTTTTTTATTTGTATTCTACTCAAGCGAAACGATAGGAAAGCCTTCAATTTATCTAAAGCATATTTTATGGTATTCATAATATACACCAATTTGTTTTAAATATTAATGAAAATAGTGATATGGCATTAAGCTTCGCCTTAAAGAGGTGGATTACAGCGCACACGTATCGGTTGCTGCAAGTCGGTTGAGGATACTGGCAATACTGGCATAATGTGTGCTTAGCATTCGTGGCGGTATTCAGAGATGCCAGTTTCGGGTCTACCAAAGCACGTACGGATCACCTTGACCTTCAACGCCCACGTCTCGTAACAAAACAAAATAACTAATAACTCTATATCCAGTGAGGTGAACCAGCAAGCAGCCACCTTTGGGCTTTCGAAGGTATGATACTAAGCGTACGATGTGAAACCGCATGGGTTCATAGATTGATTATGATGAGATTACCAAATTTCAAAGCAAGTAGGTCAAAGCACGCGCTACAGGCATATGCAAACACGATTAGAGATTGCAAATAGCAATCCCTACAATCCGGATTTTCGGATTACTCACAGTGGGATCATAACCCGGATTTTAATCTAAAAAATCCGGGTTATGATCGCATTTTTTAAATTTTAAAAAATAAGTTATTTTTAATGGACTTTCGTACGTAATTAACGCTGTTAAGAGGCTAACAGCAAAAAATATTTAATATTTAGATGGTGACCGTATAAATCATCAAAATGATAATTCATCACATCTTTAAAAAATTATATAAAGTCATGGAAAGTGATGAAACAAAAACTTTATTAACTGGGTTAAGTAGGTAAGGTTAGGTTAAAAAAAAATTTTCTTTATCGTTTTTAATGACTTTATATCACTTTTTAAAAGTGTGTTGAATAGTCACTGTGTTGAGTTAGCATGGAACCTATTTAGATATATACAAAACATGGATAAAAAAATTTACAGCAATAATTAGTTTACTAACAAAATAAAAAAAATATGTTTCCATTATGAATAAATGCAAGATTTTTATGATTTGAAATATGATGGAAAAATATTGAAGAAATATATCATTTTTATTTAAAAACACAGATAAATAATATGAATAAGGAATAAAATGAATGCAATGCAATTTGGTGTATCATTTACACACAGTCTTATTGTTTATTGGTCTGAGTTATACCACATTAACGTAATGTTATATTTTTATTTATTTTAGTTACTTGTATATTTAATTTCAAAATTACTAATCATAGCGGTAATAGGATAAATCAAAAGACTGACAAATCGAAATATCAAAAACACTTTTGAAAAAGTGATATAAAGTCATGAAAAGTTATTGATGAAAAAAACACAAGGTTAAAAATATTAGATTATTATTTTTTCATCACTATGACTTCACGTCACTTTTAAAAATCGTTCTGATTTTTAATAGAACATACCTATATAGCATTATACTTTTTAACCCTTCAGGTTTAAAAATATTTTTACCAAGAAGTCCCAACGACATGGTGAATTTTCTTGGAATTTCGAAATACTCCCGAGGTATCTAAAATGTGCTACATATTACTTATTTTTGAAGTTGTCGTTAAATTAGTCAACATAGTTAGTTATGTAGTTTGATAAAGTTTTTAAAAATAAATAAAAATAATTAGTAAGATTACTTGTTAATTTTAACCTTCTATGTTTAACCCTTTGTACTCCAAATTATTTTTTATATGGTATACCAGCTACTCCATAGAGTAGCTTCCTTCTAGTAACTCCTTAGTGTAATGTAAAAATATGAGGAATAATACGATATTTTTAGAAAATTAGAAAAAAATGTATTTTGGTAATGCAGTAAATAAAATGATATAGTTATGTTAAGAAATATATATTTATTATTATATCAGATTGTTAATTTTATTTTATTTTATTTTGTTTTATTTATTTATTCGAGACACAAACAGGATATTTATAAAAACATTAATTATGGATTACAAAATAATAAAAAAATACAATTATAAATATCCCTAGACTAATGTGTCTGCAGCAATCACATTTGCACATTCACATAAGCAAACATGTAAAACAATGACAGTATTTATATACAAAACTTAAAACTTAATTACAAAGATTGAAGCACATAATAAGTAGAAAAATTTAAAGAGGATATATTAAAAAAATTCTAAACCACTAAACAATTTTTTTTATTTATTTATTTTTCTTTTTATTTTATTTCATTTTTTTTTATCTAAGTACAGAAATCGTGGAGATATTTCTTGAAACAAGTTATATTATTTGCAAAAATATCTATGACAGTGTGTGTTTTAGCAAGATCATTGTATGATCGAGACATTCTAGACATAGGATTAAAATAACCAGTGTTATTGGCAAAAATTTCGGTCCAAAATATGTTCATATTTCTAGTATATTTGGGCCTAGCGTAAAAATTGATTTGATTGACTAAGTTACTATTTACACGATTATTCACAATTTTGTAAAGCATTAATAGGTCATTTATATTTCGTCTTTTAACTAAACTCTCTAGTTTGAAATATGTAAGTCTTTGTTCATACCCATTTAGAAGATGGTAGGCACCTGCTCGATAAGACAAAATCCGTGTAAATTTTCTTTGGACAGATTCAAGTCTGGATACCTGTGTAATGTAATGTGGATTCCAGACTGTTGACCCGTACTCAAGAACACTACGGATTAAAGAATTGAATTGAATTATTAGGCTATTAGAGTTCTTGAACAGTTTAGTTGATCTTACAATAAAACCTAGTACTTTATTTGATTTATTTACAATGTATTCTATGTGTTGGTTGAACGTTAGTTTGTTGTCGAATATAATTCCTAAATCTTTGATCGATTCAACTGTTTCCAGATTGTGACCACATATGCTATATGAGTATAGAGTTTTGTTGGTGTTCTTGGTGAAATTTATAACTTTGCACTTAGCTATATTCAATTCCATTTCATTGTCAATACACCAGGCAGATAATGTGTTAAGGTCTTGTTGTAAGAGTTCACAATCTTCCATAGATTTAATTGCTTTATATATCTTGAGGTCGTCAGCGTATAGAGAAAAATTACAGTGGAGTTTACATGTAAGGTCGTTAATGAAGATTAAGAAAAGCAAGGGTCCAAGGTGTGATCCTTGTGGAACGCCAGACGTAACTAATATTGGGGAAGAGTTAAAACCGTTAACAGTAACTAATTGACTTCTATTTGATAAATATGATTCTAACCAACGAAGCAGATTTCCGTGTATGCCGATTTTATCCAGTTTATTCATTAAGATAGGGTGACTAACTTTGTCGAAAGCCTTACTGAAATCGGTGTATACGGCATCTACTTGTGCTTTTTTATTCATTGATTTACACAGAAAGTCCATATACTCGATTAAATTAGTGTTTGTGGATCGTTTAGCTACAAAGCCATGTTGAAAAGGGCTAAGTATGTGTGTTACATGATTAAATATGTCTTTATATACAATGGACTCAAATATTTTGCCAAAACAAGATAAAAGGCTGATAGGACGATAGTTCTTTACATCGTTTTTACTGCCAGACTTATGGATCGGAATGACGTGGGCAACTTTCCACAGATCTGGAAATACTCCTTCGTTCAGACTTTTGACGAATAATTTGTGTAAAGGTACTGCAAGTTGATCTGCACAATTTCGAATGAATAGTGGAGGAATACCATCTGGACCGGAACCCTTATTGATATCGAGAGTGTTCAACTTTACCTTGACCTCGTCTAGGGTTATTTTGATATGAGATAGTGGATAATTATAGAGTGGGAGAGAAAGTTTAGAGTCACTTTTAGAATTAGATGGTGAGCTAAATACAGAGGAGAAGTAAGTAGAAAAGAGTTCGCATGTTTCTTTGCCATTTGTTGCTGATTTGTCGTGGAGATGCATGATTTTTGGGAGGGAATTAGAAACTCTTTTCGATTTAATGAGGGTTGACAGATTTTTGATACTGTTAGGGAGAGAATTTTCTATTGAATCTACATAGGCTTTAAGGCAGGTACGTATGGATAATTTTACTCTAGCTCCCAAGATGGAAAAACTGTCATAGTCACATTGATTTTTGTATTTTTTCCACTTCTTTCTAAACTTTTCTTTTTCTCTGAGTTGGTGGATCAAAGCACTGCTGAACCAAATTGGAAACCTTTTGTTGCTGTTTCTTAAGCGCGGAGTGTGTTTTTCAATTGATAGCCATAATAAGTTATAAAAATGTAGTAGGGAGTCATTACTATTCAGAGTATTAAAATCGTTCCAGTTATTTAGTGATAGCATTTCATTGCATTTAGTGTAGTCTGTTTTTTTGAAGTTATATTTGATGTGATCTGGGTTGGTGGGTAGGGTTCTGTATTTAGACATTAGAAAATCAAATTCAATGGGAGGATGATAGGAGTCAACTTTAGATAGCACATGTGAAGCAATTTGAATTTCAAGGTGATGGTTGGAAAACACTAAATCTAAAATTCGATCTATATTATTAGAGACGTGATTGAACTGATTAAGTCCAGTCAAATTTTGAAAATCTAGTAGGGATATTGATTTTTGGCTATTATATATGACTGGTCTGGTGTGAATTTCATTGACATTTAGTGGGCATTGAATAGATGGTACATTAAAATCACCCATTATTATTGTTACATCCTCTGATGATAAATTATTATATGTTGTTTGACACTTTTCGAAAAAATCTGAAAGATTTTCGATTGGTATATCTGGAGGCAAATACGCCAAACATAAGTTGATGGTTTGCCTAGATGTTTCATGCAATTTAAATTTTATCCATAAATCTTCTGTAAATTTTGAGCTGTGTGCTGGGACTGTGATAGATGTCATTTCTTTCTTTATGGCTATTAGAACTCCACCACCTGATTTTTTAAAAGAACTCGATGTGTCCCTATCTCGTCTGTAAATATTATATCGATCATCTACTATTTCATGGTCATAGATTGAGGAGTCTAACCATGTTTCTGTAAGACAAATTAAATCATAATTGCAACTGAGCACTTCGCAGTGCAAATCATTTAGTTTGCTTTTCAAACCACGAACATTTTGATAGTAAAATGTTATTGCCGTTTTGCTAGAATGCATTTTGAAAGTATATATTAAGCATTATTAAATATGCCTTTTTGTGGAATTGATGTGAAAATAATTTATGTGTTATTAGGTAATTATGCTTTGAAAGGGGGTAATTTTGAACATGAGAATTTTTTGTTTGTTTGTGATAAATTATTTTGTCTGTGGTATCAGATATTGACAGAACTAGGTTAGGAAGTTCATTTATGATTAGGTTAATTGATTGTAAACATAACATTTGTGTCATAACACAATTACTTGCAATGGTGTGTAATAGTTTTTTGTACTTAGCAGGTTGTAATAATTCATGAGAGTAGTGACAGATCGTGTGAATCGTGTTTTTTAGTGACTCTGTACAATAATTAAATAATCTTAGATTTAAATATTTCCTAAAGGGCCGGTTGATCTGGTAGAATGTGCATCTTGTGTTGACTTCAATGTTGATAGCCTGTTGACATCCTCTTGGTCAGCAATTAGGATTATGGGGGTTGAATCGCTTATACGAGTAAATATTTTGCAGTTTCTTACCCAACAGTAGCGAATTTTACCGGCTATTTTTATGTCGCGACATTGTTTCAGCAGATGTTGGTTTTTTGGGGTTAGATGGTCGTTGATGTATATTTTACCGGCACCAGGGAGCTGTAACTCAGAAGCGAGCATCCCTTTCCTCTTCCTTATTGCAGCTATAAGTTCATCCTTGAGGTACCTGCGTGTTAATTTGACGACAATGTTCCTTGGTTTACCATTATTTGCATCATGATTTTTTCTAGGAGCAATTCTGCTGGCGAAATCCACTTCTTGTCGGGTGATATTGCAACCAGCGGTAGCACTAATTTTGGAGAGAATGTCGTACACATTTTCGTTTTTGGTTTCGGGGATCCCACTTATAATGACGTTATTTGAACGATTAAATTGGTCGTTGCTTTCAATTTGTTTTTCCAAATGGAACACTTTCTTTTTAAGCTCGTTGATTTCCTCCTTGAATTCATTTTTTATGACTTCGACTATAGTGTTTTTAAATTCCTTAAATGTTTTCTCTAGGAAATGAATTTTGAAGTCTTCAAACTTGTTGTCCAGTAATTGCAGAAGTTCCGGATTGCTGGCAGGCTTAGAGTTTGATCGCGTTGTCATTATTATATAATGTAATAAATTTTTTAAAATTATAACTTATTAAAATGATCGCAATATATTATTTTATTAAAAAAATATTGGAAGAGCAAAGTTTGACAGCAGTTGCGAGCAATGTTATTGTTGTATGATGTAAAAGATAAAATTGCATATTCTAATATTTATACTTTTTATACGGGTTTTATTTTAAAAAGCAGTCGCCCAAATGCATATGTGGCTTGATCGGACACGTGTCACTGTCACAGTGCTCACTGGTTGCCCGTCTGCCACCTTTTACTGCCCTTTTCGAGCAGACCACACAGTCCCGCTTGGGACTTTTTCATAAAATATGGAGTTTTCCATTGAACCTGGTCTCTGATGGAGTGAGAATATTTATTGCCCAATAAAAAATTTCAAATAAAATAAACGCATAGTTATTGTTATGTATGAAAAACAGAGCAAAGAGCACAACCAATCGTAAATGGATACCGTTTTACAACTGAATAAAATCATGTGTATACCTGTAAAAGGACCCTTTCATTTTTTAAACAATAAAATGTATACTCATTGTTTATGTCGCCGTTTCGGCGCCATCGGAGTTAGAATCTTTTCTATGTCGCCGTGGCGGCGACAACGGAGTACAAAGAGTTAAAATACATTTATTTGAATTTCACTTTTGTTTTCGGGAATGAATGAATGCAAATCTTGAAAGCGGAAATTAACCCACTTCCCGACATCTGATCGAGCTGAAACTCTGCAGATAGACTCGCTGTCGATGACAATGCATTTAATCAACTGTTTGGTGACAATCACGTGCACACTTGTGGACACGTAGACATTTCTCTGAAGATGATATTGACAAGATTCAATACTCAGTCAAACCAAAATTTAAATATTAAAAGGCATTTTTAATTGATATAATAAAAAGCTGGGTTATTTACGGGTTGATTTTTCTACATATTTTAATCAAAGAAATCTAATCGGTTTGTATTTTACATCGTATTGAAAATATCTAATATATAAAAATTTTCATAAACTGATAAATAACCATAAGTGCATCGCAAACAGTTGTTAATAAGTTGTTTAAAATTTAAAACACGTTTATTAGTAGACTGTAAATCGATACTATTGGAAAATTCCGGTTTGTAGTTCCAAGTAATCCGTAAATCCGGATTTCCCAAAACGACACACAAAAGAGGTAGGGAGGAAAAAAATAAAAAAATGTTTTATTTTCTATTTTAATAAGGTAGGGAGGAGTTGAAGAGATCAAACCCGAACGAGCGACTTCAATTCATTAACGAAGAAATGATTGTAAGATTAATATGTATTAGCAATATCTAATTGGTTCCGTAATAAAATCAACAATGCGATAAAAAATATTGGAAACGTTGCGAATAAATACTTCTTCAAAGCGAATTGGACCGAACCGTAATACCAACATACACGGAGAAAACTTACTGATATGAAATGCTGTACATTGTTCGTTTTCCTGTTAAAAATAGGACTGCGGGCCTATAGCAAATAAATTCAAAAAGTATCAGATAAAAGCAAATGTTTTACGCGGACGGCGAAACACGTGTTCATACAAATACTGATATTGCTACTGACATAAATATTGTAGCGTTCTGTCATGATATCTATTCGGAAAAGGACACGTGTTCTCGATGTATTCTGAATGACTAATATTTTAGCAGGAAGTTAGTATGCTGTCACTATTTTAACAGGAATATTTCTCTTCGTGTACTACAGGGTTTTCCAATAAGAGGTGTTATTTTGATATTCAATCGTAAAAGATCAATGGTTTCGTTGCTTGTGTGGCACTTAGCGCCGTCTCGTTGAAAGTAAACGTTGTCCAGATCAATACCATCCAATTCCGGCTATAAAAAATCATTATTCATCTCTCGATAGCGCCATCCATTCACCGTAACTGTTCCTCTAGCCACATTTTTGAAAAAGTAAGGTCCAATGACTCCGCCGGACCATAAACCGCACCAAACAGTCGCACGTTGAGGATAGAGAGGCTTTTCAACAATAACTCTTGGATTTTCCGAGCCCCAGATGCGACAATTTAGCTTGTTGACGAAGCCACCGACGTGGAAATGGGCCTCATCACTCAAGATGATTTGCATTTGATTCACTCAAGTGAATTTTAATAATTTCAATGCGTTGTTGAAGCGTGTATTTTTCCATTTTTATTAATGGCGTTGTTTCTACTTGTCAAATGTCAAAAAATGACAGCTTCAAAAGTAACATCTACCGAAATAGCGGGATATTCAAAATAACACCTCTTATTGGAAAACCCTGTATTATATTCGACTCCATAATAATAAACCGAGGCCTAAGGCTCTCGACTAGATGTCGGCTCCGGATGTCGCGGGTTCAAATCCCGACGTGCAGAAGTAAATTATAAATAATTAAACTGGGTTTTTTCACGTTTAATTAATTAAAAATAATATTGTAGTCTTTTTTTATTTTTTTATATATTCAATAATATTATTATTGGGTTTATAAAAACAGTTTATTTTTAAACAAGTTCTGCTGTGTAATTATTATTACGCGTGACAGCTGTTTCGCCCTCTGAAGGCATTATCAGACAGTTTGATAATGCCTTCAGAGGGCGAAACAGCTGTCACGCGTAATAATAATTACACAGCAGAACTTGTTTAAAAATAAACTGTTTTTATAAACCCAATAATAATATTATTGAATATATAAAAAAATAAAAAATAAAATGGAGTTCTACAAATTAAACTTAATAACAATAAATATTGTAGTCACTAGTTTTAAGCCAGTGGTTATAAGCCTTCGTTGTAAGTCACTAGATATAAGTCTTAGATGTACGTCACCAGTTAATATTATGAATCTTAGTTGTAAGCCAGTAAATTTATGAAATATATACAGGGTGTATCGGCACGTACCCGACAAACTTTAACCAGCTTTTCCTTAGCACATTTGGAGTAAAAAATGTTATGGGCACTTTGCTGTCCGGTTACATTTTTTTTTCAATTAAAAACAAATAATGATAAAAAATCCACACTCCGTCACTGTCATTGGCATTGTTTCTCGTGTTCAACAGCTGTTATTAGCAAGTGTTTCAAAAAGCGTGTTCGCTCTTTCATACACACTAAATAATAATAGCTAAAAATGAGACGAATGGTGCCATGCCATTTCGTTGTGATCGTAAAAGCGCGCTAATGTAGGTACGTACGTATATTATTCAACAAAATATTGCCAGGTGGGTTTTCAAACTTTAACAAAGGATAAAACAGTGCTGACATGTGGTGAAAATATGAATAGTAAATTTTTTATAAAAAAAAAATGTTATCGGACAGCAAAGTGCCCATAACATTTTTTACTCCAAATGTGCTAAGGAATAGCTGGTTAAAGTTTGTCGGGTACGTGCCGATACACCCTGTATATTTGTGCAGAGCCCTTGAGGTGATTTTTATGAAAATGGCGCTACATAAAAGAGCCATTTTTTATATTTATTAGTATTAGTGTATTTATTATATAAAAGGGTGACACATCTAAAACGCAACCTACAAAATCTACATAATTTATATAAAAAAGATTGTTTTTCACACACGCCTCGCATGGACATTGCTATCGGTAAGGCTTCAGGCTTATGCGCGAAAAACACAACCTAACCTAACCTGCATTAGGGACAATTATTTTAACTCAAAAGGAAAAATTGTCGCACACTCAAACACTCTCTATGTAAAACCCCTCGTCAAATGATTAAAGGGAATGAGTGTCTGAGCACGAACTCATTGTCTGCATTTCGAAATGACGATGAGTTGCAACTTACTCTCGACAATGTCTCGGGCTTATAATAATTATTGTAAACAAAGGATAACACGAATAATTCCTGAACAAAACATTCGTAATACATATTAGACGGCCCACACACAACAGCGCACACACGTCAAAATCGCAATTTAAGTTGGCCAAAAATACTTTTTTTTTTCGTGGTCAAATATAGTTAAAATCATTGACTGAGCGTAACAAAGTCCTTTATTAACTAGACCTATTTGAATTTCATCCGTCTTTAAATTTGTATGTACGGTCCGTTTCAAGATGGTGTCTGTTTAATAAGTACAAAAAAGATTATTTCTTCAAATATGAAATCGTCTTGTTTATTAATTTGGACTTTCTTATTCGGAGTATTACGGTACCTACGTGCATGAATAAATTTTGAAAAAAGAATGATCGTTATTGAGATGTACAAATTGTATGGTTCATTTTTTTTTTTTTTTTTTTTTTTTTTATGTGACACCTCACAAGAGTGTCCCTGCCTGTGCAGTGCACAGACAGGGGAACTATGTCACCACCCGGTTGGGCGGCGTTGTGAGGCGGGGTAAGGTAGGGGCTGTAGGAAGGGATTTGTTAATGCGGGCCTTGAAGAGGCTCGGATTATAGGAGGGAGGAAAAACAGATGCCGGTAGCTCGTTCCACATACGAGCCGACTTACACAAAAACGAGTTGTAAAAACGGCCCGTTCTCATGAAGCCAACGTCAACCGTGAACGGGTGTTCAGTTATTTAAAATTTTAAAAATGTTACATAATGGGTTTATAATTAAGTAGGTGGGTATTTAAGTACCATTACAAATGTTACGATTTCGGAGAATATTTTTGTTTTGATTTATGAAATAATAGAAAAATATAAACACACATTTTCGGACGCTAGGTCTACTAACTGTTCACAAAACACCTAGATATGTATTATTATTATCTACATTATAAGTACATTGGTCAATAGTAAGTCAAAAAGAACGAGTTGTTTAGCGGCCCGTCCTATCCCTCCGGGAAACGGCGTGATGGTTAGTTAGTTAGTTAAATTAAAAGAATTATAGTAAAATATTACAAATACTTGCATCTGATTTAACCGCTCTTGATTTGGCCTGATTTATCTGACTGGACGATAAATTTCTTTCGTTTGTTTATCTTGTTTTGAGTGATTGGTTGCTTCTATGAAATAAAATGTGGAGGAAAATGTCTCAAACCAATTAAAACATACTTTTGGCTGCAGATAATTTACTTGTTCTTGTTTAGTCCTAAAACTTATCGAAAGTGAATAATTTACCAACTTTACCGGGTATTTGCATAGTGTTCACGCTTGAGTGAGAACGTTTAAATTATTAAAATCTCAGTTAAAATATACATTCATAAAACTAAGGAGATAATATATGAATAGCATAAATGAAAAAAGAGACATAAGAAACGAAGAAGAGAACATAAGCAAAAATAATGTTAGTTATCTATTCCATTTGGTTCACAAATATTTTTGGCCAGCTGAAATATCGTTTCGGACCTTTGTGCAACGATTCGATGCCAAAATCTCGCCTCGGTGAATATTAATTTTATGTACCTACACTCGGTAATGTACAGTACCCATTCCATAGTACTATTTGACATTTTTTTCATAAATACATTTCCATAGAAATTTGAATGAAAGAGATTTCACTTCATGAAAACAAACAAAGGGAGGGATAAATTTGACCTAAAAGAATTATGATATTATACTTATGTTTAAATTCAAACAAAGCAACATTAAATTTGTTTTTTTTTTTAAATTAATTTTGCTATTTTTCGTTTAGAATCAATAAATTGGCAACATTCATTGGACGACCAACACCTGTGCCATAGGTCTACCCAAGTAGTTTGCTATGATTGGAACTAAGCAGGGGTGCTCAGAATCATCAGAAGTAAAGCTTATCCAGATCTGGAATAGAACGAGGGATTGAATCATACTAATGGACACAATGACGCCCAGATTCTTACGCACCCTTTTCCTTAACAAAACTTCCTCTTCATATAAGACCCTCTTTACAGCATCCCCAAACATTCATATATCATGACGATTGTAATGTGGTCAGTATCATAAATAGGTTAGAAATACCGCGTGTCGCAGATCGATAGTGTTACCTACAACGGTGACTAGATACTCAGTGATAGAAGCTACGTTCTCTACGATCCGGAAGAGTGACGTGTTTAGAGATTGCGTTCCTGAAAATCGAAAATCGAGAGTTGTAAATTTTTAAAAAAAGATGTTATTCGCAACGCAACGTAGTGTGAAATTAACGCTTCCAAAAGGCACGCAATTAGTTGGTCGATGCATGCAATACTATACAGACATTACTAAGGCATAACGTAAATCTATTTATATAAAGAAGAGGGTCTGTGGCGGGCGGCTGTGTGGCAGGCGGGCAGCCTGGCTTCAATTTCTATACAAATCTACAGTTATTCTGATATTGATGAAATTTTGCACACTTAACCATAACCAAAACTAGAAGGTCACTGTCTACATGAGTAAAAAAATACAAAAACTCTGGGTAAAGCCCGGGCAACGACGGGGACCTCAGCTAGATTTTACATAAATTTTATAACCAAATGTTCACATTTAATACAATAAGTTAGTTTACTACATATGAGAAAAAAAAAATTATAAATTAAAAAATTTTAAAGTTTTTTTTTAAACGCGGATATCCGGATTTAGAGTTTCTAGACATCCGTGATTCTGGATTTTCTGAAACGGCTTCGGATTTGCAATCCCTAGATGTATTGATATACATACATAGTATAAAAAGGTATCCAGCTTCGTGAGTTCATCGGCGGATTAGAAACCTGG
The DNA here is from genome assembly GCA_026573805.1 of Hesperophylax magnus. Classification (NCBI taxonomy): domain Eukaryota; kingdom Metazoa; phylum Arthropoda; class Insecta; order Trichoptera; family Limnephilidae; genus Hesperophylax; species Hesperophylax magnus. The sequence goes on from JAIUSX010000025.1 coordinate 15,660,926, forward strand.
CAACTATTTGGGGCAGTCGTGCCGGCCGCGGCCGCTCGTAACAATGTGTTGTACACGGTGACTGGATACACAGTGATATAAACCATCTACATTAAAGTAATAGTATCCATTCCTTCTGATCCGGGGTACATAAAATCATCCTTGGAATAGCAAAGTCCTGCATTTTCACCTTAGTTCGTAATTTGTTCCCGTTGACGACCTCCGTGGTCCAGCTGTTAACCCTAGCAGACTAACCGTATTTTTATATGTAAAAATAATCATTTGTCAATTTGACTAACACTACTATCAACTTTTAAAAATGTATTTTTTGTTTAGGTTGTTTTCAAACATGTGTCATTTTATGAAACAACTTTATATAAAGGAGTAGAAGGGTTAAAATCTTCGACTACTAATTCAGAGATTACGAGTCCGAATTTCGGCGTGCGCAACAAAAACATCACATATTTTTTGCGGTACGTCCCAGAGTGGTAGATACTCTCAGTATCACCCTGGTAAAAGACAACGAACAGAAAATCTCAAGACCTTTTAACTGTCCCAGACAGGCCAATGAGCTTGATCATAATATACCTATGTTGTGTGTGAGGTTATTCGGACACACGGACAAACCACAACTCAATTCTATCAAATCAGAAGAGATAAATTCGGGTGTTGAAAATCTGTTCTAGGAGAAGTATCAGAACCCCATAGTGGACTGCTAAATTGTGTATAAGGGGTGGGTATAATAAGATCTCCTTTTTAATAAAAACAGGTCTTCCGTCTACCTGCGCAAGTCTATCACACATACTTTTATGTCGACATTGAGGTTGACCTAAGATTTGTTTTGGAGTCTACACTAAACTTATAACTTGTAACAATACAATGGACAGAAAATAAACGACAAGGTCCTGACCTCAAACCCTGCATTGCACATAAGACTGTTAAATACCACGTATTCAACGTTCGTACCAAATTGGCTATCGACGTGAAATGGTAACGGTAGGTAAAATATTTCAATCGTACTTTGACGACACAATAAAAAGTTATCGAATTAGATGGCATAATTATTTCGTCAGTAACATGCGTTTTTACAGAGACGCAAAAACCACCAAAAACAAGCAAAGTAATTTCTTTGGTTTGCATAAATAATTCAATATTCATTATCCAAATTTAAGAGCAGTATTTTTTGCAGCATATTTTCATAGTTGATATCTGATTTTTTAAACCAACCAGATGGTCAAATTTGAAGGGAAATGTGGCCAGGGATAAGCACGGTACAAGTAGGTACATTCAAATCAGTTGTAACTCAGTGTTTGTCCAACCATATAATATATTATTAAATAGAATGTTTTATATTAGAATTCCTCATTGATACTATTGCCGTCGAGTCTGTAAATACCCACTGGGTGGTTATTATTCGTCGGACCCTAGGAGCTAACAGTGAAGTAGGTAAGTATATACGTGAACCGTTAAAAAGCTACGGGGCCTGAGTTGGTCACGTTTCTCCACAAAACGCCATCCAATTATAAAATGGGCCAGAGTGAGGTGAAAATTCCGAAAAAGAACAGAAAACTGAAACTACATAGCTTTCAAATAAGATAATAAATAGTGAACTTATGTACTGAGTAACTGCAATTAATATGCGATATAGTCAAACCACCACCTCTTCTACGTGATTGCCTAGACTGGCTTCGAGTCACAGAAATATGTCACTTTATAATTTGTCTTAGTATTATTTGTATAATGCACTGAATGGCTGGCACCATCCATTATAATTGAATGTCTTCTTCGTGAGAAAAACCTTATTCAGTGGTAACTCACGCTTAGTTCACACCAAGTCTAGTTGAACCCTCTCTTATGTATGTTGAACAGTTTGGAGACAACGTTCAACCAAAACCTCAATTCGAGTCAATAAAAAAATCAACCCCGTAAAACCAAAGTTTTATTAAACTCATAATAGGTACCTACAGCTATTTTCAATTTTGGACCTAGTTTCTCCAGCTCTTTGGCCGGATTGGATTGAGCCTTCCTCCCCAGGGACTGGCTGTGAACTTTACAAATTACATTTAAGACTAAAAAATAATTATAAGTTTGGTTTGACTGAGGATTGTACCTTCCTACCCCGGGACTGGAGTCAACCGCGATAACAACCTCGCCAAATTCCGATCGGGTAGGACCAACATGAATTTCGTATATTAACTGCTGTAATGTTATCCAATTTTAGAGATATGGTTTACGTAATTGCCGCATTGTCATCGACAACGAGTCTATCTGCCTAGTTTCAGCTCTATCGGGTGTCGGGTAGGGGGTTAATTTCCGCTTCCAAGATTTGCATTCATTCATTCCAGAAAACAAAAGTGAAATTCGAATAGATGTATTTAGAAGTACACTCATTAATAACAATACCGTGTAAAATAAAAAATATATACAGGGCTCTTGCTGTGATTGAATCATTAAACGGTGCTGTAAAAGGTTGACCAAGAATTATTATCATTATTGGCATGCATATCGACAGAACTGGCGAACTTCGGAGACTGTAACCTGAGTCGTGCAATGACGATTGCGCGTTCTGACCACGCCGTTTTTTGCATCAACATCAAGTAGGAGAGTTCAACCATCTCTTTAGGCTATTAAAGAGGCGATGCAGTAGGTGGATATGTAATTTTAAGTTCAAACACGAAGCCTTGTTTATCTGTTTGTAAAGCCAGCAGATGCAAATATCCCCATGACAACAAAGGAGACACTTAAAGGCTTAAATGCCGAATGGTATATTCATGAAAAAATTAGTATCGACATTCGGCATGCAGTACCAAAAGTGATATTTTGATGCCATTTGAATCATAATCATTTTTTCCTATACCTATTAATTCACATTTATTGGACAACGTACAACGCCGCATCTAATGAAAATACGTCATGATATGTATAGTGGTTTTATCTCACTTCTGAAGAATTTGATTCATGTCACATTCGCAGTATTGCATGTCAAACTACGACATAAAACCTTGTTCAGGTTTTGAATTAACTTTTTTATAAAGAAGTATAAAACATTCCCGGGTTAGGCATAACCTTACTATAGTTTTAAAAATCTCATACTATCACCACATTAAGCGGAAAAAATTGATTGTGTTGTGATGGAGGACTTAGCCAACCAAGGAATTGAAAACACTACGCCTGGGTGGGACCAAAAAGAGTTTAAAAAAACATGCTTTTTTAAAAACAGCGCTATCTGATCGACGAACAGCAAGTCTATCTATATAAATAAAAATGTAAATGTTCGTTTGTTCAAAATCTTAAATCTCGGAAAGTTCTTCACTGATTGCCTTGAAATTTTGACACAACGTTGAATTCGAATACGAGTGTGTTTTTATATACCTATATTATTTAGATGTCACCTGTGACATGTTCTTTGTGATGTTTTTTTGAAACACATCGCCATCTGATTGACGTAAAAGCAACACGCGCTATTGTTTCTCTATCTGCACAGATAGACTGAGCCACAGCAACGCGTGGTGGGGTACAATTAGTAAAAATAAATAAATGAAGACCTAAATAATTATAAACATTATTTAGTGGCCTGAAATATCAATACAATATCAATACAAATTGAAAATATCTCTTGAGTAAAAATAAATGCCGCCAACGGGAATTGAACCCGTACCTTCTGATGTCCGGTTAGGTGCTCTGAACCACTGAGCTAGGTCGGCTTATTTCCCACCCGCCAAATAATTTAATATGTACTAGTACCTCAATCAACAATTACTGCTTATAATATTTTTTTCACCTGTAAACAACCAAATTTATTTTTGTAGGAAAGGCTTCGTTAGTGCTAAATTTCCCACTAGATGGCGTCGAGACATATTATATCTACATCTGTTGGTGAAATATTTTGACTTGTCAAATATAATTAATAAATGAAGACCTAGTTACTAATAAACGTGATTTCAAACGTGGTTAGAAAGAATTCAAGGATGGTGACTGGTGAGTGTACCGCGTGTAGTATAGAATGTAGATAATCTGTTACCTACAATAATTATTTGAATTCCGTTGCTTGTAATTAGAGAGAAAGAAAACTTTTACGATCAATTCATTAAACATGTTAATCCCAGCATTGTTTTTATAAGAGAAGGCCAGTAATGGGTATTATGAGGCAACTTGCATGGTAAGTAAAAAGAAAAAGAGGAACACTTATCACATTAATTAGAAGATACATTTTAACGAGTACGGACATAATGAAGAATTTGGTAGCTAGCAACACAACGATGATTAATAGTTAATAGTCAATACAGGGTATCCGGTGGTAAAGTGCACAAAATTCGGGAGATGATTCTACATGAAGTAAGAAAGAAACATAACTTTTTTCGAAATTCCATTCTGTTTTTCCCGTACAAAAATATTTTTCCATAGGAAGAATATTATTTTCTCCATACAAACAATTCAACTTTTGTAAATGAAAACTACTTTAAAACGATGAAATTTCGAATAACTAACTTTTTTACTTGTCACTTTACTTCCGGACACCCTGTATAAAACCATAAAACTTACAAATGAGAAAAAATGTACCTGCATTACAGCTGTATAATATTTCTAATATAGCGGTTTTCAATACTAATACACAACGCAAATGTTGTTACGCACTTTTTTAATCAACTCACATAGTTAGATCGAGACATTAACCATTAAAAGTAATTCGCTTTCAGAACATTAAAAAAACTTATGAAAAAATATTTTCTCACACAACTATATTATCTCTTACGAATTAAGTCGAATTACTTCCTGAGTGAACTTGGAATTCGAACGAAATCACACATACATTACACCGGAGGCCATAAGGTTGAAATTGGCACAAATTATGCAAAAAAAACATTTCTTACATTGTAAAGTTCTGGTACAAAATTTGAAATGTTTTTCGATCATTTTCTAAAGAACTTAATATTGAGTTCTTAAGAAATGTGCTGTAGAGTGCTAAATTCTACATTCAGAGCATTTCTATAGCACTGATAGGAACAAGGCATAGTGAAAAAAAAATCAGGATAATTATACGTATATATATATTAAGGTGTGTTCTACTCTGAGGCGATCAAATTTTCAAACCAAAAAACATGATTTTCGTGATTGTGAAGATCGCTTTTTAACTCTAATGAGCCATCTGATTCTATTTTCGTCATAACTGACTTGTAATTTGCAAAATGAAGCTTTTGTAAATTGCATCATCTTACCAGATAACGTGTTTATATATCCATAAAAACTAGTATATAATCTGCAATGTATAGTTTCGACATAATAGCTAATTATATTCACAGAACTGCTTTTTTAAACGCACCCATCCTTATGGATAACGATGGCGTTTAAGAGGTTAATCCGAAATTCTTCAATATAGTTTATTTGCAAAATGAAGCTTTTGTTAATTGAATCATCTTACCAGATAATGTGTTTATATATCTATAACAACTAGTATATAATCTGCCATATATAGTTTCCACATAATAGCTAATTAAATTCACAGAACTGCTTTTATAAACGCACCCATCTTTATGGATAACGATGGTGTTTAAGAGGTTAATCCGAAATTCTTCAATATAGTTGTTATTTACAAAATGAAGGTTTTGTAAATTGTATCATCTTACCAGATAATATGTTTATGTACCCATAAAAACTAGTATATAATCTGCAATATATAGTTTCCACATAATAGCTAATTATATTCACAGAACTGCTTTTTTAAACGCACCCATCCTTATGGATAACGATGGCGTTTAAGAGGTTAATCCGAAATTCTTCAATATAGTTATATATTTTATTTGTGAAGGTTGTACGTCGCCCATTCTGCAAAGAACGCGTGTGACGTGCAAACGATAAGCAGCAAAGTGAAAGTGTTGTGAGGCGCCATACTAAATCTAACCAACATCCGCTATTCGAGTGAGAAACAACCGCCACAGAATGCAAACAAACGAACAATGTATTCATTATGCAACCGGACCGTTTCTTCGCCGGTTGTGTTCGATTGAAACCATTTATTGTTTATTTAGAATATGTAAAATATATAATAAATAATAAATTTATTTATTTATTTCATCAAAAAATTACAGAATATATATAATATATCATTAGTAAGTTGTATAATTATATGTCAGTTAGAAACAATGAAATTGTTGAAAGAATAATGTTACAATAATACGGCAGTTTCTAATATAAGAAAAAATATATATGAATGTAAGAGAGTTATATAGAAATGGCATAATATATTATATTTTAGGTTGTGCATAACCTGCCTCACTAGGCGAACCTGTATTGAGGCAGAATTTTTAGTTAATTATTTCTTCATTTTGTCTATGGTTTGCCAATATGTAAATGTTTAATATGGGTTCCCATACAGCAATCCATTATTTTAGGTTACATTATTGTTTACATATTGAAGATACAAATAGAATAAGTTTAAACACAATACATACTATAATAACTCACTGTGACAAGGCATTTGGTTACTTTTCATTATTGTTTGCATTTACACAATACGTATATAGTAAGTTTTAGCACCGTACATACTGCAATAACTGTCAATGACAAGGCGTTTGGGTGAGGGCACCAGTGTAGGCTCGATCATTTGAATAAATCCAAATTTTAACATTTTTTTTAAACTCTTTCCGTGTTTGACTCTCTTTAATATTTTCCGGGAGCATGTTGAAGATCTTTGTGGCAAAGTAGCCAAAGCTACGTTGACCAAAGGTGGAAGAAAGTGCTGGAACTTGCAACATGTCTTTGTTCGAATTACGCGTAAATCTAAAGTTAGTTTTTTTTTCGTAAAGCACGTGTTTGTTTTTAAAGAGATGCATGAGGATAGTTTTTACATAGATCTGTCGAACATCAAATACTCTCATTATGTTGAAAATTAAGTTACTGTTTGCAGTTTGAGGAAGTTTGAGAATAATTTTCATGATTGTTTTCTGCGCCTTTTCAACAGGATCTAGAGCTGATGAAGTACCCCCTCCCCATGCAATGATACCATACTCAATGATAGATTGGGTTAATGCAAAATAAATCGTTTTTAGAATTTGTAAGTTAAGGAAGTTCCTTACGGATCTGAAGAAATGTATTGTTTTCCTAATTTTATTCGCAATGATCTGAGTATGTATATTCCATTTGAGGTATGGGTCAATGGTGAGGCCGAGGTACTTCATCTGTGGAGTTCGCTCTATACAGGGGCACTCATTGCATACATTGGAATTCGTACAGTTATGTATTTTTATGGAGTAATCATCATTAGGTTGGCCTGCAGTATTGATGCTTGAAGTGATATATTTTGTTTTTTTCGTGTTAAGGGTAAGCGTGTTTATATCTAACCATTTTTTAACTAAGTTAATATTTTTTTCAGCTTTTTTAAATACAGCTGACCAATTGTTGCCTTCAAACAGTAAGACAGTATCGTCGGCAAAGCTAACAATGCTTCCCTCAATTTCAAGGTTGCAAAAGTTGTTTATATACAGTAAGAACAGAGTTGGTCCCAATACGCTTCCTTGTGGAATTCCATAGTCAGTTGAGCGCTGGTTACTGAGGGTATTGTGTATTTTAACCTGTTGTTTGCGTCCATTTAGGTAACTTTTAAAGAAGTTTAGCTCTTTGTCCGTGATGCCGATTTTTTCAAGTTTTTTAATTAGTTTAAAGTGTGATATTGTATCAAAAGCCTTAGAGAGGTCTAAAAAGATTGAAATACATTTATTTCCTTTATCAAGGCTTTTTACAATGAAGTCTGTCACCCTGGCAATGGCATCTGAGGTACTTTTGTTTTTTTGAAAACCATATTGATTTTTTGAAAGTATTTTATGGCTCTCGATGAATTTTAAAAGTTGTGTATTAATAAGGTTTTCAAAAACTTTAGACAAGCTATTCAGTAAAGTAATTGGTCTATAGTTATTGATATCTGACTTGTTTCCAGATTTGTAGATGGGAATTACGATACTTTGTTTTAGGTTAGAGGGGAAGTAGCCCTGTGTAATACTTAGGTTTATAAGGTATTCTAGTGGCAATGTAATCTCCGAAGACAGCGTTTTAAGGATTTTGGTTGAAATTTCGTCTGGTCCAGCAGAAGAAGTGTTTTTTAGAGAATTAATTGTTTTGAGAATTTCTTCCTGTGACACAGTTTGGAATAGAAATTTTGTATTTATGTTATTTGTTTGAACCACTGTATCGGTAGATTGGGTGATTCCGCTCTGGGCAATTTGAGAAGCAAGATTTGGACCGATATTAATAAAAAAATTGTTTACATGATCAGCAACGAGCTTAGGATTTTTTGTGGTTTCAACAATATGTCCATCAATGGAAAGTTTATTTATGCTCTGTTTCTCTTTTGTAGTTTGCGAGTTTGTGGCTTCTCTAAGTATTTCCCATAATTTTTTGGGATTATTGTTACTTTCTTTAATTCTTTCTGAGTAGTAAATTTCTTTTGCTTTTCTGATGACGTTACAGCACATGTTTCTATATTTTTTATAATAGTTGAATGTTAGTTGGTCATACGGATTTTCTTTGGTTTTTTTGTGTAGCGTGTTTCTTTTGTGAATGCAATTTATAATGGAGTGGTTAATCCATGGTTTCAAGGGTTTCAATTTGTTACTTATATTTTTGGTCATCGTCAGGGTATGGTGGTGTAATTCGTTTTTCAAATAGTTAATAAAGTATATCCATGCGTCCTCCGATTGTTTAATTTGGAAGAGTTCTTGCCATGATTTGTTCTTTAAATTGGTTATTATATTTTGAAAGTTGATTTTATTGTATGCTAAAGGCAGGCTACATTTATTTATTTGGATAGGTGTTTGTAGTGCAAAGATAGTTGAATAATGGTCCGTGATAGTTGATTTGTAGACGATACTTTTAGATGGTTTTTTTGACTTTACCATAATGTGGTCAATGCATGATATAGATCCATTTGTCGTTCTTGTTGGTGAGTTAACGGTACTCACTAATCCATGAAATTCTAGCATGTTGATATAGTCTTGGCTTTGGTGGTGTTGGTTGCTCGGTAGTATGTTAATATTTAGATCGCCCATTATTATGATATTTTTGGTATTGGAAAGATTTGAAAGTGTGCAACTTAGACTGTTTAGAAATGGCGTGATGTTACGAGTCGATGGCGAGCGGTATATAGCGAGGATAACTGTATCATTGTTGTATTCTATTTGTGTGCAACTTGCATCCTGAATTTTTAGTTCGGTTACTGTGAAGTTTTGATTATTTTTTGTGTAAACAACAATCCCATCGTTCTGATTATCAAACGTAGTTGAATTGTGTGATGTGTAATTTTTTATGATTTTAGGTGTATATGTGTTTGACAACCAGCACTCGGTCAGAATGATTATGTCGAAAACAATATCTATGTGGTGAAGATGAATTAAGAGTTCGTCAAAGTTTTTATTTATGGATCTTATGTTTTGGTGCATAATTTTTGTATTGGCAGAGTTTCCAATCAGGCGTTTACACATATTAGTATCTGAAGTTGCGTAAGAAAGGTTTTGGTTGTGTAATTCCTCATCAAAAAATTCCATTGAGAAAGGCATGTTGATATAATAATTATACGAAAATTAAAAAAAATAGTTTATATGTTTATGGGAGCTCCACTGTCCGTGGCAGTTACCGGGAGTTTCACCCTAGTTGCAGATAGAGAATTACCGAAGTGGATAATTATTGTTGTAGTTCGAAACAATAAATGTAAAGTTTCTCCTTACCGTTTGATTATGAAGGGTGATCGGGCCAATAACTAACCGACGTTGGAGCTCTCCAGAAGCATCTAAACCATTTTTAACAGATCATCAGCGTGTTTAATGTAGATGATTTTTTCTCCTTCTTTTTTTCTAATCATAATTTTTGAATCTTTGTACCACACATAATTATATCCCCTTTCTTTCGCCTTTGATTTTGTTCTCCATAGAAGGTCTTTGTAATGAGGACTGAGAATTTCGCTGATGTAGATTCGTTGACACTCTGGATTCTGCGCGGTGGCTGAGCTTAAAAGTTTCCTGTTTGTAAGAAGTTGGTATCTCTTTTGTCTATTGTTTAGTTTAATATGTATTTTTGGGGGGACTCCCGGTCGTTTATCAGGTATCCTCCTCACTTCCACTATATCTTCTCCTTTTATATCCACTCCTGCAATTGAAGCCACCCGTTTTATAGCATCAGAGGGCTGCTCGTCATTTTTTGGAATGAGGCCGGCAAACTCCAGTGAATCTTCTAGTGATCTTTGATCAACTTCCGCCAATCTGACTTCCAGACATTTTATTTGTTTGTCCTTTTCGACGAGTGTGTTCCTTAGAGACTCTACTTCGGAAACCAATTTAGTGATGGTTTCCATTTTAGCAATTAGATCGTCATATTGACGGCTGATGAAATCTCTCGAGTGTTTACTCTCTAAGTTTTCATCGTCAATTTTTTTTATAATTGCCGATTTAAAAGCTTCCAGTTTTGTTACCATTTTTTTTTCCATTTTCTCCATAAGTATGTCAATTTGTGAAGATACATCTGTAGCCAAGCTCGTTGTCGCGGGCATTTGTCCTTTGCTTCGAAGGTTTTTGTCGGCAGACATTTCTTGTTGTTATGCTCTTTGTAGTAGGAAAGGTTGGAAACTGGCTCTACTACTCTATGTGGATTCGCTGCGTTATCTGTGTTGTTATTGTGTCTGAGTGACGTTTGTTTTGGAATGTCAGCATGAAGTGTTAGGACACTATAAACTCACAGATCACTCTGGTTTCGTGCTACCATTTGAATAACGGATCACTTGTAAGGTATTTTTTTAGTTCGGTTTAAGTTTTGGCACTGTTATCAATAAAAAAATTGTGGATAGAACTTCAACTGTACTTTTCGATGTGTGACCATAGACAATTTTTGATATATATTTGAACCATAGACATATGAATATTAGTAGACCTGCCCTAAGTGATTAAAAGCGTATTATTCCCCACTCCCCATACCGGTTCCATTGGAGCCGGCTGTGCTCGCGTATGGCCTCAAGTGAAATTTGAAAACGTGACGTCATCATTCTTGTGCGAACTATGGTCGAGGCATCATCGGTTCATTTTACGAAATAACACGGCAAAATGTTGACTTGTGCTATGAAAACTTGTAAAAATAGATGTGAAAAAGAGAATAAACCCAATTGTCGAATTACATTCCATATATAAGCATTATTTTACTTTATTTTAAGCATATTCACATCGTATAATATGGATCAGTTGTAGAAACATATACTATCACATCGAGAAACGTCTGGACGCGAAACACAAAGCTGGTTGGTTGCTGGGAAGTAAATTATGAACATTTATAAAAGTGTCTTAACTAAATACTTAAACGAAATATTCGACTCTGAAAATAGAAGAAATTTTTTGCCGAATTTGGACTTCGCAAATTTGTTCATAACGTGGCGAGTAATTTGCGCTCCTATGTAAAAATGTCTATTCATTCAAAAGCAGATTTTACTTTTAAGAACTAAATGGTGATATTATAATGCGAGATGCCTATTTACTGTCAGATTGATTTATTGACGAATCACAGTCAGCTTTACCCCCTTCGTTCTTCAACAGTTGATTTTACCCCTCGCCATTATCTTCTCGTCTATTAATTCCTATGTCTGTGATTTGAACTAACTCCACACGTGAGACCCTGGCATTGGCTGGCAATAATTTCCCTCGAGATTAATGGTCCTCTTTGGGTTTTATTTTTGTAAACTTCTAATGTTTTCTAGTTCCAAGGGAAAATGAAAATTCAACACTCCTTTAAAAGGTGATATAGTCATTAAAAGTGATAAAACAAAAACTAGGTTTAATAGGTTTTATTATTTCTTGCTAGGGCAATCCCGATGAGTAACAAAACTCATTTTAGGACGGAAGGAAATTACAATACATAAGTCGGAACGGAATACAAAAGAAGAATACATACAGAAGTCAGTACATACAATTTTACATTGGCATCAAAAATACAACACTGCATAATAATTTTTAAATCACAGGTTAAGTAGTACAAAAAAATAAGAGTAAACAAATAAAGGAACAATCAAAGATATACAAATATGGATTTAATGATTTTCATTTTAAGAATATTTAAAAAGTATTTCTTTAAACCACCATTGTGAGTTTTTTCTCAATGGTTTTGTACATTTCTGGAAGCGAACTATAAAGTGTGTAGGCAATGTAGATACCTATGTAATCTATTTAACCTATTTTTTGGTTGATCATTTTTCATGACTTTATATCACTTTTTGTAGGTGTGTTAAATGGTCATTTTGATGACATACCCGGTCACTCTGGTTTTAACCCCTCCAGCGTTTGAGGGTCATATATGACCGGGCGTCCATATTTTATAAAAGTATTTTTATCGTTTTTTCTACAATGTAGAAATACTTGATTTTTTTTTTACCTTAGAAAGAGAAATAATAATTCTTTCATTTATACCGGAATCCATTAATAAAATTAGCTAAAACGAATAATTCATATTTTGCGCCTGTATCATAACAATCGGTTTAACTTTTTTTTTATTTATTTATTAAACGAACTAGATAAAAGTGAAGGTACAGTTATCTTACAAATTCCCCAAATAATATCGAGTTCTCTCAATTTTCCTACGATCGAAGTAAAAATGTGGTTAGCGTTTTTGACAACATTTTTCACGTTTGATATTAAAATTTTATTATTTAGAAATAGTAATGTTTATTATAAATGCATTCACCGGAAATACAATTTTATCTAGTTTCTTACGAAAATATTGAAAATAAGATTATATAGCGCATTTGAAATACACAGAAAACATTGCAAATTGTACAAAAGTATGAAAGTACTGAAGGGTTTATGTTACAAGTTGAAATTCCAACATACTACGCGGCAGTCATTCATTGCATAATAAATTTTACATTCAGAGCATTTTATAGCCCAGATATTTTATTTCTTTAAGGTTAATAAAAAGGTATAATTAAAAAATAAAATCAGGTTAAAACGATAAAATTTTCAAACCAAGTGTAAATTATAATTTTTATTTATTTGAAATTTCCTTGTTTTTATTATTATTCATTTTGTATTGTTAATGTTATACGATTAATATATTATGTGAATGTGGACAGTAGACAGGTACCATACTTAGTGTATATCCTTGCAAAGAAACTAATTCATGGCAATTGATTTGACCCTATTCAAGTACGAGATTCTCTTCGAAAAGACACTGAGACTCTGTCCATATTTGGGAGGAGTATTGTTTTGGTGTCAACTCTGGCTGCGATACCTTTACCTCAATTTGTATTGTATTCGTAACTGAGGGTACTTAGCTGGATACCTGGAAATTATTACCGAGTTAGTTTCTTGTGTTTATGAAACCCAGTAACGTATATTATAATTATTATGGTATTGCCTTTTCTCCGCGCGCTGATACCCAATAATGACGTGTAACCGTAACAAACCGCAAATAAATTATAAATACACTTACAAAGAATGTTTCAATTGAAAAAACTGCAAATCGTTCGCCGAAAAATGTCGTAAAACTGGTGGTAACATAGTTCTATGGAAAAGGTAAATCCTACCACCAGGAATGTGTATTTCGTGAGTTCTATATAATCTACGCGTTCGTAGATGGCGTAATTTTAATTATTTTATGAAAATACACGTGTTGCAAGTTACACTTCAAAATATAATTAATTTTCGAATTATCTGTTTGCACCCATACATACGCAACATGAATATATAGTTTAGTACGCATACAAACTCAATGCTTTCAAGAAAGGATTGAATTTTAATACAGACAAAACTATTTATTCATATTAGGTATGTACTGGCGCAAACAAATAATTCGTCTTAACATTGTAAATCATATTTCAAGCACCAAATTTCGATAACATATTTAAGCAAGCTTCTATTATTGAAATGTCTAACGAAAAAATATTAAAGAATATCAAGAATTCTACAAACTAATCAGAAATGGAATTCAATTTATCATACTAAATTTCAAAACAACGCAAATGCAAAACCATTATATTTACCAAGCCATAAAAATTATAATCATCTCCATTCTGAATTAAGCTGCACAATTACGAACAAATAAAAAAATAACAATAATGATAGATATACAAGATAGAATCGTGGCTCCCTTATCAGGCTCATGAGTTCCTAATTTCTGATAAGGTATACATGACCAACAATAACCTTATAATATTTTGTAAAATATATATGTACGATGTAACTCGTATTCTTTATATTACTATTAACAATTTTGGGAGGCGGGTACGGGTACCGCCGCCCCAGGAACCATTAAATAACCAACACCTCTGCCATAGGTCACTCCAAGTGCTTCGTTACGTTTGTTGATGTAGCAGAGGTGCCCGGGGACATCGGGTGAGGTGTGTTCAGTATGCGCCTGCCCACCAAGTGCGCGGCGTGCCGGATCGGGAGAGGCTGGTTTGGGGAGACCCTTTGACCTCTCCAACTGGTCTGCCTTGACCAATCGAGGGATAAATCATTTGTCCGTCACTCCTGGACGCACTGATCCCTAGATTCCTACCCACCCCTCATACCCTTTTCCTTAAAAAATACCCTCCACACAGCATCCCCAAAGATGACACAGGCGGCGAGTGAAATTATTTTCCTCAGGGCCTCCTTGTGTGGGATTAATGAAGAAAAAAATAACAAATAATAAAAAAAGTAATACTAGACAGCTAGTTTATTTGGTTAGTTAGTTTTTTTTTTAAATATGGTCGATAACATAGGTAGGTAGGTACTGCTGACTAGTGCCGGCGAATATCACAATCGGTGTTTACCCAGATAGATTAATCCGGAACGTCGGTGGTGACTTCATGAAACTGCGCTTGTTTAGAAAGATAAAAAAATGTTGTGTGTATTGAACAATATTTCAACAATCAGCATTCGACACGACACGACGCTTCCTGTTCTTAAATAGACGAAAGCTGCAGTCGACAAACAGATAACAAACAAGGCACGATGTTTTATTCTACACAGTACAGTGTACCCACACCTACATACAATGATAGTGCAATGGATCCCATATTGCGTTGGTTAGTAACAAACTCCATTTAAATCATTGACTCACTCAATTAAAAATCGGTTAGAGCAGCCATTCATCATAAATTACACGAACAAGCTTGACTTGAGACCGTTATGCTGGTATGTTTGACCGACCAATGGTCATATAAGTGCCACACTGTTAAGTTATGTTAGGTGGCATGAAAAGGGAGGAGTTCTTAGAAAATTTAAAAAAAATGTCTTCATACCCCTTAAAACAACCAAATTGTACGATTCCCATTGATTCACCTATATTCAGATTTCATCGATCAAAACTAAAAATATAGCCATTTTTAAAAGTATACCTACAAGAACTAGTCGATCTAAAATTATTTTTAATTGCAACAAAATTATCAGGACTGAGTCATTTAGATACTCGGTTGTACCTAGATTGCAGTAGTTGATGTTTTCAACTGCACGGAATGTAGTTACAAGAAGGCTATAATAACATACCTCATAAATAAATATTAATGTTAGCTTTTGTTATATTAGTGCTAAATTATTATAATTATATCACATGTTTGTAAAAGCCACTATGGGCGTGTAATATAAATAAATTTAAAAGTAAGTAATATGTTAGTATTGTAAGCCTTTAATTTTAAGATATAGTTGTAAGTTATGATTTTGTGCAGTACAATATTTTTTATTATTACAGCCACTCGAGCGATTGGTGTCGTATTGTATCGTAAATGTATATCATAGATACTTTTACCATATTATTTCATTAATAATATTCCTCAAAATATTAATATGAAAATACATGAAACTGTTTACTGCGGTTTAAAGCCAATGAATTCACCATTTATTTTTAAGTTCTATAAATTTGGCACATTATGGCAAGCGATCGCACAAAACGTTTTTAAAAATATAATTGTACAGCGCCCTTGGGGTGATTTTTCACAAAAATGGCAATGTACAAATCATCCAAATAGTATTATTACTATATGAATTTAAAGATTATAGAATCACTAATAATAAACACGTTAATTTTACACAATTGATAAGCAACCATTGTTTTATCAATTGTGTACAATTTAAAATGGGTTTATTAGTAAGGAGGCTGCATAAAAAAGAAATTAACGAGGTTATTAATATTTTGGTTTGAACTAACGTATTTTTTTGGGAGGAATGCAGATCACGCCAAACTCTGGGAATTGAATAAAAATGCACTTTCTAGATGAAAAAAGTGTATAGAAATTCATTAAAAAAAAAATTAAGGCGCGGAAGAATAAATTGAGGGAGATACAGCCGATCAAAGTTTAATAAATTGCACTTCGCGATCTGATATTATTACCACATTATGACAGACCGCCGCCATATTTGTCACTGTTGTGTTGGTAGACCTAATACTAGCATCAGCTACATACGATTGTAGCCGACTTCGTGGGGTAAATTCATAAGGCGCGTAATTATGAAAAAATAGAATTAATAATATAATGTAATCAGGCACTGGAATGGAGAAAATCAAAATACTACCTTAAAATCGCTCACTCGTAATCGTCCTCTGAATCAGATGTCCGATCCTCAAGCGACGGCAGAGTGTTGGGTGGATGTTCCACAGTGGCGTCATACATACGGCCAGCCATGCACAAAAATTCGTCCATACGATCAACGTTCCGTTCCCGACAACGTTTTTGAAACATGTATTTGGCGAGATTGCCCGCGATACTTGTTTTTTTCCTGCCGGCACCTGACGATACAGCCTTAGCAGCACGCCACGTAGATTCGATAGAATTCGTGTGCGCCCCACTGTCTGGATCCTTGAAGGTGATGCTGTGATTGACCTTTAAATGCTGGAATCCTTCAGTTTCTAAGCAGTCGTAAGCGCGCCAACAGTCACTAATTATCGTGGTGCCGGGAGAAATCCACTGTTTGATTATAGGGACCAGCGTGTCACTTGAACGTTCTTGAACTGGTACCAAAAACACTCGACCTGTTCCGCGTTCGTATCCACCGAACACCCACTGGCCGTCGACGTACTTTCCTCGATTATATTTGCGTTTCCCGAATTTCGACTCGTCTATTTCGACAATTTTCCCCTCGCCGCCCAGCTGCTCCGCATTGTCCATTAAGCTGCACAAAACAACCTCGCGACAAAATGAAGCCCAATCAACAAGCGTGTGCTGACCACTAATCAAAAGTTCGTCGCCTATGAATGCTAATGGAAGGTTTAATACCCACATGTGGACAAATCCCAATATTTGGAAAATGCTGAGATTCGACAGGGCAAAAAATGTTCCACTTCGAAGTGACACTTGATTTCCGCAAATTTTCTTTTTTTGTTTTCGTTCACAACATAATTTAGGCAGCGCCACTGCCAGCCGTCAATCGCCCGATCCCTTTTTCCCAACTTTAATGTTCCACCGCATTTCTTGCATAAATAATCAGGCTCACTCGGTATAATTTTCCATTCACGCAATTTACACAACAACAACTCCGTGTCTTTACACAACGCATCTATCTCTAAAAGACGCATATTATCAAACAAAAGGAAAAAATAATACGTATATGAATATACACAATGAAACGAATCGCGACGCACAGCACACTACCATAAAATGAACTCACCCGGAAAATCGGAAAACCGTACTACTACGACAACAACAGGTCAGGTACACCAACCTGCCCGTTGTCACTGATATGTTTTTATATCATAGACAATGAAAAACATTTTTTTTAAATGATGTGTTAATTTATTTATACATAAAAAATCTTGTAAATAAAAAACCCGTTATTTATTAAAATTAACGTACTAAGGGAAGGTTTTTTGGTAAAGGTTACGAATTCCGCTTCACAGTAAATATGGAATGTTTACTTTGAATTAATACTTGAATTTAGTTATATTATTAAATTATTACTAAAAGTTACTATAAATGTTGGGGAACCTTTAATAACGCCTGCACGCGTCCCCTTTAGAGTTATATCCCAGCTTTCAAGTAGTTTGTGGGCTACGCTAGGTTTGTATAGACTGGTTTGTGATTTAATTCTAATACCTATTTTCCATGTTATTTTCTGTAACAAAAAATTGACCCTTTAATAACGCCTGCTCGCGTCCCCTTTAGAGTTATATCCCAGTTTTCAAGTAGTTTGTGGGCTACGCTAGGTTTGTATAGACTGGTTTGTGATTTAATTCTAATACCTATTTTCCATGTTATTTTCTGTAACAAAAAATTGACCCTTTAATAACGCCTGCTCGCGTCCCCTTTAGAGTTATATCCCAGTTTTCAAGTAGTTTGTGGGCTACGCTAGGTTTGTATAGATTGGTTTGTGATTTAATTCTAATACCTATTTTCCATGTTATTTTCTGTAACAAAAAATTGACCCTTTAATAACGCCTGCTCGCGTCCCCTTTAGAGTTATATCCCAGTTTTCAAGTCGTTTGTGGGCTACGCTAGGTTTGTATAGACTGGTTTGTGATTTAATTCTAATACCTATTTTCCATGTTATTTTTTGTAACAAAAAATTGACCCTTTAATAACGCCTGCTCGCGTCCCCTTTAGAGTTATATCCCAGCTTTCAAGTAGTTTGTGGGCTACGCTAGGTTTGTATAGACTGGTTTGTGATTTAATTCTAATACCTATTTTCCATGTTACTTTCTGTAACAAAAAATTGACCCTTTAATAACGCCTGCTCGCGTCCCCTTTAGAGTTATATCCCAGTTTTCAAGTAGTTTGTGGGCTACGCTAGGTTTATATAGATTGGTTTGTGATTTAATTCTACCTAATCCAACCTAACCTATCCTATAATAATCCAACCTAAACTATTCTAAAATAACCCAACCTAACCTAACCTAACCTAATCTAACATATATATTAATCCAACCTAATCTATCCTAATCTAACATATAATAATCCAACCTAACCTAACCTATCCTAATCTAACATATAATAATCCAACCTAACCTATCCTAATCTAACCTATAATAATCCAACCTAACCTAACCTAATCTAACATATAATAATCCAACCTAACCTATCCTAATCTAACATATAATAATCCAACTTAACCTAATCTAACCTGTAATCACCTATAATAACCCAACCTTACCTAAAATGAAAACGTTTTATTTTAAAAAAATCGTAGTAAACCTTTAAATATTAAGAAACTAAATTCATCTGATGTTTGGTATCAATGTTGATCGCCTAACAATTAACGGGTGCGTGTCTAGCGATCTCGAAAAATTGTCTATTATACCGATTATGCCTTTCATGTTTCCTACATTGCCACTACCCATAATTACGCGCCTTATGAATTTACCCCACGAAGTCGGCTACAATCGTATGTAGCTGATGCTAGTATTAGGTCTACCAACACAACAATGACAAATATGGCGGCGGACTGTCATAATGTGGTAATAATATCAAATCGCGAAGTGCAATTTATTAAACTTTGATCGGCTGTATCTCCCTCAATTTATTCTTCCGCGCCTTAATTCTTTTTTTAATGAATTTCTACACACTTTTCTCATCTAGAAAGTGCATTTTTATTCAATTCCCAGAGTTTGGCGTGATCTGCATTTCACCCATTTTTTTTAATAATTTGGGAAAATAAACAATCATCTCAATTGAAGTACTTATTTTCAATAAATACACTTTATTTTGAAAGTCTCTCGTTTTAAGGCCCTAAACCGTGTGTTGCATCCGAAACGCGAAACGGCTTACGAATTACAGCTTCAGATGTACATGAAATTGGACTGTAAATAATTTCAGCGAGACAAAATGGTGTTCGTTGGAATTGGGTGATGGTGTGTGTAGGAATGAACAAGATATGGAAAGAAGGAAAACAGGACGACCAATCACATACCACTCTATCTCCGCGAAGGAGCGCATAATACAATTACAATATAGTGAGTTCCACCTCGAGGTCATTATCGCCACAACAAAACGAATGGATACTTAAACGATGTTATGAGATCCCAAGATAGTCAATTTCCTTCTTCTTTACTTTTCAGCGAGATTATGTTCACGAAAAACACCAACAACTTGCTTACAAGGTAGTCCCAATTGGTCCCAATGCTTCTTCAGTTTTTCAAAACAAATGCACTTGGATTTGCACTGTGTTGTTGCCAATCCCATTGCCATTGTTCCAAATTTCAAATACTTTTCCAGCAATGATTGTGGATAGGTAGGAACTCGATAAATGACATACCGGTAGGAACTCAGAATATTCTCATTTCAAAACCAAACACCGTTAAAATTTTTATTTATATTTAAACTAGAAAAAGACTAGAACCAGAAGCCACGATTTTAAAACAGCGTACGTTAAAAGATAATCAGCGGGAGTAACAGCGATGGTAATTGTAAATAATGATTGATTAGATTAAATACGGACTTGAAACTTGAAGCGTAAACAACTTAACCAACGTAATTCCAAAGATGAGATCTGAAATTATGCCCACACCTATTACGGCCGACACTCCACAACAAAGTGGTAGATACTCTCAGTATCACAAAAAAAGTGAACGACAACCTTTCAGAATTGAAACCTTACCAAATCAAGCGAATTCAAACAGAAAGGCAGCGTCTATCACCTAAAATGAAGTTACCTGCTTGTCGCCAATTTATATAAATATTTTGCAAACCAAATAAATATAATGAACTATGAAAAAAGTCTACGCTATTAGATTGCGTCGAATAGTTGTTTTCGATCGCGAAAAAAGCATTGCAGCATTTTATTTTTACATCAATATTTGACAGAGAAGAAGAAAGTACAATTCGAGATAAATAATATGTACATTTTCGACTCTTTTTATGCAACGGCTGCAAATGAGACTGACAAAAAGCTTTGACGAAGAAGGTAAGTGTAAAAGTATCTACACAACAAAAGCGAAAATGACTACACTTATAATAATGGAGCCTTATTATTTCCAGTGCTGAACAAATCCATTGCGGTTTTACTCTCACCGCGGGAGTACGAAAATTGGTATGTTTTTATAGCTAACTATGTATTTTTAAAACTGATTTTGAATAATTAGTTGCTTTAGTTATAAGATAGAAAACTTCTTTCGTGCTTGAATTTTATTTAAATTTTTTTTAATGATATTATAGACAGTCCAGATTTATTTATTTACTAACGAACCAAATTCAATAAACACATTACATATTACAAGAAGTTAATACAAGGAGAAGTGTTACAACAAAATAAAAGCTATGACAAAAATGGTTCAATCAACACAGTAACAATTCAACACACTTTTAAAAAGTGATATAAAGTCATTAGAAAAGATGAAAAAAAAATAACCTAACCTAACCTACTTAACACACTTAATAAAGTTTTCGTTTCATCACTTTTCATGACTTTATATAACTTTTTAAAGATGTGATGATTTATCCGATCACCGACAAAATAGGGCACAAAAACAATAATTTATAAATAAAGATAATTTCAACACAGGAACAAGGTTTTGATGGAGTTCACGACTTAATATTACTTGCGTAATACAAAAAACATTTAGGCTTACACCAAAATATTCAAGGTCCTGAATTGAGTTGACAAGTCTGGCCATTCTGGACATTGGTGAATGGTATCCATAATTTGTGGAGTGTTGATTGAGGAAAAGTAAATTATTATTTCTGAGTCTACGGGATGAGTTACAACAAAGTATTGAGTCAATCATACTGTTAATATTTTTTTAAATGCAGATGATATCAAAGTCCTTCCTCCGCTTTTCTAAAGAAGAAAGATATAATTTTACTTCAAGTTCATCGTGTGAGCAATTGGCTTCTTTCTAGCCATAACCTCCAAGCAATTCCCCTTAAGCGAATCTGTACGGATTCGATATGATTAATGTGAAAACCATAGAATGGAGACCAAATAATGCAGGCATATTCTAGATTAGGTCGAACCAACGAACAGTAAAGAGTTTTTAGGGTGATAATATTATTAACGTCAAAGGTGATTTTATTGATAAAGCCAAGCCACATTCCACACACCAACTTGAAATACTCAATAAATTTTATTTTATTGCAACAACAATATATTCAATACTCAGTCCCTATAGGGACTGAGTCATATAGATACTCGCTTGTACCTCGATTGCATGCAATTAGCAATACTTTCTCAGAAATAGTAGATTAGTTAAAGTGCACGAAATTTAGTTAAAAGAAGGCTGTAATAACATACTTCATAATAAATATTAATATTAGCTTCTATGTAGCATGTGTTCTATTTAATGATTTCTTTAACAAAAATTGTTAATGTTAACTTCTTATATAGGCCTTAGTCGTAAGTCACTTCTTAGATGTAAGTCATTAGTTTTAAGTTAGTAGTTATGAACCTTAGTCGTAAGTCACTAGAAATAAGTCTTAGATCTAAGTCACTAATTATTATGAATTCTAGGTGTAAGCCAACTGTATTCATTATTTAATATCGCACATCGCCCTTGAGGGGATTTTTCACGAATACGGCGCTATATAAATTAGCCAAATATTAATATTATATATATAAAGTATTATAAATATCACATATTTGTAAAAGCCCGTATGGGCAGATAATATGAATAAATAATTTCTTCTATAGTAAAATTAATATAAAGGTTTTAACCGCTGTGCACCGCTTTGGTTATACAACGCTAACAGTCAAACAAGCGGACCTAATTATAGCTTATTTTTTTGTGCATAATTATGTAATCTTATATATTTTATATAATCTTTTGTTTTGTATATATTTTTAAATTCATATTCCTTTCTTACAAATTTATTTGACTTATTCCTTACTATGCTTTTTCAGTAGAGGTAAAGTCACAAGGAAGAAATCCATAATTGATTTTATTTTGGCTATATAATACTTATGTACAAACTGAAATAAATTTAAACTGTCGATTTCCCGAAAATTAATAAATAAATAAATAACAGAATGCGTATCAATTTACAATACAAAAGTAACATAAACTACGTATTAAAAAATAAGAAACATGTACATGCCTCTTGAATCCTTCAAGGCTACCGTTAAAAATGTCAACAATCTAAGAAATATTATTTATTAGCGCCATACCTCGTGTCATGCTATGCCGGCCAGTACGTCCGTTCTGTTATGTTGGTTCATAGCAGATCATGGTGCCGTCACTGGCTGTAGTTGATACGAATAATTTATTATTCCAGGAGGTTATATTAAATTAAATTATTCTGTTCGTAAAAGGTAACATGTAATGCTAGTTTCGTAAGGTTTCCAAACGTGTTAGCTAGTTTAACGTGTGGGTTTACTACTGGAGGCAGCTAGCGTAACCTTCATTTTAAAAAGCGGTCTTTGGAAGATAAAAATAAGGAATCTCGACACTTATTATGATTGGGACAAACCACAAACAACATAGCGCCAATCTTATTACAATAATAAATATTGTTATTTAATTGCTATGGTTTATTATTCACACCAGTGGTTAATAACCGCAAGCTCATTTTAAAAGGACTTTTACCAGCAGATAACGGTAAGTCTTGTTAACATTTATTTAAATTTGTGAGAATATTGAATTCACATTCTTTTTTGTATAATTTTTTTTTAATGATAAACTAACGTTTTTAAGACAAGGTTATATTTTTACTCGGGAGACAATTTCAATTTGTATTAGTATTTCGGATGACTAATTATTGCTTATAATTATTTGTTATTCTTTTTTGTGTTTATTTTATCCGCATGTAACACTTGGGTATCTACATACATGGGAAATAAACTTAAAACTTGAGTGTTTATGAAAAAGAAAAATGATGACATTTTACACGGAATTTGCGATGCGCTTTTTCGCTGATAAAAAAATTATGTTTTAAGAGACGAAACGACAATTTAGAATAAAAGTTAAATTTATTGTCTAATTCGTTTAGAAATAATGTTTTAAGAGACAAACGACAATCTAGAATAAAGATTAAATTTATTGTCTAATTCATTTTTTTTAAATTAAAACCCAGTTTAATTTTGATACAATACAAAATAAAGTAGACTAGTTGCTATAACACGACCCAAGCAGCGTAGCAAGTAGGGGAAATCAATATTAAGATACTTTATTTATTTGCCAAGTGAATAAAATTTATTTTAGTATGCTAGGAGCATTTTCTAGGTCCAAAATACTATAAAATCTACGGTGGATTTCTTGGCACACTTTAGAGGTTAAGGGATTCAATAGGAATAAAAACTAAAAATAGGACGCTGCCACCTCAGGAGAAATAGCTGTTGGGGAGTGTGAAGAGTTAATGAATGTAGGAAATATGAAGAGGACCTAAAATCCTACCTAAAACCTACCTAGGATCCTGTCAAGATTCTGAATCTATGTTGTGGAACCAGAAGAATAAACTATCAAAGAAAGATGGTGAAACCATTGTTGTGTAATAAGGCTCTACGGGCGAAACATGGGGAAAAAGCACAAAGACAGATAATGGGCTAGTTCTAACGGGAATTATGTAGGTACATCTTCTCCGTATCAACAATATATAATATTATTGTTTAAAAAATAATTATATGCTTTTCAAAGTGTGTCAAGACTTATCTCACAGGTTAGAAATTATAATAGTCCAGCAAGAACAAAACAAAATCTTAAATCATTATTTAAGTTACAAAAAAGGAATGACCAGCGGGATAAATACAATCTAATAGATTTTTTTTAAATATCCATGCGATTATTGAATCATTCATAAAATTGGTGACCGGGTAATTCATCACAATGATAATTCATCACATATTTAAAAAGTTATATAAAGTGATGAAACAAAAACTTTATTAACTGGGTTACGTAGGTTAGGTTAGGTTAAAAAAAATATTTTTTTTCATGGTTTCTAATCACTTTTTAAAGGTGTGTTGAATTGTCACTGTGTTGAGTTATCATGGAACCTATAAAATTATATAGAAAATCAGCATGACATTTTTTTAATGATCGTTTCTGTGTTCAACGGGTACTTCTAAAAAAAACAACATTATGAATTATCCCCAAATGACAGGTCTCACCTTCGGGAGGGGTGGTGGGTACCGCAACCCCTGGACCAACACCTCTGCAATAGGTTCCGGGGGCGCGAGTGACCGGGTTCATAGGAGGAGGTTTGTCCGGGTCTCTCCTGATATATCGCCTTGCACCGCAGTGGGAGGGAAGGCTTAATACTCTTGGACACAGAGTATTATTTATTATCGAAAAGTATAATTAAATCAATGACAGCCCTGAATCATTAAAGCCAAATTGCGATCCTGCCCAGCTATTCCAAGTAGATTTAATTATTAAGGTAACAATCAACTTACTACTTATTATTCTATTATAATATTTGGTAGTTTCTACATATTAAAAAGTCACTTTATATTATACATATTAATATTCTCTGTTATTGTAACATTATATACCTAAATAGAATTTATTTTATATTAATTACTATCTATTATCATAAATACCTCATACCTCGATTTATGTCAGGTCTTATACAAACTAACTGTATCACTTGCAATGATATTTTTATGTACACATTACTTGTTCTGTAATTTATTACATTATTACTAATATTATCCTGTGTACGCTTATAATCCGATGTATCATTCTATTGAAAGCCATTTTATGGCGTTTAAATAAATAAATAATAATAGCATAATTTTTATAGCGCCTTTCTTGTGAAAAATCATCTAAAGGGCACTGAATGACCCAATGACCCCAGATCCACCCCTATTGCTCTTTTCCTGCACAGAACCTCCTCTCCCTCCTTTATTTAAAAATACCCACCACACAGCATCCCCAAAGATGAAATAGATCACGAAGAAAATAATTTCTTTCCTGTTAATGTAAAAAAAATGGGAAATGTTTTCGTAAACCTTTTTTCTATTTTTGTAATGCATTCTATGTGAAACTGATAATTTTGATACCAAAATACAAATGTAAAAATGTACCTACCTATTAACTCTCATCTATGTATTGTAAGTTCCTCCCGTCCTAAACTGAGTTTTGTAACTCATCGGGATTGCTCTACCAAGAAATAAGAATAATTAAAAAATGTGGCATTGGCCGTGCGTGTTCCTGGAAAATGTCAAATATCCAAGCACATTTACGAAATGAAACACAACTTTTCGTAAATAATTTTAAAGAGACATTAGCGCAGTAACGCGTGCGCCGAAATATTCGCGCTATATTTTACATAATTGCTGTTTAATTAAATACGCAAGCATATTATTCAAGGAAACACGTGTAATTAAGTACAGCGACACCTGTTTTAAAACGCGTGCTAGGGGTCGCCATAATTGAAAACGTTAGACGTAGGTCCTTCATAATAATGTTATTCATAATATAATATTATTACTCGCATTCGAATTACCACACGATACCAGGATATTTCACTTTTAACTCTTCTTCTGATGTTTTACAATTTATGTTCCTGGGGTTAAATCATACATGTTTTGCAGATTTCGTAATAATTGTGTTTTCAGGTACTAGACGATTACGAACAAAGACTTACATATTTCAAATTAGAGAGTCTAGTTAAAAGACGAAACATAAATGACTTTTTAATGCTTTACAAAATTGTGAATAATCAAGTAGATATGGTCCATCTAATCAAGTTAAACACCAGGCCCAAATTCACTAGAAACCTTTAACATATTTTGGACCGAAAATTTTACCAATAACACTGGTTATTTTAATCGTATGTCTAGAATGTCTCGATCATACAACGATATTGCTAAAACACATGCTTGCATAGATATTTTCGTAAATAATATAACATGTTTCATGAGATATCTCCACGATTTCTGTACCTAAAAAACAAAAAAAAAACAAATATTGTTTGTTGATTTTTGATGGTTTGATATTTTCTATTATATACCTAATTTAAACATATTTTCAAAATTATTATGTCTTGTAATTTCTGTCATTTTTAAGCTTTGTATAAAAAAAGAATGATATTGTTTTGATAGTGAATGTCCAAATGTGATTGCTGCAGACACATTAGTCTAGGGACATTTATATTTATAATATAAAAAAATAAAATAAATAAATGTATCACAAATATACAGAAAATTTGAAAAAATGTTTAATACATATACACGGTGTCCAGAAACTCGCAGTACAAGCAGAACTGGTAAGTCTACATAATCTAAGTTAAAACTTTTATTTTTACATTCGATTTTTTACTTATTTCCAGCAACTAAAGGGTTAAAAAAAACTCTCGGAGCTGGCTCTACGTTTCGACTTAAAGACATTAAACAGCTGATATTAACCCCCTAGCGATCGTTTTTTTTTTCATTTTAACCAAAAAAAACTTCCGACTCGATTTACACGAAAACGAAAGCTCAAATCAAAAAAAATATTTACCACAAAACCGATTCCAAATTTGATGTAGATACAACATCAACATTCCCATTGGTAGGACGAGTTTCTGGACACCGTGGATATTATATTATGTACCTACAGTAACATAATATATTATGTTTGGTTACCAAAAACCTCAACAACCGGGTACTTCCTAACATCATCTTCCCCTCCCCACATCCATCAGCCTCACAACTTTCCCCAAGAGATGCCATAGTCCCACTGGTTACGGGCATACATTGTGCGTTATTGATGAATGTAAAAAAACCAACGTTTTATGAGAAGCAACGGTGATTCATCACGATCAATAACAATCTCCGTCATGGGTTTTCTTAAAATAATATTATGAATATTTGCATAAATTCGTTAACTTAAAAATATAAGTACCTTCCTTCTCTTTGTATCTAATGCGGCCAGTCCTCGTTGGCCCAATGCACTGACTCAACGTGTACATGACGACTTGGCTGTTGCATGCGTTGGCCGCCAACGTTAGCCGGTCAACCCGATTATTGTCGGTTTTCGTGCAAACATCAAGGATCTCGGCGCCAATCCGGCGCACAGTGGGGCCGAACCCCCAAAACGTGGCGGAAACCCCGAAACGACGTTTAATTCAAACAAAACTCATCACTCAGGGGTTTTTGAGGTCGCTGATTACGAATTTGAAGTTAAAAATTATCCAAACACAATGGTGGATCCAATATAGCAACGAGACGCATGAAAACCCGAAAATATATAGACAGTAGGAGATCAATAATTACAACAATTAACATACTGAAAACGTCATTGTTTATTAAACTAAATAACAGAATATCAGTCGAAAATATATCGAAGCATTGTTGTCTTAAAATTCAAAACTTAATCTGATTAACCCTATGCCCTATCCGAATCAGTATCGCTCTCGAAGTCCTCAGAGTCAGAATCCACATCAGAGTCTTCCGTGTTCAGTCGTGGTGCGATTTGAATTTCAGGAGAAAGTAATAATCCTATTGCCTCCTTTGATAAACTTTTCATTTTCTTCTGTGGCAGTTTTCTGATGCTGGAGATGTATGGATCGGAAGTTACCAGAAGCCGCTTGAAAACGTCTTCCATTGTTTTTACTCGCGAACACTTTCTGGAAAAGTCTTCGCGATATCTTTTAATATCCTTGTTCCTCGCTTCCTGTGCTTCTTCGGATAACTGACCGATTGGTAGCAATGCGTGAGCTACAATTTGTGGACCGTGAATCAATAACTTATGCACCGAAGTAGGCATATAATACCATGGATACAGCTCAACGAATTTCCTCGCAGTTGTCAGCGTATAATTATGGAACTTATCAGAATTGATTTCATGTCCACTCGAAATGACTTGTAAGATGACGTGAAACCGTTCTATCAAATCTATGTCCAATGATGTTATGAGAGCAGATGTCTTCGAATTTTCAAAAAAGCGTCGAGCTGTATTTCCATCATTGGTATTTCCGTAACCAGGTTTCGGACGATCGACAATAAGTCCCAGTTTTGATCTGAATCCCTTTTGAATGATCTTCTTGCGCGTGTCTACCATCTCTTTTTCTTCGGCACTGCGTGCTTGCCATTTTTTTAAGCCAAGTTTATACGACAAATGCAAGCAGCATTCAAAAAACCTTATCCAAGCATGTAATATTGAAAGTCCAAACTTCAGATTCTCTTCTTTGACTTCTTTTTGCAAAACAGCATCGATGTTATTGAAATCTTTGCTAGTACTTCCACATAAATAGCATCGTTGCGTAGAGTTTATGGATGCGACTGCGTTGCATACTTTGCCATCGATCATTGTGAACGCCATATTGTACGAAACCGAGATTTCTTTCCCATATATTATATTCTCAAAGGGAACAAGTGACTTTATCTGCTCTTCAATATATTGCACCTCACTGACCGTAGATTCTGCACTTTCGTGCAAAAATTGTAGTCTCAGTGGTCTACAAAATCGAGGAGACGATGGTCTAGGATTCTTCCAAATCACGACTACTGCCTCTGATTTTGGATCCACAGAAATGAGTTGTAAGGGTACTACCGATGTAAAAAATACATTCGCATCTGATACGCGTTCATCCTCAAATGTTTGTTTATATTCACTTTGTCCTGAACTTCCGTCACAACCCCATTTGAAAATGAATTTCATGTGGCTAACATTCGCTTGATCCAAACTGCGAATGATATCTTCTTGGCATAGTAAAATACGGTCGGTTGTATGATCCAATAAAGCTTGTAGCTGAACTTCAGCCATGCTTTCTGTAATGGTGATAGCAGTATTAGGTGGATAGCAACGTTTTTTCGCTTCTGCCAATTTCTTGTATGAAGGATACAGCTTGCAGTTATTCTCATTACTTGTTATTCTCAATCCCTGATATTGATTCTTTGTGAATTTGTACTCAATATATAACGAAAGTGCGGCTTCGGAGGACAAAGTTTTCTCGCTTGTCGCGGTCAATTGGAAAGCCTGTCGATACTTCAAAGCTCTCGATGGACTTGTCATTGTTATTTCATAAAGAACCTTTGAAGCATCCAATTTACCTGCAGAGCGCAGGCTCATTTGAGTAGCATAAGCTAACTCTTGTGGCGTCAAAGTTTCGCGAACTGATTGGGTTCTTTCGCGTTTCGACCTCTTGCTCAATAATTCAAAATCCCCAGAAGGACGACCACTGCACGTACTAGTCGATGGCAGATCACAGTCAGCTTGATAATTGCCACTAACAATAGGTGCCGGAAATGAAACGGATGCATTCAGCCATTCATTATTCCGTTTCAAAAAGGGATTCTCTGTCCTGTTAGCTTTTTGCCACCTTGATCTCATTTGATTAAACAATATAGAAAGCGAGACTCTCATGTCCTCAGGTACCTGCAACGGTCGATCAATTTTTCCGGAAAGTTGTTCCTCCAGAAAAGGGATTATTTCAGGTAGGCCATCATTCAACCGGTGTTTAATGATGTTGAATATTTCTTGCCGAGTGAATTTCACACACTCTTCATCCGAATCTGTATGAAAAATATTACTTTAGCATTAGCAACAAATTAATTACAGAAAAATAATCAAATATCGTAAGCGTGCTGCATGGGAAAAATAGTTCTGAAGCCTGCCGCACCGCGCGCTACATCGACCGCGGTGCACCGCCATGTTGTGATACGTTATTTGGGACGCACACGCTCGAAGAAAAATTCATTATACAAGAGAATAGGCAGATTTAGGCAGCTGATTTTTGTCAATTCCATCAGATAATTGATTATTCTCAAGTCTGGGAGTTGTAATTCCGCATGATATTGCAAAAAATGCTACTTTTGCTCTAGTTGAAAATACAAGTACAGAAAATCATGCTATTTTTGTACAAGCGTCGAAATATGTGTAATATAAATAGGATAACCATTAGATTTAAAACTTATTAGTATATGAATATTTTCTACATACCTGAGGCAATCGTTTCCATTTTGTAGAATTGTAATTCTTTACTTCACTACTTAATTATGAACTCACTAATCGAGGGTAAATTTGACTAGTTTCGACAGCGACACGTGTGCTCTTGACAAAGGTCAACTTCGAACTGAAATGGTTTGACAGATCCCGAAGGTAGGGACCTATCCGTTCGGAGTGAGATGCACGAACCCTTCCCCCACCCGCTTCATTCCTTGAAATACCCCGAATCGAACATTCATTTTTCGGGGTTTCCGCCACGTTTTGGCGATTTGGCCCCACTGTGCGGCGTTCACACGTTGGCCCAGTCTTCAGTTCGTAATTCCCAGCTCAGCGGACACACTTGTGTTGATTATTGCGTGATTATTTACATTTACGAATTACGATGATTAATAATTAAACGTGCTGTACAAATGAATTGTCGTGGCTGCGATAATTGCCACATCCATCTAGATTTGACGGTCTCCGTGGTCGAAGGCAATCCGGAGGTCACGGGTTTTAATCCCAGCGTGCGCAAGTACATTTTATTTGTTGAATTTGTAATATTTTCCAATTTATTTATTTATATATAATATACTTGTGGCACGTTCCAGAGTGGGAGATACTCTCATATCTTTGTGTAAGACCAGATCTGAATAGCCAGGTACCCCCCCACCTTAACCATCTCATTCCCCTCTCCAATACCTTAAGGCTCACAACATGCCCCAATTGGAGATGCCGTAATCTCACTGGTTCCAGACGGTTGGGAGCAGTCGAGGCTCTTGTGCGGTATTCACATTAAAAAAGAAGATCAAACGGGCCAACGCAGAATACGGTATTTTGTTTTTTTTATTCTGGAAAAAATATACGATAATGAAAGTATTTTTTGTTTATTTTGATGTTGACGAATAAATTTTCTAAAATGATTTAAAATGTGTCATTTTCGATCTACAGCCTAAACCACATGATCGTTTTTAACCGGCACACGTTGACCCATTCATTGCTAAGGTCAGTAGTTAGAAAAGGCTTCATAAAAAAACTTCTATTTTATAACATGTCATATGCGTTAACCAGCTTCCTGGACATATTTGGAATTAAAAACGTAGACGTCATCTTGCTGTCCGATGATATTTTCTTTCAATTAAACACCCGTCGCCACTGATCACACTGCTACACGCACGATGGGATTACGTGATACGCTACCTCGCTCTCTCTCTCTCTCTCAATTTAACAAGAATCTTAACAAAATTATGCACAGTATATTACAACAGGTTCAAGGTCACAACAAGATGAGCAATGTAAGGCTTGATTGTTGGTTTGTTCCTCGGTTACGTATTATAAAATATTTAAAGCGGAGGTCGAAGGTTCGATGTTATTTCGACAGGCAATATGGACGTACATATAATGTATACGTACGGCATGGGATGCTTCAAGAGTTACTGGACGAAGCGTAACAAACACGGACAGCAAATAGGACTTTGAAATGGGAACACAACCCTCATCAAGCCACAAGTCGAATCCGTGGACCCTCTAAAGTCTATGGAACCGCCTATCTGTCTAACATTCGAGCTAAATAATGACCAGGGCCGGTTCCGCGACATCTGACGCCCGGTTCAGTATGTAGGTACCAAAGATATTAGAAGAACGAGATGTGCTATGAGCAGTTCATACTGTGTGGAATTGTTTTGCCCAGTGTCGCCGGTTTTGTTCACCAATACTACTGCACACCTTCGCTTACGCTAAGGAATCCGCACTAATACATAGAACAGATTTCTGTGCGTACACGTCCCGACAGTATTCAAAGTACCCTAATTAGGTAGTACTTCGCCTACGGTCCGGCGGCCAACATAGCATATCTCGTTCTTCTAATATCTTTGGTAGGTACCGACGGAATTCGAGCAATCTGATTACTTTATGGCTTTGGAGCGCATCGATTTTAACGCAAGAGAGTTGAGTACGCCCGACTAACTACAATGTAGGTAATTGGTAAAAAAAATTAAGTGATCTTTTGGTATTTCCATACTTAAACGATCCCGTGAAATGCATACCTCGGCGCTCTAGAGTTGCTAGCGCAATAAAATACACAATTATCCCATGTTGTAGGTAATTTTTAATTAATTTGAGTACCACAGACGGGAGACTTTAGTCGCGGCGACAGTTGCGGGCATATACATCCATTGCGGTATATATGGAGGTGCGCAACGAGCGTCGCGAATATTTTAGGTAAATTTAAAGGCGATCTTTGTTTTCGCAGCGCTCCCTGAGAGATTGCGCCCATGTTTTTGTGAATAGTATGAAAGTGGCAGATCCGGCGCTGGTTATGGGGTAGATAAATAAACTCCAGATCGCAGGTTAAGATAGTTCATGATAACCTGTTTTCAAAGTGACTTTCCCGGGGCTAAAACCAACCATCATATCCAACGGCTGTATGTCAAAATATGCCAAACTGAGATAACGGGCTCTGAAGTTGCGCATCCAAACTGTAAAAGGTGTAAAGAGACGTACCTGACCCAATAAACCAGTGACTACTAAGATTATTTGGAGTTAATGATTGACTAAAATTTAATTTACATATACTCCAAAGATGGTCAGGAAATATAAATCAGGTATGTCCTACACGGGAAAAACTTACTGATATAAAATATTGCTAAAGCTGCTCATCACAACGAATTTCCTAATGAGACGAACAGCGGAGGAAAAAATAAAAAAATAAGATTATGGCAAAACTTCGACAAACCCGTTGTGGGCGGTAGAGGTGGGTCCTATGAGTACTTTTCGTTACTGGGTACAATGAGTATAGGTACAAAGAAATACCTGGTAAAAATACCGGTGACAAAATTCTCAAAAGTATTTAATACCGACCCAAGGATTGATTCAGAATAAGTAATTTCTAAACATAAATTCTGCCCACATCTTCCCCACGTAAGCTTGATCCATGGGGGGGGGGGGTTGTTACAGAATTTCTGTGATACGTAATTCCCCACAAAAAAATTTCAGATATGTATTTCCCCACAAAATATTTCAAATTCATGGGGGGGAGGTAGCTACGGAATTCCCTGTCGAAAAATTCCCCACATTTTTCCGATTGCAAAAAATCATCATTAAAAGTACCAGTCACAAAGACCCATCAGGAATACCCGTCAAAAATACCTACTAAACATACCCGTCAAAAAATACCCATCAAAAATACCTATCAAAAATACCTTTTAAAAATACCCATCACAAATACCTGGTAAAAGTACCTATTAAAAATATTTAGTCCCGGTATAAAATACTTGTGAGTATTTTGGAACCGGGTATTTTGGAGATCTGTCACAGTTGAGTACAAAGTATCGCATGAAAATACATGGGGTATGAGTACTTTTATAGGGTACGATAAATACGCCTCACCTCTAGTAGGCGGTTATCACAGCGGTGTGCGGATTGCGGATGTCACAACAGTTGTCTTGCAAACACCCAGCATCGAGACGTCACACATTTAAAGAGTTTTAAATCACTTAGGTATTGCAGAAAACTTCAACGTAAATTTCAAAGGGCTGTTAATGCTATCATCTAAAACATAATAAATTAGTAAACGGTATTTGTAAAATTGTTTAATTAAAATAACACAACGTTATAATTAAAACACGAGGACTTATAATCACTCTTGCTACACTATGTAGGATTTAGGAATTTAGACAAATCAAAAATAATTTGTGAATACGAAAAACATTTTTTGTTCGCAAATTCCACGCTACATCCGCCCTTCGGAGAAGGAAATAATGGTTTATTAGGCGACTCCCTCCATAGATGTTTTTATGATCCCAAGCAAATAAGGGGTTCGGCAGCGTTCAAGCTTGGTGTAAACCTCACTCCTAGATAATCACAATAATTGAAAAATGTTCAAGCTTGGTGAAAACCTCACTCCTAGATAATCACAATAATTGAAAAATGTTCAAGCTTGGTGTAAACCTCACTCCTAGATAATAACAATAATTGAAAATAGTTAAATCTTTTTTCGCAATGATGATTTATTGACAAGGACTGCAAAAACTCCTTGCAATTTGTTTACGTAACATACGATAGCAGTACAAGTCATATTTGGTTCGACAGTGTTCTAACTTTACCTTGTTCTGAGATTAGAAGTGTGAAAAATTGGAAAGACGATTTCTCTGATTTTGATGTTAAATCTTTAATTTAATAATTAAAGGGAGATCGACACCTTTTAAAATAGAGCTAAATATCTTGAAAATCTCCTAAGTTTAATTTAAATATACACTGTGAATTTTTGCATACCTATAACATATTAAATAAAAGAACCAAATGTGTTTTTAATAATTTTCGTATGCTTTTTTTCTATCGAGGGATGTCATATAATTAGCGTTTCAACTCTAGAAATGTATCGATATTATCTTAACATTTTTTTTTGGAACTTAAAACTGTGCACAAAGGAGAAATATTTTATAAATCGGTATAAATTCGAAATGCGGGGGCTACATATTTTAAAAGAAATTATTTAAATTTACGTATAGTTACCGTTTTAGAACATAACCTAAATATACAGATGGAATCATAATATGCAACCAGCTAGGCATACTAATTCATTTGTAAAAGGTTCTAACTACATTTCTTGAAATGCCCTGCTAAGATAGGGCCATGTACCATTTAAATATTTCCTTAAAAATATATTAAGCTAAAATACTTTAGACAAGATTGAACTTAGATTATGATAATAGAACCCTGTCTAATCAAAGTAACGAGCTGCACTGCGTCTCGTAACAACGATCGGATACAAACAAAATGGAGATTGCAAAAGGTTCAAAGTGATGTTAGAACCATGTGAAATAAATATATATTTAAAATGCTTGCTGTTATACCAAGTATATACTAATATACAACACAGATGGCTCTGAAAAGTATTTTGGTTATAGAAATAAGCAAAATAAATGGTTTTGCGTTCAAATATCATTTTAAAAAATGTCAGTTAGAACCCTGTCCAACCAAGGAAGGTTTTATGAAAGGAATCCATTGCTAGTGTAGATAGCCTCAAATTTACAGTAATCAACGAAAAGGGTATAGGTACCCAATCGTGCGTAGGTACCTGGTATAATACATAAAGGTCCTGTCTTGTTTCTATTACCCATGGTCCTATCATTCCAATTCCAAGTCCAATCAAGGCGAGAGCATCACTCCAAAGGGCTAGAGGAAGGGTCGAATATATCGAGGACGTTGGATTACATACCAATTACAGGAGGGCCGCTCCTGGCTCCTACTCACGAATATTAATACAGAGATGATGCACTATTCTTCATTCTATGATACAGCAGTACACAAACAAGTCTCAACAAAACGCAGTGACGTCCGCAAGAAGCCACAGACCGCAGAATAAATAAGACCACAAAATTTGCGATGTGGACGTATTTCGTCCCTCAAAAGTATTTTGATTACACATCTGGCCCGATGATGGACACTGCAATGCTGTCCGAAATGTTGGCTAAATAAGGAGGTAACGTAACACGGCATAATACCCCAAAAATAAATCACTATAACAAAAGTCTTACTTTTGTTTATATTTCCATGACAAAAATGCTCATAATGATGATTTATGAAATTCTATTTCAAATAATAATCTTATTTGTAAAAAATAGATATAGTGATAACCTTACTGGGATCTCCCGTGCTGAGGATTTAATTTAGATACTGTTAAAATTTAGTAGTATGGATAATATAAAGTGATATTAAATATGCAGTCT
The DNA here is from genome assembly GCA_026573805.1 of Hesperophylax magnus. NCBI lineage: Eukaryota > Metazoa > Arthropoda > Insecta > Trichoptera > Limnephilidae > Hesperophylax > Hesperophylax magnus. The sequence goes on from JAIUSX010000025.1 coordinate 15,697,339, forward strand.
TTTTTCTGAAATTATTTTAAATATTTTACAGTGTTAAAATTAAATGATTTGTTTGACTAAGGATTGAACCTTCCTACCCAGGAACTGGAGTGGTCAACTCTATCAACCGAGGGTAGGACAGAGATTTAATTCGTATGTTAACTGCTGTAATGTTATCCGACTTCATAGAAATGAGTATATGTCCGCGTGTGTACGTGATTGCTACAAAAATACTTTGATAGAATGCATTGCCATCGACAACGAATCTATCAGCCAAGTTTCCGCTCCATCGGATGGCGGGAAGTGGGTTAATTTCCGCTTCCAAGATTTGCATCCATTCTTGTAAACTAAAATCCAAAGTATTGGTAATATTTATATAATTAACAACCAACGAGGGCATGGTATACTACGCCGTTTAATGTTTTGCAAATAACAGTTTGAAATATTTTAAAATGGGAAAATTCTCTGAAAAAATATTGCGTCTGATTTTAATTCTAGGGCAGTTAGATGTTGATAAAATAGTGGCACTGACTTCTAAATTCTAGACAGAAAACGCTGAGCAAATTTCACGACACTAAACCTGAGTATTCAAGTTTTTGCTGCTTCACAAAAAACAGAAATCGATCTACAACATTATGTATTGTGATCACGTTTAAATTGCGGAAATCAATTTGAATTATTTTTACATTAAGGCGATGCCATACGTATAATGCAAAATCATGTGTTTTTGGTTTGAAAATTTGGTCGCCTAGAAATGTTTCAGATGCTTTAATTAAATACTGCGAGTAGAATACATCTTGGCCTTTGAAATAATCGAGCATTTCTTAGATAAGACTTTTTATAAGCCCAGAAAAAAATAATGTATAAGGCCTATGAAAACTGCTTTAAAGTTCAAAATCTCCTACTTACGAACCCATTTTCGGTTATAATTTTATTGTATAATGTGGCAAATTAAGTTATTTATTAAATGATCGAAAAAAAATTAAATATTTAACCCTGAACATCCACAAAATAAAATAAAAGGCATTTTTTGGCCATGTTTTTTTCTTGCATAAATCAAAACAGGCGGATGGTGTTAAGCGGGAATTTAAACCTTATCGCCATCTACGTAAGGGTTGTTATTGATAGCGGCTCAATTTAAAATATTACACGACGTAGTGCATCGCCTTAATTATATTTCTATGTAAATTACTCTCCCTTAACAATCACATCATTCTTTCATTTAGCCTATCTATGGAGTGGGGGTAACGATCCTTGTAAATGAGGAAACGAATAAACAAGATCTTATTTAATATTTTTAACGTAGGTAAGTAACATACTCGTAGTTGCTGACAGCATATACATTTGGGGACCGAAACGCGAGCCGAGCCAAGAATTATAGGAAAGTTGCGGTTGTCTTCATTAAAATGGTTGCTTCTTTCCTTTCCATGTTGTGGTTCGGCTCGCGCATGTACGCACCATTATGTACACACAGCAGCGAAAAGCAACAGTAAATTGCAGTTTTTCTACAGGTCGTGACGAAAATTTGTGTTTTATAAATACTCTTACTTCAGATTTTCAAAAACTTTATAGGGCTATTTCACACACTTGTAAATGTTCAAAAGCGCTACTCCTTGCATATCGTATAATAAAATATGCATTATTCTATGAGTTTGAACTTACAGCTGGTATGTGAAATAGCCTTTATGCCAAATAACTGGCCTGCATAATTTAAAAATCCCAGTCACGTGAAATCATAATCTAGGGATACTTTCTATTCCCCTTCGCTTGGAATATACACTAACACCATGATATAATATGTAAGTTAATGCCTTCCTTATATCCTCTGTGGTTTATACTTAGGGTGGTAAGATGGGAACAAATATTAGACATATTCCATCAATAATCGAAACATATTTTACAGCGTTCTATTGCTCACTGCAAGATTACCCCATATTTAGCATTTTAATGTAGGGGTGCATATTAAAGCATTTTGCACCCTACAGATGCATCCGACTGACCTAGGACTACTAAAGTTTTTCTTTTATGTATTCCATAATATCATTATACAATTTATTTAAAAAAAAAAAGTTTATTTAAAAACAAGTTTTGCCGTGCAATTATTATGATTACGCGTGACAGCTGTTTCGCCTTCTGAATGGATTATCAAACTGTGGTGAAGCCATTTACAGACGATATATGTTTATTTATTCCATGTTTATAGGTACTTATAATAAAAATAAATTGTTTTTCTTTATTGTAAATTACGATATTGTACTTATAATCAATAAATGCATAAATTAAAAAAAATGTTTTCAATGAATATATCTTCTGTAAGTAGTTTCACCACAGTTTGATAATGTCTTCAGAAGGCGAAACAGCTCTCACGCGTAGTAATAATTACACAGCAGAACTTGTTTATAAGTAAACTAAATAATAATACATATTAGTGACAAATAACAAAAAAAACTCTATATTAAAATGGAGTTCTACAAATTAAACAATAAAAGTTTAGACTTGAGGAATTCAAAACTTCGTTTGTGTGAAAAGCACTATGACATAATACTAAAATAGTTTGAAATATGATCATAAGCGTGTTCAGTTATTTGGACAATTCATCAAATTTCAAGATTCATTTTCAAGTTCCTTTAAAGTCCTATTCAAGTTTTGTTATTATATCATTATGGGACAGTTGCTTCACCGAACTGAAATAATAACAGAACTTTCACAGAACCTGAAAATTAACTTTGAAATTTGATGAACTGTTCAAATTCTAAAAAACAACTCGTCCTTAGAGTTATTATCGATGAGGCCTGTGAGAGACCACGCTATATTATCGTGGTTCGGCCTATTTAATCATATCGCTCGCCATACATTCCAATTGGGATTGTACGGCGAGCGATATGCTGAAATAGGCCAAGTCATGATGCGTATAACGTAATCAGCCCCATGAAGAGAAATCTTACATAGATGATCATTTAGCATTTGAAATATTCATATTGATACATTAAAGATGGGTTGTTTCATAGAATTTGAACAGTTCATCAAATTTCAACGTTCATTTGTGAGATCTGTGAATGTCCTATTCAAGTTCTGTTATTATATCGTTGTAGGTAAGTTACTTGACAGTACTGAAAGAATAACAAAACTTGAAAATAACTTTCACAGAACTTGTAAATAAACTTGGATATTTGAAGAATTGTTCAAATTCTCTGAAACAACCCGTCCTAAGTAATAATAATTGACCATTGATATCTTCACACAAATATTCATTGAGCGAGCCAATGTTTATAAAATAATGTATGGGTGTATTACTACAGTCGTGGCAAAAATACATGGATTGTTGAGAAAGGAAGAAGTAACATTGAAGCCATGATGAAAGCAAACAGAGAGTAATGCTCTTCATTTCTGTCCCTTTTCTCGATTCACAATAACTGGTGTTATTTTATACCTACTTAATTTTTTTTTTCTTTCCTTTATTCGTAAAATATATTTGTATACAGTTTTTTAGATGCTTTTCGACTACCACACTAGACACATGTCCGTATTATGGTAGTCGAAATTTGTGTATAATTATATAAATGTAATACATTATAATTGATCGAATTTAAAATGAAAGGGACACCTACTTGTGATTATTTTTATTTTTATTTTATCTGTGTATTTTATGTAAATTTAATCCTGAATTCATATTTTATTTTATTTTAAAGAAATTTGTATTTTTTTATATTTGATTTATTGAATTAGTTTGAATTTTGATGTTTTATTTAAATTATTAATTGAAAATTAAATTAAATTTATTATTAATTGAAAAATTGAATTATTATTATTATTAATTAAAATGTTTTATTTAAATTAAACGATTTATAACACATTATATTAAAGGCACTGCTGAAAACCAGCTACATTCCCGGAGAAATCCGGAATGTACAGCTGAGCAGTTGCCCTTTTGGCAATATAATCATCTAAATGTATGTATACTAACTATATGCAAACATGTAAAAATTATTGTCAAATAAACGTTTTTATTATTATTATTATTTATTACATATTCATTTGTTAATATATTATTTTGTGAAATGCAATGTATTTGTAAAATAGGTAATACTTTAACTGGTTTTCTAGTTAAGTACATTTCACAATAATAAACCATTCGTATTGCAAACTGTTGATTTTAATGAGATAAAATAAATATAAATACAAATGGGCAAATAAACAAATGACTTTACTTGTTGATAAAATGAAAATAAAGATAAATTAATTAATTATTTTTAAAAAAATTTTAAACAGAATTTAAATGAAAAAAAAAAAGAATAAAAAGCAAATAAACTTAATTTAATGATGTCAGGCATACTTTAAAATAGTTCCTTCCCTTCATAAATAACCAATTCAGAATATATAATATTAAGTAGATGATCACATACAGGAAAGGAGTTGAAGTAGGTGAATCTTGTAAAAATAAAAATAATAATATTAAACTAAATTGATGTTTAATACGCAGGCCCTGCGCAGAAGCAATTGGAGCTGTCCGCTCCGTGTGCCGACTTGCTAAGGACACAAAGTCGCTGATAATACCAAACACCAATACAATTACGCCACCAATTACGGGAAAGAAACGAAGCAACTGCAAGCGGCATTTCGCGCCATATGCGGTTGCTTCGGCAGTTCGGCTCGCGTATGTATACGTAGCATTATTCAATTCAATTTGTTCATTAATTTCAAAAACTTTACAAAATTGTTAATTTCAATGCGTTTTTAAAATATTTTTATAATAAGAATTCTAAGGACGGGTTGTTTCGGAGAATTTGAACAATTCATCAGATTTCAACGTTCATTTTCGAGTTCTGTGAAAGACTTATTCAAGTTCTGTTATTATATCATTGTAGGCTAGCTGCTTGACAAAACTGAAATAAAAACAGAACTTGAAAAAATCTTTCACAGAACTTGAACAATTCAGAAGAATTTGATGAATTGTTCAAATTCTCCGAAACAACCCATCCTAAGATTAATATTTACAGTGTGTAATATCAACTATACCAGTGATAATAGAGCTTGCCTTTTAAAGGAAGCTTCATTGATGCAAAACATCTCGATATCCGAATTGATTCTGTTCAACAGCAAGATTGCTCTCCCCACAGGTATGACCATTGGCAAGTTAGTTCTGTAGGCCGGGAGATGAAATAGTTTATGTTGTCGGTGACGTAGATAACCATCGGGAACATAGAAATGAATGCTCTCCATGATGACCGAGTTTTCAAACCATCCACGAATCAGTCTAAAGAAATATGTAGCAATGCGCACATCTCTCCTGAACCGTAGATAGTTCATTCCGAGCATACCCAAAAGAAAGTCAGTGGGATAGAGCCACGGGTAGTAGCCATACTCCCTCATGTAGAGAAATCTCAAGAATTTCTTCTGAACTCTCTCCAACATGAGAGAATACTTTACCTGGTGTGGACTCTAAATCACCGACCCACTTTCAAGTCTACTCCTTACTAAGGAATTAAATAAAACTATTATACAGCGCCAGGTGCCGTTTGACTCAGAAATAGATACCTTAACTATGTCTTTACCACCTTTATCAAATAACAAAAACACCACGTACAAAAGTAGCGTTAGAACGGGGTACCACAGCAGGGCCACATTTATCTTTACTTTCCTATTTGTAAACTAATAATAAACTAATTAATCATTAACAACTTAATTGATAGTCCTGCCATCCTTGCCACTGTTAAACTCCATGTGCCGACTAGGAATACACGACAAAATATAACATTATTCTGCAATACATACACGACCAACTATCAGACACACTCAATGACCAATAGGATGCATGATCTGGGCAACAAGTATGGGGGTGCTATTGATTTATTTATTGACTCCTTTTTTAGAATTAAGCATAATCTATACCAACACTTTGTCGAATCCTACAAATTAGAGTAGCGTTGTTAAATTAGTTTTAATGATTTGTCTTATATGTAGTGTTATTGTAATTTCTTTTTTACTTTATGTTACTCTTATGTTTTACTAATATTGCTTCATATTAAGTTTTTTTAAAATTATTTCTTTATATTTTCTCATTATGCTTGTAATCACAATTTTACAATTGTGTATTTTATACCTTCTTTACAATGGATTACATCTCTGTCAGTATCTCATATATAATACAGATATTCTCATATGTATACTGCATCATGTATCACTTTTATGTAAAAGCCTTTTCAGGAGTATATATACATAAACAAATAAATAACATTTATAAATACCTAATGAAAAGTTCCGTATGTGTCAGTAATTTTGTGATGAATTTTGTGAGTTATATATTCTTAATTAAATCTTTATATCAAAAGTGTGTTTTCACCACGCGTGGCCCACCAGTAGGTACAGCAAGTCTATCTATATAAATGAAAATGTTCGTTTGTTCAAAATTTTAAATCTCCGAAAGTTCTTCACCGATTGCTTTTAATTTTTGACACAACGTTGCATTTTAATACGCGTGTGTTATTATGTACCTATATTATAGACGTCACCTGTAACAGGTTTTTTTTTTTTTAAGTTTCTTTATTCAAAAAATTATTAGTTACATGCATTGAGGAATTTTTCGACCACCATGCTAGGCACATGCCCGTGTTATGGTGGTCGAGAGGTAAAAATATAATATAAAAAACAGCGCCATCTGTTGGACAGACATGCTTAAAAAAAACAGCGCCATTGTTGGACGCAAAAGCAACACGCGCTACTGTTTCTCTATCTGCACAAACATACTAAGCCACAGCAAAGCAAGATTTAAAAAAACATGTTTTTACCTGGGTGACATCTATACTATAATACGGTTCCATGATAACTCATCAAAATGATAATTCAACACACCTTTAAAGGGTGATATAATGTTATTAAAAGTGATGAAATAAAAACTAGGTTAAATAGTTACATATGTAACCTATTTAACCTAGTTTTGGTTTCATCATTTTTCATAACTTTACAACACTTTTTATAGGTGTGTTGAATTGTCATTTTGATGAGTTATCCGGCACCATATAATCCATGTATATGAAAACACGCATTTGAACGCAATGTTGTGTAAAAATTTCAATGTAATCGGTGAAGAACTTTCGGAGATTAAGATTTTGAACGAACGACCATTTTCATTTTAATTTATTTAAAAAAAAAAAGTTATTACTTATTTAATACCTAAAATTCAACAAAAACTTCAAAGGCAAAAAAACAGTTATTACTTATTTAATACCTGAAATACAAGAAAAACTTAAAAGGCAAAAAAGCACTATTACTTATTTTATACATTAAAAAAACTTTTTTAACTATTATTTTATTTTTTACTATTATTTTATTTTTTATTATTATTTTATTTTTTATTATTATTTTATTTTTTATTATTATTTTATATTACTGTAATTACTATTATTTGATAACACACACACACTTTATTTATAAAACAAGTTCTGTTAGGTTAAAATTCTGGTATAAATATGTATCTATCTTGATTAAAATGTGTATAGAACATCTAGGTACGTAAATATGTCATACCGAGGAGTACCGGAAAGAACGTAAGGTTGCTATAACCGTAATGAGGCTGATATACTTACCCTATACTCTCGTGGCTTGAACTTATTCGGCGTATCAAACGATATGCTGAATTAGGCCAAGCCATTAATATAGCGTGGTCTGTCACAAGCATCAATGTTAAGATTAAGAAAGAGACGCTTAGTTAGATGATTTGGGCATGTAGATCGGATGAAACGAGTGTAAGGAGAATGTAATAAAATATAACGAAAATAGTGGTAGAAGAAGTCGATGTCGCCCGAGGAAGACAAGATTGAGAGAATCAAATACATATACACGGAGAAAACTTACTGTTATGAAATAATGTTAATTTATTAAAAATCTAGTCTTTAATTTGTTTTATGTACAATGTTTATCTGACATATTTTCACGAGTAACTTTTCTGTTGTTGTTTCCATTATGAATTCAATATTTTTTATGTGCATCCTGTCTTCTTATTATAATATCATAGTTTTGGTTTTACATATATAAATCTGTTCGTTTCAAAAGTAAGTGTGTTTTTAACAGGATTTCGTAATTAATTTTAGATGCCCTAAACCCCTCCTGCGTTTGAAGGTCATATATGACCGGGCGTCCATATTTAAAAAAAAAAAGTTTTTTTTTCTATTTTACTTGGAAAGAAAAATAATAATTCTTCCAATTTGCCTCAAATATTTATATTAAATGCCATTAATAAAATCCTAAAAATATGCAAAATGAATCATTCATATTTCGCATCGCCATCGTAATATATGTTTAATTTAAAAATATATATATATTATATGAACGAGATAAAAGTGCAGTTACAGTTTTCTTATAAATTTCCCAAACAAAACGAATGTGTTTTCGAAATATCGAATTCTCTCAATTTTTCTACGATTGGAGTAAAAAATTAAGTAAAAATGTGTTTAGTGTTTTTGACAACAATCCACGTTTGATATTAAAATTTAATTATTTAGAAATAGTAATGTTTATTTTAAAAGCACACACCGGAAAGATAATTTTTCCTAGTTTCTAAAACAGTATTTGTTTTTACGGAAAAATTAAAAAAAAAAAAAGAAGATGTATATAGCGCATTTGAAATACACAGAAAACATTGCAAACTGAACAAAAGTAATGAAAGTACTGAAGGGTTAATTAGCGTTCGTAATATATTTTTTGTAAAATATACAGTTTTTACGTAAATTTGGTGCAGCTATGAAAAAAATCACGTTTAATATAATATATAACATGGAATCCGTTACTTCCATTCGGTGGGCACATTTATTAAAACCTTTTTTAGGGGCTGTTATATAGGAATAGTTAATAAAATTATACGCAATTCTTTTACTATTTATACAGTTTTTTAATGTATACTGAACTGCCCCAGCAACAATATTTTATATTTAAAATTGATAAGCTGAAGATGTCCGCTGATTCGCCATTAGTATTACCTGCCATTAGTATTCTGAACAATGGGGAATACTTACTATGACAGTTAGTCTCAGAATTTCTGCACCGAAAAAATTCCCACTTCTAGTAATCTGGTATTGGTGGAAACCATAGGTAAACCTTTAACTACCTTTGGTGTAACTTATAACTTAATAACTATAACATCTATTGATCATGATTATATCATGATGTGTGTATGTAATATATATAAATACACACATCATACTGTTAATATGTTCTTTATCGCTTGCCTGAATATGATACTAGTTTTCATAATTGTATCATTTTGTCAGCACATAATGGTACGTATACCTTCGCGAACCAAAACGCGAACCGAGCCACGAATTACGGGAAAGGGACGAAGCAAGTACAAGCGGCGGCGTTTCGCGCCATTTACGGTTGCTTCGATCCTTTCCCATAAGTTGATGTTCAGTTCGACAGTTCGGCTCGCGTATGTATACGTAGCACTACATAGCAAAATTATGGTACATAAGTTCCAATTTGGAAATGTCACAACCGTACATATGTACGAACGCAAAAAGAAATTATATTGATAAATTCTGCAGGAATATATCGCTATACAGCATTTAAAGGTATAACTGACTGACTAACCATCACGCCGTTTCCCGCAGGGGTAGGCAGAGAGGACGGACCGCCAAACAACTCGGTCTTGGCACACACTCCTTGCCTCATTCACATTCATACATCGTCCTACTCGAGTATCTGATTCACTTGATCGTGCCACGTCTTCCTCGGGCGTCCCCGACTTCTGCTAAAAGGTATTTACTAGTTACAATTAGGATTCTAACTGAGTAAAAAAGTTATCAGCTATAAACTTTTGTAAAAGTTCTATGAATTGAAAATATTTAAATTTGAAAATAATGTCAATCTTTTGATGCTTAGTTATTTCATTTCATGGAAGTTCTTGATATAATGAAATAACTAATATATAATATCCCGTATTAATCATATCTATAAATAATTGTGTGCCTTGTTTTGTTGTAGTTGTGTTGTACTTACCAACGATGTTTTATATTATGAGACAGCTGGATAAAACAAAAGAGGGCATAAAACTCAATGAACGATATAATGTGTACTCGTACCTACATTATAGTCTGTATTTGTGGTTAGCACAACAGTGGAGTGGAGTTGGATTGATTAGTGTTTAGAGGTTAGAGGACTCACCGTGATATCCAGCAGAGTCCGACCAGAGGGAGACGATCGCCAGCAGCCAGTGGAAGAGCTGACCCTCGATGGTCCAGTAGAGTCGAGGGTTGCAGGACTTGAGCGGCTGCAGGAGAAGCATCCACAGCGCGTAGGGGGGAATGCTGCACACGTTGTATATCACCACAATCACCACACGGACCAACACCCATGACCACCGCCCCACGCTATCGCTGCAAGAAACCACCACGGCCCGTCAAACAAACCATCGCGACTATCATCATTACCTCAGCACATCCCCACATTCAAATCATTTTCATTCATTTCATGTAACCGCTTTTACTTCGTGGTTGATTTGAATACCGTACTAATTATTATCATTCTGACATTTGGGATGCGAATGAATGAATGGCAAACTGACAATAAAAGAGTTATTATAATATGCACAAATAGTATGTGTTTTTGATGCTTTTGTTAAAAAAAACTCTTGGTCACCAATATTCGATCATATTGAATGATGAATGGTGCCATGAAAGCCTTTCATTATAGTGGGACAAAGTACAAAACCAAGTACAAGTTTCAAGTGACAAACAATTTGGTACATTTACAGTTACATAGACAGTGGGAAATGATGTCTGATAAAGAATGGAGCTCTGCATGTATTGTATCTATCTATCTTATATCTCCTCTCCATGTGAATGTAATGCTGATTGGTTGGTTGGTAGTTAAGGTCAAGGCTGTCTAGTTCAGTAATGCGAAGGCTTTCATTGGCAGAGGGGCGCGGGCGATGGTTTGGCTTGTGGCTTGTGGCTTGGGTCTTGGGGCTTGGGGGGCGGCGGTCGCGGTCTCGCAGATTGCAGATTGCAGATTGCAGATTGCAGATTGCAGATCGCTGTTCGCTGTTCGCTACTCGCGGGACGGGGCGTACAATAAAAGACGGCCATTATACAATTGACAATATTTATTAATGGAATTATACAAGTTTGTTGGTTGTCTCGGTTACTGAGAGTTTGGTGTGAGTACAAACATAAGAATACTGTAGCGGCACAGAGTTACCGTATGCGAGCGTGAGCGGTAGAGGCCACATCGAATCTTCCAATGTATTTATTTTACTTGCACACACATTACATTCAATTATTTATTGTTAACATTTATTCTGATAAAAACATCAATTCGTGTTGGGATTCAATTGTAAAAAAATAATAATACATTTTCTTTAAAATCCCGTAATACAAAACAAAAATGTACACAGGCAAAAATATATAGAAAAACGAATCAGATAAAAGTATACAAGTTTATAGTAAAAATTCACGACATTTAACCGTTAACACTAAAATATCTTTCACTCTTAAAGCATACATAGAGAAATATACTCCGAACAGAATGAGTAAAATACGGAGGAGAGTATATTAGGTATGTATGTTTGTTTGTTGGTTTTGTTTTGTTTGTTTGTTTGTTTATTTGTTTGTTTGTTTGTTGTAAACACCATTATCGGACCGGCGCGACTCGATCATTTATTTAGGACTGTACACTATCTAGTATATACAACATTTCCATTCGTTCGGCCAGATATGTTTGATTAATTGGCAGTAAGCTAAAGGTACATGGCAGGACACATTCGCGACAGGCCCTTTCCGGCGACCGTGACCGTGACCGCTACCGCGACCGCGACACTTTCGGAATCGGGGAAATTCAATTGTCTATCTATCAATACTCGGCTAATGATTACGTACCCTGGTTTCATATCCCGCTCTCACTCACTCAGTCGGCCAGCTCAGTGCGGAGAGGACCCGCCGCGAATATGCCGCTTCACAACAGACAGATTAACTTATCTTATATCATATTATCTTTATCTTTATCTTAACTAACAACACACATAACGCCTGGCACGGCGGACGGGCGGAATAACACACTCGCCTCAGCCGGACCAGTACATCTATCGACTCACTTACATTTATCATATAAATATATACACATATTATATTATTATACTACATCGATAATACGCTAAGTCAGAATATCATCGAACGCCTCCAGACAGATTAAAATTAATTATTGCAATTTTAGTCGCAAAGTGTAAAATTCATAATGGAATCGATAAAATTGCTGCGGACGTCCGGAGTCCGGAAAATGGCGGAAATGGCGGCAAGAGGGGAAGTGAGAGGTTATTTATTTGTTTGTTTATCAGTCTTACATGACGTAGTCCGGCGCCATGAAGTTGTGCACTTGCTCCAGCTTGTAGGCCAGGCGCTGCTTCTGCGAGAACTCGTCTTCCTCCAGCGTCACCATCAACTGCTCAGAGTACTTGACGGCGTACGAGTAGAGCTCGTGCAGCGCGCAGTTGGTGTTAAACTCCTTCGTGTGCAAGCGAGACTCCTCGGCCAGCATGGCGTTCATGTCCTGGTCCGAGATGGCCGGCATCAACTTGATGTCGGAGTAGTATCGCTCCACCCATTCCTTGTACACCGGGATGTCCTTGGCGTACAGCAGCTTGGAACTGGGCGAGTCCTTGCCCAGGATGTGGTCGGACGTGGAGCAAGAGTCCATGAAGGTCTGCGCGATCACGGACAGGCACGAGTCCACCGTGTTGGACTTGTGTATGTCAAACACGAAGTTAGGGTTCTTGATCAGGTTGACCCAGAAGCGCAGCGGCAAGCTGTTGCTCTTCCACGTGTGCACCACCTCGGGGTCGGATATGGCATGCTGCAAGGCCTGGTCGTCCAGGAAGTCGAACATGTACTTTATAGCAAGGGGCAGCGCCGAGCCGCGGTGTGCCGTGCTGAAGATGGTCTCGAACAGATCGTCTACGAACTTCTGCAGAGTGCCCTTGGTGGCCAACAGGCGGGTCAAGTATATCTCAGATACCATCTTGTTACCGCGCTCGCCTTCCTTGTGAGCATCATTATCGTGATGCTTGACCAGGTGCCAGAACTTGAACCCGTTATTGTGCTCGTACTTGAGTGGGCTCGCGGGTGGGCTGGCGGAACTGAATTTACTTCTATTCAGCGTTTCGTACATATGAGATTTGTCATTCTTCTCGGTGAGCATTGCGATATTATATATGGAACTCTGCTTGGATACTAGATTGAGCTGACCGCCATCGGGCACTCTATAGTGATTGAGAGTATTCAGTTTCTTCCATTCCCCTTCGGATTTGGTGGTGCTGTCTTCGTCATAGAGCAACAACCTCCCGCTAGCACCGGTTCTCCATTCAAGGTCTAAATCGTCTTTATTGGGTCTCTGTGAATTGGGAGTAGCCCTGTATATTGTATCCAGACATTTTTCTTTAACTTGGCTGATTGTATCGCAGTCTAGAACTTTAACTTGAACGTTTTCGGTGTTGGATTCTAATCCGCTCACGAAGACAGTCTGTTGCGAAATAGAAACATAGATTGACATGGGTTTGAAATCAATTGATTGTCGGATCAACTTCTCTTCGCTCAGAGAGTACCTCGCCTCGGAGGTGATGGCGTCAACGGGACCTTTGTCCACCTGACCTTTCATAGATCTAAATAGCATATAGAGCGGCTCTCCGGCACATTCTCTTAAGAACTTGTAAAGTAAAAAAGTGAACCACGCGCTTAGCATTTTCTCCGCAACGCTTTCCGTCCTGCGCAACAACAGTTTAGGGTGACTTTTTCCTTCCATACACTTCTCGATTAATTCTGCTAAAAGGGTTTTCAGAACGTCAGTGCAATATTCCATCTTGCTCTGAAGGGTGACCATTATTAATGACGCGACATTTACACGATCTCTCATGGAGAAATATCTGTTGCTCTCTAGAGTCCTTATAAACAGCAGTAAGAATGTTTTATTCATTATCAATTGCCCAAACATTCGCAGTCCCTTTTCTTTCCTCAGAAGCTCGGGACGATCCCATGACAAAACAACGTGATCATCGATATTAGGGAAAAGGATTTTCATCGCGTAGGTTCTGTAATCCAAGAATGGTATTCCACCGGTTACGTCTCCCGTGAGATCGGTCATTTCAGTTTGCAGTTCAGCGAAGGCTTCCTTGCACTCGGCTGCAACGCGCAATTCGAGTATATCCATTTGTTCTTGCATGTTCTTTAGTACTCTGATACTCTCGGTGGATTTCCTTCTGTACATGACTAAGAAGACAATGAAGATGCATACGAGGCCGATGATGCCAGCGATAACACCCGAAATGGCAGGTTTACTCAGAGTACCGTGCAAGCCAGCGGGAGATGAATATGACAGCTTCCCGATCTGGAAACGCAGGGAATGACCAACCTTCACAACAACCTCCGGCAAGTGCTGATCAGCCACGCCAAGCTCGTCCTGAGTTGGCGGCCGGCAAGTCAGCTGGTGGCGCGATAGAGATGTCACATTGCAGTAACTAGTCCCGATCATTACTTCCACGTCTGTTTCTTGAGACGCGCGGTCCAAGTTCTGCCCGTTAATCGTTAGGTATTCTGACTTGTAGTATTTCACGTCTTCGTCAAACTTATCGTACACTGGATCTGGGTACAGTAAGAATGGACCGTAAGATGGTTTGGATGAGAGATTGCGCACGCTCAGAACGTCGTCCATGTTAAAACCGTATTCAAGCTTCAGAGGCTTCTCGGAATCCAGATCTCGACCGTCAGTGTCGATGGCGGGAGAATCGCAGATCATTTGAGTATTTGATCCGATGGCGCAGCGGCCAATAAATATTTGACTATCGTGGTAAACGTACATTTGAGGAAATTGAACTGAAGCTAAATTCTTGCCCACAATTTGTATTTTAATTCCCCCAGATGGTATACCTTTAGGCATTCTAGTTTGACTCGCGACTCCTGAATCAGCATATTCTATGACAGGATCTTCAACATATTCAAACTCTTCTCTATCGAAAGCTCTGTCGCCCCTGTCGAACTTCATTCTGAGTTTACCCATGCGTAAGTTATTCGAATGACTCGTTCTGCAGACAGCCTCGTTATTATCGGTACTGAGAATAACACATGGCATCTCATCAATGAAAGCTTGAATGTTGCTGCCAGCGTTCAAATATTTGCCCGTTATTCTGAGCGAAGTTCCGCCGGATTTTGGTCCATACTTAGGACTGATGGATTCGATGTAAGGATCTACAAAGGCGAAGTGATGTTTAGACTCTCCTCTGTAGTCCTCTACTCGCACAACCACGGGACCTTCTCTGGGCTCTTGTGTTCCAGGTCCATCAACGGTGCAAACGATTTGTTTAGTTTTAACGTAAAGCAATTCAATAGGTTGGCAACTTATGCCCGCTATCGTGACCCCGTTGTAGATATCAGTTATGTTGCGACCTAGATTAATCCCTTCGATGGTTATGTTGGTGCCACCCTCCCACGGACCAAGTTGCGGACGAAACGAGTGAATCTCCGGGTTAGGACAAGTATGCGTTCTATTCAGCCAAACCCCTTTACCTTTGTCGCACTGATCTTTCACTTCACAGCGGTCAGAACTTTGACACCAGCCGCATCCATACTTCTCGGGTAAAGCTAGACACAATCCGCAGTTGTCAGCCATTTCGTTGCAGCGGAATATAAGAACATGTATGTTGTCAGGGTTGTCTAGAGGTTTGGAGCCTCCCCAGATAACTGCAAATGCAGATGTAATGTTGGGAGCTTTAGAAGTGTATGTGAACTCCATGGACTCGCAATAGATAATGTCGCCAAGTAGCTGAGCATTGACGCTAGTCACACGACCTTCGATATTAAACTGACATACAAATCTAGTCTGAACGATAAACTGACCGATAATGTGTACTTTCACTCTGATGGATTTCCTTTCTCCACAGGGGACTAGGATTTCATCAGAACCACCCGCCGTGGCGTTGATAGTCGGGCAAAAGCCTGGCCCAGATCGATAACTGGGACCTATTCTACTAACGCCGGTCACGAGGATGTCATTCCTACAGTTCTCTGCCGTATCATGAGTGCAACGGTGACCATCTACACACCAATCGCAAGGAAACGGAGAACTGACACACTGAGTGCATGAACTGTATGTATTACAATCAAAGAAAGTAAAATTAGTAGCGACAAAGTCGGGCCCAGAAGTCATTCTGACAGAAAGCTTGGCGGTGAAGTGATGTTGTCCGCTTGGAATGGGGGGCAGCTGATCGGTTCTAGGAGTGGTACAGTTTACTCCGTAAGGTTTTCTTATCGCGGGTGAAAGCAATGTTTTGTCCAAAGCAGTGAAAGCACATACAAACTGTCCAGAAAGAGTTGGCAGATTTTCTATGACCAGTTCCAAAGTTCTAGCAGTCGTTCGTTGCAATTGATTGGGATTGACTTGAGTAATAGTTGTACAGCGCCCACTTCTGTATGAAATCCAATACAAAACGTCTTTGGCGGCATCTTGGCAATTCGAGCGGAGACTGCATTTGTTTTCCAAAGAGCACCAGCCGCAATATGGATCTTTGGCGCCCAGGCAAGTTAGGCACGTCGTGTATACGCTGCATTCCTGCACTTTGACTTTGGACACTTTTCTTTCTGTCATCACGTATAAATGCATGAGTTGAGCATCAAAATGCAGATCTTTATTAACCGGAGAGCCTTCGTCGACGGTAATATCACCATATTCAAAGGCAGATGTTGAGCTTTCAACAACAACTTTCTTCAAATGGCCTTGAGAAGTTCCAACAAACACGACGGTGTAATCTCCAGTGGAAGTAGCAGCCACAGCTGTCAGTTGGGTAGAGAATAGTAAAACTGGAACGGCTTCAATAGCCTGTTCTCCTCCAAGGGGAGTGTTGACATCTAAACCGCAGAAGTCTTCACCTATAGTGTTTAATTTAGTACTTATACAGTTGTGGCTCGGAGAAACAAAATCTAGACCTCTATTACCCACACCACTGAAACAAGTTTTGATATTTTGCATGAACTTCCTGCGGATAGACTTCAAGGAATAAACACAGAGGCCAGATAGTTCCGAAGGGGTATTGGTGTGTATGGCCTCGCTTTGACTGAACACGGCGAACAGTACGTCGTCCTGAGCAGTGATGCCGAGTTCTCCCGCCAGAATGGAGCCAGCCTTGCCTACATACGCAGCTTGAACCAGATTATAACCGAAGTTCTTTCCCCCCTCGCCGGTACAAGCCATTGGAATTTCGGTATAGGAATAATAATTTTCATCGTCCTGGCAAACCCTCACTAATTTACTATAGTAAGAATTGGTTCCGATACTCTTTAACTGAGTTGTTAAAAAATAACTAAAACCTTCAGAACTAAAACCATATATATAAATAATAGGATAGCGCTCCCTCGAAAGAGAGTTGACAAACATTCTTGTGCCAGTGGTGACGGCCGTATGGGCCATCATGAACATTTTGTCTTCATCCAGAGATCGACTGCTGACTGCGGGCACCTCGGAGCGGTACGGAGAGTTGCCGGTGAAGGTGACGCCCACGTACATGACCTGCGACACGGGCGGGTTGGGGGGGCCGGGAGCGATGAACGCCACCGTGGACGCCGTGGCATTGTTAGCCACCACTGGTTCGCGCACATCCTTCACATCCGAGATGTTATGCAAGTTCCGGACCGAACACACACCTTGGAACACTGAACCGCACGAGATGAGTCTCGTGGTAGTATAGTCGATGACGAGCGCTTTGTTCACATTGTCTGTCAGTTTTCTCACAGCGCTCGCGGGACAGTCGATCACTGAACACTCGGGGGAGTCGTGCTTGGGGCCGGTGGTGACCGTGCCGGCCAGCTCGAGGTCCGGGGACAGCTGGTAGAGCTTGTTAACGGCGCCGATGAAGATGCGGCCCGTGTTCTTGTCCACCACGAGGTGGTTGAAGGGAGAGGTGTCAGCATCGCCGTAGGAGCGCACGATGTCGGGCTGGGGCCTGTTGCTGTTGCCGGAACTGGAGGGGGAGGGGGTGGGAGTGCAGAGAGGCAGCAGCGCGACCAGCAGTAGCGCAACTCCCCACCCCGGCATGCTGGCGCTCAGCGCCGCCAGTTTCTTGCTCCACCATGAGCCCACATCAACCTGGCTACGGCTACTACCTCCTACGAGAGTCCTACAACCCTGCCCCCGCCCCCGCCCCTGCCCCCGCTCCCACCCCAGCCCTGACCCTTGCCGACTCGCGATGCTTAAGTCTTCTCGGCCATCTGTAATTGTGATTGAGCACACTGTGAGCACACTTTCATTCCTACAGGCAGGCTTACAGACAGAAACATTCAATCGCACACGTAAATATTGTGCGTTTATTCGACTTCTCTTCTGGATGTTATGAATCGGAGCGGCTACTTTAACTTTACAGAATAGGTATCAATACAATACAATACAATACAATACATTACTATTATTGAGAAGTAACAAGTCCACAAGACACGGCATAACATCCTAAACGCGCTCAATATTCATCGGGTGGCGATGAAAGCCTTTGCATTATTGAATCTGAGATATGGAGTTGGAGTGTACGCATGCAATAAGGGGGAGAGGGAGATGATCGGTGAGTGAGGACTTACTTCTGTGCCATGTCCCGTGCTCCTGAGTGGGAGCTGGACCCTCGTGCATGCGGTCTAAGCTGTAGGCCGCGGCGGTCCGTCACCTGCTCTGCTCGCGCGTCTCGGCAGCATGCACGCGAGTCGGCGCCAGCACCATGTGTCCTCCCACCACTCCTGTCTCGTCTCTCGTCTCCTGATCCTATTCTCTCTTTCTTATCTTACTATCTATTCCTGACACGAAGAGGGAGATACTTTACTAATCAATCCCTGTTTCCAACTCTGAAATTGGAAAACACTATATTTTACTCCAACATTCTAACGGAAATCCTAAGAAATCGATACAAACATAAAACTACACTAGTGTTTTCAAAATATAAAACCGGCATTTTTTTAAGAAGTTATATCACGTACATTTTCTATCATGCGCATATTATAATATTCAACTTTAACAACGCTACAAATAGCAAAACTGAAGAAATTGATTAGATAAGTCACCATCAAACGACAGCGGACATATTATTTCAAGTGAGGTAGCCGCGATAGGTACTAGGTACGCGAGCCGAAGCCAGCCATTATTTACAGCAAGGGCGCATATGGTTTAAAGTCGTCTTTGAACGTCTTATTTCCAGAATATTTAAGAGTTTACTTCACGCTGGAGGTTCGTTCGTTGATGAATAATCGAATTGAAGAAAAAGCATATGTAAAAGTCGAGCGAGCCTCACCCTGTGTAAGATTTCATGCTTTCACTGGAAGCTATAATAGGTACATCTCGTTACAGCCATTCATGCGAATCAAGATTGAAGTTTTACACTGATAATTTCACTTTGAATCGAGCACTTTTAACTCTCACACACTTATTTCTAATAACATTTGCTTATAAAATAACACTAGAAGCTAAATTCACATATTTTCACTAGTAATTTTGTAAAAACACCCAGAGCGAGGAACGAGACACACGGCACGGTTCACAACAGGAATTTTTGTTAGCAACTTCGTACGTTTTCGTAGAGTGAGATCAGAAATAAATTTATATAGGCGTGCCTTCAGCCGAACGTTTCCGAAGTGATGGTTGTACATTTAGCCGCTAGGTGCTTTCGTGTTTTCGGCTTCCTACTGTACCTACCGGGCCAGCCCCCTGCAACCATACAACATACCAAAAATTCAAATATTTTTACTGAAGGTCAAGATTACACACAATATTCATTTTATAATATTATGTAATCGTTTAAAGCCTTTTAATAAAAGCTTGACATTTTGAAAAGCTGCTATAATAAAATAATGAGACGCAATTATTTTTGAATTTCGTACAAGCACTGCCATCTATGTAATATTTATTTTCAGTAATCTCTTTAAATTTGGTGAGGGCCTTAGGAATGAATCGATGCCGTGCAGAATGTTGTCACCAAGAAAAAAAAAAGATCGCATTATTTCAGTAATATTTTTTATTTTCGAAAAAATGATATATGATAATAATATAGTTTAAACGTCGTAAGAAAGATATATAAATAAGATTTTAAGGTTTAAAAGGGGTAACAGCGTATGTTTAAATAATTTATATTGTTTAGTTGTGAAACAAAAAATACACAGACACTACATATCTTTAATAAGTTAGAATAGAATATTTGAAAAGTATGCGAAAATGCACGCTTTTTATCACTAATATTAATGTAAAAACGAAGTTCTTAAAATATGTTGCCGACTAAAACGTCATCGAGGCAAATTAAAATTAATATCTAAAAAATGATATATCTACATTAGTAAAACCTAAAACTATATATTTAATATGAAAAATGTTACTAAAACAATATTCTATCGTAATTTGTTTTGTAGTTTTGCAAAATTTTAACTTCCAGCTGTAGAAATGGTAACTATTTATTGTAATACATAAATTATGAAACTATAATTCGTTTTGTAGTACATTTTGCTCGTAGTGGTATACCTAATATTATAGGTAGATAGAGACCTTAATACTAATGCCTTACATCCTTACGTTGAGGTGAAATTTATGTAATTTTTTTCTCAATGATTTTGACTAGCACCCCAAGAGTTTTCTAGGCACTTACTTTATATCATTACATAAGGAAGGTAGACCTTTTTTAACCCTTAGTACCTTTTTTCTTTGTGAATAATATTTATTTGACAAAAATAAATATATATTTTTAATTTTTTATGGTTTATTACAAGTACTCACTCTGGCAAAGAATGCATGATGATTTTGGTAGTTTGTTACCAAAACTGACCAAACCGTAAATATAACAAAAAAGACCTAAACTTAAACCATAATTTCAATCAAATTCCATCGTTTATAAATTCGTGCATCAGAATAATTAGAGATAGGTACCTACTTGAAAACTCATTTTCTGAAACTCAACCACTTAGAATAGCAATGGTACATCTGACACAGCAATATATCAGATAATGGCATCTAAACCAGTTTTCTCTAGAGCCCATTATCGTATAACGGGAGTGGGTCAGCTGTTAATCTGGTGAGATCTGAAAGTTTTGGTTATGTCATGTGGATTATCTATGAAATTTCCTTGCAGCGTTAAATAAACACTGCCGGTTTTTGATTTTGATAATCTTGCTTCAATAATAATACCTGAAAACAATGGCGTTACCTCTGTTTCGGCTGTCCCGCGGATGTTCGGCTCTTTTCATGAGAGTGGCATGCCAAGATCTTCGCGCTTCTAGGGCTAGATGTATAGCTACCACCAATATTTTAGAAAAGGTAGGAAATTATTATATTGCATAATCTTGATAAGAGTTGGTCACCTTCTGTTTGCAGATTAATTTAATATTCACCTTTATTTTCAGGTGTATTCAATTGTAATTATGTCCAATTGAGAATTTCACTATCTCAATAATGTGATATTATAAATATTATCACAGTAAATTAACATTACACATATCTATAGTTACATTCGCAATTTAAAAATTATGAAACTCTTAAATTCTTGGGGAGGTATTTGAATAATTTATTTCCTCATGAAATTAACCAGCAGTATCAAAGTGGTAAACTTTTTTTATGTAATCTCTTTTTATAGTCCTTTTTTTTAAAAAGAAAACTGTGTCCCATGACAGAAATATTTCATTAAAGAATCCATAATCCAACTACGAATATTTGTTTGCAAAACAACCGATTAATACAAAGTATTCATATTGTGGACTCTTGGGTTTATGATAGCAACCTTCAATTGATGAAACAGGCAAATGAAATTGGTCGTGCGTTCATTAGTATCATGGTATGTATGGTAAAACCGTTTATGACTGTGTTACAAATGTTACTGTTTAAGTATGACTACATTTGATGAATTCCTGCAGATTTATTTTTATTTTGATAGTTATCTTATCAGTAGCCGCTCGCACTAAGGAGCGCTGGAGCAATGCATTTCCAAAATTTCAGTCTATCTAAAAATAATAATTGTCAACCGATTATAATACCACCAAATAACAGTAATAAATGTAATACTAAAAATGTATTAATTTAAATTCGACTGGCTCGAATTGTCGTTCTTTGTATCACATGTCATAAATTGATACTTTAGTTTTCATGTTCGATAATTCTAGCAGGTCGGTAAAAGCTTCAAAATTTCTAGCATTCTTTACCTGACCTGACTTACGGGATAGATTGGTTATATTTTTAGCGCAACACCCATTTTTATGAGTACAAGCCTCCACTGATCCTTATTATGTAAATGGATTACTTCAATAGCGCTGTTTTCACAGGAAAATACCTCAAGGGCGCTTAACAATTTTTTTTAAGCTTTGTTCAAGAATGTATATTTTTTTGCGACTTATTTTGAATATTTTATTTTACTGACAAATAAAATATATACCAGAACACAACATTGAAGTTAAATCAGTAAAATAAGTAGAAGAAAAATAAATGAACCTAGTACTTACATTATGGTATTACTAACAGTATGGAAGATCTACAGTCTCTCGTATCTAGGATCAACAAAGTATGTATGAAGAATGAGTTAATGATGAATGTAAGTAAGTCTAAAGTAATGGTGTTTGAAAGAGAGAGTACGAAAACAGTGTGCAAGATAGTTATGAATGAGGAATACTTGAGCAGGTGGATGGCGGATTTTGGTAGGCGGAAATGGGTACCGCCGCCCTGGGAACCATTTATTGGATGACCAACACCTCTGCCACAGGTCACCCCAAGTGGTTCGCTACGTTTGGCGACTTAGCAGGGGTGCCCGGGTTCATGGGTTAAGGTTTGCCCAGGTCTTGGTGGCGGGTGCGTCGGCCCACCTTCTGCGTGGCGGGCCGGTTGGGAGATGCTGGTTGAGGGAGACCCTTTACAACCGGTTACCGCTGTCCGGGCCGCTCGATAGTACAGGGGCCCGACCCTCAGGCTCACGACTAAGGGTGGGCTGCCCCATCAGCGAGTGAAAAAACCCTGCCACTGCTGTTGTGCCGGTTCGTGACCGGAGGGGACCCAGCAGCAGCGTTTGGGGCGCATTGGATGCCCTCTCCAGCCGGACTCTCCCAGCCTATCGCCTAGCACCGCAGTGAGTGGGCTGGAACCAAACGCTCATCACTCCTGGACAGCCTGAACCCCATATTCCTACCCACTCCTCATACCTTTCCATTCCAGACCTTCCTTTCACTTCTTACCATTTAAAAAAAAAAAAAAAAAGTAAAATCATGAATATACATAAAAACAAACTTAACGTCATTACAGCGGCGAGTAGCAGGCGTCCCCGGTGCGGGCCAAAACTGTTGGTAAATTTTGCCAACATTCGCGGTCTGCATACTAATTTAAATTCTGTTCATCACCATCTTTTGTCCCAACGTCCCAACCTTCTTTTCCTATCCGAAACTCAGATAGCCGAGCCGCCAGACTCCTCCTATCTGGACTGCCCGGGCTTTACCCTTGCAAGCAAGTTCCGACTCAAAGGAGGAGTCTGCCTCTATAGTCGAGCTGACGTCAACTGTGTACGATTATTGAGTCTGGAAAACTCCAGATTCGACGTAATGTGGGTGCGCGTCAATCTTGCCAGTACGGCAAGATTCTACGCATGTCTATACCGCTCACCGAACCACAGCGAATCAGACACTTCCGAGCTCTTCAAACATTTGAGAGAAACTATTGATGATCTCTTGCCCCGCTACCCTTCGGCCGAGTTTATTGTTCTGGGGGACTTCAATGTTCATAACGAACCATGGTTGAAGTTCTCAGGCCCAACGGACTCGGCTGGCCGACAGGCGGAATCCTTTGCCATTTGCTACGGATTAGAGCAACTGGTTCAGGAGCCTACAAGGGTTCCTGATGTCCAGACTCACCGTTCCAATCTGTTAGACCTATTTTTAACTACTGTGCCACACGGTTATAAGATTGACGTCACAGCGCCTCTGGGATCATCTGACCACTGCCTAGTGACGACATCAATCCCCGTTAGCCTCAGACCAACCAATGAGAGGCTGAGGAGAAAAGTGTGGCACTATAGGTCAGCAGATTGGTTCGGTATGCGGGCCCATTTCAACGCTTTTCCGTGGTCAGCTGTTTGTTTTCGGACTTCGGACCCTTCAAGATGTGCCCAGGAGATTGGTGAAGTCATCAAATCGGCGATGGATGGCTTCATACAATCGACTACTAAAGAAACTGGTGTGGGCTCAAAGCCGTGGTTCAGTCGACAATGCTCCGAAGCAGTTCGACGAAAAAACGCGGCTTACCGAGCCTACAACACATCTCGAACGCCCGAAAGCAGATCAGCATACAACAAATCGGCAAAGGAATGCAAGAGAATCATTAATAGGTCAAAATTCGAACACGACCTGCAGATCAGCAAAAAGCTGGCTGCCTGCCCGCATGGCAGCAGAGCATTCTGGTCCCTTGCAGGCTCAATAGGTCGGAATTTTTGCAAACCCAGTTTGCCACCTCTTACCAGACCTGACGGCTCACTAGCAAACACCGCCACCGAAAAGGCTAACTTATTAGGGAAAATGTTTGCGGAAAACTCGACCCTCGATGACGGAGGTGCTGTTCCGCCGTCGGTTCCTCACTGCGGCTTCTATATGAAAAAGCTGAGGATCCGGCATCGGGATGTACTCCACGTTATACGGGGGCTCGATGTTAACAAAGCTAGTGGACCTGATGGAATACCTGCCCTGGTATTGCAGAGGTGTGCTGCGGAAATAGTTCCAGTTTTGACAAAGCTCTTCAAAATGTCCCTGAAGTGTGGCACTGTGCCCTCTGGTTGGAAAAAAGCGGTCATTCACCCTATTCCCAAGAAAGGTGACCGCTCCAACCCGGCCAACTACCGCCCCATAGCGATCACATCAGTTCTGTCCAAAGTGATGGAACGTGTGATCAACGACAAACTGCTCACATACCTCGAGAAGAACAAAATTATCAACGACCGTCAATACGGATTCCGGCGGAACCGCTCGTGCGGTGATCTTCTCGCGTATGTGTCGCATGTTTGGGGGCGGTGCCTGGAACGTCACGGTGAGACCCAAACGGTCGCACTAGACATATCCAAGGCCTTTGACCGGGTCTGGCACCGAGGACTTGTCAACAAATTGCCTTCTTACGGACTTCCCGCATCCCTGTGTACGTGGATTGCTGATTTTTTAAGGGATAGGTCGATTCAGGCTGTTGCTGACGGTTTCACCTCATCCTCACACTCTATAAATGCTGGCGTCCCACAGGGATCGGTTCTGTCTCCGACTTTGTTTTTGTTGCACATCAATGACCTTTTGACATGTGCACCGATTCATTGTTACGCGGATGACAGTACAGTTCATGATAGCTTTTTGTTTGACAAGCCCCCAAAGGGCACACAAACTCCAACGGCTCGGAGGGCTTTGAAGCAGAGAATGGACGGTTATCTCGAGAGTATTTCCTCCTGGGGTAAAAATAATCTCGTCGAATTTAATGTTTCAAAGACCCAATCCTGTCTGATTACGTCTAAAAGGGATCTAAATGATAACCTAGTCTCCTTCAACGGAAGCAATCTTCCGAACAGGCCTTCCATTGATATGCTTGTTGTAACTATAAGTGACCAGCTCAGGTATGGGGGCTCCATCGAAGCCAGAGTAAAGCTGGCCTCTCAGAAGCTGGGCGTACTGTACAGGGCCCGCAGATACTTTAATAGTACACAACTGCTGACCCTGTACAAATCGCAAGTGCGCCCTACTGTCGAATTTGGCAGCCATCTCTGGTCCGGAGCCCCTAAATACCTGAAAAAAACCCTTGACTCTGTGCAGAAACGGGCGGTCCGTTTGATAGATTCCCCAATCTTAACAAACGGACTGCAATCTTTAGAGCACAGGCGTCAGGTAGTTATGCTGTCCTTGTTCTATCGGTATTACAATGGAAGATGCTCTGAGGAACTAGCGTCATTGATCCCTTCGGCACCGGTGCGTAGTCGGGATACACGCCAAACGCGCGCCCAACATTTGTACACGGTTGACATTTGTCACATGAGAACGGGTCGCTTCTACGATTCGTTCTTAAGTTCAACAGCTCGGCTGTGGAACGAACTGCCGGCCTCTGTGTTTCCTCCCTCCTACAACATGGGACTCTTCAAGACCCATGTTCACTCCTTCCTCTCCACAAAAAGACCCTCCACACAGCATCCCCAAAGATGACATAGGCCCTGAGGGAAATTATTTTCTTCAGGGCCTCCTGTGTGGAGTTAATATAAAAAAAAAAAAAAAAAAATGAGTTGGTGTATTTAGGAAGTATGTTTACGAGAGATGGGAAGGCTGACAGAGAGATATTGAAAGAAGGGTAAATGCAGGTAGCTCCATTAATGGAGGACTGAATGCAGTTGGTGCTAACAAAAATTGTCCAAAGAAGCGAAGCCAGCAGTCGACAATGGAGTACTGATGTATGGCAGAGAGGCGTGGAACTGGCGGAGGAAGGATACAAGTAGACTGAATGCTGTAGAAATGAGATCCCTGAGGTCCGTCCACTCTGCCTACCCCTTTGGCGAAACGGTGTGATGGCTAGTTAGTTAGTACTTACATCTTCAGCTGGTGAGAAGGATAAAGATGATAATAATTTTATTTATCAATCTTGAGTTAGCTCACATCTACCAGTGTGCTAATAATTTACATTTATAAATATTATACATATTCATCATATTAATAACAAGACATTTGGCAAACATATTTTCAATATTTAAACACACTCATATTCGAAAGCAACATTGTGTCAAAATTTCAAAGCAATTGGTGAAGAACTATCGGAGATTTAAGATTTTGAACAAACGAACATTAACTTTTTTATTTACATAGATAGAAAATATGTACAGTTCTCTCTCAGTAATCCGCTGCTCCATTATCCGACAACTACTATAATCTGCCGTTATTTCTACTAGTTGAAAGCACAAATATATACACGCTCTATAACAGCGGTCGGGGAACCGGGGTAAATTACCCCAAATGGGGTAAAAATGTTTTTTTTGGGGTAATAAGGAATTTTTTCTAGTTTGCTATTTCATATACGTGTTAGTATTTTTACAAACTTAATCAATTCAGGTGTGTGTGTGAGAAGTAAGAGACGCGCGTGAAATTGCTAACATACGAGAAGAACGTCTGAGTTTGGCAGAAACAATACTTGAACTTCGATCTAATACTGACGGGGTATTTCACCATCCTGCTCATAAACTGTCAGAAGCACTATGCATAGGATAAAGTATTATTTCGATTTCACCAACGCTCAAAAACGCCTATATGTAAGATAAAATCCCTCTTCACTATAGGGTACTTGAAGCAGCTAATAGTGGTTATATGTCGGATATATTAGCCGAGTTTTCTACCTATTGCCTTTCAGTACGTTTTGACACTTGATACAATGCTTGATACTTTTGACAGCTGTGAAGTTTACATTATTTTACTTTAATGTGGATTTAATTGAGGATTTTGCCAGAATTGAAGATGCAGAAGCATATGACGGGTCGCAGGCGTCAGAAATGCGAATACCAAGAGTGAACAGTAAGTGACAATATAAGCTTATGAAAAAAATTTGGAAGTCTTGAATGATGTAGATTTCATTTCGCGCTTTCGACTGCTGAAACATGCTGTTATGTAATCCATAACCGAATCATCGACAAAATGTCTCGGAGAACCACCACCAGGTATGTTATTTTATTACAAATACATAACGAAATAGCTGTACTCAAATAATTACAGTGTATGTACCCAGTGACGTTAGTTACTGTGTGTAATGTTATTTTGTGTGCCCACATAATATATTATTATATCCCGCTACAAGCATTGTACATAGATTCACCATAATATAATTGTTTTCAGGATTAATGCTGCACCAAAAAAAAGTGCTAGGAGGCTATTGTACACCTCCGTCCAGTGTATGTTCACTTCCCTTAGGACCTGGCTCCCAAAAGAGGTTTATTTATAATTTGGATCAGTTCCTAAAGGCTATCCTGCAAACATGTTGCAAATCGCAATGTCACCAAGTAAGAATCTTTGCTATTTCAATAACATACTACAGTAGTACATACTATAGTGATAAATAGTCATTAGAATCAATGAAGACTATTAAAATGATGAAAGCGCAAGCCAACTTCATTCACAAGACTCATCGGACAAGTGACAAGCACAGTGTTGTCGCCTGATGGCATTGCCATTGCACTGAAATAATAATGTTGATTACTGAAATTACTTTCTCTTATTTCAGGTGAAAAAATGCTGAAGTACGCCTCAACAGAAATGGTGTGTTCTGCATGAACACGCAAGTAATCTGCTATGCCAATTTAATTATTAGATACAACTGCTTCCAGGAGAGGTAGCTTGGATCCAGTCACGAGATCATTGAATAATGTTTATTGTTTAATAATCTATTATAATTTAAGTTCTATATTTGTAAATAATTATGTATTAAAAATATATATTTGTTAAAAGGGAATGGAATTAAAAAAACATTAATTTATTATTGCAATTTTTAATTGTGCTTTTCAGTTTCAATTGCCTCTTATCATCTTCCTCCTATTTCCTAAATTGTCTTCAAGTATCAGGACCCTCTGGAGTTTGGGGAATTCTGTTTAACGAGACGGCGGCTTATTTGAGGCAGTGGCCGCCTCACAGCAGACACCGGCTGCGGCTGCTTGATCATCAAGGCATGCGAAGCAGGGGGATGGTCCAACTATCCCACGGCATAAGGTCTGAGGCGGGGGCTTCTGGATCGTAGACTGCGTATCCAAAAATAGCCCTGGAAGTGGACGGTTATCGAGGAATGCTTCGTCTTCATCTTCTTCTAT
The DNA here is from genome assembly GCA_026573805.1 of Hesperophylax magnus. NCBI lineage: Eukaryota > Metazoa > Arthropoda > Insecta > Trichoptera > Limnephilidae > Hesperophylax > Hesperophylax magnus. The sequence goes on from JAIUSX010000025.1 coordinate 15,726,128, forward strand.
GGAGAACACCTCTTCTGCAATGGCATTCGGGTTATCTGGAAGTATAAGAGAGAATAATGCGTTTTTAGTAATTTACTATAAACGCTCCCGAAAGAATTCAAATAATTCTATGAAAAAACATTTAGCGTTTGATAAATATTTGTCGAGGTTTGCAAATTTTCATATTAAATTAAAAAAAGTTAAGGGACAATAACTTTTATAACATCTTTGTCTAATTAAATACATTTTTTGTTTCGCGTAAAGTAGTAATTACAGTTTTCACGATGAAAAAACCATTTGTAAGTGACTTTATCAATGTTTGAGTTCAAAAATTTTATATTTTTAAGTACATAAGTCGATTTGTACTGCACAAAACTGAGAGTCTTTAATCCACATTCAAGAACAGTATTTTATTTTGAAATATATTAAAAAATAGCGAATTTATATGGAATCTGAATTCTGACAGTTCGAGATGCACGTTGCAAGGCTTTAGGGATTAACAGGAAGAACAATAATTCAAAAGAATCAGTGCGTGACATTGTGTGACTTTAAACATCCTCATTTGTAATATTATAATACCTGATGCCGTTATATCCTAAGGACATCACCGCGTCGCTATATTCAAGTAGTTTGTTTACACTGTCACTCGTCTTTCGTAAAATTAATGCTTCGATCTCGTTTATTCATCCTGAAAAATAAGACAAATCTTTTAATTCGACTCAAATCTCTAGTAAGATCGCATAATAATTAACAATACCAAAAACTATTGTACTTACCAAGAATGAATTGGGCAGAAATGTCGTCTGCATAAATAAACCACGTCTGTTTACCGTTTTGACGTTTGCAATTCCATAGAAACTAGAAGTGTGTCGTTCCGGCCGGAGTGAATCAAATGAGTCCGAGTCCGAAGGCGTTTGAATCGATCCGAGTCCGCAAAATAAAATGGATCGAGTCCGGACTCACTCTCACCTCTCGCTCTCAACTCTCACCTCTCGCTCTCGCCTCTCGCTCGAAACTCGCACCTCGAACCGAACTGTGTTTGGATTGTTGATCTGCACTGGTTGACGAAAATTTTTTTTTCAAAAAGAAAGTTTAGTAAGTCTTAGTCAAAAGATAGCAACAAGCATTGCTTTTTCCTTTTGTTGGTCTGCATAGGGCAAATTTGCGTTCCAGTAAACTCGCGCCAACGTTACTTAAGTCTTATCTAGTCTAATTATTTAGCTTTGTGAAGATCATTTTTCAAACACAAAATTAAAGCAGTTATTAGTATTTTAGCTGGGGGTCACCGCTGACGGCGCTGACTTTATTATTAACAATTTAATCATGTTTTAATATTCCTTAATTAAATTTGTAGATTATATATATTGTAATTGTCCGAGTAAGCTGCAGGTTGCGGTGTTAGTGATAAAACTGTTTTAATCCACTTGAAGCAAATTGGGAATGTGAAAAAGCTTGAAAGGTGGGTACCTCACGAATTGAGTGAAGCAAATAAACAAATTATTAAATAAACCTACTTATTTTATTTTTAAAAAATTGGTAATTTTTTTAAACTTTTGAAAATTAGATTTTTTTTGAAAATTTGCCTTTTTTGGGTAATTCCAATTTTTTAGAAAATTTGATTTTTTTTTTGAAAATTTTGACTTTTTTGAAAATTTTGATTTTTTTGAAAATTTTAACTTTTTTTGAAAATTTTGTTTTTTTTAAATAGATTTTTTTTTTTAATTTGACTTTTTTTTAATCTTGCAAATTTTGTATTTTTAAGTATCCTTCCTGTAGTTAATAATAATATGTGTAACTAATCCTTTACCTTTCGAAAATCGCGAGTTGCGAAGTAGGTATAAGGCTAGCTTTAGACTTGTAAGTTTTTTCGTAAATTTACGACTTCTAGCCAATGGGCATATTGCATTTTGAAAATCCAATATGCCCATTGGCTAGAAGTCGTAAATTTACGAAAAACTTACAAGTCTAAAACTAGCCTTACAGATAACAGGATACACAAAATTATTATTTCGTGACACTCATTGTGACGTTCCACCGGGTTCTGCGAATCCAGCTGATTCAAATTCAAGTCCACAGGACTCGAACCTCAATCGAATCAAGATGAGTCCGGCGGAACGGTTTCTAGTTTGAGTCCGCCGGACTCATTTCAAACGTTCCGACTCAAACCGTTCCGCCGGACTCATTTCAAACGTTCCGACTCAAACCGTTCCGCCGGACTCGCTTGATTCGTTTTGTAGTATGAGTCCGGCGGAGCGGTTTGATCGCCTTGATTCGAAGGAGTCGGAGCGAATCCAATGAATCGAGTCCTTTAGAATGAGTCCGGACTCTGATTCGAGTCCGAAAAATGAGCGGAACGACACACTTCTAATAGAAACAATCGCATTTTAAAGACAGGCGTTGCATTAGACATTATAAAAGCGCTGTTGCCAGAGAGATTCGTCTAATAGCTGCGTGGGACCTTGTTTTCTGTGGTGAAACGCACCTAGGTTTATGAGCAACTTTATCGTATGCATAATTTTATGTGACATATAGTTATGATAAACTTTATAAGGGTTTGGTGAAAAAGCCCGTGAAGCACATATATTATTCAATTTGAGAGCAAAGCCAATCTGTCGTCTTTTTGGATGTCAAAAGCTACGAAGGCTTTCAAAATTGCACATGAGGAGGCGGTAAAAAAGTTGCTGCCATTTGCAACAACCTATCTTTGTGAACAAGGTTTTTCCACTCTAACGAACATAAAAACGAAGAACAGAAATCGGTTAAACGCCGAAGACTGTATTCAAATTGCTCTTACATCAAAATGTCCCAATTTTGAAGTAATTGTATCAAACATGAAGCAACATACATCATTTCTCCAAAAACTGAAAGGGAAACCTAAAAATCTGAATTTTTTTTTGATCCAATTTGAGAATTTTATTTTGTTTGTGTATTACGTACTTACTATTTTCATGTAACTTTTTTTTTATTTTCCATGTAAATTAATTCAATAAATAATGTTTATTTAACTATACATTGATTGTCTTCTTTTCAAAAAGGGGGGAAGGGGTAATATCGACTTACGCAAAAATATTTTGGGGTAATGGTTAAAAAAGTTCCCCGACCGCTGCTCTATAACTATGTATGTAAAATTCAGTAGTCCGCCGCGTGCCCAGACTTGAGCGTCAATCTTTGTACTCCTGTTTAGTTACTTTAGCGCCATCTAGCTTGCTCTCGCTGTCTAGTTACCAGTCACAAGGGTTAATTTTTTTTGTTTTAGGATTTTGGTTTTCAGTTAAGTTCGTTGTGTATTCGGGTATCTGTCGCATGTGTTTCTGTTCATTTCTTTCTGCCTTGTTTTTTGTTGGAAAAAGTTTACAAAATTGTGTCCTCTTTTTACTTTTTAGTGGTATTTTTTTTTTTTTTTACAAAATACCTGTTCTAATTTGTACCAAATTTCGTATGTATGCACTACAATCTGCTGCTTTTACTAATTGGACACTTGCCTGGATTTTGAGATAGAGGATTAGTGAGAGAGTATTGTATACATAAATATTTTAACAATTATTACGAGACGTCTTGAGTTCAGTTTCTCGGCTGGCTTACTCCTCTATCGCGACACAAGTAACTTTTTTCGCTAACTGTGGTGGTAGTAGGAGATTTTCAAGTTATTGTCAGGTTATTTGCAACCTTGTCTTTCTTATAAAAGTTAATAAATGTTTATTAGTGTTTCTCTTTATTCAACAGTCAAAAACCGGAATCCGGAAAGAGTCTGATACCTTTGGAGAGCTGGATGTGGAGGCGGACAAGTATTATGGAGCTCAGACCCTTCGCTCCGTCATGAACTTCCCCATCGGAGGGGATTCCGAGAGAATGCCTGTAAGTATCTACTTACTCGCAGTCAGCCCACTAACCATCACGGTGTCATCACAGAAAAGACTGCCACACATCTCTCTCTGGGACTACCCTCTTAGGTCCTTACACTTATGACACTACGAGGCAGTAAAAATAATAATCATTTAGTTAAACTGATTAAATTATTATTTTGGAGGATGTCAAATAAAAGTCTGTAAATGTTTGTACATAAATATAATTGTTTATTGATTATATGTATAAGCACAGGTTCACGTAACTAGTAGTTAGATTATTTGTTTCCTTCCTCACTGATTAGGCAGAAGTAGCATTGCAATTTCTGCCGGAAACCATTCTTCTATTTCTGATTACTGGTCAGAGGTAATGTATGAATAAATGAGCATTACAATTTGTAATCTAATAAAATACATACATACAGTTTTTAAACATAAATCATCACTATTATAATAATAATAATAATTGGATGACTTGTATAGCGCCGTTTTTGTGCAAAATCACCTGAAGGGCGCTGTATAAATTTATAATACATTTCTACAGTGATCTATGTTATTACATAACTATTTATGGAAATAATATACAGTACAATACTTACCTGGTAGGTCACTTGAGATTAACACTTAATTAACATAATCTAATTGTTTATTAGCGGAATTTAGATACAGGATTTAGGACATAATTGGAAAATTGAATATAACTGGACTTTCTCTCAGGAATGGTATATTCAATTTAAGGGTATGACAGCTTAAAAAGGTAAGTTTTTAGTTTAGACCTGAATTCTGTTGGACTTGTTATGGATCTTAGTTCCGGAGGGAGTTTATTCCAAGCCTTCGGCTCGGATACTCCGAAAGCACGATCACCAAACTTAGTATTTGGCTTGCGCTTAGGTTCTATCAGTCTGCCTACAGCTGATGATGTTGCTGATCTAAGAGTTGACTGCCTCAGACCAGTGTTTTCCGGGACGCATAGTTCAGAGATGTAGGGTGGGGCCATTTCATTGATGGATTTAAACACCATCCAGCACAGTTTGTACTGGATTCTTTCAGGGCACTTGAGCCAGTGAAGGTTACGAAGGTGCTCTGAAATGTGTGAATATTTTGAAACCCCGGTTCTGAGCCGAGCTGCTGCATTAAACACTGATTGAAGTTTGTCAATTTGATATTTTGGAAGGCTGGCGTAAATGTTGTTGCAGTAATCGAGACGCGAGACTACGTAAGAATGACCCAATGACCCAACGATGCTGACTTTAATTCCTCAGGCCTCTGGCAAATTAACCGTTATATTTCGTAAAGACTCTGTCAGAAGGTCGGAGAACTTTTGTGTATTTCCGTTTCGCAATAAAATCCTATAAATGTAAAATTTCTGTACATATCCGAAAACTAAAAAGTATTTTTGAAGGTGATGAAATACGTTTTGAAATTTTCTTATTGGAAATAAACATTTAATTTTCAAAATATTAAAATTTTTAATGCAAATGTTTAAAAAATAGCTCACTTTCTTTTTTTTTCCCCTAAACACAGAAACAACTAAAATTACTGATAATGATAAAAAAACATTTTATTAGACAAATGTATCATAAACATTACTGTCACCTCACTTTTTTGATTGTTTCATATAAAAAATAATTAATAAAAATTTCAAAAGTTTCATAATTTCTTCTCAAATTGCGGTCGGAACCTTAGGTTTTTTAGAGGGTACATTTTAATTCTTCTATGGTTAACTTCTGTATTTGAATATAAAACATGGTATTTTCTCTTTCTAACACATATATCACTCATATTTCATATATCTCATAATTTTCTGTTTTTGTTTCTTGTGTTTGTATGACTTGTTGCATAGCTTTTATCAAATGTAATTTTATTCTTATTTTTTATGTTTCAAAGCATCTGTCAAATTAAAATTATACTACCAACAATGTAAAAGCCCTCTGAGCGTTAAATAAATAAATAAATAAATAAATCTCACCATAACAGCTGGGGAGACAATGATTTCTATGAAACCAGAGCTGTTTCAAAAAGCAAACAAATTGCTGTTTGTTCGCAAATCTGAACAAATTAACCTGATGGATTAACTTCAGTTTATGGAGTCATAGATATCTGTCAGGCTCTCGGGACACTATCCTTCCCTAATTTATAGGGATATTTAATACAGGGTGTATCGGCACGTACCCGACAAACTTTAACCAGCTATTCCTTAGCACATTTGGAGTAAAAAATGTTATGGGCACTTTGCTGTCCGGTAACATTTTTTTTCAATTAAAAATGATAAAAAAATCCACACTCCGTCACTGTCATTGGCATTGTTTCTCGTATTCAACAGCTGTTATTAGCAAGTGTGTCAAAAAGCGTGTTCGCTCTTTCATACACACTAAATAATAATAGCTAAAAATGAGACGAATGGTGCCATGCCATTCCGTTGTGATCGTAAAAGCGCGCTAATGTAGGTACGTACGTATATTATTCAACGAAACTCGAATAAAATATTGCCAGGTGGGTTTTCAAACTTTGACCAAGGATAAAACAGTGGTGACATGTGGTGAAAATATGATTAGTAAATTTTTTATTAAAAAAAAATGTTACAGCAAAGTGTCCACAACATTTTTTACTCCAAATGTGCTAAGGAATAGCTGGTTAAAGTTTGTCGGGTATGTGCCGATACACCCTGTATAATCTGCCATTAAAAGTGTACATAAATGTTCCTTATTGTGTGTAAGTTGCGTGAGTGCACTCATAATAATTTTACCATGACAGGTGTGGAAGTATGACGATTTTTAAGAATAATAAATAATATTATTTATCCCAAGGGTGTAAATGCAGTGTCAGTAGGCCCAAATCCGGCATGCTGTCAAATTACCAGATGTGGATATCCCATCGGCCGTCTCAGTAACCTCCCGTGTCCCTCGCCTACCCCACACCGAAACTTCAACCCCCGCAGCCGCCACCATTCTCGCCTTCACCGGCGCCGTTATAGACATCTGTGGGCCATATAGCCTGTCCGTGTGTCGGTCACTGAATAGCCCAAGACCATCGCCCTTACAAGATGACCCGTACAAGAGAATCATATGGCGATTCCTGCACCCCCGCTGCACAACCCCCGCGTCCCTACGCCCTTGGAAGGACGATATTCAACTGAACCCGCGCCCTTTGTCTTCTGTCGATATGCAGTAATACTTTCAACGGTGAAATGACGTATATCTTAATGGGAGGTACCTTTTCATACTCACATTCTAAAATAAAATACGGTGACATTTATGAAATCTATGTGCTGCCAAGGTCTGTTATCTATGTGAGGATATTGTGTCAGCGCTTTATCAGCAGCAGACACATACCTGAACGGATGACGAACCTCGTGCTGACACTGTTGGTGGACGCAGTGGAGTCTCTCTCGCTGCAGCAGCTGGTCCAGTTTCTTCACCACCTAGTATTCTTGCTGCGGATTCTCCATCTTCTATATTCATCGAACGTCACAGCGGTGCTGCCAAGGTCTGGTTTCTATGTGAGGATATTGTGTCAGCGCTTTATCAGCAGCAGACACATACCTGAACGGATGACGAACCTCGTGCTGGCGCTGTTGGTGGACGTGGTGGACTCTCTCGCTGTAGCAGCTGGTCCAGTTTCTTCAACACCCAGGATTCTTGCTGCAGTCTCTATCTTCTATCTTCGTGTCACCTGTTCCTGTACTTCATTTTACTTAACTTAGCTTCTTCTTTTTGTAATATTTATATTTTTTGTAATACCTGCATCAACTGTAAAGCGCCCCTGAGATGATCTCTCACAAAAGCGGCGCTATATAAATTAGCCAAGAATAAATAAATAAATAGATATTACAAAATACTTACGCTTTAATTTCAGATACATATCACCATACGAAAGAAGAATTTCAGATGATACATTTAAAGCTGGGGGTGTGATGAGTACTATGTACTTATACAATGAAAATAATAATATTTGTTCAATGTATCTGCACTCATATGTACTACAGTGTGTCTACTGAACATTTTGTTACGTAACTTACCTCAAATTACTACATTGTGTCTATATGATATTATGATGAAAATGTCAACACAGCTTCTAACTTCTAACCCAATAATTTAAAATACTGCCACCATGGGTGGAACTACGGTGAAGACTCCCAAGAAGGATATTGTGTTTCCACCTATGACGGCAAATGCGAACACCTCGGCACAGGTTCTCCTAGTGAGGTGTTCACAGAACATTACTACCTAAGCTTCAATCATGTATATACAGTTGCATATCACATTTCATTCTACTACCACGTTTTATATATGGAACATCTATCTATCTGTATTACTTGCACCCAAAGATATTAGAAGAACGAGATATGCTATGTTGGCTGCCGGACCGTAGCCGGAGTACTACCTAATTAGGGTACTTTGAACGGTATCGGGAAGTGTACGCACAGAAATCTGTTCTATGTATTGGTGCGGATACCTTAGCGATGCCTTAGCGTAAGCGAAGGTGTGCAGTAGTATTGGTGAACAAAACCGGCGACACTCGGCAAAACAATTCCACTCAGTACGAACTGCGCATAGCACATCTCGTTCTTCTAATATCTTTGCTTGCACCCAATGTCAATATGTATACCTATAAACTTTATGTATAAGTGAAAAGATAAATAAAATTAAAAAAAAAAAAATACAAATTCCGATGATACATTTGTAGCTGGGGGTGTTATGAGTACATACCATATACTTATTAAAATATGTTATAGGTACGCAATTATGATTGTATGCAAAATATGGCAGTTTAAGACAAAAATAGTTTTTCAAACGGATCCCTTATTTCCGCCCCGTTTGTTAATCGTGCAATAACTAAAATTTTCTGTTTTTTTTCAGTATCCAGTCATTGTTGCTATGGGCATCCTAAAAAAAGCAGCTGCCGAAGTCAACATTGAGTATGGCCTAGATGAGAAAATAGGTATGAACAAAATTTTAAAGATTATCTGACGAAGTAATATTTTCCTTTGCTCATAACATTAGACCATTTTTATACTTGTGGGTATGGTTCGCTACGGGAAGGTGGTAGAGATAAATAAAAGTTATTAATGAAATTGACTGAGTATTTATTCACTGTTACAAAAATTACGCAAAATACGCAAGTACACCAAGATTTAAATAGCAGATCTTGTTAATCACTGAGTTCGCACTCGAAGTGTTGCTCGGAGAGAAGAGGTGTCGCGCTGTACTGTCTACGATCTGTCCTGCAGACGCATCGTTTTATAGGCGCTCCCGTGGTGCGGTGTCTTGTAGACTGTTCCCGAAGAGTCTCCAGGCTCTCGATAGTCGGCGTGTTATCTTTGAACGTCCAGAGGATTCCGGTCAGCGTAATCCGATGCTGTCGCATCTTCTAGTAGTCGGCCGATGATTCGCCGCGCAGTTGCAGGGTTGCCACAAAGTTGCGAGTCTGCAGCAGGGCAGCAATATACTAATCTTATAAAACTTAAGTAACATAATTGACAAAAATTTTTCATTATTTTGATTTTGGTTCACGTGAGGTATTTTGTAAAGACCTGCAATAATTATTAGTATTTTTATGGGAAAAAGTGAAGTTTAACGTTAATTGCTTTATTCAATGCTTGTAGGTATCACGCAGGATGCTGTTGACTTTTAGCATATTAGAGAGAGGAACAATATAAAATGAAATATGATTGTTTACAGCCCGTGCCATATCAGCCGCCGCCGATGACGTAATATCGGGAAAACTGTACAAGGATCACTTCCCCCTGGTCATCTGGCAAACTGGCTCTGGTACGCAGACCAATATGAATACCAATGAGGTAAGGCCACCAAAAAGGATTATTAATGTCGCATGAAGGAGTGTTGGGAGACCCGACGCTAGTTATGTTAGAAATGCAAGTCATCAACATCTGCTGTTGAATATGGTTCTCAGTCCTTTGTCCTTTTCTACCACATGTTTCCTTTAAATTTAAATAACCTGTTGATGCAGGCAGACTGGAATCATTAGTTTGACTATTCCAGGTAATTGCCAACAGGGCTATCGAGGCCCTGGGAGGTGAACTGGGATCAAAGAAGCCCGTCCACCCAAACGACCATGTGAACAAGTCCCAGAGCTCCAACGACACCTTCCCCACGGCCATGCACATTGCTGTTGCCATGGAGATAAATCAGCTGCTGATCCCGGCGCTAAAAACGCTGATGGCCTCTCTTGATAAAAAGTCCAAGGATTTCAGCAAAATTATTAAGATTGGCAGGTAAAAAATATAATTATTCATTATTTAGTAGCTACTGCTGGCTTGAGCCCCAAAATACTTGATTAAATTGCCTGACTGTTGGTGAAGGAGGGTGGTTGGTCTGATTAACAACCCTTTGCAGAACACACACCCAGGATGCTGTGCCTCTGACCCTCGGCCAGGAGTTCAGCGGCTACACACGGCAGATAGAGTTGGGCATTGAACGCGTCAACGCTACTCTTCCCCGCCTCTACCAGCTCGCCCTTGGCGGCACAGCAGTGGGTACCGGCCTCAATACCAGAATTGGCTTTGCCGAGAAGTGCGCAAATAGAATTTCACAATTGACAGGTAATATATATGGTTCCATGATAACTCAACACAGTGACAATTCAACACACTTTTAAAAAGTGATATAAAGTCATTAGAAAGGTTGAAATAGTCGTAAATTACATTTTTTTTCTGTAGTCTAATAATTACTGAAAAAAATAATGTTTTTGAAAAATTCATTTTTGTAGGAATCCCTTTCATCACGGCTCCCAACAAGTTTGAAGCTCTGGCATGCCATGATGCCATGGTGGAAGTGTCGGGAGCCATGAACGTCCTGGCCTGCTCCGTCATGAAGATTGCCAACGACATTCGATTCCTGGCTTCTGGACCCCGCTGCGGCCTGGGAGAGCTGAGTTTGCCGGAGAATGAACCCGGATCATCCATAATGCCTGGCAAGGTGAACCCCACCCAGTGTGAAGCCATTACCATGGTGGCTGCGCAGGTCATGGGAAACCATGTGGCCTGCACGGTGGGAGGGTCCAATGGCCACTTTGAGCTGAACGTCTTCAAGCCCATGATGGTCGCCAATGTTCTGCGCTCAATCAGGTTACTCGGTAATTTACTTGTTAAGTATGATTAATTAATTAAATCCATTAATCTATGTTTGTCTCATATATGTATTCCCCAAATTAGACACCATCTGTGGCAGCTTCTTATTATTTGTAGCTTCATTATTAGGTAGGGAATTTACATAATGGCCTATTTATATAATAATCTATAACTATACTATAATTATATAGGTGACAGTTGCAATGCATTCACCACAAACTGCGTTGATGGGATAGTTGCCAATGAAGCCAACATTGCCAAGATCATGCACGAATCTCTGATGTTGGTAACTGCTCTCAACCCTCACATCGGCTATGACAAGGTAATTATTATCAAAAATTTTACTCTATTAAAAATTACTTATTACAATCAGAAAAGCTAGTAAAAAAATTGTATTTACATATTGCTTTGACTACATTAATTTCATGTCGAACAGAAAATCAAGCATTCACACGGGAGAATGATTTTTAGGCACTGAAAATTTTTTGAGAATCTTAATTACTTAGAAACAGGGATGAAACACTGATGTTGAGGTTCAATATTGAATGGTTAAAAATTTGTGTAATCGTGTTAGATATTGCATGATGATCCAATATCTACGCCACATGATGAGGGCTACCAAATCCAAGGTAAAAGGCGAGGGGAAGGTTAGTGGCAAACTGGGCAGGAGAAGGTAAATATAATAAAAAAAATTATTAAATTTCTCTTACCTTACAAATTAAAACTTTGTATGTACAAGAAAAAAAATATATATTCAGGCAGTGGTGAAGATCACACCAATGAGGAGAGAGTCTTTCGAAAATCAATAGGATTTCCCTTTTTAATCTCTCCTCGCTGACGCAAAATATATTGATATCGGAAGAGATTTGGTTTAGAAGCAATATACTCCTTCACACCGGGAGAACCGTTGGCAGGTTGGTTTTACAGGCAGAAAGATAGAATGATCGTCTGGAATATAGAGATTCATGCACTCCAAAATAGCAAAGTTCTCGATTTAGCCTCGCAGCAGTCTGTCGAAAGGGGTGGTGGCATACCGCTCTCTTCTGGGCTGCAAGGAGTGAAGTCAGAGCATGCCCAAAAGAAAGCTCGTCGGGTAGAGACAGCGATAGTGGCTGCACTCCTTCATGTAGAGAAATCTCAGAAACATTTTTGAACTCTGCAACATGAGGGATTAAGTGTGGTTATGCTAAGCTGTTCCCTGGTGAAAATTAACTTCACGGCAGGCATCATCAGATCAGTAGAACAAGCTTTTCCAGGTGAATTTCCTTTCCGAAAAAAAAATTAAATGTAACTTTTATCATTATTTCAGTCTGCCAAGATCGCCAAGACAGCCCACAAGGACGGCTCCACCCTGAAGGAGGCAGCTCTGAAGCTGCAATACCTCACTTCGGAAGACTTTGACAAGTGGGTCAGACCTGAAGATATGCTGGGCCCCAAGTAAACATCATCGGCCTAATAATTTCACAATAATATAGCATCTATTTAAGCTAAGAACAATAAGTTACTGAGTGCCAATGAAAAAAATTCTTTCCACTTTCACTTTCATCAAAAATGCATTATATTTGATCAAATTCATCTTATTACACTTTTTAAAGTGGGTTTTACCATCAGAATTACTTAATTTCACATGAAGTGAAATAAAAAATTGGTTAGGCATTGTTTCTTTAACCTTTTGGCCGCATTGATTCAATTTTTGAATTTAATTTAAAAAATTATAATCCGTTTGTCTTCTTTGAGCAATTCGAGCAATTGGTGTCATATATATATACATTTACCGTATTATTTAATTAATACCATTCCTCAAAGTATTAATATGGAAACATTTGAAACTACTTACCGCGGCTTAAAGCCAATGAATCCACCCAGATTTTACTGTTCATCCCATATTTTTAGGTTCTCTAAATTTGGCACATTATGGCAAGCGATCGCTCAAAACATATTTGCAAACTTGGCATAATATGCCATAAATTGCTCGAGTGGTTATAGCATAAACATAGCTGAACAACCACTCCTGTAAATTGCCATCTCAACAGGAGTACTCTCAGTAATCTGCCGCATAATTATAAATCTGCCGTTATTTTTACTAGTTGAAAGCACAACATCAAGTTCTATAATTCGCCCGTATTGGTATGTAAAATTCAGTAGTCTGCCGCGTTCCTAAACCCTAGCATTCTTCGTGGTTGCAAGAGCATTAGTGACAAACACCGATTACTGCTGGAATTTTAAATTCAAAAGGCTCTGTTCTTTTATGAGAAAATTTATAAAAAGACAGTTTCCGAGATAGCGAGATTGCTTAGGTAAATTAAATTCAAAGGAAGATTTGGCATATTGAAAAGCTGTTAAGTGACTTATTGTTTAATAGTCAATAAACATAGTTTAATATGTGATTTTGAGTACTTACCTAAATAACATTGTAAGTTAAAAGTATAAATTTTCACAATAAAAACTGTTTTTTACTGAATACCTGAATCATTTTTCGCAAATTTAGTAAGTATGTGCTATAATCCACTGCTTTCACTAATCTGACACTTGCCCGGATTTTTGGTTGGCAGATTAGTGAGAGAGCTGTGTATTATTTCATTAAAAAACTTTTGGTATGGAAAATATTCCGTGTGATGAGACGCATAGATTTATCTGCCATAAGCGTCTAAATGGTTTGTTAAATGAACATTTATTACACACCATTTCGATAGGTTACATAGTGCCCAATACGATGCAATTTCTTTCAGCCAATATTAGTTACATGCTATGTACATATTATGAACGTAAGTATCTGTTAGCGTAACTACAGTGGATTTAAAAAAATAGTGGGTAATGTTTAGAGAGAAAAGGAAATTAATAATCCTTTGAGCGATCTTACCTCAGGTCGTGTACCTATGAGTAGGTAACTTGTGATAATGGTGCTGCCACTTAGGATTCATATTAAAACACAAATTTCCAATCAGCAAACACATGTATATTATGAAAAGTCATAATAAACATGTAAACAAACAACCTATAACCAACCTATACTGAATATGAGTTATTACATTCACAATGTCACGAATAAAATGCCAGATTTTTTTGCAGTGCATCGCAGTGTCCATCTGGGCAGATGTGTAATCATGAAGCCGAAATGTTGACTAAAGAAGGAGGTAGCACAACAAGGCATAATACCCCAAAAACAAATCACTATAATACTTAAATATTTCTGTTTAGGAAAATACTAAAGAATTTTCGTCTAATTCTCTTCGTTGGGATACTGACTCTCCAAAAAATAAAAATCGGAAGCATATATTGGTTTGCGCTTCGACAGAAAAATTTTCACCTATTGCTTCTTATTTTTGGACCGAAGGATGACAATTCACACAGTTTCAGCTGTGAAGGGATTTTGTTATATATTTTAGGACCAAGATATGAGAATAGTTTTTGATAAGCCGCTCTGTTGCTTGTTAGAACGGAAAGCTAATTTTTTCCCTTGCTTCTGGTTTGATGTGTGTATTCGTCTGTTTTCATTTTGTTTTTATTTTTATGAACATAACATAACTATTTTTTTTATGCAACAATGTCGGACATCTAGTAATTAAATTCCTGAAAGACAGCGTTGCTCGAATTTCTGAAAGGTTTCTTCATAATAACACGTAAAATAGATTTCTGTGCCTTCAATAACGGGTTTAATGTTGTTCTTCCTTTACCTCCCCACCCAATGCAACCGTAGGTTATGATTGAGTTACACAGCCCGTAGTATATGTTTTTTAAGTCTTGTTTTTTTAAAATTTTCCGCAATGAAATAAATATGTGAATCAGTGTGCGCACTCTTTTAGCTACATTTTCAATACGGTTCTTCAATTGAGGTTATTATCAACTATAACGCCTAAATATTTAATAAATTTAACACACTCGGGGGCTTCACACTTACATGGATTGTTATTATTTCCAAAGCTACAGTTAATTTTATGTATTGTAAGGTGGTGAGGTGTTTGGGGTTGCCCTACAATAATAGAACTGAATGTTAGGTATTTGGTTTTTGATACATTTAATGTAAGCAAATTGCTGTCCAGCCATTGTTTCACTCTGTTTATACATACCGGTGTTATCAAGGGGGTGTGTTTCCTTCCAATCGTCTCCTTCAAATAATATAACTGAATCATCTGAGAACGTAATAATTTTCCCACCTATACGTTGTTTACACAGTTCGTTAATATATATAATGAAGAGAAGAGGACCCAGTGTACTTCCTTGTTGCACACCAAAATTATTTTATAGTGAAATGCTAATAGCCTTATTAATTTTTGTTTGTTGGAATCGATTAGAAATATACCTCTGTATCCATTGAAAAGCTTTTCCCGTTATTCCTATATTTCGCAGTCTTTGTAGGAGTATTTCATGAGATATTGTGTTGAAAGCCTTGGCCAGGTCCAGGAATAGGACAATGGTTTTCTTGCCACGGTTCATATTTTCTGCTATAGTTTCCGTGAGACATGCGATGGCATCATCCGTTCCTTTACCCGACCGAAAGTCGTACTGGTTTGGGCTTAGAATTTTATGGTTCTCCACATATTCGCTTAGCCTTGTTTTGAAGATCTTTTCAATGAATTTGGATATTGCGCTTAACAGTGAAATTGGCGTATAGTTTTCTACGAGAAATTTTGGTCCACTTTTGTGAATTGGGACAATTATTGATTTTTTTAAGTGAAATATTCCCGAAGCAAAGCTTAAATTATAAATATATGACAGCGGAGCGGCAATTTGTATTTTTTTTATTTATTATTTGTGTATTTAGACTATCTGGGCCCTTTGCATGTGTAGTTTTAAGACTGGTGATTATTTTCATGATCTCTTCTACAGTAGTTGGTTTAATCTCAAATGAAAAGGTTGGATTGTTTATTTTAATTTCCGACGCTAAAGAGTCTTCAGTTTTCTGAATCTCTTTTAAAATATTTTTTGCTAGTTTAGAGCTAACAGGTGCAAAATATTGATTAGTATGACACGCAATTGTTTGAGTGTCAGTTTTAGTCAAATTTCCAATATTTAATTCATTCATCGATGTGCCAGTATTACGTTGAGTTTTTGTCATGTCTCTGACAACATTCCACATGTTTTTGCTGGAATTATCTTTATCGAGTAAGGATTTATAATAATGTTCTTTACATCAGCCAGCGCCCTTGAGGTGATTTCTCACGAAAACGGTGCTATATAAATTAGCCAAATATTATTATTTACGAATAACATTTTTGCATATATTTCGGTATCAGTAGTAGTTTTGCTTTTTAGTTTCGTTCAATGGGTCACTTTTCGCTATTTTATGAAGATGGTTCCTTTTATGTATAGATTTAACAAGCCCGTTACTAATTTATGGAGTGAGTTTTACTTTATTGTGTGAAATATGTTTTATTATAGTGTGTTTTGTTATGAATGTATTGATTTCATCAATAAAATAGTTTAGCGCATAGTTAACTTTAGTTTCTTTATAAATATTCCCAATTTTTTTTATTAATATCATTCAATAATGCATCATAATCGATAATTAATTTGTGTTTTATTGTTTTATTTTCTGTTTTTTGGGCGCTGAGTTTGGGATACTGATAGCAATGGTGTAGTGGTCAGTAATTGTAGTCTGCTAATGTAATCAAATGCATTTGAACTTTTTATGTTTCTGGTATATATATGATCCAGACACGAGCTTGAATTACCTTGTACCCTAATTGGAGAATTAATATTGGAAATAAAGTTACTTTCCGCCATAGCGCATAAATAGTCGTCACACTGTCTATGCATTGCTTCTCCCATTGTATTTATATTCATGTCCCTGATTAGCACGTATTGTGGATAATCCTTAGATTTTTTTGTCTCTACAATGAGATTTTCTAGGAAAGCTTGAATGGCGATCTGTAGATAGCTAGGATACCTAAATTATACTAAGTTATGTTGATTTTTAAACAATTTCATTGATTTATGTGTATTTCTTGAAATACGGAATAGAATGTGTTGTCAATATAAAGTACAACGCGGCTATTTTGTTTTTTTTGTTGTTTTTTTTATATTTATTTATTTATTTAACGCCCAGAGGGCTTTGGTTAATATGTGATGTTCTGTGGTATTCATTATAACCTGAAGTTTGTTTGGCGATATATGATTCGCTTAATCTGCATTCGGAGAATATTAGTACATGAAACTTTACAACAGATTTTATTTCGTCTAAAAATATAAGAAAATCATCCAAATTTTCCATAGTTCTAATGTTCTGATGAACAATATTAATTTTATTTGATCCCCAATCGAATTGCTTAATTTTCACATTATCTTCAAAGATGATTTCAGTACTCGGCTTTATGATATTATCATGTCTGTTTATTATGATTAGAATTATTACCAAATTATAGAGATGTATAGATTACAAGAATACATGAGTTGTTGTATGATTTCCTGACAATTTGCTTGCAATAGAATTTATATTATAAGTATTTCTGATATTCTGATGTATGATTTTAAGAAGAGATATTGTCACAGTAATTGTGTTAAAATATAGGGATGTATAGATTACAATAATACATGAGTTATTATTCATTACGATTTCCGGACAATTTGATTATTTTTATTTATTATTATATTTTACACACTTTACAAATATAAGGCAAAAAAAGTCCTGATAAATTGCTTTTAAGCAGTTTGTCTAACGGGTTCTTTACATTATAAATCTTATTATAGTGAGTTTACAGTTACATGTTTACAATTATATTATACATATAATGGTAAATTAGTTTTAATGATTTGTTTTATATCTAATGTTGTTTTAATTTCTTTTTTACTTTATGTTATTTTTTTTTCCATTACATTACATCTATTTACTGTCAATATGTATCTCCTGTATATTACATATTCTCTTATTGTACTGCATCATGTATCACTTCTATGTAAAAGCCTTTTTAGGCGTATATATATATAAATAAATATATAAATAAATAAATTATATGTATAAAACAAAAAATTAAAAATTTTACAGAAATATAGTAAAAGAAAATTATGAAAAACATAAATAACAATTTTCAAAGTCTTTAGAATAATATATCATTGTTAAATATTTATGTTGAGGGATCAGTAGGATTTATAGGCCCTGTTAGGAGTTCTACCGAGCCGAACCCTCTGATATGAAAATATCTGGAGTCGGTGAATTATTTTCCCATTTGATCTCTGGTGAGTTGACGTGTTGTTCATGTATTGTTTTTTATTTATTTTGCTTATATAATGCACTTGCATAATGTTGATTGACTAGATGATCATTT
Organism: Hesperophylax magnus; assembly: GCA_026573805.1. Lineage (NCBI taxonomy): Eukaryota > Metazoa > Arthropoda > Insecta > Trichoptera > Limnephilidae > Hesperophylax > Hesperophylax magnus. Next base: position 15,744,301 of record JAIUSX010000025.1, read on the forward strand.
GTGGAAAAGTGTGTGGAAGGGTTTAGTTTTTCCTATGGGGAAGATTTAACCCGGACATAAAGTCGGAAAATTATAAAATACGGAGTATGAGCATTTGTGGTAAATTTTTTTCTATGTTTTAAATTTTGAGATAATTGTATCAAGAGTTGTAAGTAATCCTTATGAAAATATAGCAGCAGATGTTGTTGCTGGTTTGCGAGTTGGACATACCTTGTAACATTAGTCATATTAATTGACGTTTTTGACCGTAGTAGATTTATGTAATTCTTTATTTTGTTAAAATTTTTTCTCTACTGCCTTCTTATAAGGTAGGTGCATCGTGTGCCTGTCATCTATGTTATATATTTCTCTGGATTTTGTAATAATGTCTTAAAAATATATCTGAAACACTGTGATAGAAAACCGTCCTCGAGTTCTAAAAGTAATTTTTTTATACTCTTTTACTCGCCGCACCAAAAAGCCTCCGGGCCGCATCCGGCTGGTTATGACAAAGGGATCAAGGACCTTGTTGTGAGAGTGCGTTAAACGTGCCGGGGATTTCGTAGAAAAATAGTGTAGGCATGTACGAACTATGCCATGTACAAATTTTGTATGATTAAAATTTCCCTGATTCTTAAAATGAAAATGGTCTTTGGAAAACCCTGGACATATGCGTTAATTGAATCACAAAAAATTAACACAGCCCTACTTGTGTCAACAGAGCGAGACAGTAATACATTGCACATTCACTTAACCAATAAATTATTGGTTTCCTCCTAAATAGAAGCGACTTCAGAAAGACTTCAAAAATAACATGTTGGAATGATTGATTGATCCGGTTGAAGTGCAATATAATTATGTTATGTTTTCAGATAAGAAAAAATTGTGAAGGTATAAAAAAATTTTTGATTTCATGTTTTACATTAATATATTTTACGCAGGGATTTAAAAAAAGATATTGGAATGTTCTTTGACACCCTACCTCGCCCAACACCATTAATGTCTTTGTTTATTTTCGATATCTTTGAAGTGACTTCTGTCAGCAAGTGCAATCTTGGGTATACAAGTTTGGCCTTAATGGAAGGCATGATCAAGATGCATGGCTCTCCGTCCGATGTGCTTACCGCGATGCAGAGGTGCGCCTGCGAAGGGTCCTTCCTGGCCGCCCCTTCACCTCAGGAGAACTTGCCGTTTAACTTATTTTTAATATGCACCTCTTGCACAATCTTTTAGACTAACTTTAATTATAATCCTACCGTTTTTCTTTATATGCTTACTGTTATTTTTAGGTACAAAAATATAATGTATACACCTATATTACACACGCACAGGCTGCGCCTTAGTGGGTTCCCTTTCTTATTATTATAAAACTGTAATGTCTAATTGTATAAATTGGGAAAAAATAAAGGAAATAAAAAAAAAAATAAAAAAAACTGTTTCTTATGAAGCCTGGACACAGTTCTTATTGGGTATTATATGATAATTTCATTAGAAGGAATTTTCAGACCCTTGATGCTAAGTCAACCTGTTTGTGAGCGACATCGGTGATCTTCTGTTCTACTTATTAACGCGAATCTAGAGATGGTGGAAAATGTCTTCATCAGCGTATGCCGGGAAATATGAAATAAATATCGCCCTCAATTGAAAAAAATAGTTTCTCAATATTGAGGTGATTTTGCACAAAAACGGCACTATATAAATCATCCAAATATTATTATTTATCTAAGCATTGTAAAAGTTTTTCAGTTTCAGCATGTCTTCTTTGAGGATGTAGGATGTGATGAGGAGGTAGGTACCTACATATGTGGGTCAGTTTAGTTTTAATTTACTATTCAAAGTTATAGAACACCAAAATCATACAGGACACAATCGTATAATAAAATAAATATGTTATACAGTCAAACTCTGTTATAAAGAACACGAGGGGACTGACTAAATTTGCTCCTGATAGCCGTTAATCCTTATATCCAAAATAGGTTTTTTAAAAGTCGTTTGTACCTACCTACCTGCCTTTATTATCAATATATTTGCAAAAGTACAGTATATTTTCAAAATACGAGTAAAGTAAAAATAAATTATAAAAATACACTTTTATTACTCAAATTTATCATTAATGAGAAAGTTTTAAAGATTTCACTTTCATGATTGTCAATTTCCTCCTCAAAAAAATCAACGCATTATAACTATCATCACCTGGCTTGGTTCAAGGGTTTCAAGAAAAACCTTGTGCGTACAGTACCTATCGCTTGTAACTACCTTGCGGGATTGTTTTGGTTTTCAGCTGTAAAAATTTACTTGTCAGAAACCAGTGATGCAAAACCTGCGGCCCCATTCTTGCGGCCCGCATGTCAATTTCATACGGCCCACTTGGCCATAGAGAAAAATCTAAATGTTTGGGGTAATTTGTGAAAACCCTGGCTGGTTAATCCTTAACTGTTGAATTTCGCTGTCAACTCCCCTCCCCTCAACGAAGAAAAAAATCCGCTTGTAGGTCGCGGCCTGTTTGAAAAATGGATAAAGCGGCCCTTCTGCTGAAAAAGTTGTGCATCACTATCATACATTTACCCCGTGTAGGGATGTAGGTACTCGTAACTATGTACATTCACAAATTGACGATGAGTTGTAATACAAAAGGAACAATTTTGCAATGACTTTCTCAGATTTTATGACAATTTTACATTGTGCCCGTTGGGTAGCATGGTTCACATAGCTGACAATCTTACACAGGTAGTGCCATAAAAACATGAATCCGTCCCTAACGGGATAGGAAATCCCCGCCCCTTCGTTTGTTACTACTTATTCGAGAATAATTCCCAACTATTTTTTCAAACCAACGACCCATTGAAATTGTATTCAGAAATTGTGTTGACAAAATTATCAGGGAATCGACCTCGTTATAACAGTCAACAATTATATGAAGATAAGCCTGAACTAAAATATCATTTTGTAATTGTTCGCTATAGCCGTGAACTCGCTATTACCGTGATTGTTATAACCAAGTTCGACCGTATTAACAAACTTACCTTTGATTCAAAATATTATTAAGGTATTGTTGTATCCATAGATGGCGCTAATTCAAATATTTTATTAAAAAAATCTTTTTGGACGTTATGCTTAATATAACATAATGCAACCATAACAAGTGTCACAGTGATCACGTAATTTTTTTGTTCCATAAATTGTATCAGTAAACACCGATATTAAAACTCTTAATACAGTGATTACTTTTTGTACTTAAATGCTTTATATTTATTTATCAATCTACGTAAAAGCCCAAGGGCATAAGTAAAATGTATAAATTATTAGCATATATTCAATGATTATTTACACTTGTATTTTTTAATGCACCAAGTTTAAGTGAGGTGTTTTTGGAAGGTAGACAATTAAAGCGCATGCTGTTTATAAACAAAATTTATTTGATATATTTATAAGGTTATTGTTCTTGTCATTTATATTGTTTACTGCTTTAATTGTAAATATAGTATATTTTATTGGTGGTGCCGGGTCGTGACCTTGCATATTGGAAACACTGACCTAATGTATCGGCACTTCCAGGCAGGTTCCATCCAATTCAGCCACATATCTTGGAAAGTTGCTGGGATTGCTGTAGAACCTGGCCTTCGCGTCCCTGGTGCAGAAGAACTGGTACTCTAAGTCGCCCCGCTGGTCCGAGTACCTGCCTGCGGAGTTCATCGCCACAAACCAGTTGCCGTCCTCACCACTTGGAAAGTCGCTGGCCCAATTTATGTAGGGGTACAGAACTGAAGCATCTTCAACAAAAATGCTATCCATTAGAAGTCGAACATGCAAACATGAAGTTGTATAGACAACAACTTGACACATTTTACAATTACAGATGCATCACTGGACAGAACGCGTATCTTTGTTTACGTATTCAGTAGGGGACTGCACCACCCGAAATCAGCACGGGTTTTATTTATTTAGTCACGCTCTCTTTAGGGGCTTTTATGAATAGTAAAAATTATAGAGTAAATATTTATAAACTGCCTCAGTAACAATTTTTTGAAATTGTTAAGTAATAAATTGAAGATGTCCACTGACTCTGCATGAATATTTCCCTCTATAAGTATTCTGGGCCATGAGGAATACATGTGGTAGTTAGTTACAGAATTTCCGCACTTTAATAAATCCCGACTTCTAGTATTACGCAGTGGAATCCGAAGGCTTATCGATAAACCTTCGGACGATAATCCTTGCGTCGACGCAAGCAATTCCGGACTATAAAATGCATCATTTGGATTTTTATATAGAAATACCAAGTCGGTGAAAATCCTTCTGACTGACAATTTAAGCGTATTCATTTAATTTTAAAAAGTGTTATATTTCAACAAAATTAGTGGAATACTTGAACATATCTACATGAATATTGTAATGTAGAATCCTGACTGGAGAATTGACTTCTAACAAAGGCAAAATACAACAGTTTAATACATTTAATGTTGTTGAAATTAGTTAAAAAATCATCACAAAACATTTGTAAGCTCTTGTTAGAGATTTCCGTTATGTGGTTAAAAATAGAAAGATTTGATTGAAAAGGGGTGCCTAGATCTGTAATTTGTATTTATGTCTCAAGAGCACTGTTATCAATGTTTTATTTAAAGATCGCTGGATTTTTTTATTCGAAAACTATTTGACATTTTGAAATATTTAAGTAAAGTATGTTTTCATTGCATCAAATAAACAATTTTTTGATATTAGCTTGAAGAATATTTTACAATCATGTACTGTTTCATAGTGCTTTCACACAAACGAAGTATTGAATTCCGTAAGTCTAAACTTAAACTTAAGGGTGCACAGTTTACACCCGCGCTGTGCAAGCGGGTTCCCTACGGAGCATCGGACCATCCCTAATATTATGAACAATTCTAAAAAATTGAGGTCATCAGCAAAAAGTAATCATGACATATTTTTGCAGTATCATTTATAAAAATAATTTGACTAAAGTGTGAACCCTGTTTGTTTTTTAATATTTATTTAGATGTATGCAATCATACATCTTGTAGGAAAAATACATAAAATACAAGAAAAAATAAAGTTCAAGAGTCACATTGAATAAGGTGACTAAAATAAATACCTTCGTATACAAATCATACATTTTTTCTTACATATATAGCACATATCCTCCGAAAAGGGCCAATCCTTTCTGATAGATAATCAACAAACCACTTATTTTCTTTACCGTTAATTCCAAAATTCCAAAATCTCTATCGATTGATTCAAATGCCCAAAGTTAAATCTAAAAATACTCTAATAATTGTACTGTTTTATCTAAAAGAAAATACACTAATTTATTACATATTTATTAGTGGTTTCACAAGAAAATTTATTTCTAAAACCAGATTGTTGTCGAACTAATTTCTGCTTGGCTCTTAACATATTCAGTTATTTGCTACTATACATATTCGAGTATTTGCCCATGTTTGGGCAAACAATTTATCGGTCTAAAGTCATAAATGTTTTTGGTTTGTGAGTTATTTCAGACGTCTTCCGTTTCCGGAAATACTCCATTACTCAGAGATTCATTGATAATTTGGACCATTGACTGGCCAATAATATTTATAGAGTCTTTGATTATATTTATTGCAATACCATCAGGAGATTCTTAGATTTAATATTTCTTAGCACCCCTTTTAAGTATGGTAAATCTATATTTTTGAAACTCTTCACCGGTGCATATAGGCTTGTCTAGTTGGTTTTCAGAATATTGTGGAATACTTTCAATTACAAGATCTATGCTCGAAATAAAATGCCATTTAATTAAAATTAGTCCCCATTTTCTCCACTGCTTTTTCAGTTCCAAAAAATAAATAATTAAATACTGTTTAGGTGAATCGAGTGAATAAGGTGATGACGAGAGTCATAAATAAACATGTATCATAGATATGGATAACTGTGAAGTGACCCACATTTAAATCTTAGCATATTAAGTACTCATAGTACCTATCAGAACTTGCTCTGACCATATTTTAAATAATCTAAACATCATATCACTTAAACAACTCTATGCTAAAACCATACTTATTTATGCTCACAAAAATAATGCACTTGATCTACTAACGAACATACCTAACAAAATCACTAGAACCTTCAATCAAAAATAAGTCCCACAACCAAAAACCAAGACAACATTTAATAGGTACGCAAATTTTTTTAAATAATTGTCCTGAACATGTTATGCGTAATGTTCGGAAAAAGGAATAGTGTCGAATTGTAATCATCATTTCCGTCCCCACTTCCCACTTCGGGGGACTATATTTACAAACGCTCCAAAATCGCATTAGATGGTATAAAACTATTCGTAGCCTTCAAGTAAATGACCTGGTAGTCATCAAGGATATAATACTAGGAGTCCTCCATTAAAATGGTCGATTGGTAAGATAAAGGAAGTGAAACCAGGTTCTGACGGATCGTGAGAGTAGCCTCCGTTCAAACTAGCGACGGTGTCTATATGCGGCCTGCAACAAAGCTTTGCCTGCTACCTATAGAATAGAGGGTAACGTTTTCTTTTCATTTGCCTTCTTTTCAATTATGTTCTTATATTTTTTTTGTTTTTCATTTAATATAATATAAGCTACAAATGCATTCAATGTATTTGTAGCTTATCTGTGAGTCAGTTCATAGACGAAACATGGAACATGAAAAGTGAGTCTTTGTGAATCTGCCAGAGAGGTTTGTGGAATAAGTACGCAAGGTAGGAAGAAAGGTTATGCATGGTGGGATGATGAGATTAAAGCACTGGTCTCAGAGAAGAAGAAAGCATGGTTATGTCTGATTGCGGCTTGCAGTGCTTCCAGCGAGGAGAAGGATCGAGCGAAAGAAGTATATAAGGAATGTAAGAAAAAAGTAAGAGTTGCAGTGAAAGAACGAAATAAACTCCTGGAAGAGGAAGAAGGAATGAAAATGACAAACCATTTCCAAGAAAATATTAAGTTGTTTTGGAAGGAAGTCAAAAGGACCCGGAATGGCCCAGAAAACGTAAGAATGAAAGTGATAATATCGAAAGATGGAAGAGTGTTGACGAATGAGGAAAAAATAAAATAAAGATCGAGGAAGTCTTCGAAAGCGAAGTGAGTGACAGTGATTCCAGCGGCGAATCAGATATGAATGATGATGGAGTGAATGTTACCGAAATTAACATGGATGAGATAGAAAGACCGATTAAATTTATGAAGAATGGTAAGGCTGTCGGTTTCGACAACATTGCTGCTGAATATTTTAAAGGAGGTAGCCGTATAAGTCTCACATGGTTGTGCAATCTTTTTAACCAATGTTTAAAGGAGGGTTACATGCCTTTAGATTGGAGAAGGGCTCTGATCATGCCATTATACAAAGGTAAAGGGTCATGTATGGAATGTGGGAATCATAGGGATATTAGCCTGCTAAGTTCAGTTGGCAAGCTTTATGGTAGAATTTTGATTGAAGGAGTAAGAAAGGAAACAAAGGATAAAATATGGGATATGAAAGGTGATTTTATGAGTGGAAGGGGGTGCATGGACCAGATCTTCTCATTGCGTATGCTCACTGAGAAGTTTCTGGCAAAAAACCAGAAACTTTTCTGAAAGTATGTTGCCTGCTGTATGCTGTTGATGCGGTGCTGATTTCTAATGGTATGGATGATCTACAGTCTCTCGTGTCTAGGATGAACGAAATGTGCATGAAGAATGAGTTAATGATGAATGTAAGTAAGTCTAAAGTAATGGTGTTTGAAAGAGAGAGTACGAAAACAGTTTGCAATATAGTTATGAATGAGGAATACTTCAGCAGGTGGATGGGTTTGTGTATTTAGGAAGTAAGGAGAGATGGGAAGGCTGACAGAGGTATTGAAAGAAGGGTAAATGCAGGTACCTCCGTTAATGGAGGACTGAACGCAGTTGGCGCTAACAAAAAATTGTCCAAAGAAGCGAAGTTAGTAGTCCACAATGGATTGTTCGTACCTACCCTGATGTATGGAAGTGAGGCATGGAACTGGCAAAGAAAGGATGAAAGTAGATTGAATGCTGTTGAAATGAGATCCTTGAGGCGTATGTATGGTAAAACCATGTTTGACCGTGTGAGGAATGTGGAGATCCGCAAATAGTGCAAGGCTGATGTAAGCGTAATGAGTAAGATTAAGAAAGAGACGCTTAGATGGTTTGGGCATGTAGAGCGAATATAGGAGATAGGAGTGTAAGGAGGATATATGATACAAATGCGAATGGTAGCAGAAATATAGAAGAGTATGTATGAGACGATGCATGAATGTGAATGAGGCAAGAAGTGTGTGCCAATATCGAGTTGTTTGGCGGTCCGTCCTCTCTGACTACCCCTGCGGGGAAACGGCGTGATGGTTAGATTTTTTGAGTTTTCCGGATTATTTTTCTTGTTTTGCACGTGTAATCTATAATTTCACAAAAATAGTTAAATTTGCAGACGATACTTATTTATTTATTTATTTTCGCCCTAATGGGCTTTTACAAAAGTAGTTAACAAGTAATACAGTTGTGTTACATAGTTTACAATAAATTATGATTTTTGATTAAATTAAGGTATATTCAAATGAATAGTGTGGATTACGGAAAGCTAAATATGTATTAAGGAACATATTTATACATATAAAAACAAAAGTGTATTCACTACGGAGTTGTGAATTCATACATCCCAGTAAAATGATTAAAAAGATTTCGTTTTATAACTAATACGAAATCTTTAAGCATGTCTACAATATTCCCAAATTTATTGCCAGAATGATGTAGTCTATTTATAGGTGTATGAGCTTCATAGTTGGTTTTAAAATTGTCACAGAAAAATGTAGCACTTTGCCTCGTATTTCTAGTCGGTACGTAAAATTTTATTTTGGCGAGAATTTCAGGGTTGTCAATGGATTTATTAATAATTTTATTTAAAAGTACAAGGTCAGAGATGATCCGCCTATCTGATAGCGTTATTAAGTTAAGTTGTTTCATCAAAAGAACATAGTTAATATTTTGAATTGGAATATTCAGTTTAAAGTTAATAAATCTTAGAAATTTGTGCTGTACCCTTTCAATATTGTCAGAATGCGTTTTATACAATGGGGACCAAATAGGCGAATTATACTCTACCTGGCTTCTTACTAAAGAAGTGTACAATGTTTTCAAATATTCAAGTGACTTGAAATCACTCGCCGTTCTGCATATGAAACCAAGCATTTTTATAGCTCTCTTTGATATATCATTTACATGCAGAGTGAATGTTAACTTTTCATCAAATATAACACCTAAGTCCCTGATCTGAGCGACTGATGTCAATAATAAATTATTTAAAGAGTATTCATAAGTAACATGACTTTGGATTTTACGAAAACGAATAACCTGGCACTTTTGAATATTAAGAAATAATGAGTTGATCACACACCAATGATACAATTTATCCAAATTAGATTGTAAAATATGGCAATCCTCTATACTACGTATCATTCTTTATATTTTAGCGAAGAGCAGAACTTGTACATCTTTAAATACACTAACAATGTCATTTATAAATAATAAAACAGAATTGGTCCGAGGTGAGATCCTTGGGGAACGCCACTTGTGGCTTCGAAGATGTAATATTCCACAGAATTTATTTTAACACAAAGCTTTCTTTTACTAAGATAACTGTTGATCCAGATCAATAAGGTTCCTATTGCCCAAAAGACTTAGTTTATGCACAAGAATATGTCTCCTAACCTTATCAAAAGCTTTGGAAAAATCAGTGTATATCGAATCCACCTGATGCTTGAGAACAAGGGAATCAGTTATATAATTTTGATAAATGATTAAGTTACTTAAAGTGTTTCCACCTGTGATAAAGCCGTGATGATTGGGTACGATAATATTATTGATTTGTTTTGTAATGACATCTAGGACTAATGATTCAAAGAGTTTGGGAATAGCGGACAATATACATATTGGTCTGTAGTTTGATACATCGCTCTTTGTGAATAGGCATTAAAAAGCTTTTTTTCCACTGATCAGGAAAACACCCCGATGACAAAGACTTATTAAATAATATGAATAAAGGTGAAGTCAAACTGTTAATACAAGATTTTAAATATATTGGAGGAAAACCATCCGGTCCAGCAGATTTATTGGAATCTAATGCCTGAATAATAAATTAATGCCTGAATCTAATGCCTGAATAATAATAATAAATTTTATACCTGAAGTCATGTCGATCTCGGTAAGTGTAAAAATTGATACTTGTCGCGTCCAAGCCCTCCACAAACTAGACATTTTCTTCAAACGTATTAGCACAAATCCCTCCAAAAGCGCTTCCTTTGTTTTCTCACATAGATTCCCTAAAAGGCCACCTAACATCCACATGTTCGGGGAAAACGTCTATTGAAAAAAGTATCAAATACATTGGAGTAACCCTTGACTGCAGACTCACCTGGCAAATGCATATAAATGAAACCCTAAACTCAGCAAATAAAACCCTGGCAGCTCTCTATCCTATGATGTGCAAAATAAATAATAAACTATCAGGAAAAAACTTCTAATTTACACATAAATGATAAGGCCAAAACTAACATACGCAAGCTCCATCTGGGCCCACGCTTCAGAGTCCCAATTAAAAAAAACTCCAAACATTTCAAAATAAAGCCATATGCATAGGCCCTGGGAGACTCAAATGGATAAGGGTTTCCCAACTCCACACCGGGACTCTGAAGTCCCCCTCCTCTTAAGTCTTGCGGAATTTTTTTATGCGGGACCCATGAGAACGCGTCTACAAATTGTCTAACCAGGTACGATGAAATCGTATGTGCCAAACATAAGAAAGCCAAACAGATCCTTCGTAAAGATTAATCTCCCCATATTGCGGCCATGTTCCCTAACAAATAATTATTAAAAACAAACATACATATTTTTCCTTCAACCATTATTAGAAATTCATTACGACAGAGAAAGGGACCTTTTTGGCCCGGAGCTCTGCAATCTGCATGCCAATCTATCATAAGTCAAAAAGGAAAACGTTTTAATATCACCCGCCTTGTTTGTAATACAAAGGATTCATTTTAAAGAACGATTAAAAGTTTGATGACGTATGCTTACTTGCAGAGTCCATCCTGTTCGTAAGCAAGAAGTGAGCACGGAAACGGAAGCTCTCCTGTCTCGCCATCTTATAAAAAAAGGAATTTTGTAATCGTACTAGAATAACAGGGAAAGGACAAATGAGATTCGTAGAAGTTTATCTTTTGTAAAATAAAAAACGCAAGCGACGAGAATAAACAAAAGAGATTCACACACCGACTGCGATAAAACTATTTGCCGGTAAGGTAGCATGTCAGGGAGGGGGGAGGAGTTAATAAAATGGCCGCCATGTGGTGTGATGACTATCGAGCTTTCAAAATATTTATATTGTTTTGGGTTTTTAACAAAATAAATGTTTACGACTTATGGCCAACTTTCTCCATAGAGATAAGATACTCGACTATGCGTCGCTGAAAAATGGCTTAAACGGTTTACTTACCATCAAGGTTCCGAAATTTTTTTTCTCCGAAATTGTCATATAATCCCACCCAATAATAACTATTGTTTCGGGGCCTAATGAGGTCCAGGTAGAATTCAAATTCCTGTGGGGTTAGGGGGACGGCCAGGGCGGACCCTTCGCGGGCGCACCGCTGCAGCGCGGTGAGTACATCGGATGAAGAACCGTGCACCCTGATCATGCCTTCCAGTGAGTCCATCACACTTGTATACCCGAGATGTCGCTTGCTGATGGGAGTCACTTCAAACTTATCTAAAACAAAGAAGAACATGGATGGTGTAGGCCGAGGTATTGTGTCAAAGACATGCCCGTTTCTTTTTCTAATCTTCGCGGTTTGTTAAATTATACGACTATTTGATGTTTCTGGCCTTCATTCTCAGGTGTATTCTTGGCCATTCTTTAGAGAGGAACAGACACAAATCCTATGATTCTTGCAAAATACTATTCAGTAGTATTTACATTTTTTATTTATTTCTGTTTTATTTAAAACATCCATTTTTGTCATCGGTTTAATATTAATTTTTATAAAATATATATGTTTTGTGTTATATTATGTTTATTTTTTCCCATGCATCTATTGTTCTTGTTATTACATAATAATATAACATATTATGTTACTACCATGATACGAGCACGAGCCGTCTAGTAGTCGAGAGAATAAAAATAATTTGTAAAATTTATAATAAAAAGTTAAAATTCGGTGTTATCGAATCTCGTAGAAGTTACTCATCTAATTACCAGAGGCGGTCCCTGCCTTAGTGCATTTATGCACTGCACTGCCAAACATCGATATACGTCAGAAATGTAAATTCGTATATCCACTCACGAAGAATTCCCGCCAGATCATTATAATATTCTTACCAATCAAAGTTTGTACTAGACTCCCGCGCATACGAAAACCAATGTAATATATCAACCCGTGCATATTTCGCTTTGCCGAGACATGCCATGTACTGCCATGTACCTTCTATAGGCACTGTCTCTAGAGGCCGGAACCGTGAAATGAGCGAGACAGGTAGAGACCCATAACGGCTGTTGATGTGTTAGAGCAGTGGAGATAGAAGATGGTCGGTGCATTATCGGCGCATGCGCCGAAACATCCTGATCCATATCAAATACCTTAAACTAGAGGTGTGAATAACGGTTCTTTTCCGATACCTAATATAACAAATAACACCCCAACCCAATAACATAGTATCATACCTGTTATTTAATAACATAGTATTCCAATAATTTGGATAAGCTTGTTGATACGTAATAACGAACGGCATCGTTATTCGTTGCTGGGGCCGAGCGGCTGAGTCGATAATGAAATGTTATATTCATATTAGGGCAGGAGAGGAGCATAAAATAAATAATGTTTATAATTTGATGATTTTTATTGCTTTGCACTTTTCTAGTGACAGTTAGGTTGCATATACATTATGAAGTACATAAAATTGTTGAATTAATTTTGAATAAATACCTCAAATAAAAAATATATATTTTTACCACTGGAGCGATTACAGAAATAAAAAATATTCTCTTTGATTGCTTGACATTCCTGCGCGAAAAAATTTCATTCCACATTAAAAATATTCATCGCCGAATTTGAATATGGAGACACACTAAACTGATTAAATTGATATCTAGGCAATGAATCCAACGATATTTAATCATATATTTTTATCACATATTTTTAGGATTTAGCTATTAAAAAATTAACAGCTTTTTTGTAGTTATTTAAAATATTGCATTTTTCACGTAACATGGCGATACTGAAAGTACCTATCTACCATTCTTGAACGTGCTGCAAATATACCATATAGGTACTAACGAATTATTTAAAACTAATAAATATTGTGAAATTATACAAATTTATCAAATAAAATTTACTTGCGCACGCCGTAATTTGAACCCGCGACCTCCGAATTCGTAGCCAAGGATCGTAATCTCAATCTCAACGGCGAAACAATGAACAACTATTTTGTAGTTATTTAAAATATTGCATTATTCAAGTAACATGGCGATACTGAAAGTACCTATCTCCCATTCTGGAACTTGCCGCAAATATACCATATAATTATCAAACAATACTTCGTACATCTTCGGTGATCGGGAATTACCCAAATTACGTTCTTACCTTCTTAGAACTTGGAACTTCCAAGTTCCAAGAAGTTAACATTATTTCATAATTTTGTTATTCCGTTCCGTTCGTTATTCGTTATTCGAATTATTTAGTTATTCAGTTATTTTACAAGTCAACCGTTCCATGTCAGAACGGTCGACTTATAAAATAACGGGAAGTTATTCAATACTATGTTATGCGGTACTAGAGTAACAGGTATGCCATTATTTGAAGATACTATGTTATCCATACCTGTTAACGTTATATTAGGCACACCTCTACCTTAAACATGCGTAAAACGTTTGGAATGCATTAGTTAGGATTGACAGATTTCGAACTAATTAACAATGATAAGCGCGCTCTACACTCGCGGCGCGAACGGCCGCGAAGGCCGCGAAACGCGAGTGTGGATCTTGTTCACGCCTTCGCAATCTTCGCATTCGCGCTTCGCGCCATTCCCCGATTTTTGTCGGTTTTTTGGCCCTCGACATAGACTGAAGCTTTGCGAGTGTGGATGGACACAGTTCGTCACCTCAGTGCTTAATTGTCCAAACGACCATTTGCTAATTTTACAGGAGGAGGTTTTCTTTGATTATTTCAATGAAACATTATGACAGGTGTTTAAGATGAAGATATTTCCGTCAAGCTAAAGGTCTGATCAGCTTAAATAATTCTTTGTAAATTGACTAAGGATAGTTTTTGATACTTTTTTTTACATTTTAAAATGGAGATTGAACAAAAACGCACCACCAGAATTTTGTAAATGGAGATTGAACAAACTGGAATTGGAGATAGGGCAACTTTTGCGTAGAACTTTCCGTGCTTGTTTGTTCAAACGACCACCTTTAGTTATATACAGGATGAGTTTATTTTCAATATTTCTATTATGGATACTGACAATTCGTGGTGGAATCTATATATATATATTTATAATAGTGATTTTTTCTTTGTTTGTTCCTTCTTATTTCCTATACCTTTTCTATACATAAAAGTGAGCTCTGGCGTTATGAAATTTATATACAAATTCACATCTTATTTCCCATACCACTCTACCGACTGCGATAAAACTTTGTAACTTTGAGTTGTGCGCATGCCCGCGAAGGTTTCCCTATATTATATTGAACTATGGCGTTGTGAAATTTGTATAAAGATTCTCTTATTATTTCCTATATCATTCATCCGATTGCGATGAAACTTTGGTGAGTTGCTTTGCGCACGCCGGCGAAGGTTTCCATACATAAAGGTGAACTCTGGCGTTATGAAATTTGCATTCAGATTGTATAATAGGTGGCGATCGAGTTGTTATAAAAATGTGTGCATTATTTCTTGTAGCTTAGCAGTAGGGACTGAAAGAGGGAAGGGTGAGGATAATCCGTGAGGGGGGAGGGTTCGTGGGATGCGGGACAAATCTTTCTTTGAGTGGCATTGAAACGCGTGCCAGGTACTCGACAGTTCCATTATAATAATTTACTTCAATGATAATAATATATTAAACAATGTCCAACTTTTTTTATTTCTGACCGTGACCGGGTTTAGCCTATCAACCATCTTTAGACTTCCATCTTCGTTGTTACGACATAGCAACGAAAATGGGATATCCATATAATTTGAATAAAATCATTGCATTCCACCCCTTTTAATCCCCCTCCCTAAATTTAATGTATATAAAGCACAGCTTAAGGAATATCTGTACCAGTCTGAAGATGACCGCAGTAGGCTGAATCTCTTACGATCAGATTTTTTTTTATGTGACACCTCACAAGAGCGTCCCTGCCAGTATACAGACAGGGGAACTATGTAACCACCCGGTTGGGCGGCGTTGTGAGGCGGGTTAAGGTAGGGGCTGTATGAAGGGATTTATTAATGCGGGCCTTGAAGAGGCTCGGATTATAGGAGAGAGATGCCGGTAGCTCGTTCCACATACGAACCGACTTACAAAAAATGACCCGTTCTCATGAAGCTAACGTCAATCGTAAACGGGTGTTCCGCTCGTGTCCGTCGAGTTTCGCGCACGTGCACCGGTGCATCAGTGCTGCTAGCTCCTTGGAGCAGGCTCCATTGAAATACCTGTAGAACAGACACAGCATGCCTACATTGCGTCTATGCATTAGAGAAGGCAATCGGTCTGTTAACAACGGATTGTCAATCAGACGGATCGCCCTCCTTTGCACAGATTCAAGTAGGTTAATTAAGTATTTTGGGGCACCAGCCCAGAGGTGGCTCCCAAATTCAACTGTTGGGCGGACTTGAGACTTGTACAGGGTCAGCAGCTGGTCACTGTTGAAGGATATCCTAGCCGTGTACAAGATGTCCAGCTTCTTGGAAGCCTGATTTACTCGGGCTTCTATGGATCCCCGATACTTGAGCCGGTCTGATATACTAACTCCAAGCATTTCAAGGGAGTCTTTATTGGGGAGAGTGCTCCCATAGAATTGCGCCTAAACAGTACGCGTGGCCAAAAAACTAAATCACTTAAATTATATGAAATTTATGCAAATTATTTCAGTGAATAATATACCTATACATGTTTTTTTGGCTAAAAATTAAAATCCTACCGTTTTTGTTGGTAATGCTCAGAATCATAATCAAAACCCGAAAACACACAAATGAGGAAAAAATCAGAATTATAATTTATTATATACCTAACTATAATTTATTTCAACAAACTGCCTAATCACTATAGATCAATTTGTAAATCTCAAACGGCTACATACAAATACGGATATACTGAAAATTTCGAATTGAAATACTAATCTAACTAGTTTAATATGAATCGTCAGTCAAAAAACCAATTTTGACAGCAAAAACTTGCAAAAAGTAGAGTCTGAGCGAAAACAGAAAAGTGAACACGCTGTATGACAAAGTTCATTGCAATGTAAAAAACAAAACAAATTTGGTATTGATAGAGATATTTAAAACTAACACTTACCGCTCTATTTCCGCACGGCTGCGTATGTATGCACTTTTGTAATTAGTTATTGACATTTTCCTGTTGTTTTGTCTATCAAAAACTCCTTGGTATATATTTAAATGCTTTTTTACTTCCGCGTAACACCAGAAAACAAACACCGTTGGAATGTAAAAACTTAAGATGGCGGCATCACGTGATCCTCGCATCGTGCTGTAATTGGTCGGTTGGTGGAGTTTGAACAAACTAGCACGCAATTTTAATTCTCGACTCTAGGAGGTTGGCCTAATAAGGAGATTGGCCAAACAAGGACTCACTTTTAGAATATTGTTGTGGACATTGACATTTTAAAATGCTTATAATTAATTGTAGGAGGCTGATAAAACTATTTTTTCTTCATCGAACGACGCGTAATTTGATTCTTAACAATATTGCGTTAAAAACTCATTTTCGCTAAAATGGTCGTTTGGACAATTAAGCACTGGGGCGACGAGTTCACGCGCGGATCGCGGCGTATATTCACGGCGTGAATTCACGGCGCGACTTCGCGCGCGATTGTAGAGCCAGCTTTATAATATTCTAGCGTTACCGGCGCGATCTACATATCTGCAAACTTGACAGTATTCAGTATTGGCGATTGACGCGACGTTTTAACGGTTTTTGCGAGTTTTGCTCTGCAAAAAGCTTTTTAAAAATGAGTGCTAATGAAAAAATTGCGGTTAACATTGATTTTATCAAAAGTAACCGAAGTTCATTTGAAAATAATTTGTTTTTGAAAAATAATGGCCCTCCCAAACCATTGCTGAACATAATACAAGTTTGTAAGGATAAAGTGAAACTTCGAAACGAATTACGTGTCCTTTACTCTAGAGATGATTTTGCGAATGCTGACGGAGCAATATCAATTTTACAATTATTTTACAAGTTTAGTGTAACTTGGTGGACTGTTTTAGTGAAATAGTGTAAATGTTAAAAATAATTTGTACTATTCCGATGACAACTGTCGAGTGCGAAAGATGTTTTTCTACGTTGAAACGTGTAAAAACATTTCTGAGGAATACTATGTCCCAAGATCGTCTCAATGCTTTATCAATGATGAGCATCGAAAAAAGTTTGATCTCGTCTATACCGGACTTTAATAATCTTTTAATTGAAGAATTTTCTCAAATGAAAGAGCGACGAATAGATTTTCTCTACAAATGAATTATTTGTACTGGGTATGTGGTTCCCTTTAAATCACCTTATTTTCCTATTTTACATGTTACCATTATTTGTGAAATGCACTGCTGGCAAATTCTGTCACGAGCCGCCTCTGCTAATTACCTGGTTTAAGTCTCTCCACCTTACTTGATTTCATATCAGTACTCACACAGATTCATACAGGGCCGGCCCGGTGCAGGTGCAATTGGAGCAGTCCGACAAGGCGCAAAGGCGCCAAGCGCCAAGGAGTCAATGACCCAAGGAGCCAAGGCGCTGATAATACCTAACACAGCGCTATACAAATCATTCGAATAGAACAAAATCACATCTCGCACCTACCTATATTGGTCCTACGCATACCATAACGCATTCAAGGAAGACACTGTGTTTTTACTTACCACGGCAGTGTAGCGGGCGGGCATACACCGGACTTTCGGCGTTTTTATACAAATTGGTTTTATTCCGATACTGATAAAACTTTGTACATTTGACCTTCAAAACAAGAGAAAGGTCTTTTTTTATTTTATTTTTTTAAATTTAATTAAAATCAAATTTAATAATATAATTATTAAGTTCAGCAAGTATTTTTTTGGTTTTTGTTATTGTTACAGCTGTTTCGGCTTTCAAGGCCATTTTCAAACTGTGACACAGTTACGAATTAAACACAAAAACAAAAAATACGAGAAAGGTCACTGTAAACATCTGATTTCTCTGAAAAACTCTGTGTGAAGCCCGGGCAATGCCGGGTACTTCAAACTTGCTGTCCCTTTTACGCTAGTCACAATAAGTAGTACAAATTTATATGTTTTTTAAATCCTAAGGTATTATGTTCACGGAAAACATAATAATATCTGTATTATAGGTGTTGCGCACCGAATCGATTGGTACTCGACAAATGGATTGTAATTTTAACGAGAAAATAAGATTAAACAATCGTGTTTATCACAAGTGATAATAGGAGTGGGAAAGGAGGCTTTACCTTATGAATGTTCTTGCTTCAATTGGAAGTTCTGATGTTGGTCTTGAATGTTCCATGTGCACTATAGTTTATATATTTATAGTATTATTTTACAAAACGACCGGTTTTTGTATCACAAATATTTATTGTTTCACAACATAAACGGTTTTTTATTATTCGCTATAATATACGAGTACAATATTTATAGAATGCATGATGATTGGGGCTGATAATTTATACTGTTTCCCGATAATTATTACGAGGGGGCGACAAATATCTGACGATATGCAACAACGACGAAAATGAATATCAATAAAAACCGAAAAAAAAAACACTTGCTCTTGTTCTTCTATTTTTCAAATCTTCTTGCTTCTTTTTTCGAAGGTAAAACCTTCAGACAACGGATAGGGCAATTTAGGTAGGAACCAGATTGTTGGAATAACTATAAAAGTGTTTCATTATTAAACAGGTGTTTTCACGTATTATCAACAGCCACTGTCAATATGCATATTTATGTTAGTATTAGGTATTAATATGATAATTCTAGTTCATTATCAAATTCTAAAAATAATGAATGAGATGAAACGTGAAATAAACAAAATGTAGTAGAAAAACTGGAAAAATAATTCGAATGAGATGAAACGTGAAATAAACAAAATGTAGTAGAAAAACTGGCAAAAATAATTCTACTAATATCGTTGTGAATATTAAAAATACAGTGTGTGGCAAGCCTACGCACGACGGAAGTGAAACTTTTAGTATTCTTCTCTCTCTCTTTTCATTTCATTCTCTCTTTTTTTCTGTCTATTGACATATTTATAAGTAGCATGTGATAAAAAAAATTAAAAGTTATAAAAATATGGGATTCGAACCCGGGTGTCGAACCTCACAACGAGTGTCGAACGCTCTGCCTCTAGACCGCAAGGAGAGATATCGTCGCATTAATTCGTAGACTGCGTAGTGCGTAACTCCAAATTTTTCGAAAATACGTTTTTAATGCCATCTGGTGTTAAAATTAGACCCGCATCGACTAGTAAAACTCGAAAATTTAAAAAAAAATTAACCTTTTAGATAAACACAAATTAGGAAACTGCGTAAAATTATGGTGCCATTTTTACTCGCGAATACTTCGTAACTCCTTAATTCAGTATTGGCCGGTGAGCCGTGCACGCTTGTTGTGTTTTTGACTGAGGAAATTTATTTACGGTGTAATAGTTTTACCGTGAAATTAACTGAGATAAGTTGATTAATCAATTTTGAACATTTTATAACCTTAATTTTAATTGTGAAGTCACGAATAGTGTTTTGTATCTGTAGTCTAAACTGACGTCTTCTGCACCGTGTGACGCTCTGCCGTAGCTCTCTTGTTTTATGTGCCTCTGCGGTTTTGTAAATACCTAATAGGTCCTTGTTCTGTGATTATCTCTTCTTCAAGGTCACCATCTCTTTGCAAGTGGATCTCCTCCTGATGCATATCCGGATCCAGTTCTTCACTGTCCTCTTCAAACAAACCCAAAATATTTACGGTGGAACGTGCGGCAATTCCAACTCGTCTCTCCTCAGACACAGTCCGTTCTCTGTCAGGCATCTCCCGCGGGTCAAGCACATGTCTTGGTATGCCATCTATTTCGATGTTTTTGACTGAAGTAAGTCCTGTCACCCTTCCATGCACGATGTGCATCTCCCATCTACTGGTTTAACCGCAAGAAGATCGCCCACTTAGAGCTCAGTCAATACTTCCTCTTCTATATTCACTTGCGCAGAAGGGTGTCTCCACGAGTGTGAAGTATGAACTATACTAGAAAGCGCAATACCTCGATCATCCTGACTTTTTGCAGCCAAAGATTGTACCGAAACACTGCCTGCAGGGGATCGCTTCCACTTCTGGCTGCAGTTCTCTTTATTGTTTGATGATGTCGTTCAACTTTACCGTTTCCAGCTGGTCGGTATGCCGCGCAAAATCTTTGACGAAAATTCCATCTCTTACACTTATCTGTAACACTGTAGGAACAAAATGCAGTACCATTGTCCATGAGAACTACTTTGGGCGGGCCTCTTTCCCGAAACACTTCTTCCAAATGTCTGATAATCGAAGCTGCATTATCTGACTCGATTTCCCGCCACACGGCAAATCTACTTGGACCGCAATCGATAAATGTGAGTAAACATTTCCTACCGAAATGAGTAACATCAACTGCCAAGCGACTCCAGGTTGTCACAACATTAAGATTACCCGCTTCATGGGATGATGGTGGAGGGTCAATTGTCCTGCATTGTATGCAGGAACGCACGCATCTATCGACGTCCTTTCTTCTCGCCTCGGGATCGACCAGCCGGGCAAGATGAAGCGTTCACTTTACTCCAAAGTGATGCTGAGCATGAAGAGTTTCTACGCTTGTTTGCACATGTTTGCTCACCAGTTCCACTTTCAAGTCTCTCCCACCTATCTTCACACTCTGAGGAGTCTCTTTCACAACGTTTCCTGTCATGACTACTCTTTGCCCGGGTCTTGCAAACCCTAGTAAGTATATCAGTTTTATTTCTACAGGACAACAAGGGTGATCGACAATGTCAGATCAAATTCTTCTACAATCTCCTTCATCAACTCCAAGCGTCACTTAACGATCATCTCTGACACGACTACTCCCGGTCAGTGTAGATCTCACCCAGCACAAAACCGTCGCCGAATCTGTAATGATCTCCAGAGTTTGAAGATTTTTCTTGAGAGTCAGATTTAATCCCTTAAGGAAGGAAAAGTACCAGCATTTACAAGACTTAAAACAGACATTAGAAAAGGATTACCACTCCTTTAACGATAACCTTCCGCATCATTAAAATCATTAAAATGCATCTAAATAGACTGCCTCGACATACACATACATTGTTGTGTTTTATTTTGTAAATGTAAAATTCCTATCTCCCAAATTTTCCGCTAAGTTGTTCATAAAACTGTTCGCAGAAAAGTATGTATCTTTTGTAAAATGTGTATCTCCATTCTCGGTTTTTACGTAAACTTTCTAACTCCGATTTGAAATAGAAAGCCTTAACTTACAAAAGTTTAATGATTGAAAATAAATTTCTAAATATATTATATGTTCGAAACATAAATAAAAAGAATAAGCCGTCTTTCATTTTTTTTTCACTACGAGGTTTTTTGTGCCTCCTGTAAAATTTTACATTTGGGAGTTACGCATTCTACGAATTAATGCGACGATATTTCACGCGACGCGGCGTTATCGGCCTTGATTAGTAATTTTAATGATAAAAAAAAAAAATAATTAATCAAAATACCGAGCGACTCTACCGGCTCGATTTGTAAGCTATATTTCCACCAAAATATCATATAGGTACCGTAAAGTAAATTAAATTTAAATTAACAAATTTATCTAATTTTTTACTACATTATTAAAAATCGATGATAAAAAAAATTAAAAGTTATAAAAATATGGGATTCGAACCCGGGTCCTGCATAACGAGTGTCAAACGCTCTGCCTCTAGACCGCGGTTATTACGTATTCGACCAAAATATCATATAGTCAAAATATCTAAAAGTCGCAGCACGAGAGCATTTTATCACTTTAAAAAAAATTATTATTAAAAAAATCACAAAAAGAAAAAAAAATAGTTAAAGCGGGGATCGAACCTCGGTTCTTCACGACGACAATCGGGCGCTTTGCCTCTAGACCGCGAAGCTGAGTTTAGAGAGCGACCTAAAGTCGGTATATAATATTGGCTAGGCTCCTATAGCGAAATGATCACGGTTTTTGATGACGGTCATGAGTTGGTTTTACTCCCGTTCTCGAAATTGCATAACGCGCGTAAAGAAGTTTTACTTCAAAAATTATGCGAACAGAAATTATTTATTTGATATCATGCAACCGATCGAACTGGAACCGATACAATGTGAATAGGACATGATATAAGCGTCCACGCAGTATTTGCAATATCATGCAACCGATATAATGTGAATAGACACGATGTAAGCGTCCATGCAGTATTCACATCATGCAACCAATCGAACTGGAACCGATACAATGTGAATAGGACATAATATAAGCGTCCACGCAGTATTCGCGAAACATGCAACCGATCGAACTGCAACCGATACAATGTGAATAGGACACGTTGTAAGCGTCCATGCAGTATTTGCAATAACATTCAACCGATATAATGTGAATAGGGCACGATGTAAGCGTCCACGCAGTATTCGCAATATTATGCAACCGATATAATGTGAATAGGACACGATGTAAGCGTCCATGCAGTATTCACATCATGCAACCAATCGAACTGGAACCGATACAATGTGAATAGGACATGATATAAGCGTCCACGCAGTATTCGCGATATCATGCAACCGATCGAACTGGAATCGATATGGATAAGACACGATGTAAGCGTCCACGCAGTATTCTTTTACAACCATCATATACATTTTTGCTGTCCCTTTTACGCTAATGACAATAAGTAGGCGTAAACAAGACAAAGGGCTGTTGGCTGTGGAAGTGTATGCCGATGTACAAATACATTCAATGCTAAACATGTCTTCTGAGTTTCGACTCTCGTTGAGTTATCTATAAATGCCAAAGATTGGTGTTTTTGTTTCTTTTGTATACTACTTCTTAGCGTGTTGGTAGTAGTCAAAGATAATAGTAATCAAAGATAATATTATCATTGGTAGTTGTAATATTACTATATGGCATATGCTAAGTGCTAAACTCGTCTCTTCCGCCTCACACCTCTCACCACCCCCTATTATCACTCAACCCAACTCTCCTTCAACGCCCCCTCGATAGAAGCAGTTGGGACTCTTGTACGGTGTTCACATAATAATAAAAAATAGAAATAATCCCTCCCCCCGCACCTCTTCCACCGCACCACCCCTATCGCCACTCATTCCCATCCCCATTTTAAGAGCAGTTGAGACTCTTGCGCGGTGTTCAAATAATTGTATGAGGTGAGTCCCCCATTCGAGATGCAATACAAATGTCCCATGCCGTAAGACTCAGCTCACCCCGACGATATTGACGTAGTAGTCGATTCTTTCTACAACATTTTAAACAGTACCATCAACCAGTTTGTCCCTAAACGTATTATCAAATAGAGAAAATTTCCAAACTGGTATTCAGCTTCTCTAATTAAAATCATTAAAGATAAACAAAAACTCCATAAAAAATGGAAATCCTATAATAATCCAGTAGACTACATAGAGTTTTCAATCAAACGTACCCAACAAAAAAACTTACAGAAGCATTGCTTTATTCAGTACATAAGTTCAGTTGAATCTAATATTCTTATAAATAATAAACAACTTTGGAACTATGCTAAAAGCAAAAGTAAAACAAATGGCATCCCACAAATCATGCACCTTAAAGATGAGTCAGGCACCGGTGCTCATCAAGTGTGTCAACTATTCTCTACCACCTACGTTAGTGATAAGGACACGAATGATCCCAGTATAGTCGATAGTTTTACCTATATGAATAATCATAACCTGATTGGGAACGTACAAATAAACAATTTTTTGATCAATAAATACCTGAAGAATTTAGAAATTAGTAAGGGTGCTGGCAGTGATGGTATATCGCCATACTTTGTCTCAAAATGTGCAAAAAATCTTTCATACCCCCTAACTAATATATTTAGAATGTCACTAAAAGCAGGAAAATTTCCTACAATGTTTAAAGAAGCAACTATAATCCCTATTCATAAAACAGGTTCTTAAAGCAACATTGTAAACTACCGCCCAATCTCAATTCTAACGGTATTTAGTAAACTCTTGGAAAAAATTGTCTACGATCAAATTTATACAACAATTGTTCGCAACATACAAAACCAACAACACGGATTTCTACAAAAAAGATCGGTACTAACAAATTTGGTAAATTTCACGGAATATTTAACGAGCAATATGGACAATAGAAACCAAGTAGATATAATCTACACTGATTACTCTAAGGCCTTCGATAAAGTAAACCATTTCATTCTAATTAAAAAATTAAGTCAAATTGGCATCCATGGTGACTTACTTTGGTGGCTCACTTCATACCTTCGGAGCAGACTTCAATGTGTATCAGTTGCGGGAACTAAGTCCAGTTTCTTTTCCGTGCTCTCCGGTGTACCTCAAGGTTCTCATTTAGGGCCATTATTATTTAATGTGTATATTTATGATATTCACAAATGTTTTTTACACGCCAATTACCTAGCATATGCAGATGATAAAAAAATCTACTTAGTTATCAAATCAATCGAAGATTGCATTAAACTTCAAGAGGATCTCAATCGTCTTTTTGAATACTGTGAATCAAATAAACTTGTAGTAAATACCCCAAAGTGCAATAAATTATCATTTACACGTAACAAAAATAAAATTTCTTTTGATTATACATTAAACGGGACACATATCAAAGAAGTAGAATCTATCAGAGACCTTGGGGTAATACTGGATATGAAATTAAACTTCATTCAACACACTGATGCAATCATTAAAGCCAACAAAATGCTAGGATTTATAATACGTTTAACGAAACCTTTCCGCAACCTTAAGACTCTATATTCCCTTTACACAGCGTTCATCCGTCCCCACCTAGAACATTGCATACCGATCTGGACTCCTTTTTACCAAGCTCACATTGAAAGAATCGAAAGAATTCAAAAAAACATTTTTAAACACATTAATTATAAACAAAACTTACATTTCTCAAATAACACCGATTCTATTAATTACCACAACTTCAAATCCCTTCATACACGACGTTTGATTTTTGACCAAATCTTATTATTTAAAATTCTTAACAATGGCCTCGACTCACCAGAGCCAACCAATTTAATAAATATTCATATTCCAACAAGATCATCACGGCAATCCCATTTGTTTCATTTACCAACATATAGAACTAACTTTAGAAAAAAATCACCAATTCCACGTATATGTGCCCAATATAATACTAAATTTCAAAACATAGACATTTTTAGCAATACTCTTCAGAAATATCGATTAGAAGTAACTCGTAAGATCGAAAATTAATACAATAGTATGGAATGTATCCAGAGCATCTCCTATCCTCATCCTAAATTCCTATTCCTCCCCTCCTCACCTAAAATATATATTTTTTTTTTTTTATGCATCATCTCCAATCAATTTTAATATAGGAGACTTTTTTGGCTTGACTGTATTAAACATGTATATATTTATATTTTATGTATAAGCTGTTTGTCTCTTACCTTTACCAATAAATAAAAATGTCGCATACTCGAAATGCGGTGATGTAGTGCCAGTACATCAACCACCTCAACTCCTCACCTCACCACTTCACAACTCTGGTATAAAAATGTCCCACACACGAAATGCGGTGATATAGTTCCAATACACCAACCACATGAGGTGTTTGAGCCAAGTTGCATTATAAATGTCCCATGCCGTAAAGCTCACCTCAACACCTCACGGCTCTGGTATAAAAATGTCCCACGCACGAAATCTAGTGCCAATAGACCAACCACCTCAGCACCTCATTTGTAGTAATACATGGACAAATAGGTGAGACAAATAAATTTTGTGATGGGACATTTGTAGTGCATCTTGTAGGAGGAACTCAACACTACTTCTTAGGAGAAAAAATCCTTAAGCCCCGCATTCCGAATTTCTACCAATTTATAACATATTTCTCTTTAACACTTTAAGTTCCAAAAAAAAGTTAATTTTTAAAATAATATCTATACATTTGCAAAGTAAGCTCCAAAAATTATTAAAAACATGTATTTTTTCTTATTTTTGTTACAGTTATGAAAAAATTCACACTGTATATTTAAGTGCAACTTAAGAATTTGTCGAAAGATTTTTGCTCTATTTCAAACGAGTTGTGTCTTATAAAATATTTTCAACATTTACGCTTAATTATTTTCCTTGTTTTATTAATAGGGAAACCCCGAGGAGCAGTCCTTCACCTGGTCTGAAGACTTCTCTTCGTTCACGGGTCAGCGGGAACATTTTACCGTCCTTCAGCCTGGCCCATCAACAGAAGTGTTCCCTCCGACAGTAGCTGCATCTGCCTATGATGTTTTCTCCAAAATATGGGACTTGGAAACAATGTCCTATATTGTAAAGGAAACGAATAGGCATGCATGGAGCGTACTGGACGAGATAACTACCGAAAATGGGGTATTGCACATGGCCGCCCATTCCAGGCTGAGGGAGTGGCAAGATGTGACGGTCCCTGAACTCTATTTGTTGTTCGCAATGTTTATAATAATGTCCATTTGTTACA
The DNA here is from genome assembly GCA_026573805.1 of Hesperophylax magnus. NCBI lineage: Eukaryota > Metazoa > Arthropoda > Insecta > Trichoptera > Limnephilidae > Hesperophylax > Hesperophylax magnus. Next base: position 15,771,225 of record JAIUSX010000025.1, read on the forward strand.
GAGCTGCCTTACCAGAATACTGGACAAAAGATATTTACCTAGAGATGCCTAAATTTAGGACTCTAATGTCTTATGATAGGTTTTGTCTGATAATGCAGTTCCTCCACTTTGGTGACAATAATACTTCTAATGTCGGTTCCCAAGAAAAGCTTGCAAAAGTTAAACCACTATTGGACATAATGAATGAAAATTTTTCCAGTCTGTACACTCCTCGTGAAGACATTAGCATAGACGAGTCCCTGTTGCTCTGTAAGGGTCGCCTAAGTTTTAAGCAATGCATCCAAACTAAGGCGGCTCGGTTCGACATTAAAACCTATGAAAAACCTATGAGCTGTGCGAATCGATAACAGGCTACTTGTACCGCTTTATAATGTATACGGGAAAGGGTACAGAAGTCGAAGAGAAACACCTTGGGTTTTCGAGTAAAACTTCTAAAGTTGTACTTAAACTCATGGAGGGGTTCTTTGACAAAGGGTACTGCCTTTACATGGACAATTTTTATAATAGCATGCCATTGACTAGGTACCTGAAACAAAAGAATACCGATGTTATCGGTACCCTTAATCGCAACCGAAAGATGGTACCTCAGGTTATTAAAACCATGAAGAAGAGTGTGCCACGGCATACGATTGTCGGTAGACACTGTGGTGACTTTTCAGTCGTTGCTTGGAATGATATATACCGAAACGGTCATGGGTCACAGAGGGTTAGAGAGATCTGTGGTCAGGTACAATTCCTTCATGGGTGGATTGGATACCAAAGATTCGCTGTTGTCCACTTACCGCATGGAGAGAACACGAGGTCACAAATGGTACATTAAGGTATTTCGTCGCCTGCTTAACGTCAGCATCCTGAATAGCTTGGTGATCTACAGGCAACTTCAACAAGACACTGTGCCGATTTTTCACCGTATATTCATGAAGCAATTGGCATTTGAGCTTATAGCGCGACACTCTCCCTTTGTGACAGCACCCAGATCGATTTCTTCTAACGACAGTCATATTCTTCCCGCGCACACCAGATTAGAGGACATAAATTTTTCACACTACCTAGTTGAAACCACAGAAATGTACAATAGGAATCGCAAAATACGCAAAAGGTGCGTACTTTGTACAAGGCGTAAGCTAAACAAACAAGTCGATTCCTATTGCGTAAAGTGCAAAGTTTTCCTTTGCATGGCGTGTTTTGTGGTGTATCACAAAGTTGCAGATTTATAATTTTTTTTCATTACTTGATAATAAATCGCTTTTTTTCCATTTAGATTATATTTTTTCTCTTTTTTTAGACTATTTTTTTTTCTTTTTTTAGATTTTCTTTTTCATACAAAAATTTAAAAAAATTGCCATGACGAGGAAATTCATTATACCTAATAGTGGAAGTCCCATAATTATAGTTCAGGGAGTGTGTTAATTGTTGCATGGGTGTTGTTATTTATGGTGTTTGTTATTTATGGTGTTTGTTATTTACGGTGTTTGTTATTTGCTGCATTGGTGTTTTTATTTTTTTCTTGGATGTTGGTATTTGTGGTTGTTATTTGTTACATTGTGTGTTTGTAATTTGTGATGTTTTTTATTTGTTGCATGGATGTTATTTGTTGTTTGGTTGTTATTTGTGGCTTGGTTGTTATTTTTTGCATTGGTATTTGTATATTGAATTGAAACGCAAGTGCATTGGTTGATATTTCATGTCCATTCATTGTATCTTCCACTTTTTAGGAGGATAGAAACAATGTCTAAAAATTGACATATTATCATAATAAATATGTACATGTAAAATAATATTTTTCGTAGTCGATAGCCTGGCCTCTGGACCAAAGTTTGAAAAACACGTGTTTTCATATAATATAAAATGAAATAAATATGATGAAACATAAATCTCCGACTTTTATTTTTATTGAACCACCCAGTACTTGAAATTTGAAAAATCATTTTTATGTTATATAAAATTGAAATAAATATTATGAAAAAAAATATCACTAAAATTTATTTTTATTCTCATTGAATCATGATTCTTTGAACCACTCTGTATTTCGATGAGAATCTGTACACAAGCATGGCGGCCATTTTGGAATTCAATATATTGAAATAGACTTCAAGTTGGTGAACTGTCTGAGGTAAATATTCTACATATTAGCATTGTTTTGGATATAAATTCATTATCGAAATAATAGGTGTGAGGTACCATTAGAAAGGTAATTCTATCTAATTTATTTTGGTGTAATTTTTACAATATTTCGCAACATAAATGTGTCAAAAATCAGGTTGGTAAAGTGACAGCAAAAATGTTAGAAAATTTACATCATAGTGCATAAATATATTTTTAGCATTATTTATTTACAGGTTTCTGGTATAAAAAAATATTATTAGTAACAAAAATAGTATGAACTATCAAAAACTGAATTGAAACAGAATTGCTTTCATAACTTAATACAATACGACACAAAAAAGTTCTAAAGTGCACGCTTGGCGTGACATTTTTTTTTGAAAAGCCTAAAATATTTTACATTTTCAAAACAACGTAAATGCCATTATTTCTTTGAAAACACATTTGGTTTGTTTTTTTTTCATAAAGGCTATATATTCAGGTTCGTGTAGAAATAATAAAATCCGTTTTTATTCATATACATAATTTTTTTGACAATTGTTTCCCGAACGGGGAAATTTTTTATTAATTTTTCAGATAAAGTTAGCTATTCTGGGAAAACGTCTTACGATATAATCATGAACTATAATTAGCTACATTATCTGGTAAACAGAAAACAATCGAAAAAAAGCAAATACTTAGTTTTTTTTCCGAAATTTGAGAAAAAACTCATCAAGGTAATTTTCGCGCTGTTTCCGAAATCTGCCCCACTGTTGACAGGTTAAAGCGCTCCTACTAACATTCGTATTTACAGATCTCCCTTTCAAACCATCTTTAAATGCTTACTATAATAATACGGAGACTTAAGTAGGTACCTACGCAATGAAATCATTAAGCATGTACATGATTCATTTCCATTTAAACGGTGTATTTTTTTTAAAAGTATTTAATTTCGAAATTTAAGAGGAAGCTAAAAGCCAAAAATGTGTATATTCTTGGTATACCTTATATTGTAGGTAATAGGCATTACAATCGCTTGACAAACTTATTCTAGAAACGTTCGATTTCAAGCACAAAACTGGTTTTTATTTATTTTGTAAATAATTTTATAAGAAAGCGAAAAAGTGAATCAAGTGAAACTGTCACAGATAATCTTAGCTATAATATTGTATTTTATAGAAGTTGTTTCTTTTACGCATTCATACATTTATTATGAAAAAAAATTTTTTTAGTAGTTTAAATTTATATTTTTTATTGAGTATTTTTTTTTATTTATTTGTATTCTACTCAAGCGAAACGATAGGAAAACCTTCAATTTATCTAAAACATATTTTTTGGTATTCATAATATACACCAATTCGTTATAAAGATTAATCAAAATAGTGATTTAGCATTAAGCTTCGCCTTAAGGGGGAAGTATCATAAATACCGCTAAACATCACTTTGTATTTACCTAGTAAAAGGAATACCACTAATAATTTATCTAAAAATTCTATAGGGGTAGTTAGAAAAATGTCTTATGTTACCAGTGAATTAACTTTTTTTATCGTAAACTTTTTTATTCTATATGAAATACACATTGCAACTTTACGTAAAACTTCAAAAATGCCTTCGCTGGAAGCAGAATAGCTCCTATCAGAGAGATTTTTTTTTTAAATCCATCGGTCATCTCAAAGTAAATATGATACAGGTCATTTTAAATAAATAAAAAAACACTTTAACATATATGGATTTTTGTTGTGATTCAATTAAACTTCCCGAATATTTCAATTATTTTCCGTCATACAAAATCCTATGGATGAAATCATTGTCCATGGCTTGACCGAACACCGCCACTCACTGCCAGTCTCGAGGTGAATTCGGAAGTGAGAGCACGCTTATTTTGTTTATTCTCCAGTCCTCAGCCAACTTTCAAATTTCTAATAGGAATCCAGAGGAGATTGGTGCTATAGCCAAGGGGTAAGTGGAAATTAAATATTATTTATTATGTAATATATAATTTGAAACATGTTTTACGGTCTCAACTTTTTTTTACCTTTTTCAGGTACCAATACGTAAATAATAAAGGGGCACATAAATGGGAAATAATAAAGGGACTCGCGCGTACAGCGCCTTAAGAAAGAGACCGCTCCACTGGAAGAAAAGAAGAATAAGGTTTGTCAAAATACATCATTCCGATGGACACGTTTTCTACAAATTTTTACCGACTTCTATCGAAGTCGGTAAAACGGAGTAGGTGGTGGCTTGAACTCGGATCTAATTTCAAAATGCATTATTTCGGCATCAATCATAAATTTCTCCAGTTCTCTACCGATTTAGTTCAAAATCGGGATTAGGGAGTTTGGATGTGCACTGAACTCGGATCTAATGTCAAAATGCATAATTTCAGCATCCATCTTGGATTTCTTCAGTTCTCTGCCGATTTAGTTCAAAATCGGGATTAGGGAGTTTGGATGTGCATTGAACTCGGATCTAACGTCAAAAAACATAATGTTGGCATCCATTTTGAATTTATCGAGTTTTCTACTGATTTGTTTCAAAATCGGGATTAAGGAGTTTGGATGTGCACTGAACTCGGATCTAATGTCAAAATGCATAATTTCAGCATCCATCTTGGATTTCTTCAGTTCTCTGCCGATTTAGTTCAAAATCGGGATTAGGGAGTTTAGATGTGCATTGAACTCGGATCTAATGTCAAAATGCATAATTTCAGCATCCATCTTGGATTTCTTCAGTTCTCTGCCGATTTAGTTCAAAATCGGGATTAGGGAGTTTGGATGTGCATTAAACTCGGATCTAACGTCAAAAAACATAATGTTGGCATCCATTTTAAATTTCTCGAGTTTTCTACTGATTTGTTTCAAAATCGGGATTAAGGAGTTTGGATGTGCACTGAATTCGGATCTTATGTCATAACTTCAGCATCCAGCTTGAATTTCTTGAGTTTTCTGCCGATTTGGTGCAAAATCTGGATTACGGAGTTTGGAGATGGACTTTGCGAGACTAGTGTGAAGGTGCTTTCAACGATTCTACCGATTCCTTTCAAACTGTCGCTAAGATTGGGAACAATGTCTATCAGATCCATTGATAAATGCACTGAATTTCGTTGATGGCTAATTCCGGGTAGTAGTATTATAAATAAATTATTAAAAAAAAATATATATATGAGAGAGAGAGAAAAATAAATATAAAATAATATATTACCGGTAACATGCATAGTAAGAATTACAGTGTATTTTATACAATGTACAAAAAACTTTTTTAATAGCCTTAACCACAAAGAAAGCCAAAGTTTTGGCACTTTTCGAGGATATTATGCTAAAAACATGAAAAAAATATTTTTAACCAAGACATTTAGATAATTTTATATCAATTTTTATCAACTTCTTTATATCTATCTTAGACTGTGTTTTTTTCTTAGTTTATGTACTTCATTCTACTTTTTTTGTATATCTAAGTTAATATTGTAAAATATATTCTTTCCCGAGTACGAAAAAAAACATTGAAATAAATTTTCAAATTACATTCATGATTTACAAATAAACTTTTTTTCCATTTCTATCTCACTAAATATATAATCAAAAAATAGTTGTCGTAACTTAATTTTACGATTTCCCTTTTTTCACACCCATTGCTTTCTGGTAATATTATATTTAAAAAAAAAAGTTATTGTCATTACACAAACCATACAATCAAATTTATGAACCAAAAATCTTTTCCAAGTCAAAACACGATTAGATTCTATGTGACTTTGAGTAAAAAACTGAGACGTCAAAAAAGGTCCAGGGCGTAAAAGATGTGACTGTATATCCATTATTTTGCTAATATGATTTTTATTCTGTCAAGTTGTATCCATTATTTAGTAAATAAATATAAATTTTATAAAGCAAGTGTATTTTTATTTCGTATTTTATCAAAATGCTGACTGATTTATCAAAACCGTGTCAATCATCCCCCTATCTACTCAAAAGACGCGGTGTTGGTTTTGAAACCGCAGCTGTTCTAGCGGCCGACCGATTCATTTACAAGTAGCAATAATACCTAACTGTACTGAAGTCGAGATTTGATACCGTCCCCTTAAGGACGCGATGTTGCTTGTGGTAAAATTACTTGGGTAAACTTGTCGAATTCCGCTGCATGCAAACGCTCTTTTTTAAAAAAAAACAGTACTTCATTTAATTTAAATACGAGTATCTAATGGAGACAACTATTTAAGTCGAGGGTTTAAGTAAACATGCACGAAAAAGGTTTTCAGTGTTTAGTTTGGATTATTTTAATAATTTACGCTTATTTCCTAATCATTAAACTTAATTTTGATTGAGAAAAATGTTACTTTAATGAATTTTTACCATAAATGGTTGAAACCAAGTACTTTTTATATTTTTTGCGTATTAAGCAGCGTACAGCGGAATTCGACAAGATCAATGAAACTTGTTTTATTTTAATTTCATTAATAATAAAAAGATGATAGATAAAAGGGTCTGTGGATTCTGTTATTGTCATTGTTACTGTTGCAAATTGTCACTGGAACAAGTTACAAGAGTCAGCGACACCGCCCACGAGGAGTGAATGACCTTGCTATAATTTGAATATGGAGATATCATTTTTCTTTTTTTTTTTTTTTTTTTAATTTATTTAATATTTGTATGTTTTTTACAATAAATATACAATTTATACATATTATACAGTGTTATAAAGGTAAATAATAATAGCTTTTCCTCACCATAAAGAGACGAGGCTCTTGTGTTTGGTGAGTGAATCCTAGCTCAATTATATGGAATCATGTAAGTAAGTAAATAATATATTTGCAAAACCAAAGGGATAAGTAAGAAATAGGCAAGATTTATCAATAATACAGTTTCAAGATTTGAAGGAAATAATAATAAGAGTAAGATATGGATTTTTATAGTAGTTTTAGGTAATTTTTTAATTTTATTTTAAATTACTGAATATCTTCAATATTTTTAGATATAATGGAAGGATGTTAAAATATGTTATACCTAGATAGAGATAGGTATTTTGTGTGTGCTTTGTATTAAGTTTTGGGATTTTGATAGTTTTTTGATATCTTGCTGATGAATTGAATTGTAAGTTATTTAACTGTATTTCTTTATAAATTTGTAGAATTGAATATTTTTTATATATATTGTCTATTGTGGGTACATTGAATATTGAAAAGAGAATCTCAGTAGAAAATTTGGATGGTTTTTTCAATATTACTTTAATTATCAATCTTTGAACTATTTTAAGTGGATTTAATATATTGTTATAAGTTCCTCCCCAGCCAATAATACCATATTGTAATATAGATTGTACAATTGCATAGTACACTCTTTTTAGGTTTTCTAGTCTAAGAATATTTCTAAGTCTTATAAATATATAAATACATTTTCTAATTCTTTTGACAAGTTCACAAATTTGTTTTTTCCATTTAAAATGTTGATCTATATATATATATACAAAGATATTTAATTTCAGAAGTTAGACTAAGTATAGAACATTCTTGATTGCAATTAGTTCTGTTACATTTAAGTTGATGTATTATAATTTTTAATTCTGGTATTAATTTAAATTTGTTGATAGAGAATGGGATACATTTTGTTTTTTCAGTATTTAATGAGAGGAGGTTTTTATCGAACCATTTTTTCAGTATATTAATATCAGTATTTGCTAAGTTATTAACATTATTCCAATCAGTACCTTCAATTATTATGACAGTGTCATCAGCATAAGATATTATTTTTCCATTTAATCTTTGATTGAATATGTCATTTACATAAATGATAAACAGTAACGGTCCCAGGACTGTACCTTGAGGTATGCCGAAGTGACTTGTTTTTTGTTGACTAAGTACATCGTTGATTTTTACGACTTGAGGGCGTTTGAAAAGGTAGCTTTTTATCCATTCTATAGCTGTACCACTTAATCCAATGTTTCTTAATTTACTTATAAGTTTGTCGTGTGATATGCTATCAAAAGCTTTTTTAAGATCTATGAAAATTCCAATGATTTATCTAATGAATTATGAACAAGACTAGTTAATTTTGCAATTGCATCCTGAGTGCTTCTACCTTCCATAAAACCGAACTGATTTTCATTAATTAATTTATTACATTTTACAAATTGGTTTATCCTTTTTTTAACTATCTTTTCAAAAATTTTTGCTATGTTCGAGATTACTGATATGGGTCGGTAATTGCTAACTTCTTCTGGGTTACCAGATTTAAATATTGGAGTAATGGTAGTTTGTTTGTAGATTGATGGAAACACTCCGCTTTGGAAACTTACATTTATTATGTGTTTTAACGGTTTAGAAATTTGATTTTTAATATTTTTTAAAATATTAACTGCTATTCCATCAAAACCCGGGGCAGAACCTTCTTGCATACCGTTTATAATTGATATTATTTCGTTCTCTGTGGTGACTTGGAATGTTGCTATATTATTGTCAGTATCAATACTACAGTCTGGAAATGTTATATTTGGGTCAGTATGAATGAGATTGGCAAGATTTTCCCCTACGTTCGCAAAGAAGGTTTTAAATATGTTTGCAGCTTTTGAGGGATTTTCTTTACAACATGTTTTCATGTTGTCATGAGATATAGTAGCGATGTCGTTATTCTTGTCAATTATTTCATTTATAACTGTCCACACTCTTTTACTATCATTTTCAGCCTGTTTCAACTTTTGTTTATAAAACTTTTGTTTTGTATTTTTTATAATATTTGAAAGTTTGTTTTAACCCTAGAAAGATAACCATATTTTGTAGTACATAAAAGATAACCATACGCTGCAGAGGCGCATAATATATTTATCATTTTTTAAAATTAAATACCTAGGTAATGTATTTCTTTAGCGGAATTATTTTAATGTGTGGTTAATGAACTAATAATAAAAAACTTTTTTACTGAAATTATTTATTTATTTTAAACATTAAACTTAAATTAAAAAAACCTCTAGAAAAAAACAATAAAATTAACCGTATTCTGTTTACAGGAAAATATTATCACAAATTTATATTTTTTTTTATATAAAACTAATTAAATTATTTTAATTTACTAATAAACTATAAAATAATCAGTCAAAACTATAATTATTTTGCTAAAAATTTGGTTTAGAGGCATTCAAAGCAAACATCTTTTTTGTGTTCGCCGCAAACTGTTTTTTTGCATTTGGCGCAAGTCATCATTGACATTCTTTTTTTTTTACTTAAGCAAAAGCTGCAATACCGTCTTTTCTTGGCTGGAGGTTCTTTTTCATTATCACTAGAGCTCTGCACATCTGGATTCGGAAGAATATTGGTGATATTTTCTCGCACACGCTTGAGCAAAGTAGGAGCATCGAGTCTTTCCGTCATCCACGATTCAGATAACTGAGTGCTTAACTTTTTCATATATTCCCTTCTATTTAGAGGCTTTTCATGTTTCGCTAGAACGTTGTGACAGTATATGACATAAGAATTGACGAATGCCATGTTCAGTATGCCATAAAGCATAGCCATTGGCCACCTTTTGGTTTTTCTTGAACATGACATTGAGGAACACATTTGATCGAACGTGTCCACCCCGCCTTTAGTCTGATTATAATACATTATAATATCAGGCTTACCGGTTGTGGCGTTGATGACACCTTCTTCATCACACGATGATATCAGGTAAACCATCTTAGAGGGCTTCGGCTTGTACGAGACTAGGGTCAAACATCCATCATAGCAGAACATTGACGTGCCTACGGATCGAGACCGTGTATTTTTCAAGTCTTCGGGGATCTCCCGTTTATTGGATCGTATGGTTCCAACGAGGGTTAGTTTGTACGGCTCGTGAAGAAGGGATTTCGCGAGAGGAACCGAAGTGAACCAATTGTCACACGTAATATTCCGGTTTGTGCCATGCAAGGGCCGAGACAACTCCTTTACATAATATTCACCTTGTGGCAAACCATTAGTATTTGTGGCTCTTCCAATATACGGCATTGCATTTAGCATGTACTTTGTTCCGCTATCACACATCATAGGGATTTTTATCCCGTATTTGCTGGGTTTATTGGGGATGTACATGCGGAATGGGCACCGTCCTCGAAACCCCAATAATTGCTCATCAATTGTGACGTGCTCACCCGGTGTATAATTCAGTTTACCATATCCAAACTTCCAGGCTCTGAAGATACTGGTGGAGTTATAATGTCTTCATTTTGTGTATCATTCAATTCTTCTGGCACCTCATCATCGATGAACTCATCTTCATAGTCACTCTGCATTTCATCTTCACTCACATGATCTTCTGTTTCACTGCCACTCTCCTGATGTCCATCATGCTCGTTCTCTTCTTCTTCAGTTAAAAATCTCAATATTTGATCATCAGATATAATTCTTCGGCTCGTCATTATGAAGGTTAAAAAAACCATGCTAAAACAAACAATAAAATACCTATAATAAACATGTAATGTAAGTATAAACAAATTTATACTTTTACTAAAAGTCACGCAAAAGATAACCATACGCCTTTGGAGCGCATTATATGGTCATAACTTGAAAAATATGGTACTTACCGCGTAAAAACGACCGTCCCGCGACGCTGTGCACCGACGACTGAGCTAATGAAAAAGGACAGCTAGATGCGCGAGCTCATTAGAAAGAGACAGCGTTTTCTTACCGTCGCGGGCGCCTCTGAGGCGTAGGTTATCTTTCTAGGGTTAATATGCTTTAAAATGATTTAGTAAATTTTTATTATTTGGTTGTTGAGTAGTTAATTTGTAAAGAGCTTGCTTATGTCGTACAGATACTACTAAACCATGAGTAATCCATGGTTTTATAGGTTTCAAGTTCGACACTTTGGATTTGGTTATTATATTATTATTTGTCGAGTCATTTATGCATTTAGATATTTTTTCTTCAAACATTTTACAACATATATTGACATCATTACATTGTAATAATTTATTCCAATTTTCTGATTCTAATTGGTGTTTTAATGTATCCATATTAAGTACTTTTTTGAGTAATTATTATGTTTAAATAATGGCAAAGTTGGATTGCTTAATTTATAGTTAAAAATACATGAATAATGATCAGTGATAGTAGTATGAATGACAGCTGATTTTATATTTTGGATATCAGGAATATTTGTAAAAATGTGATCTAAGCACGAGGGGCGTTGACCTTTAACATTTCTAGTATAAGATTTTATGCACGATAAATAATTGAGTTCTGCTAACATATTTAGATATGTGTCTTTATCTTTACTAGAATAGTCATTTGCAATATTTAAATTCATATCTCCAACAATAATAGTATTTTTATTTCTAAAATTTAACAGAATATTTTTTAATTCATCTATAAATTCAGGTACTATCGATGTATGCGTACGAGAACTAGCAATAATGTTATAATATTTATTTACGTCTTTAAATTCTATATTTAATATGTTAACATTACTAACATTAATTATTTATTTTATATTGAGAACATTATACTGGTTAGAAATAAATAATCCGATACCTGAGTTTTTGTTTATTTTGTTTATTGTCGCATGGTATGTGTAGCCTGGAATAGTGTAATTGATTTCGCCTGCAGAGTGTGTCTCTGTTAAGACAATCAGGCCCGGGAAAAAATTTAATTCTTTTAATGTTATAACTAATTCATCCATGTTTCGTTCTAAACTTCTAATATTTACATGAAATAGGGAAAATCCTTTTTCAGTGCAAATTAAGTTAAAATCTTTCATAGATTGACATAAATTTTCTTCAATATACATTTTTTTATCTAATGTGTTAAATAAAAAATCATTCATTTTTTAAGTTTTAGATTAGAGTTTAAAGAAATTAAATTTACCGTATTATTCATAGTCGATGCGCTCTCTAGCTAGTTGAAGCATTTTTTGCCGATAGAGACATTTCATGCTATCAACTCTGTTCTGTAGAATAATTCATATTAAATCTTTTGTTTTGAGCACAGCAATTGTTGCATGTTGGAGGTTGTTCTTTATTTTCACATTTAGACAGAATGTGCTCCTTTGTGCAATGGGTGCAAATGGGGGGCTGCGTCCTGGCGAGACATCTTTGCGCTGTGTGGCCGAACTTAAGGCAGTGGTAGCATTGAGTAAGCGGGTTACAGTTTTCTATGTATACTCTTTGGAATTTGATGTTTATTTTGTTTTTTTCTAGTAGCGGTTTTCTTAATTTACCGGTTGTTTCAATAATGTAGTTAGTGGTGTCGTTTTCTTTTCCTTCATTGTATTTGTTTTTTAATTCTTTGATAAGCTTGATGTTGTTTTTGTCTTCCAGGGTTAATCCTTCATTTCGTTGTACAATCCCATCTATAATTTCCTCTTCAGTCAATTGGCATTGCAGCCTTTTCAACATTAAACACGGTTTCTTTTTTTTTATTTCTTCGGCCAATATTTCTTTTCCGATTACCTTATTAATTTCTTCGGTTAACTTTTCTGCATCTTCTTTTTTTTTGACATGAGATCAGTAATTTTTGTTCTCCGATTTTTTTACTCCATTTACTCCAACTTTTATTTTAGTTAAATTAATTTTTTTTTGAATTTTTATTTTTATATCTTCGGCCTTCAAGGTGTTTTTAGATGTACTTATGATGGCGTGCTTCTGTTCTGGGATGTGTGCACCTGTATTCACAAAGTTTTTATTGTTACCTAATACATTTGCATATGTCCTTTTGTTATTATTATGAATTTCTTCTAGTTTCTGTGCGTAGTGATGATTGTTTTTAATATTAGTTTCTTGTAATTCTATAATCTTTTTTTGTAGGTTTATTAGTTCATGTTGAATTTTTTCTTCCAGTGATATAATGTTCTGTTCCAGTGTTAATTTTATTTTTGAGTCCTTCACTGAAGTGATCTTGTTTATTAAATCTTTAATGTTTTTAATAATTTCTTGAGTTTCCATATTGGATGGAATGGAGCGCCCAGGTGGGCGAGATATTAATGTAAACTATATTACTTGATTTACTTGTCATAAAATTACGCGACTTATATAATTTGGTAGGCGGGAATGGGTACCGCCGCCCTGGGAACCATTTATTGGATGACCAACACCTCTACCACAGGTCACCCCAAGTGGTTCGCTACGTTTGGTGACTTAGCAGGGGTTCCCGGGTTCATGGGTTAAGGTTTGCCCAGGTCTTGGTGGCGGGTGCGTCGGCCCACCTTCTGCGTGGCGGGCCGGTTGGGAGATGCTGGTTGAGGGAGACCCTTTACAACCGGTTACCGCTGTCCGGGCCGCTCGATAGTACAGGGGCCCGACCCTCAGGCTCACAACTAAGGGTGGGCTGCCCCATCAGCGAGAGAAAAAACCCCGCCACTGCTGTTGTGCCGGTTCGTGACCGGAGGGGACCAAGCAGCAGCGTTTGGGGCGCATTGGATGCCCTCTCCAGCCGGACTCTCCCGGCCTATCGCCTAGCACCGCAGTGGATGGGCTGGAACCAAACGCCCATCACTCCTGGACAGCCTGAACCCCAGATTCCTACCCACCCCTCATACCTTTTTTTTATTTTTTATTAGGTACAATATTTTTTACAATTCAAGGTTTTCAGTAATGTAGGCCTCACTGGGTGGCTTGCCCGTGCTGAGGCCTTCATTTTATAATATAAAAAAAACTACATAATACATTTAATGAGAAAAATTATACATTTTAAATTAAAAATACATAATAATATATTTAAAATTTAAAAAAAAAAAAATAGTACATTGAAAATAATCTTGTGTGTTTGTGAGTGATGTGTGTTTATATTGGTTTTGTGTGTTACGTGTAGGTTTTATTTTTATTTTATGCTATGAAATTTACTTTCCTTTCCAGACCTTCCTTTCACTTCATACCCTTACAAAAAAACAAAAAAAAAAAACAAAAAAACAAAAAAACAAAAAAAAAAAACTTCAAAATCATGAACATACATCAAAATAAATTTAAAACCATTACAGCGGCGAGAAGCAGGCGTCCCCGGTGCGGGCCAAAACTGTTGGTAAATTTTGCCAACATTCGCGGCCTGCACACAAATTTAAATTCTGTTCATCACCATCTTTTGTCCCAACGTCCCGACCTTCTTTTCCTATCCGAAACTCAGATAGCCGAGCCGCCAGACTCCTCCTATCTGGACTGCCCGGGCTTTACCCTTGCGAGCAAGTTCCGACTCAAAGGAGGAGTCTGCCTCTATAGTCAAGCTGACGTCAACTGTGTACGACTATTGAGTCTGGAAAACTCCAGATTCGACGTAATGTGGGTGCGCGTCAATCGTACCAGTACGGCAAGATTCTACGCATGTCTATACCGCTCACCTAACCATAGCGAATCAGACACTTCCGAATTCTTCAAACATTTCTATATACCATTGATACGATACTATTAATGATCTCTTGGCCCGCTACCTTTCGGCCGAGTTTATTGTTCTGGGGGACTTCAATGTTCATAACGAACCATGGTTGAAGTTCTCAGGCCCAACGGACTCGGCTGGCCGACAGGCAGAATCCTTTGCCATTTGCTACGGATTGGAGCAACTGGTTCAGGAGCCTATAAGGGTTCCTGACGTTCAGACTCACCGCTCCAATCTGTTAGATCTATTCTTAACTACTGTGCCACGCGGTTATAAGATTGACATCACAGCGCATCTGGGATCATCCGACCACTGCCTAGTGACGACATCAATCCCCGTTAACCTCAGACCAACCAATGAGAGGCTGAGGAGAAAAGTGTGGCACTATAGGTCAGCAGATTGGTTCGGTATGCGGGCCCATTTCAACGCTTTTCCGTGGTCAGCTGTTTGTTTTCGGACTTCGGACCCTTCAAGATGTGCCCAGGAGATTGGTGAAGTCATCAAATCGGCGATGGATGGCTTCATACAATCGACTACTAAAGAAACTGGTGTGGGCTCAAAGCCGTGGTTCAGTCGACAATGCTCCGAAGCAGTTCGACGAAAAAACGCGGCTTACCGAGCCTACAACACATCTCGAACGCCCGAAAGCAGATCAGCATACAACAAATCGGCAAAGGAATGCAAGAGAATCATTAATCGGTCAAAATTCGAACACGACCTGCAGATCATCAAAAAACTGGCTGCCTGCCCGCATGGCAGCAGAGCATTCTGGTCGCTTGCGGGCTCAATAGGTCGGAATTTTTACAAACCCAGTTTGCCACCTCTTACCAGACCTGACGGCTCACTATCAAATACCGCCACCGAAAAGGCCAACCTATTAGGGAAAATGTTTGCGGAAAACTCGACCCTCGACGACGGAGGTGATGTTCCGCCGTCGGTTCCTCACTGCGGCTTCTATATGAAAAAGCTGAGGATCCGGCATCGGGATATACTCCACGTTATACGGGGGCTCGATGTTAACAAAGCTAGTGGACCTGATGGAATACCTGCCCTGGTATTGCAGAGGTGTGCTGCGGAAATAGTTCCAGTTTTGACAAAGCTCTTCAAAATGTCCCTGAAGTATGGCACTGTGCCCTCTGGTTAGAAAAAGCGGTCTTTCACCCTATTCCCAAGAAAGGTGACCACTCCAACCCGGCCAATTACCGCCCCATAGCGATCACATCAGTTCTGTCCAAAGTGATGGAACGTGTGATCAACGACAAACTGCTCACATACCTCGAGAAGAACAAAATTATCAACGACCGTCAATACGGATTCCGGCGGAACTGCTCGTGCGGTGATCTTCTCGCGTATGTGACGCATGTTTGGGGGCGGTGCCTGGAACGTCAAGGTGAGACCCAAACGGTCGCACTAGACATATCCAAGGTCTTTGACCGGGTCTGGCACCGAGGACTTGTCAACAAATTGCCTTCTTACGGACTTCCCGCATCCCTGTGTACGTGGATTGCTGACTTTTTAAGGGATAGGTTGATTCAGGCGGTTGCTGACGGTTTCACCTCTTTCTCACACTCTTTAAATGCTGGCGTCCCACAGGGATCGGTTCTGTCTCCGACTTTGTTTTTGTTGCATATCAATGACCTTTTGACATGTGCACCGATTCATTGTTGCGCGGATGACAGTACCTTCAACGGAAGCAATCTTCCGAACAGGCCTTCCATTGATATGCTAGGTGTAACTATAAGTGACCAGCTCAGGTACGGGGGCTCCATCGAAGCCAGAGTAAAGTTGGCCTCTCAGAAGCTGGGCGTACTGTACAGGGCCCGCAGATACTTTAATAGTACACAACTGCTGACCCTGTACAAATCGCAAGTGCACCCTACTGTCAAATTTGGCAGCCATCTCTGGTCCGGAGCCCCAAAATACCTGAAAAAACCCTTGACTTTGTGCAGAAACGGGCGCGGGCGGTCCGTTTGATAGATTCCCCAATCTTAACAAACGGACTGCAATCTTTAGAGCACAGGCGTCAGGTAGGTATGCTGTCCTTGTTCTATCGGTATTACAATGGAAGATGCTCTGAGGAACTAGCGTCAATGATCCCTTCGGCACCGGTGCGTAGTCGGGATACACGCCAAACGCGCGCCCAACATTAGTACACGGTTGATATTTGCCACATGAGAACGGGTCGCTTCTACGATTCGTTCTTAAGTTCAACAGCTCGGCTGTGGAACGAGCTGCCGGCCTCTGTGTTTCCTCCCTCCTACAACATGGGACTCTTCAAGGCCCATGTTCACTCCTTCCTCTCCACAAAAAGACCCTCCACACAGCATCCACAAAGATGACATAGGCCCTGAGGGAAATAATTTTCTTCAGGGCCTCCTGTGTGGAGTTAATATAAAAAAAAATCAAGATCTAGATACCAACTACAGTGGAGTTAGTGTTAGTGGGGCGTGAGATTCTAGTCGGTGATCTATCATTTAAAATGAAATGATTGGATTTATCTAGGAATTCTATCAAACGTCCACTGACGGGAGAATGTGCATTAAAATCTGATAAAAATTGGTAACTGTAAGGCAATGACTTGTAACAAGCAGACATCGCGATGCTTGTAATTGCGAATTTGAAAGCACATACTACCTTCGCATTTTTTATAGATACCGATAACATTTCGTCAGAAAATAAATTTTTATTTTTTTTTAACTTTCGTATTAGATTTAGTGCGTATTTAGATTTTTACTCTATTTTTTAAACAATTTTGCTGCAAACCTGGCCATTTTTGGAGCGAATAATGCCATGTCTCTATTAACACACTGTATAAATTGATTTATCAATCAACAATAGGTGGTTGTAACGAAATTATAACTTTGTTATTACATAATATGAGGTACAATATATCAATTTTCGATAATACCAAAATCTGTCGAATTCCTAATCGTTCGATTTGACTCGCATTCTCCTACATTTCTCAATGCCTCCTCAAGGTAATAGGGTCACTGAATAAAGAAAATACCCCTATTCAATTAATAGGGTGGGTATATTAAGGCATTTGTGCAGCCGTCGCATTTTTGCATCCTTATTTTTGTGGATGTTGTTGTTTTGTTCTATTTGTTAATGAATTTATTAATTTTACCACCCCCTATTGGGCTTCAAGGTACAGTAACATTTATTATATGAGTACATAATATAATAAAGAAGTTATTCTATGGGTTAGTATAACAACGTTAATACACAACACACGTTTCTTGTTGTGGTTGCTGTTGTTGAATTTATAATCTTTATTTTTGTTGTTGCTATTGTGGTTGTTGTTGTTGTATTTGTTGTTAGTGTTGTAGTTGTAGTTGTTGTAGTTTGTGTGGTTGTTGTGGTATTTGTTTTAGCATTTGACAATAATAAAATAAATCACAATATTTTGGTTTTGATTCAATTCAAAAATTGTGCAGAAAAAATATTATGCTTTCATGTATAATAATACTACTATATTTAAAAAAGAGTATATTTTTAACAAACCATTTACTCGCTTTCGGCAAATAAATTTGTGCACCTCGTCACAGGGAATGTTTTCCATATCCAATGTTTCTGAACGATATAAAACACATCGCTTGGAATAATCATCTCCAATTGGATAACTTTTCTTCCAAGATTTAAAAACAGTGTTAAGAGATTTCCCTGTAAACAATTTAAACACAAAGATTTTAATAATACATCGTTTCCTACAACTAGGTAACAATTTTTGCTGGAATTAAGTATTGGCTTTCACCGGGTAACCTCGCTTCCAAGATTTAAAAACTGTTCCATACCAGACTTCCAAATGAACGCTTTTTTTGCAAAGTCAACATTTCATAGAGCTATTTCCATGTGCCGCTGCAGTCGGACTTAATCTAGTTGTATAAGGATCCAGCATCCAGCGTTTGGGTGCACTGGGCGACCTACACAGCCGAACTCTCCTGCCCCGTTGCCTTACACTGTAGTCGTTAGAACATATGTACTGTTCATTTAGTGTATTCGGTGGCTTTACCCTCCAACTCCCTACCCAACCCTTTTTACTTGATCCTTCCCAACCTCTCCTTAAACCCTCCAAACAAAACAAACATAAAAATAATTAAATCACAACCAAAAACCTTAAACCTTATGACAGCGAACTGCAGGCGTCCTTGGCTCAAAAAACATTTGAATTTTCAAACCACGGCAATGGGTTCATATTTACTAGTGGTTGATTAGTTACTTATCTACAACAGCAAAAACACGACGCAAGCTGTAGGTTACGCTTAGCATGTAGGGAAAGATAATAAAATGTAATGTAATAAATACAAATAGATTACTGTTTGTTAAGATCAATGACTGTATATCTTACTAAATTGTTGCTAACAACAGTGTCTCCCAAGGTTCGCACCAGGGACCTTTATTATTTATCAATGATGTTACTAGCATTTTATACAGTGTCGAAGTTTTACTTTTTGCTGACTATATGAAGCTGTTTAAGGTTATTAATAATGTGTACGATTACCCCTTGCAAGATAACCTCTATAACTTCAAATGCCAAGTTATGAGGTTCTATAAAACATCCAATAATATATAAATATTCATCTTGTAATTTTGACTTAATTTTTGTAGTCGCAATACTTGACCTTGGCATCATTTTTGACATATCTGCTTCGTATCTCATATAACGTATATCGCTAACAGAGCTATGAAAATGTTGGGTTTTATAGTAAGGCTTTCGAACGATTTAAAAAATATTCACACATTAAAAATTCTATGCACATCTCTTCTTAAAACCATTGCATATAACTCTACAATTTGGTCACATGTCTTTAATAATTATACTAATACAATTATGAATCCATCGCTAAATTTTGAGGTGTATTAATTTCAGACTTAGAATCGATAGATTATGAGTTTTTCTTACATTTATTAAATTTGTTGAAGTGACAGAAGAAATTTTTTTAACCTTATATTTTTTTATAAAATTGTAAATTATCAGTTGGAGAGCCTTGTATATTAATGTTGAATCATTTTCATATTCTTACCATAAGATCAAGCTTCCCTAGTATGTATTATTGTAATAATTATTCTATGGTTTCAGGCAATCTCTGTTACAAATAAATTACACACCACTGGTAACTCGTATGCAATGTTAGCTCATATTTTGTACATGTCTTTATTGAAATATAAATCTGTACTGATTTATATTTCAATAAAGACATGATTACAGTATAGATTTATATTTCAATCAGTGCTTATATTAATGAGATCACTGCTTTTTTGTTTTTGTTTCTCCTTTATTCCTTTCAATATTTTTAACCTAATGTGTATTCTTTTTTATTGTTAACTTACATAATCTAATGATTTTTCATTTGTTCCATATTTTACTATGACTTTCAATAACTTGTATGTAAATAAATGACACTTATGCCGTTAATTCTAAATATATAATAAAGACAGGTCGTATGTGGAACGAACTATCGCCATCTGTTTTTTTCCTTATTTATATTCCATTCCTCGGCCTTTTCAAGACCCGCATTATTAAATCCTTTGCTACAGCCCCTACCTTAACCCACCTCACAACGCTGCCCAACCGAGTGGCAACATAGCTCCCCTGTCTGTACACTGTACACATAGGGGCATTCTTGTGAGGTGTCACATAAAAAACAAAATTATTACAGATAATCCTTCTCGTCAGTCAGTGATTTGATCCATCTACTTATACATCCAGAGTGATAAGGAGTTACCAATCTATATACAGTGTGTAACACGGCGAAGGATTTCCTTTACGTCAAGTCCATCGAATATAAATATGTATGTGGAACGAGCGACAACGCAAGCATTTGACACTTACCATCTAAAGTTAGAAATGTTCCATTGGCCTTTGTAGAATAGGTTGAGGAAATCCCAAGCCAGAAAACTGGGTCTTTCATTGTTTTATTTACAAATAAGGCGTGCATGAGTCTTGCTTCCATAAAGTCGGACGGGTAAGCCAGAATACCTCCCTCGGCGGCACAAACTTGCACAGCTCGCATCCATTTCATCGGTGGGTGAATTTTGTAATAGGTTGCAGTATCTTTTAGATATTTATAATCATGTCTTAAAACAGGAACGGCTGGAAACGGTCGCAAAAGCTCATTATTTAGGTTTACATCGGGTATCGTACTACTAAATCCGAGTTCAGAATTAGAAACAACACTGGCAAAAGTTCTTACTTCCTATGGATGTTTCCCAGCGACAGTGGCTCATACAAGTGGACTTGGTTCTAAACTGTTTACAAGCGGGTGGTGGGGGCGGAGTGGTTGTTGTAGTTGTTGGCGGTGGTGGCGGTGGTGGCGGTGGTGGCGGTGGTGGCGGTGGTGGCGGTGGTGGCGGTGGAGGCGGTGGTGGCCGTGGCGGCGGCGATGGTCGGGGCGGGGGGGACGACGGGCATGCCTTCAACGATGCAAAGCAGGCGCAGACCGTCGCCACAATTAGCGTCACTGAAATAAATATTTTTCAAGGTCATAGTGTCAAAAATAGTACGTACAGTTCAGCATACGTCTCGCATGTTAACTTTGATAGATAATACAGTAATGCAGAGAAATCGTATTTTCAGAAACTAGAGAAATGTTGGGAAGAGTTTTAACTTCTAATTTTGATCATCTTGAAATGTGTCAAGATTTTAATATATAATAATAGATTTTAAACAAATATTCCTAAACCGTTCGAACTGGCTACGAAGACATTATGACGTAGAAAACGCCACGAAGGTACATTTTTAGTATTATTGAAGTGAAACTTCTTTAGGCGCGTAATGGATTTTCGGGGACGGAGTAAAACCGAGTCAGGATCGACACGAAAATGCGGGTACCCCCACCACCGCTCACCGTTCACCGTTCACTGTTTTCAGTAAAAGCAACAAATCATTAGCATGCGCATAAAAGTTTTTATGTGTTTTATTTAAGTACTTTTTTACTCGGTAGTATAATTTTGTTTGGCGCATGCCTTAGCTGTGGTACAGACGTGGACAGGGCTTTCCTGTACCGTCCGTCCGCCGTTCAGTCTGGTTTAGTCGTCCGTCGAGAGCGCTCGCGTCGCGCGCTTTGCCGTTCCATTCGTATTCCAGTATATAAATATTGTTGAAGTGAAACTTCTTTAGGCGCGTAATGGATTTTCGGGGACGGAGTAAAACCGAGTCAGGATCGACACGAAAATGCGGGTACCCCCACCACCGCTCACCGTTCACTGTCCCTCTCTCACCATATGCGCTTGTTGAGGTGGGGGAGCCGCTCACGAACGTTCTCTCTCTTCTCTTCTTTCCTCTCTCTCAGACACCAGCGAACTGCGCCACGCCAAGCATCAGCTGCTTGGTTAGTATACTGCGTCGTGAGTGTAATACGAGTGAAATACGTAATTGATTGTGGTTCATACGGTTTGGTACAGAATTTCATTTTAACCTCTAATTTTCAAACTAACCTAAGAGAGAAAATAGAGATGATGAAATGAAAATAGAGAGAGAGGAATACTAGAAGTTTCACTTCTGTCTTGCGTAGGCTTGACACACCCACTTTTTTTCCATATCGTAGTTTTAGAATAGATATACACTAGATATATATTTTTTAAATTTAATAGCTAAATAAAATATAATTTAATAACGCGATATTTATAAACATAAACAAACATGTCGTAATTTTTTTTTATTTTTTTTTTTTATATTTACTCCACACAGGAGGCCCTGAAGAAAATAATTTCCCTCAGGGCCTATGTCATCTTTGGGGATGCTGTGTGGAGGGTCTTTTTGTGGAGAGGAAGGAGTGAACATGGGTCTTGAAGAGTCCCATGTTGTAGGAGGGAGGAAACACAGAGGCCGGCAGTTCGTTCCACAGCCGAGCTTCCACAGGCAGCAAATAAAAAAATGACACACATAAATCTTTGTAGAAAATGTATTCGACACAATTTCCAGCGGCTTATACCATTGGCTGAGTAGTTGGGTCTTTCACCCATAAAATATCAACGAATCCGTAGTTCCATGTTTTTCTTTTGAAGTGTTTAAAAATAGTGTACGAAACTTCTATTAATTTCATTATCTAGTCACAAATATTTTTTAAATTTGTCTCTTTATCATGAAAAATCAGAATCTTTGAGCAAAACATGTTTAAAAAATTAAGTTTAAAAACTTTCCAAACACACCTACAAGATTTATTTGCACACATTTTGATTTTAAAATTTTTATACAGTTCGAATAGAGTTTTTAAAAGTAATAAATAAAACTAACATGTCTGTAAAACCGATCCTGCTTGAGTACCTTTTTTAAAAAATCACTTCCAAACAGTAGTACTTGAGGGATATAATTTTCAAAGGGCCTGTGTCATCTTCGAGGATGCTGTGAGGAGGGTCTGTCTGAGGAAAAGGAGGTTGCGGAGGAACTCTAAATAATATTAAGAAAGAGCAACGACACCCCGATAATACGTATAAAAGATGAAAACGAAAACATTACAGTGAACTTGTACCTACTAGGACAAGGATATTAAAGAATATAAAAAAGTCACAGCAGACCAAAATTTTCACTTAAATTTTTTACTCTAAATAATGTCAGAATGATTTATTAAAAAAATCCTTGTTGCTTCAGGGACATTTTTAAAAGATTCGTAGAAATTTGAGCTATTTCTGCAGTACACCTTGTTTTGTAATAAGTACATAATTTTCAATGTTGTACCCAGTCAAATTGAATATAATGATTGTTGTTTCAAAAAGAAACTTGCTGGTTGTTTATTTGTTAAATATAACCCAACTCCCCATCACCGTAGACAAGAATATCAAGGTTTGTAATGACCACGTGCCCTGTATGGAATCTCATGTTCATCCCCGAGGAAGTAAGCGTCTCGGATGCTTCCGTAGACATATTCTGGCTCTCGCCCAGAATTTGGCGCACTACGTCTTCAGTAAGTCCACGGACGTATTTGAGACGTTCCCTTCGGCTAGAGCTAGCTACCCAACATTATGCTACTTAACAACCCCTCTGCAATACTTGGTATTCCGTCAGGCCACTAGCTTGTTAACATCAAGCCCCGTAAGACGTGGAGTACGGTGCCGGATCCTAGCTTTTCATATGGAAAGCGCAGTGAGGAACCGAAGGCGGGACAGCACCTCGACCATCGAGAGCAGAGTTTTCCGCAAAAAAGCCTAAAAGTTGGCCTTTTCGGTGGCGGTATGTGCAAGTAAGCCGTCAGGTCTGGTAAAAGGTAGCAGAATTAGTTTTCAGATATTATGACCTATTGAGCCCACAAGTGACTAGAACGCTCTGCTGGCATGCAAGCAGACAGCCAGCTTTTTGCCGATCTGCAGGTCGTGCTCGAATTTCGACCCATTTATGATTCTGTTGCTTTCTTTTGCCATTTTTTTATATGCTGATCTGTTTTCCGAGATGTGTTGTAGTTAACAGTGGATTGGATGAAGGCATCCATCGTGGAAGTGATGATTTCGCCAATTTATTATTTACCCTTCTGTGTGCAGTGAATCTGTTTCTTCTTAATAATTATATTGCCAAATTCCGCCGAATATCGCTTTCAAAATGAATACGAATGAAGCTCTTTCTCTTTTAAATAAATCCATGTAAGAGATTACTGGCATCCATAGTGTCATTACCGATCCCTCTTTAAAGAATCACTAAAAACCAAATAGCAAAAATACTCACCAAACTATCTAATCTCTCTGGAACCATGCAGGACCTAGGAGTAAATGTAGGAGTCCTCGAGGGGAAAGTTATGACATTTGAAAAAATCATACAAAAGAAAGTATTACCCCAAGAAACAACAACAATTAGTGACTTGTTCGCTAAGATAGAGGAACGCAAGATCCGCACCAAGAACGTGATTTTACTTATCGTTCCTGAGTTTAGTTCCAACTCAAGCATGGATAATATCTTGGAAGATAAAAAAAAGTTTTAACTATCGTTAGTGAAATAAATAGCGAGTTCAAACCGGAAGAAGTTAAAATTTAAAAGCTTGGTAGTAAAATTTCAAACAAAATCAGGCCCATTAAAGTCGAATTTGAAGACCCTAACCTGGCAAAACTTACTTTCCCTAAAAAGATGGCGATGGACGTGCGGGCGGGCGCAGTTTTTTTTCCAAACGAGTCTGTCGTTCCTCCCATTGACTAGAAACCAAGCAATACATTTGGATTCCCTTATATCAGGGGTGGGGAACCCTTTCACCAGTGGGCCAGTCTAGAGTTGAGGGGGGGGGGGGGGGGGGGGGTGGCGAGGGTCGGAAGAATGAAGAAGAAAAATGGAAAATCGTGACTAATTGTCATGTTTACAAATACAACTGCTTTTAACTTCAATTTTGGGCATATTATTTTTCAAAATTTACCCAATATAATTATTGATACCCTCGTTAATTTCTTGTTTATGCAGCCTTCTTACTAATAAACGTATTTTAAATTGTACACAACTAACAAAACAACTATTAGTGAGGCTATAATCTTTAAATTTAATCATAATAATAATATTAGAATGGTTTGTACGACGCCGTTTTTGGGAAAAATCACCTCAAGGGTAAAATATATTTATATTATATTATAATTAAATAAATTTATAATGGTTTACAACTAAGATTAATAACTAGTGAATTAAAACTAATGACACACATATGTGGGGCCAAGTGGGTTTAAACACTAGAGCAATTTTTGGCATATTATGCCATTTTTTGCAAAAACATTTTGAGGGATCGCATGCCATAATTATGTGCCAAATTTACAGAACCTAAAAATATGTGATAAACGGTGAAATCTTTGTACATTCATTGGCTTTAAACCAAATCAAGCAGTTTCATATGTTTCCATATTAATATTTTGAGGAATCTGATATTAGTTAGTAGTATTATTGCGCTAGCGTCTGGACGGTTTCGGCCCTCCGATTGGTCAAATTCAAATTGTATGTTTCGGGTAAATTCCGCATAGCCTTCGCGCAAAATAAATAAATCGGGGGTCTGCAGGCCAAAAACGACCACCCTGCCCCTCAATTTTATTAAAAGTACATATCAGATTATAGATTTGTTGGCTAATTTTACGATCAATTATTATTAAATTATATTTAGATCTTTGCGTTTCTAGCTTCCGATTGTGTTTCATGTTTTTTTATTGTTAGGTTGGCAGTGTCTACACTGCCTACAAACAAACGCCAACTATGCGCGAACTTCATATCGGTGTTCTGTCAAAATGGTGTGTCAGTTGGGCAAATTTTCGCGTAAATTATTATTTACGTAATTATATCAAATATTAATATTTTCAAAATCGTTAATGCCAAAAGTTGTTGTTTATTGTCATTAAGTTGAATCAAATGTTTGTTTTTTCTTAAATGCGTATTAAAAACGGTAGTTGTAGGTAAAGTTTTACCCAAATAACTGTCATTCTTATTATGCCTAAATTGAACGTGTTATTATTATTGTTCATTAACTCCTTCCTGTTCTGTGTTTTAACAATATATACTCACCCTCTCTTTGTGAATGACCTAATATCTACCTATTAAATGTAACTGTTGTTAGTATCACTCAAACTGGGCGAAGACCAAACAAGTGCCGCCCGCATTAATTACACAATATGGTAAATGTGATACCAACCGCTCGAATGGTACACCCAGCACATGACCGGTCGGTGGCCGAGTTGCCAGGCGTAGTGTGTTCATTTCCTCGGCTGGCTAAGTCCTCCATCACAACACAAACAACATTTTCAGCTTACTGTGGTGGTAGTAGGAGATTTTCAAATATTGTCAGG
This sequence comes from Hesperophylax magnus, assembly GCA_026573805.1. NCBI lineage: Eukaryota > Metazoa > Arthropoda > Insecta > Trichoptera > Limnephilidae > Hesperophylax > Hesperophylax magnus. The sequence goes on from JAIUSX010000025.1 coordinate 15,797,365, forward strand.
TTATTCGTAACCCGGGAATGTTTGTCTTTCTTTTAAACAAAAAAAAAATGAAAACGGTTTATTACGTTTTCACGTTTAGGAAGTACTTTGTGACCAGCAGGCCGCACCGGATTGCTCACGGCCGTTAACCATTCTGTATTTTTATTTTGATCATTTTTTCTTCTACACTCAATTATTTCGAGAGGGGCAGATTCAATCCAATGTTGTATCTGTATGCCTTTCTTGAAAGAATTGGGGTTTTTAAAACTATTTATTCATAATCATGTACGGACGCAAACATATAATTCGTCTTAATATTTTAAAGCATAACTTGCAAAACGTGTATTTAAGTGAAATAATGAAATTAGTGCCATCTATGAAAGAGCAAATTATGAATTCTTTTAACTTTACCCTTTTCCAATCCATAGCAACATATGGTATTGTGGGATGGGTGGCTGTGCGAATCTATTATCAATCCAGTTATTACAGTACAAAAATTAATTTTGAGAATTATATTTAAATGCCAACCCCTCAAACGAACTATTTGCTAAAATTAGGGTTTTAGATATTTGCCAGTTGTTTACTAAGACAAGCTTGTGCTACATACGGAAAAAAATAACCTGCTGGTCTCTCCACAACATCGAACACGCAGCCGCATTTCATCAAACCTGGGATGCGTGGTGCCTAAAATTAGAACCACATTCGACCAGCGACAGTTATGGTTCATCGCTGCTAAAATATACAATGCATTGAACACCGATATGAAGTCAATTAATTATATATTACTTTTTACTACCCGTGTTCACCATTGAATTTATTTTTTTATATCCCTAAATTCAAATGTGACAATGTGACCGTAATAGATACATTTCTAGATAAGTAGGTACCACGATTAACCTATGTTAAAGAAAAAAATTATATAAAATAAGTTGGTATAATTTTGCATGTATTTTAATCTTACTTTTAACATTTTTATTTCTATTTTTTTATTACCTATTTATCAATCAGATTAATCTTTATTTCTATTTTCTTTGAAATATCTCTTGATCAATCAGTTTAATCTTTATTTTTATTTATAATATGGTTTTTAAAATAATATGTATTTTAAATTTTTTTGTTTTACCATAAAATGTCCTTTTCCCTTATGTTTTATTATTTGTTGTACAAAATATTATTTTCATACATAAACCGTGTACGACTGCTGTAATACGGGCACTACGAGACTCTAGTATGGTAGTTGAGAAATCACCAAAATTGTAATATTTTATAATTTATAAAATAGCAAAAACAATCCCAGATACACCCACGCACTAACATTGCCTGTATTCTTTTGTTAATTAACTTTTAACCTTTTCTTTGTTAACTACATAATTTATTTTTTTATTTGTTAATTTCTTTCTATCATATTATCTATGTTTGTTTTCTTTCTTTCTCTCACTACTTAAAAATAAGGTATTTAAAATAAATATTCTATCAACAAAGGTTATCAACGTATGAAAACAAAAGTATGTTGATAAAAAAAATAGACTAACATTTTTCTCTTCCTTATGTAACACAAACAAATACATATTTGTGAACATGATGTATCAGCGGGTACTCGATTTTAATCAGCGAATTCTTGAGCTTATTTGGAGTAAAGAATAATTTGAGCTATTTTAGCAACATCTTTCTCCACCTATTAAATCTCAAACAAACAACAGAATGCCCAATGGCCAGGTATTATGTAAAATTACAAAAGTTATGTTAGATATCCAAGCGCTGTTTTGTCACAAAGGGCGTACAATTACAGTCAGTAGTATAAACGTAAATATGTCAGCCAAAAATTGAATAAGAAATGAAGAAAGATTCCGAAAAGGTGCACTTAGTTTTACCTGTTTAGTCTGCGATATCCTGTGTTATTAATGGAAATTAAAAAGTAATTTTTACCAGTTTTTGCGGTGAACTTCATTGTTTCGATCGTGCCGCAAATGAGGAAATTGCCTTTAGGTAGGTACTCCTTGCTTATTTTATAACTTCTACATTATACTTATTAGGTATGATAATAATCGGAAAGGGTTGTCACTATTCTTATTGTACATAAATATCAAATTCAATACTAACTTACTTAAGTAGTTAAGTAAGTAGTATCATTGGTAACCAAGCAAGAAAAAAAACAGAAAATAAAATATAATTAACATTCAAAACTGTACAAATCATAATAAGTAATAACCTAATAATAATAACTTAGAACGATTAATTAGAACTACGCTAACAAAGTTTAATTGCCATCATCCAAATTCAGCTATAGAACGAATTAATTTACCTAGAAATTTAGGAGGTAGAGGTATAGTCAAAATAACTTCTTTGAAACAGAATCAGGAAGAAATGCTAAGAAAATTTTTCCATAGGAAAGCTCATAGCTCAGAAATGCACAAAATAATTTGCAAGGCAGATAGAAACATTACACTTTTAAATTTATACGACGAGGATGCCAAAATTTTTATAAATTCCAACCAGGAATTATTAGATTCCTGGTCAAATAAAATTTTACACGCAAAACACTTCAATTATCTCAACCAAATGTATGTTGACAAATTTTCGTCAAATAAATGGTTGAGTATTGGAGAGTTGAGTGCAGAAATAGAAGGATTTATGCTTGCCATTCAGGATAGAGTCATTAATACTAAACATTATAGGAAGCATATAATCAAAGATACAAATCAAATTGATGATTTATGTAGAAAATGTTTGGCTTTTCCTGAAACTATAGAACATATTATATCGGGATGTTCTATATTAGCACCGTCCGAGTATACATTTAGGCACAATCAAGTTTTAAAAATAATTCACCAAAGTTTGGTAATTAAAATGTAACTACTATTATAACTTGATTGACTGCCGTAATATAATACCATATTATGAACACGAACCAAATTCATTTTTAGTAAACGAATTTTATAAAATATATTATGATAAAACTATACTAACAGACTGAACGATTAGTCGTAATAGACCCGATATAGTTTGACAAAATGACAAAATTAAAAAAAAATAACTTATATCATTGATGTCGCTATTCCAAATTCCTGTAATATTAAAAAAATCTGTGAATGAAAAAATAAGAAAATACACAGATTTAGGAAATGAGATAAAAAGAATTTGGCATTCTCAGACTATAAAAATATTACCATTTGTTATTTCGGCTACTGGCATTATACCTAGCTCTCTCATTAAAAATTTAGGCGTATTAGATCTATCAAAAAATTTATATGTAAAAATGCAAAAATCAGTAATTTTAAATACAAGTAGGATAATTAAAGATTTTTTAAATATTTATGTTGAGGGATCAGTAGGATTTATAGGCCATGTTAGGAGTTCTACCGAGTCGAATACTCTGATATGAAAATATCTGGAGTCGGTGAATTATTTTCCCATTTGATCTCTGGTGAGTTGACGTGTTGTTCTTGTATTGTTTTGTATTTATTTTGCTTATATAATGCACTTGCATAATGTAGATTGACTATATGATCATTTGTGGAAGAGTGTGTGGAAGGGTTTAGTTTTTCCTATGGGGAAGATTTAACCCGGACATAAAATCGGAAAAGAATTTAAAAAATATACTAAGGTACTAACGTACATCACCGAGTGAAAAAGGTCAATGAAAAACAAAAAATAACTTTAAAAATGACATAGAAGACAAATAAAATTGAATTAAATAACTTTAGTCCGCCTTTAGGTTGAATTGTGATTATGATTTGTACAGTTTTTAATGATTAGCATCGTTTATTTTACGAATTTTTTCTTGCTTGGTTACTAACGATATTACTTACTATTTATTTAATTTAATGTTGATTTAAAAACTGCTTAGTTTAAATACTTTTAGTTGTTCAGTCGACATCAAGCCTTGTATTCAAGACATGTTATTCGTAACATACCAGATGAAACTTCATTTCACTTCAAGTACGTTACGGTAGAAAAGGTTTTTTAACTTAGACACAAATTTATTATTAAGACATATAATTTTAGTGCATAATATATGGACAGGATGGTTTCTTTTTGTTCAAGCTGCTCCAAAGAATAAGCCAAACATTCGTCAAACTTCATCCAGCATTTCCGTCTAAACAGTACGCGTGACGAAAAAACTTGAGAAAACCTAAATTGGGTTCCGTTACGTTTGAAAAAAAAACTTTTTTAGTGTTTTAGGTTATAATACAAATCCAAACAGTTTTTGTGTTGGAAAAACTTAGATCCGTAATCATTATCGCAAGAAACATAAATGAGGAAAAAATTGTAACTACCCTAGAAATTATATCAACAAATGCTTAACGAATACTAACTGCCACTCTATGACAAATACACAACAGCAAAACTGCAATATCTTGTGTTTATTAATAGAAAGCAAACCCGAAATGAAATACCTAGTCATTACAGTAGACCAATGCCTAAAATAGTCCACACACATAAACATACTCAAAGACAGAGTGAGGAAACTAACAAACACCTTTTTATGTCCAAGACATATACTAAATAAATATTTACTCAGAATGATATATTTTGCCTTCTGCCAATCAATAATACAATATGGCATTATAGGTTGGGGTGGAACTTATAAAAACATATACAACCGCTTTAAATAGCACAACAATTAATAATGAAAACAATTCTATTTAAACTATATACATATTAATCAGAACTTCTGTTTAAAGAACATAACAATATTCTACCATGCAACATTACAAATTTATAAAGATAATATTCTAAATAAAACTACACCATTTAGAAACAATAGACTCAGACACACTTCAATTCTCCCAACTCTTAAATGTAAAAAAATAATGGGGCAATTTAACTATAAATATTATGGAGTAATTTTTTTAAAATTCATTACCAGAAGGTATGCGAAATGTAAATAACATTAAAAATTTTAAACTTCAGTTTAAAAAAACACACGGAAAATATTAAATGATTACTTAATACTGGCATAAAAAAAGAACAAAATGACACGTCCCCCATACACACAAGCCTAGCTTTATTATGGTGGTTTATCATATCTATAAAATTTGATGTTATTAATATCTTTTCTGTAAATTATGTAACATTTTTTTTTAATAAACATTTATAAAAAAGACTGAAGTACTCTGTCCCAGAAATGAGGGTTTTGACAACCTTACCTCATTTACGTTTTACCGACCTTAATCACTCTCAAATAATAATATTTTGCTCATGGTTGTTTTGAATTTCAAATAATGTTAAACAAAAAATATACAAAACACTATTGCACTTAATCAACGTGTGTTTATTTTTTAAATTGGACCATAATGTGAATAATAAACCTCGTACCGATTTTATTGTGAACTTGTAAAGATCCATGTGAAAGGCTCGAATGGTTGAGGGCGACTAAACTTTAACTAAGAAAAGGATATACTCGTACATCCAAAATTTATCCAGAGAGTAGGTAGATGCGTCGTACCTTTCAATGTTTCGCTACGAGGTTCTAAGGCGATGCGATTGCACGGGAGAACATTCCCGAATATTCTAGTAACTTACCGCTACATATTATACAAAAGTAGGGTTATGGCTGCAATGCTGACGCACTCTGTAGGAAAACCACTAGCATTCACGGAATGCAATTATCAGTGATGGGCATATTAAACAAACCGTTCTTTATCTAGACACATTTTTAGTTTCATTGGGAACTAAACTACGCATTTGGATGTTTTTATAAAGTAAACAATTCCGTGTTTTGTTTTGCTCATTGTTTTTAGTTTATTTTTTTCTTTCTGTTTTGTACGGTGGGTGTGGAAGTCTTTATTGTAATGTGGTTTGTCTCTTATGTAAGTTGGTAGTAAATCGTCAAAACTTTGTATGTAAAAACAGTTGTTTTCGATGCAAAGTTTAGACAATTTCTATTTTCATTGTGTAATGTCCTAATTATGATTGATAATTTAAATTTCTTTGTGTAATGATCTTGTGAGTCTTCGTTCGTTTGAGATTACAAGTTACTTTATGATAATGTATACAATAGTACTGTTGCAAGGACTACTAGCATAAATAAACCGCTAATAAGACTCTAAGTAAAACTCGTATATGGGCAACCGCTGGCTATTTTGAATTGATTAATTTAAAACAAATCATCAAAATATACTCTAATTACTTGAATGTCACCCCTCCCCCCGTCGTGTGATTGGTCATGCTACGCCAGTGTGGATTTGTTTTGTTTTATGACTACTGTTAGTACCATCACCTCACCACCTCATGACTCTCGTACAAAAATGTAATATGCACGAAATGTAGTGATGTAGTGCCAATCAGCGGCGGCAGAATTTATCAGCAGTGCTTTGCACTAAAAATATTTACATGTAATACTGATAAATAAACCCTTCAGGTTAATTTTATCGTTTTGTTAATATCGTCTAATAAAAATCATCGTATTTCCCGAATCGTCATATATTATGATATAAACGGTTATAGAAAGAGAAAACCTAACGTTTTATACTCAAATTAAGAAATTACAAATAAAAGTTAACCACAGAATAATTAAAATGTACACCTCCATGAAACCAAAGGTTCCGACCGAGATTTGAAATAAATTTATGAAACTTAATTTAAGCGATATTTTTATTAATTATTTTCATATGAAACGACAAAAAAGTGAAGTGACGTTTATAATACATTTGTCTAATAAAAAATGGATGTGTTTTATTAGTTACAAAACACGTGAGTAAGCCAACGAATAAGTTCGGATATATCTAATTTATTACTACAAGGAAACATTGTATTTAAAGAACTAGAATTTGTTAAACAAATAACAAAAGAATTTGTATTTGAATGTGTTGGTATAGAAATTCCAAAACTTAAAATGATAATTTGTACAGTCTACTATAATGACTCTGATATTAATATTTTTTTTGAACACCTTGAACTTTTACTAAACAAAATTTGCAAAAACAACAAAAAAAAATAATACTCTGCGGTGACTTAAATATAGATACAAGCTACAAGAACAAAAACGCAGATTCACTCAAAAACACACTAAAATCTCACAACATACGCTTGATTATTGATAAACCTACTCGTATACAAGGAAATAAAAAAAGTATAATTGATCATATAGGTACAAATATATCAAAAAGCTCTTACACATGGGAAGTCACAGAATTAGCTGTATCAGATCATATGGCACAGTTAATGCACGTAAAAACAGAATATAATATAAACCAAACGTGGTATACAAAAAAACAATTATTTAACACAGAAAACACAAACATTTTTAACAATTACTTATCGTGTATATGTTGGGAACCACTGAAATCCTTTGAATCCATTAATGACAGCTACGAATACTTCATTAATGAAATAAATAATGGTATGAAGCTTTGTTTCCTCTTTAAACAGTATAAATATCCCCAAAAATGCAAAATAAATTGGGTAACGACTGGTATTAAGATATCTATTAGACAAAAAAGACATCTGTACATGAAACAAAAAAACACAAATGACTTCACAATCATAAACAATTACAAACAATACAAAAAAATTCTCAGTAAAGTAAAACAGGTAGCTAAACGGAATTACAATAGTAAACGAATTCAAAACGCGCAAAATAAAACCAAAACATCGTGGAACATAATAAAAGAGAACTCAAATAATTCTAATTCTAAAAATAAACCAAAAATCTGTCTTAAAATAAATGATAACCTGGTATCAGAACCAAAAAAAACATTGCAAATGAATTTAACATTTTCTTTGCACCACCGCCACCACCACAAAATACATCTCTACATCCACAATCTGCCAAATCAGTCAAAAACAAACAGTCGCGATCATTCTTTATAACGCCTGTAAACAGGGAGGAAATTATTAAAATCATCGTAAAACTGAAAAATAAAAGCAGTGTCGGCACTGACAAAATCCATATAAAAATTATAAAAGCATGTGCAGAAGCGTTAAGTTACCCGTTGGAAATATTAATTAACAAATCTTTTGAATCAGGAACCTTCCCAGAACAATTAAAACAATCTATTATTGTACCTTTGTATAAGAAGGGTCCTAAACAGGAAATCTCAAACTACAGACCGATATCCTTATTACCAAACTTTTCAAAAATATTTGAAAGAGCCATGTACAATCGCATTTATAACTTTCTCGAAAACTTTGAGATAATATGTCCACAGCAATTTGGATTCCGTAAAGGCCGTTCAACAACACAGGCAGTATTCAATTTTTTGAACAAAATTCTAGAAAATATCAATATTAGTAAAAAAACTGTAGGTATCTTTCTCGACCTCTCAAAAGCATTCGACAATGTTGATCATGAGCTTCTTCTAATTAAACTTGAACATGTGGGTATTAGAGGTTTAGCATTAAAATGGTTTGAATCGTACTTAAAAAATCGTAAAAATTGTCCAGTACATGATAGAATCCAAATGGAGAACAATAAACAAGGGTGTGCCACAAGGAAGCATTCTTGGGCCTCTCCTCTTCCTTATCTATATAAACGAACTTCCAATAATTGCTGGCACAGAATGTTCAATGTTTGCTGATGACACCGCTTTGTTGTTTGAATGTAATGGAGACGTTGACGAATTTAACAAACAAGTTAACGAGACTTGCCAATTAATAGCAAACTGGCTGTTATCGCAACATCTATCACTCAACACAAACAAAACCCAAATCTTAAAATTTTGTCCAGTGCAAGCTACACCTATAAATATAAATGTAAACATTAATAATAATATAATCGAACCTTCCCAAACCTGTTCACTACTGGGAATAGAATTAGATACAAACATAAACTGGAAAGAACATGTCTCAAAAATTGTAGCAAAAATCAGTAGTTTTTCTTATGTTCTGGGTACCTTGAGAAAAATATTAAACACCGTATCAGTAATAGCCGCATACTATGGTTATGTATATTCAATAATAAAATACGGTATTATTTTTTGGGGAAACTCGGTAAACGCTAATGATGTCTTCATCATACAAAAGAGATGCATAAGAAAAATTACAAACTCTGCTCGTTTAGATTCATGTAGACCTTTGTTTAAAAATCTGAAAATTCTGACAGTCACAGATATATATATTATGGAGTTATGCATGTTAGTGCGATCATCTACAGACAAGTTCCCACTAAAAAACTCGACACATAAATGCGCCACAAGGCTCACAGAAAACTTACTAATACCAAAAGCAAACAAAACAATATTCCAAAAAGGACCATACTACATGGCCATTAAAGTATATAACAACCTTTCACATAACATTAAACAAATACAAGATACACACAAATTCAAATCGTTACTAAACACTTTCCTTGTTAATAAATGTCAGTACACGTTGAGTGAATACCTCACTTAAATGAAACGAAAAAAATTTTATTGGTATATATATTTGTATTTTATTTTTTTTTTTTCATTGGTATATTGTTATTTTATCTGTATAAACATTGTAATTATTTTAATGGAACAAATAATATTATATATTGTATTTAAATAAATGTGGTTAGCTGGAAGAAATGGGGTCTACCCATAAGCTACACCTTTTGTAATTTTTATTTTACAATAAATAATTTTTGATTTGATTTGATTTGATTTGAAATAGTCCGACCTTCTGACAGAATATGCCAAATGCATGAGGATTAAATGATAACGGAAGCTGCATACCTGTAGCTCCCATTTTTTTCAGTAAAAGGTGCCGTCTCCGTCATTGACTTCGAAAATTGTACATTGTACTGGTATTTCAATAAAAGAAGCCCCATGGAACTAGCGTCATAGCGGCACCAGTGCATAGTCGGGAAAAACGCCAAACGCGCTCCCAACATTTGTACACAGTTGACAATCTGTCACCCGTACGACTCGTTCCATTCAACGGCTCGACTATGGAATGATTTGCCATCCTCTATATTTCCTCCCTTCTGGTCACACCTAGGTGGTGAGATTTGAGAGGTGAGATGTATTGGCACCAGAGGCGGTCCCTGCCTAGGTGTATTTGTGCAATGCACTGCCGCACATTCGTCGTAACACGAGACTTTATATAAGTAATAGAAAAAAAGGATAATAGCACAGTAATAACGACAGAATACACGCGACAAAACATTTTTATATTACTGGCGTACGCAGCGCAAACGTAGACGCATCCTTGGTCGTTGAAAATACGTTACACATGCGTATGCCAAACGTTTGGAATGAATTAACGCATTTTACACTAATTATCAATGTTATGTTGGATGTACGTACGCGAGCCAAACTGCTTGCGAGCCGATGGTTTGCATATTGGGACGTCTATTTTTTCGTGAAACCACGAACACAAACCACGTTTTTTATGTTATTTGGCTTACAAAATGCATAAAAAATATACAATCTAGGTGTAAGCGGCGCGTCAGGGTCCATCCTGTAGCGTGGTTAATTTGTTTTAGTAGTACATTTATTGAATGTTACTGACGCTACTCGTCCAGATAGTACGATGTCATTCAAAAGACCAAAACCTGTCTTACGCAACTTCAGATATATATGTTAACGCCTGATTGGAAACTCTACCAATACAAAAATTATGCACCAAAACATAAGATCCACGAATAAAAACTTTGATGAACTCTTAATACAACTTCACCACATAGATGTTGTTTTCGACATAATCATTCTGACCGAGTGCTGGTTGTCAAACACATATACACCTAAAATCATCAAAACATACACATCACAGAATTCAACTAAGTTTGATAATCAGAACGATGGGATTGTTGTTTACACAAAAAATAATCAAAACTTCACAGTAACCGAACTAACAATTCAGGATGCAAGTTGCACACAAATAGAATAAAACAATGATACAGTTATCCTCGCTATATACGAGTTAGTTAGCGCCCTTTGTGGCAGCTGGACGCCTCATGCCGTCTTCCAACCGCTTTGTGTTTTTTTTTGTATTTTCAAGGGAAACGAGGCAACATCCCTTTGAAATTATTTTAAAAATCAGTGAAAGAACATTTTAATTTAACTTACCAATTAGTAATCAGAACTTTATAGTAATGTGATTAGAGTGCTGTGTGTTAAAAATGAATAATCGAAAGTTGTGCTAAAAAATATTCTAAATTCGCTGAAGTTGAACTTGGGACGAAAATCGGTAATTGTAGGTACGCCAGATGTTTTCAATGGAATTCTTGGAAACTCTGAAAGCCCTAACAAATGCACAGGGTAATTTATTATCCTGACCGTCGCCTTTTATTGCGGGACAATGCACCACTAACATAATCACCAGGAACAAGTGTACAAGGAGATGGACTTGCCGAACGTTACAGCGGTGCTGCCAAGGTTTGTTATCTATGTGAGGATACTGTGACAGCGTTTAATTAGCAGCAGACACATACCTGGACGGATGACGAACCTCGTGCTGGCACTGTTGGTGGGCGCGGTGCACTCTTTCGCTGCAGCAGCTGGTCCAGTTTCCTCACCACCTTGGATTCTTGCTGCAGAGTCTCCATCCTGCCCTTGGAAGGACGATATCCAACTGAACCCGCGCCCTTTGTCTTCTGTCGATATGCAGTAATACTTTCAACAGTGAAATGACGTATATATTAATGGGAGGTACCTTTTCATACTCACATAACATAAAATACGGTGACATTTATGAAATATATGTGCTGCCAAGGTCTGTTATCTATGTGAGGATATTGTGTCAGCGCTTTATCAGCAGCAGACACATACCTGAACGGATGACGAACCTCGTGCTGACACTGTTGGTGGATGCAGTGGAGTCTCTCTCGCTGCAGCAGCTGGTCCAGTTTCTTCACCATCTAGTATTCTTGCTGCGGAGTCTCCATCTTCTATATTCATAGAACGTCACAGCGGTGCTGCCAAGGTCTGGAATCCATAAGAGGACATTGTGTCAGCGCTCTATTAGCAGCAGACACATACCTGGACGGATGACGAACCTCGTGCTGGCACTGTTGGTGGACGCAGTGCATTCTCTCGCTGCAGCAGCTGGTCCAGTTTCCTCACCACCTAGGTTTCTGTACTTCATTTTATTTAACTTAATTTCAATTTGTAATATTTATATTTTTTTGTAATATCTGCATTAACTCCTCTAAAGCTCACCTGAGGTGATATCTCACAAAAGCGGCGCTATACAAATCATCCAATAAATAATAATAATAATTATATAATAATAATAATAATAATAATAAAAATTAATAATAATTAATATAATTAATATTAGAAAACGAATTTTATAAAATATATTATGATAAAACTATACTGACAGATCGAACGATTAGTCATAATAGACCCGATATAGTTTTACATGACAAAATTAAAAAAATAACTTATATCATTGATGTCGCTATTCCAAATTCCTGTAACATTCAAAAATCTGTTAATGAAAAAATAAGAAAATACACAGATTTAGGAAACGAAATAAAAAGAATTTGGCATTCTCAGACTATAAAAATATTACCATTCGTTATTTCGGCTACTGGCATTATACCTAGCTCTCTCATTAAAAATTTAGGCGTATTAGATCTATCAAAAAATTTATATATAAAGATGCAAAAGTCGGTCATTTTGAATACATGTAGGATAACGAAAGATTTTTTAAATATTTATGTTGAGGGATCAGTAGGATTTATAGGCCCTGTTAGAAGTTCTACCGAGCCGAACCCTCTGATATGAAAATATCTGGAGTCGGTGAATTTTTTTTCCCATTTGATCTCTGGTGAGTTGACGTGTTGTTGTTCTTGTATTGTTTTGTATTTATTTTACTTATGTAATGCACTTGCATAGTGTTGATTGACTAGCTGATCATTTGTGGAAAAGTGAGTGGAAGGGTTTAGTTTTTCCTATGGGGAAGATTTAACCCGGACAACAAAATCGGAAGCATAATAAAATATTAATAATAATAAAAAAAAAAAAAAATAATAATAATAATTATATATAATAATATTTTTTTTTTCCCATTTGATCTCTGGTGAGTTGACATGTTGTTGTTCTTGTATTGTTTTGTATTTATTTTACTTATGTAATGCACTTGCATAGTGTTGATTGACTAGCTGATCATTTGTGGAAAAGTGAGTGGAAGGGTTTAGTTTTTCCTATGGGGAAGATTTAACCCGGACAACAAAATCGGAAGCATAAAAAAAAAAAATAATAATAATAATAATAATAATAACCGCTCGCCATCGACTCGTAACATCACACCATTTCTAAACAGTCTTAGTTGCACACTTTCAAATCTTTCCAATACTAAAAATATAATAATAATAATAATAAGTGTTTTATTATCTTATTTTTTGTAACAAATAGATATAATGATATCCTCACTGGGATCTCCCGTGCTGAGGATTTCATTTACATATTATGTATAATTTAATTATAAGAAAATTAATATTACTAATATTATTATAATAATAGGCGATTTAAATATTAACATACTACCGAGCAATTGTAGGATTGCAATTAACGATTGTAGGATTGTTATTAAAGTATTTTATTGTGATATCCGTTTCACCTGAAGACTTCCTTTTTTTCTAGTTCTTCTCTTAAATTTATTAAATGTTTACGTTGTAGAAAAGACTGGTCTTGATAAAATCGGATATGATTTTTCAGAGTGTCTTTCTTTTTTAGTAGAATTTTCGGCCATTTAGCTTCTAAAATATCGTCTCTACGCTTTTCCAAATTTGGTTAAAAATACACATAGGCGATTTCATCGATGGTTTTGGAGGGCATTTCTTGGACAGGTATGTAAAATGGCACACGTAGGTATGACAGTTGGGAATTTTTCAGATAATGTTTTACAAGTTTTCAGTTCAACTTGCTCACGGGATGACGTTAAATAAATCGCAACGTCAAACTTTTAATCATCGCCCGGGAGCGTGTTTTATTTTACAAATTTCAAGCACAATTATTGAAATGTTTTTTCATAATTTTCTAGATAATTATTGAAGCAATATTTGAAAAGTAACGCAACTTATTTTGACACGAGCGGAAAACTGAACCAAAATCAAGACCAACTTAAGGAAACAATACAAAATAAAATTATCTCTGGGCATCGGAGTAAACAGCATGAAAAAAATAACTAACAACAGATTATTAAAACTTGCCCTAAAAAAGAAGATGCAACCAAACTGAAAAATGAAATAAACAAAATATCAAAAAAGACATTACGGCAGAAGAAATACAAAGAAAAAAACCATGTGTAATATTCAAAGGAATACACACAAATTACACAAAAGAAGAATTTTTAACAGACTTAAGACTCCAAAATGATGACATTAAAATAATGACAGATCAAAATCCTGATATATTTCAGGTGAAAGCTATCACCGACAACAAAAGAAATAAATCCCACAATATAATTGTCGAAACAAATGGAAACATGAGAGATTACCTTATAAGGAAAAAACGTGTCAACTTAGGATTCTTGAGGATATAATATGTTGAAGACTGCTACCCTTTAACAACAATGCTACCATTGTCTAAGATTTGAACATACTGCACATAAATGCCTAGATAAAATAAAGGATCCAAGATGTATGCACTGCGCCGGAGACCACCAATACCGGGAATGCAAATCTCTGGACTGCCCCCCCAAATGTGCCAACTGCTGGGATTCTAATCAAAAGAAACAAAAAAAATTCCTTACGGATCACCTACCAAATAGTATAGCATGTAAGTTTAGAAAATATATGTTAAAAGTTGCCAAACAAAAAATCGATTACAATGCAGAATAAATTAACTATTTTAATTAAAATCAATAATTTAAATATTCAGCCTGACAGCATAGTGTTAAACAAGACATTTACAAATCATGAGTCACTGCCGATTGCTTATCAGCGGCGTCACTCTTATTTTAAATATATTCAGACGACAATAAACAAACATAATAATAGAGGTGTTGCAGTACTCATTCTGACGAAATTCATTATTGTTAATATTTTAGATTACCCAATATTTCTTACAAACTGCATTCAAATTGAAATAAATACAAAAATGACATATGTAAACCTACCTTTCAATCATTACTCAAATAAATACTTAGGTATAGTAACCAGAGAGGTTGTAATAAATTATCATATTAATAGCACAGAATTTGAACTAATTATTTTATAAAATATTGCTTTAAGTAATTATCTAGAAGAAGATAATGAAGTAGATTATTTAAGAACTAACGATCTGCAACAGTGGAGAAATATTAAAAAAGTGATGTAGGGGAATTAATTTGTATTCATGTAAATATCAGATCATTATGTAAGAATTGGGATGTTTTGCATGTTTATTTAAGAAATTGTTGGGAGCGTATAGATATTTTAATGATTAGCGAAACAAATATACAAGCTGACCAAATTAATATGTATGAGATTCCGGGCTATTCAAATTACAACTATTGTCGTAATAATAAATCAGGTGGGGGCATATCGCTATACAGGGTGTCCGGTGGTAAAGTGCAGTAACTTCGGGAGGTGATTCTACGTGATCGTAGGAGTAAAAAAGATAAATAACTTTGTCTGAAATTCCAACTTTTAGATGTACTTTTAAGCTAATAACGAAAAATTTCTCCGACGTGCCTAGACGGCATTATTAATTTCGTCGTTGCCAAATCTACATCCCGCGCCCCCTCGGCAACTAATCCCCGCTACCCCCGGCACCCGAATTCAGTCGGTCAGCTGGTAAACTGTCCCCCGCACCCCCTCCTGCACCGCCCGCTATTAGTAAATCGTGCTTTGAATGTAATGTGTCACAAAATTTGACGGGCGGAGTAAACAACTTTGAAAATTTAATTTATCTAAGAATTTTTGAATTCGTTCACTAGATTTATTGTTTGTTCTCTGCGAACTTTTCATTTGGTTTGAATTTTTGACAGATGTGAAGAGAACCCCGTACAATTTAGATGTTGGTACGTGTTTTAGAGGTATAATGGTTATGGTGCTGATTTTATCAAAATCAAATTTTATAATATTCTTATTATTATTATAATTTACAAGTACAAGTATATTACATTGGATTTATTAATATAGACGTTGTACATTATAATGATTTATGATCAATAAGATGGATCAAGGAAAAAAATATTTATGAGATGTAATATTTTTGGTATGCCTCGTTATTCTGCTGTGTCATTCGTGTGGAAAACGTTCTTTTTTTTAAATGATTTTCGGCTATGTAATCATTGTTTTTTCTCACCTATAAAATTATGTCCCGTCTTTCCGGTTTATAAAAAAAGGTCTGATTTTTCGGATTGAAATTTTCAAAAAATCCCCAGGGTTTCAAAAATACGATTAAAAAAATAATAATAATACAGAATGTCTTAGAATATTTTCCTTAACCGGAAAAAAAATTGAAAAATATGATGCAAGTGGCCTATTAGTAAAAAGCGATGAAATTAGTTAAGTGTTCAATGAGTTATTAATATTTTTTATAATAAAAAGTGTAACGTGATTTTAGTGCAGTTCTCTTTTTGAATTTGGTAAAATATCAAAACATACGGCGAACTCTGTGTTGTTATTGTTTACAATTCACATGCGGTTTCCATGGATACGCGCCACTCACAAATATGCAACGTTGCCACGTTCACACTTGCGAATTTATCGGGTAAGTTTGCACCTACACTATGGCTTTTTAGCAGGTATGTCTTTTTGTATGAAAAATAAAAAATTGGAATTTCGGAAAAAGTTATTTATCTTTTTTACTCCTACGATCATGTAGAATCCCCCCACGAAGTTACTGCACTTTACCCCCGGACACCCTGTATATAAGAAACAGTATGGTATTTAAACAATCACCACTAGAATCAAAATATTTTGAAAATGTCTTTGGTGTAATTACTCTTCCAAATAAACAAAGTTTGAGTACATTAGCGATATATCGACCACCGAATCTTAACAAACTATCTTTTATTAGGGAAATTGAATCTATTCTGACGGATTTCATAGGCCTTCGAGACAATGTTTTGTTCTTTGGGGACACTAATATAAACTTGATGAATTTTCATGATCCTGTAGTAAACTCATATGAAAATATTCTTGCAAGCAATTATTTGATCAAATGCATAGATGGTGTGACGCGGGAAGCAATTGTTAGCGGGCGCATAACACAATCATGCATAGATCATATATACGTTAGGTACAGTAACGGGCTTAAGGGCCCGCTTTCCGCGTAAAGAATTTAGATTTGGGCAACACCCACAAAATAAACAATATTTACTGTTAAAAGAATCCGACAGAGGTGTCTGAATTCGTATTAGGAATAATTTTGGGGATTATTTAATAATTTAAATAACGAAATTAAATTACCGACATCTATTGCAATTTTAGAAAAACAGACCCATTTTTAGTTAGCACCGAGCAAATGAACGAAGCTTAGAGTAATAATATACAAGAGACCGTACTATGCGAAATGTTGTAAGTGGTTTTGGACCAAAGATGACCAAACGGCATATGGTCTACAAACTGATGCAGGGTTGTCAAAAGTTAAAACAATTAGGTATTTTGTCGTGAGTCTTAAATAATCAAATGCAATTTCTAGTATATATATTTTAATATATTACATTATAAATATGAACAATTATAAAGTTATTATCATGTGCATAAAATTATAAAATAAGTCATTGCATAAAAAATGATAGTAAGAAGTGAATTTTGCACCAAATTTTGTATGGTGTTAACATACTTACAACATCTATGCCTGCATTAAATGTAAGCGCCTGTTCTGACACAGGCGGGGAGGACACATTTGAGTTTGGTATAATCTGAAAATATTATTCTGTATTAGTTAATAGTAAGTTAGTGGTTTATTAGTCAATAGTCATTACCAAATATTTTTTATGGTGGTGTCAAAGCGGATGAAAAAAAAATCATAAAAACCTTTTGTGTAACCAAGGGTACTCTTAAATTAGATTGAGGCACCGCGAAATCCGTTAGACGGACCTTTGTTTTCGTTGTGTCTAAGTGCTCACTTAAAAAATGTGCGGAACAGATTGCACTGTGGTATTTGGGAGTCCAATTTTCCCTATTTGTTGCACGAATCCATTTCATTAGCCTTTTTTCATCTTTTGGAAAACTGTAAATAGTTAAATATTTAATACTAAACCAATTTCAGCACAGCCCTGAATTTTTTATAACGAAAAAAAAAAACAAAGACAAAAATTATTCCGTCTCTGTCCATTTACCAACAAATTAGCGTTCATATTATGAGAGAGAAAGAGACAGAGATACATTCAGATGCCGACTGAAATAGGTAAGTTGCATTATTATAATTTAGCCAAGATTTCTTGTTAGTAAAACATATTAAAAGTGCATTAAAACGCATACAAAACGGATGTTTATTATAAAGATACAAATAGTGCAAGGATTGTTTAAATAATGGTGGAAGTTACTTGTGGTTTTTTAGTTAAGCATATGAAATATTTGATATCAAAGATTGAATACTGTGAAAAACATGAATTCTTTAATAAATACCTGTGAAAACTGATTTTTTTTGTTCCTTTCGAGCTTCGGTTGAAGCACCCATACATAGCACATATAGCCATAGCGTTTTTTTTTTAAATTTCGCTCAATTAACGTAAAAATATCAATATGTTTGCACTTTCGAGCCACCGAACGTTTGACAGATCACACTGGCGTGAACTTCGCCCGCTCCAAAAAGTCGCTTCATACCGTTTACACAGTATGTTTTTAACAGAAATTGTTTGTCTCTGTTTTTTGTACGTTAATGGAACCGAGCTGAAAGGGAGAGCTTTATTTTGCGAGTATGTCAACGATTTGTACAAATATTAGTGCGGTCTCTAGTATATTATTACTCTAAGGAACGAAGTCGAAATGAAGATGGTTCTCAAAATATGGGTTTTATTACGGATTTAATTAATTAATTTTTTTTTTAAATTTTACAAAAAACATTTACGAAAGTTATTTGTATAGGTATACAAATTACTTTACTTTACTAAAATACTATTATCACTTTTATAAAAGTAATTTATAACTTTTATAAAATCAATAAATATATTTTTACATCAATAAGGTTTTTCTTATATGGTTATCTTTATAGGGTGTCCGGGGGTAAAGTGCTCAAACTTCAGGAGGTTATTCTGAATGCTAGAAGAAGTAAAAAAGAAATGGAAATTATTCGAATTTCCAAATTTTTTCCACAAAAATTTATTTTCCGTAGAAGAAATTGTTTTTTTTCTATACAAAAAATTAAACTTTTTTACTCGAAAACTATCTTAAAACGTTGGAATTCCAAAAAAAGTTTTTTTTTCTTTTTTACTTGTACTATCAATTAGAATCACCTCCCGAAGTTTGTGCACTTTACCCCCGACATCTTGTATAATATGCGCAATATAATATTTATACACGTGTAATATCTACTTTTGTACATTTATATAAATTATATACACGTTTACATTTTTATGCTCATCAAATTTATTATATTATAAAGATAGATAGAAAGATCCTTAGTGCTTCCTGAGGACTTACAAATCAGAAGACTTTTTTGTAATTATTTATTTATTCATTTAAACAATTCAATAATTATAAAGAGTAATAAAACATGTAAGCAACATAAAATTAAATTCTAAAATGTGAAAGGGGCTCTATTTATTTACATTTTTATGAAATTACTACGTTTAATAGTTTAAGCTTTCAGTGAACTTTCAATTTTATTTTTAACTTCTCTAAATATTATTTGTTTAAATTGTCAAATATAATTTAATCACAAACACAAGATTCACTCAAAATGAAAGATTGGTGGTTCTGAAATGTTCCCATAAATACGGTGAAAGAACCCTAAACTATAAACTTATTACCCTAAACATGCTTCGAGCGAAATGCAGATCTGGAAACCTTATCGTCAATCTGAGCAAAACATACCATGAACGTCAATATAGCAACAGCCTTTGTTCTGCTGCAGTTTCATTAAATGCCGAGAGATCCGTTTACAGTCTCCAAAAAGCAATACTGGGGCACAACCCTAGAAGCAAAGCTAAATGATTGGAATACAGAAAGATAAAAACACACCATTGTCAAAAATATCTTGGCCGTAAATGATTAAATAAAATTAGATTTATTCAGGAAGGCAAGCATTACGGTGATCGATGTTAAAAATCTAACATAGCCCTAGAATAACTCCAGTATCTTTAAGAAACCTTTCTCTTAAAGCTCAGAAAAAAACTTTCCATGACAGTTAGATATACCACTCTACAACAAGACCGCGTACGGTAAAACTGTAAAAAAATAAAGTAATAAATAACAAAATAAATATTTCACAACACAATAATTTCATCGAAAATCTTAAATCCGTTTCACCTTTCTACATTTTCTATATTCTCCTAAGAGTATAATCCTTAGATAATGCCTTTTCAGATTATTCGTGGAAGTTAGAAAAAAATAAAATCATTGATTATAACTGCACTTCAAGTGACCTTTTAAATAACAGTAAAGGGCTCAAATGATTTTATTATTTAAAATTATTTTATTATTTAAAATTAAACAATAACTTTAATAACTTCTTTTATTATTACCTCCGTGCCTTTGCATCTTTACAAGACTTGGGCAAAACATTCTGTAGTGGAGTATAGATTTCACATCTGAAACATAATTAAAGAGTTTATTGAAAATAGAACACCAAGGTACGGTTAGTCAAAAAACGTACAATAAAGTTAATTCTGGGTAGAAATTGTACAGTTGACATTCAGGACAGGTTCACTCCCTCCTCCTCAAAAAAGACCCTCTATACAGCATTCTCAAAGATGACACAGGCTCTGAGAGAAATTATTTTCTTCAGGGCCTCCTTCCGACATAAAAAAATAACATCACTGAACTAAATTATATTCTTGTATTATTGTAGAAAGCAATCACTTTGTGGTTTGACATATTTAATAAAATAAAATACTTTTTTGTTTTAAAACCACGATATTTATTAATTTAAGAACCGACCGGTTTCGCTTTACTTAAGCATCATCAGGGTACAAATTAATACTAA
The DNA here is from genome assembly GCA_026573805.1 of Hesperophylax magnus. Taxonomy (NCBI): domain Eukaryota; kingdom Metazoa; phylum Arthropoda; class Insecta; order Trichoptera; family Limnephilidae; genus Hesperophylax; species Hesperophylax magnus. Next base: position 15,818,283 of record JAIUSX010000025.1, read on the forward strand.
ACAAGAAGTACATAATTTGTGCATATATATAACAAAATATAGAGGGAGACAACATGATACAAATATAAGCAACACAAAGACGGTCATAAAATACATTAACATAAGTGCACAAGTAATGGAAAACCGCTAGATAATTATGTAGACTAATGGGTTATACGAATAAATCGGGAGAAACAAAACATCAATAAAACCTCAATAATAACGGTTTTTCGAATTCGCAAATCATTTGATCGATAAAGATCATACATTCTGTCATAGCACCGGTGCTAACATCTTACATAAAAACGGGCATGGTAACAGACTAAACAATTTAGAGGCACTAGAAATTAAAAAAGCTGTAAAAACCAAAAGTCAGATACTTAATAATCAATTAGACATATCAAGTAGTCCAATAAAAAATTCCCAGTTCTCCTTACCTCCTTATCACCTTGCCAGTTGATGTTTTGTTTCTCCCGATTTATTCGTATAACCCATTAGTCTACATAATTATCTAGCGGTTTTCCATTACTTGTGCACTTATGTTAATGTATTTTATGACCGTCTTTGTGTTGCTTATATTTGTATCATGTTGTCTCCCTCTATATTTTGTTATATATATGCACACATTATGTACTTCTTGTTTAGTATTAATTTGTACCCTGATGATGCTTAAGTAAAGCGAAACCGGTCGGTTCTTAAATTAATAAATATCGTGGTTTTAAAACAAAAAAGTATTTTATTTTATTAAATTATATTCCCCACAGTTTCAGAACTTTCAATAGCTTCTTTCGCTTGCACGTTCATTATTATTCTGGATTCCACGTTCGAGTATTGTTATTTGAAACAGATGGCCCGTATATTATTATTACATATTATATTATATTTCGGACATCGTTGCATTGTGAATCATTAGAGCAGATCTTAGAGTAATATTACTCTAAGGAGCAGAATTAATAAGAACTTGCCCTGTAATATCTAATGTTTTGGAATTAGTTTTATTTCCCAAAGTACGTATTCTGAAAAAAATAAAATAATAATTTTTATAACTTTTTACTACACAATACATAAATAAAAATAATAATTAATTTTTATAATAAATTATCGTTTATCGTATTCTGAAAAAAATAAAATAATAATTTTTATAACTTTTTACTACACAATACATAAATAAAAATATGAATTACAAATGTTTATAATAAATATAAGCTTGTAAATCAAATATTGTACTTTTTTCTTCTCACCTATCATGCGTTGAACCCTTTGGAGATATATTGTTTTCTTTGGAATACGAGATGTCTTTCGCTTATTTCCCATCTTTGAAAAAACAATATTTATGAACTGATATACGCTTAAAATTATCTATAAATAGGCAATAGATTTATCTCCCAAAGTACGCATTCTGAAAAATAAAACAATACCTGTCACCTTTGTTACACAATATATAAATAATTTATTTTTATAATAAATATTACCTACGTAATAGTAAATAATAATATATTCATCAAATCAAAATTTATATTTTTCTTCTAACCTTACAATGTCCACCATGCGTTTTTGTTTCGAACGAAATAGTCTTTTCTTAGAAATACGAGCACTTTTTCGCTTATTTCCCATTTTCGGAATACAATATTATTATTTACGATAAATATTATTTAGTAGAAATCACGAAACGGAGAACAACACGACCGTCCGCGAAGCTCTCTAAGCAGTGACTGAAAGGCAGATAGCGTAGGCGCGTGAGGAAGTGAGAGGGGCTGCAATAATCATGCTTAGAATCATAAGACGTAAGTGACTGTTGTGAAAATGTTTAATAAATGACGGCGTATTTCAAAAATAGCAAAAATCACTTTTGGGGTCTATTGAGTAGCATTAAAAGAAGCATTGTGATTTTTTTCATACATATACATAACTTGTAAAATAACAGAAATAAACGTGTTAATAATATTTTTCGGAGCATACTTTGCGATTTATTTCTATCGAGGGAATTTCAAATAATTACCGTTTCGGCTTTTGGAACAAATAGATACTATCTTAAAGAATAACATATATTTTTTAAGAGCTTAAAAACTTCAAACTTTTAAGGAAAATATGTCGGAAATTGGATGAAATTCGAATTGTGGGCCCTTAAAAAAGTGGACTCGCTATCAGCGTGTGTATGCGAGATTTCCATAGCAGATCACTATATGACAGCCGTTAATATTAAATATGATTTGCAAAAAGAACCATTAAAAAACATGAAAAAAATGACAATTTTGTAGCGAAAACTTATTGATAATCACATCCGAGAAATACACTGGAATTCTTTACTTAATGAACAAGAAAGTACCCTTTTGTATCATCAAATTAAAAATAATTTAATTAATTTATATGAAAAAAGCACTGTGTCATTTTTTGAAAAACCAACCAAAAGACCACATGCGATCAAAAAATGGATAACTACAGATATTTTAGAGTTAATAAAAAAGGGATTTATTGTTTCGAAGATAGAAAAATTCTCCTTGTAATAAAACTTATGAAAATGAATACAGGTACATGCGAAATAATGTCAAAAAATTAATTACTTAACGAAAAAATTGTTATTTTAAAGATAAATTCAAACGTAGTTTCAATAATACTAAGCAAACAAGGGATGAAATAAATAAAATGTTGGGAAGAAAAACTAAAAGTAATTGTTATGAAGTCATCTCACGATATGTGTTAAAGGAACAGACGGTGGAAAGTGTAACAAACCAATATGTAAATTATTTCTCAGATAGTATAAGCCAAATGTTGCACAGATGTGATTTTAAGGCATCTAATGTTAATCAAATAGAATTACCTCACAGTATGTATTTACCAAAGGCAACTCTCACTGAGATAAAAAATATTGTTAAAAAATTAAAAATTCAAAATCCTTGGGAATGGACAACATAAGAATGTACGACATAAAAAGACATAGATATCTTAGGACCCATTATAACGCACTTAGTTAATAGACTTATTATAGAAGCTGAATTGCCAAATGATCTTAAATGTGCTATTATTAGACCTATATACAAAGGAGGAAAGCACTCAGAAATAGGAAACTATCGACCTATCAGTATCTTGCCTGCACTTGAAAAAAATTTTGAAAAATATATTTCCTTATAATTAAATAAATACTTAGAAAAATTTGGCATTATAGACCAAAAACAATATGGCTTTCAAAAGAAAAAAAGCGCAGAGAATTTATTACAGGATTTTTCAAATTATATTAATAATGAATTAAACCATAAAAGACATGTTTTAGTACTATTTATAGATAACTTCAAAGCGTTTGATACAATTGACCCACAGAAATTATTAAAAATCTTACAAGCAATTGGAATTAGAGGTAACCTACTTAATTTGTTTAAAAAATATTTATTTAATAGACATATCTGTGTAAATATATTAGAAAAAATGAGTGGGAGGAAAAAAATCTGTGCTGGAGTCCCGCAGGGGTCGATTTTGGGTCCAACCCTTTATATTATATTTGTATCAATAATGAAAAAAATATTTAAATATGTAAGACACTTTGTATATGCAGACGACACTGCTCTTGTCATATCTGATGAACAATTATCCATTGCGATTAAATATATGCAACATGACTTTACGTCCCTGATAAAATGGTCACATGACGCAGGTCTAATCATTAATACCAAGAAAACTAAATTGATGCACATACGGTCTCCACATGCTTCATTTCAGATCATGCCTAAAATAATTTCACATAACTTTATATGTATTCATCAAAACATTTTACAGCCCTGTGTGTGTGAAAGTATTGAACTGGTAAATGAATACGTTTATTTGAGGGTGACTGTTGATTGTCATTTTAAATGGGGTACAAAAATAAACAAAACTTGCAAGCGACTGAGAGCGATAGTGGGTAGGATATACAAACTGAAATGTTTCGTTCCGGTGAATATTTAAAAAAATATTTACCTATCACTCGCAGAATCAACTTTACGGTATGGTTTAACTACTTGGGGTCACTCTTGTAAAACTAATTTAAACCACCTGCAATCAGTACAAAATTCTATGGTTAAGTTGTTAGCTCAAAAACATATTTTTTCACAGAGACGAAACATATCATTGTTGTATCGGAATTTAACAATACTACCGGTGCAGGCCTTATTATGGTACAAAATATTGATTCAACATATATCTGAGTCTGATTATAAAAGGAAAGTGGAACATGAATATAATACAAGGTTTACAAAAAATGAAGGAATGCTTGTTCCAAAATATAATAATAAATACTTACGGCGAACCCTAGAATTTAACGTGCCAAAAATGCTTAACATGTTACCCATTAATATAAAAAATTGCGATTCTACAAATAGATTGAGATATATGCTTTAACAATGGTTACTAAATAAAGATAGTTTATATTAATTTAGGTGTGTTAATTGTATAGTTATAGTAATAATATTATGTGTGTATGTATGTAATTGATCATTAAAATCCTGTTGACAAACTGATTTATTGCAGTTTAACGGGATTGTAGCTTGAAAACCAACAAAAAAAAAAAATTTGAAACTTTGACAATCGCCACTATCGCCGAGTTTGTAAATTTTGCACATTTCTTCTGATCATTCGTCTCTTTTCCTATTGCAGATCGCTCACTCGAACCTGACCTGAGAAGTGTTTCATTCGATTCTTCAAGCTCTCTGGATACGTCTGTTGAAGATTCACCTTCAATCCATCAGTCAACGGAAGTTGTCGAGGTGTAAATGAGGCCAGAGTTGACTAAGTTAAACAAAACATTGTTTGCAGGGAAATTTTACATTAGGTTTTTGAAGCTTTTTCTCAAATTTAATCTATTGATTTCTTCACGTGGTAAAATACATACAGTGTGACGTGACTTTATATTTTTATCATCAGAAAAAATTTAGTTTCAGATTACATAGATTCCTAAATGCATTTCAACTATTTTTATATTCTGCTTAAACTACAAAACAAGTTAAAGTCAAAAGTTGGTTTTCATATTACTGAAAAAATGGCCCGACTAACCTAGCGACTTTAAAAAATATTAAATATACTTGACCTTGAATATACTTTGATTAAAAAGAAAACTGGCGTCCCTTTCTTAATAATATTCTTAATTATATTTTAATGTTACTAATCATCCATGAATAGTATAATTATGGAACTAATTACATAACTAGCTTGCCAGTTAATATATCTACTTAAATCGGAAATGATCAACGTTTTTAATTGGAGGGCCAATTTGTTCATTTAAAATTTGTTCACAGGCCACAGGGGGGGGGGGGGGTGAGGTACCTACAGCTATTTGATTTAAATGTAAGCATTCACTTTATTTACATTCGAACATCAAATCGTAAATATGAAATTTGGCCCACACATCTTGCTTCATTCACATTCAAACATTTCATAACACACCACATTTTTACCCGTTAGTTTCGGGCAAAAAGCAAAGTTTTGACACGCAGTCCGCTTCATCTACACGCAAGCATACATATTTAATTATGAAATTAGGCAGATGCCTCTCGCTGCATCCACATTCAAACATTACACCACGCTCCACATTTTTACCCATTAGTTTCGGGCAAAAAGCAAAAGTGTTGAAACACACTATTTGCTTCGTTAATCACTATGTGGGGATTTTTATCATCAGAACTACCAAACACTACTTCCAAATCTTTGGCCTCTGTCATTTTTATCAGAGTTGTGCCGTTTAGAAAGCCTCATGCTATGTACATAGGGTTGCCATCTCTAAAATTTGGCAACCAGGACAAGAGGCCGGAAAACCTCGGATTTTAGAGCCCATAACCCGGACATGTCAACAAGTTTTTTTAAACACAGTCAGTGTAATAAAAACAGTTTAAAATGTCATAAATCACCTTTTTATTTATTTTCAGACTTTAAAATAGAATTTTGTCATCTTTTATCATCATTTTAAATGTACCTATTAAATTTTTAATAGTAATTAAATTTTTAAACAAAATCTTAAAAATACTGAGACCATTTTAGTATTCAGTCTTACAATTTTTGAGGTAACTCTTTTAACTGAATAATAATTATCTTCTTTGAATTTGTATCAGCAGCCATTTACACAACAAAATACCTCTTAACATAATATGAACTAAATTCGGTCTTCTTAAATCTTAAGCAACAAAACTGACCCTTTTTAAAGTTTAGACTTACTGGAATGTAAGTTACATTATTAATTTTGTAAAACATAAAATATCCAAAACTATTCTCATTTATATCACCTTAAATTTTAATCAACAGCCATATTACCTTAACACGGGCATTAGCCTAGTATGGTTTTAAAAAAAAACATAACAATTGTAATTTCAAGAAATCTATGAAATAATAAAAAATAAAAATTCAACGAGTCGGTTCGTCGCGGCGTGCAGGCACAGTCCGTGTGTGGCGGGCGGCCCAAGACTTTAAAATTTTAAACCCGGACTACAAATGAAACCCCGCCCGGACGCTCCCCGGACGCCTTCTAAACTAGGACAAATCCGGGGAAACCCGGACGGATGGCAACCCTATATGTACACATACGCGAGCTGAACCTCGATTTATAGGAAAGGAACGAAACAACCGCAAATGGCGCGAAACGCCACTTGCAGTTGCTGCGTTCCTTTCCTGGCTCGGCTTGCGTTTCGGTTCGCAAATCGGTAGCTTAGAAACACGGGGGCATAACTACAAAAACTGGTGTTTTGAGTTAATCTGGGTTTTGGTAATGCCATAGTAATATTTATTAGGTTTGCTCTTTAGATCAGCGAGCTAAATTAAAATGTATGTATGTAAGTTACATCTAGTTGCAGGTAGTAAACAATTATATTTATATTTTTAATGTCTTACTTTTAAGTAAATAGTGTGTATATTTCTTTTCTACGGTTTATACAGTGGATTCCTAATTGGCGTGGCATATTCCAGTGTAATTCTGACTAACGCGAAATATAACATTACTATTGTACGCGGGTTACTGAATACTTGAACGTCAAACAAAATATAGCATTTTATAAAAATTATGAACGACTGAGTCGACTTGCTTATTAATTATAAGTTTTCTATCGAGGAAAATGCCGAGATCTTTACATTCCGTTTTAGAAATGACGGGTTCGTTATTCAGTGAATAAGAGTACTTAATAACATTTTTGTTATTTGTTTTTGGGGTGTTATGCCGTGTTGCGCTAACTCCTTCTTTAGCCAACGTTTCGGACAACATTGCAGTGTCCATCATCAGGGCAGATGTGTTATTTGAGGTTGCGTAAAAATGTGAGCTTATGTATGAGGTTGTGATACCGTGTTGCCAGCTCCAACCCTCTGAGCTAACATTAACGTATCATTTTTTTTTATTTTTTTTATTTAAAGTGGTTTTCTTCGTTTATTTCTGTTCACGGGCCCTTTGATCTTCTTTCACATGGATATAAGGTTTTACTCTGCGGAACTTAAAGTTACAAAGTTTATTTGCATAATTCTATTTGTACATTAAACCTTAGATAGTAAGTTACATTTGTGATTTGCCCATCAGGCGTTTCAATTATTGACTATCATTGTAACATTTAAAAGTCAACACAATTTAATAAGATTAAAATACAACACGTGTTGGACGCCATTGTAATATTTAAAATTCATAGCTATATAATTTCACACGTTGAGCGTCAAATTGTAACATTAAAACACATCTGCTTATGGAACAAGCCAGAGTAGGGCCAAATTGTAATGATAAAATAAGTGTAATGATTAAGAAATGATTCAATAAAAGAATTACAGTAGAAAATAAACATTAATTGAAATATCATACAAAAGTTAAAACGCTTTTAACACGCGAGACAAGAAAACATGAGCGACTCTTTAATTATAATATTCGAATAACATATCTCAAGATCGTGCACTGTGTTCGAAGGAATCTCATTGACAATAATTATGTTCTACTAGCAGAATTTGATGAAAGCCTCGAAATATTTTCAAAAATACAAGATTTTGTATTGCTCAGTTGTCACGTCAGATCACCGAGATGATTATAAAATATACTTATATATTTAAACATAGGGGTTTATTAACCCACATGTAATATCTATTACAAAATTTAACAGACCAACATTTAAATTATCGAACTTCATTGGACTTAAATTATCAAAAAAAATATCATTTATGTTCCGTTTATCTTTATTGTGGGTTCATAAATGATATTAAATTTTCACTTTTCCGCTGTTATGTCATATTAAAATTCGAATTTGTTAGCAAATTAATCAGCATTAACTTTTGACCTGCAAAATAATGCATATTTTAACATCGAATGTCAGTTCAGTTGTCAAAATTAAACTACAGATGATCATTACATTAGATCGATGACACTTCATTAACATTCAATAATTAAATCATAAATATAAAAGTTGGCACCCCACACGTACAATTTCATGAGACAGTATAGTGGGGGAGGCCTCTTATAAATTAGACTTTTTTTTTACCATGTGTCACTGTGAAAAAGTTAATAAAAAGGTTATATATCGATTTATTCCATTTTTAAATAAATATGAGGAATGTGTTTTATAATTCGTACATTAATATATATTTTTTCCATTTAAAACAATTTTGTCAGTGACGAAAATCACTACCGAGTCACAGTGACAAGTTACATTTTTATTCTTATGTCGACATCCCTAGGGACGCTAACTTTAATTACAATATCTATGGTTTTGAACTTTCTTTCGATTTCAGATTTGTATCTGTTAAAGCTGTGTTTTACATATTGTCTGAAATTTTTTATTGATTTTACTGAATGAAAGTTCGCAAAATAGTGTTTCGGGGAGTGAGTTGACAGATCAGGGTAAGTGTGCTATAAATGCTCAGTGTGAAAGGCGAAATTTGCGAAAAAAAGACGTACGTAAGGGGCTGGAAAAATGCTGTGTTCCCACACAAATTTGTGAAATATCTTCTGAATGCATGATCGGCGATAGGAAAATTATTGACATGGATGTTGTGCCAGATGATCTTGAGAAGAAAGAGGAATTAGCTATTGATCAAGTAGGAGAATGTATCGCCGATACCAGTTCTAAAGGGTCGGAAAATAGGCGGGAAAATGAAAATATGAAAATGTTTGGTAATGAAAAATTCAAAGCAAATGAAGGTAAATTAAATACAGAAAAAATACTAACTTTAAATCAAATAGCATATCAAAAAAAAAGCAAAGAATGAAAGTAAAAAACAGGCTGAAAATGTTCAAAAAAGCATTATTGTGGAAGAAGAACGCAAAAATAAAATAAAATTGAGAGTAGCGTATGAAAAGCGACAACAGAAAAAGAATGCAGAATTTGAATGCAAGAAGTTAGTTGAAAAAAAACTGGCTGAAAATGTTTAGAAGTGCATTATTATAGAAGAAGAACGCAAAAATAAAATAAAATTGAGCAACAAAGTAGTGTATGAAAAGAGTTAGCAGAAAAAGAATGCAGAATTTGAATGCAAGAAGTTGGTTGAAAAAAAACTGGCTGAATAAAAATTGGCTGAACGGAAAGAAGTAGAACGCAAAAATAAATTATGTTTGAATAAAAAAGCTGCTTATAAACAGAGAAAAATCGATTCGAAAGAAAAAAAAATTCAAACAGACAAACAATACTATCGCATTAAACATGCTCAATGTAATGTCGATTCAGTGGCGGATGAAATTCCATCAACATCGCGAGGTGTAGCGGAATTCGTAGTTGATGAAGCATTTCATCATGAAGTAGTTTTTGCGCCAAATGGAGATTCTGCACCAATGAGAGCTGTTGCGGAATTCGTGGTTCATGAATCACTATACGATGAAATTGTGTCTGCGGTGAATGAAATCCCTGCACTGACGATGATCTCCGACCCTGGTGACATATTAAAATTACAATACGATCGCATTAAACATGCTCAACGTAATGTAGTTCCAGTAGTGGATGAAAGTCCATCAACATCGCGAGGTGTAGCGAAATTCGTAGTTGAAGAATTACATGATGGAGTGGTTCTTGCGCCCAACACTCCTGCACCAACGAGAGGTGTTGCAGAATCCGAGGTTCGTGAATCACCCCATGATGTGGTTTCTGGGATCAACGAAATCCCTACACCATCGACGAACGTGACTGCATCTGACCCTGGTGACGTATTAAATTTTGGAACAGTTTTATTTCCCAGAATAGTCCTTCCACGCAATAGGAGCAGGGTTTCTTCATTCAAATGTGCCATTTCAGGAACTTCTGTTCACTATTTAGGAGTTTTGGATCGTGGATGTATCGTAAACCACTGTCGAGCGATTCATTTTGCAGCAGAGAGAAGTCGTCTGAAACATAGTTGTTGCCAGTCTGGAAAGGTCTTCTTCAACCCACATTCAGACTATCCAGCCGAGTTTAAAGACTTTTTGTTTGGTAATGGTGCCCGTGCTAAGAATTTCAGAGCTTTCATTAGACAATACAACAATGCAAGCGCTTTTGCTTCTTTCGGTGCTAAAATTGTTAACGTTCCAGGCAGGGGTCCGTTTTGTTTGAAAATTTCAGGCGAGATATGTCATCTTACTTCAACCACGATGGAGCCAGAAGCAGATCGAGCCCCCTCTTATGCTCAGTTATATGTATTTGATTCAGACACGGCAGTCACTCTTCGAATGAATCTTCCGGCAAACGTGAATTGTGTCCAGGAAATCATGTCCATTGTAGATAGGGTAATCCGTCAAATTAGTCCTTATGCAGGTAGCTATATGAATCTTCAAACGGCTGTTGAGGAAGAAGAAGCACGTTGCAGAGAAAGCGGTGATCCACGGCGTATCGTCAGTTTGTTGTTTTCGCGTTCTTCATCCGACGGCAATATAATACTCATATCAGCGGCAATATAATACTCCAACGAGTCCAAATGATGTCGCTGTGATTTTTGTTCAAGACCATCAAGGCAATCTGCCTGCTGAAATTGATATAGCCATTTTTCCCAATAATAGGCCTCATAGCACCCGACGCATCAGTATGTTATCTCCAAATTTAGATTCCATGGTCTTTCCTTTGCTATTTCCTTCCATCCAATTTTATTCGCACAAAATTGCTATTAGGCGTGCTATTTTCAACCGCATTCATTCTTCAGGAAAGTTGTTTCAGCAGTACATCGTCAATTCGTATGTTCGCTGCGAATCCAGTAGACTTAGTTATTTGAGGTTACATCAACAGGAATTGCGCGTCGAGTGTTACCAGGGATTGTTGGATCATTTGAACGATAGGCATGTAGATCGTGACATTCGTGCAGGAAACATCGTTATCTTGCCATCAACCTTCATCGGTGGCCCTCGGCATATGTTTAAATTGTACCAAGATTCTATGTCAGTGGTCAGAAAATACGGTCGGCCTGACCTGTTCATAACGTTAACCTGTAATCCAAAATGGCGTGAAATAGTTAGTGAGCTCCATCCATGGCAAAGTGCCTCTGATAGGCTCTGGCCTAGGCTAAATCACCTAAATCTGTTTAGTGGCGCGAGTTTTCCAGCTGAAGGTTGAAGAGTTCATCTATGATATTGTTAAAAGGGAAGTGTTCGGTAAGGTTTTAGCGTACGTTTACGTAATTGAGGAACAAAAGAGAGGTTTTGCCGCATCTTCACGGTTTGTTCACTTTTGGCGATTCAGACAAGTTGTATTCCCCGTCAGATATAGATAGTGTCATCAGTGCAGAGTTACCCGACAGAGAGAGGGACCAGGATTTATATAGGATGATTCTAAAGCATAATATTCACGGTCCATGCGGCTTAGTCAATCCTAACGCAATTTGTATGGTTGACGGGAAATGCTCTTAGAAATTTCCTAAAGCATTTCGCGAAGAGACCGAAGCGGATTTAAACGGCTACCCGGTGTACAAACGGCGTGACAATAGTGTAGAGGATCATTTGTGTCGTAGTACCAAAGTAGACAATAGGTTTGTCGTGCCCTTCAACTCATATTTGACAAGAAAATTCAACGCTCACATTAATGCAGAAATTTGTTCCTCCGTCGTTGCAATTAAATACATTCATAAGTATCTCGCCAAGGGTCACGATTGTGCTCGCATGGAAATAAGACTTCTTCGGGAAGCAGCTGAGAGCACTAGCAACAGTGCGATCGTTCATGATAAAATTAGTCAGTTTTTAGACTGTAGGTTCATCAGCGCCCCGGAAGCAGCTTGGCGTATTCTTGAAAATCCAATTCACGGTCAGTCCCATACCACAATTTTACTTGGTGTACATTTGCCGGACGGAGAACAGGTTTATTTCAGAGAAGGAAATGAAGAAGAAGCACTAGCGCTCAGCCACATTACGACATTTTTATTGTTGATTTTTTTTTTTATTGTTTATACATTATTTTACAATTTTCATATTCTAATTCAGTAATGTTGGCCTCACTGGGTTGTTTACCCGTGCTGAGGCCCCCATTTTATACTATAAGAATTTATACATTTAAAAAAAAGAAAAACAACATTAAAATAAAGATAAATTTAAACTAAAAATAAAGGTTAAGAATTAAAATATAATTATCACACTGAAAGAAAAATATTAAGAGAGAATGTAAATCGGCATTTATAATGATTTATGTGTTTGTGCGTGTTTCGTGTTTAATATATTTTTTGTGTTGCGTGTATATGTTTTATTCTTTTATGTTATAGAATTTTGGTAATATTGTCTTTTTGTTCTTTAATCCATTTTTTTATTTTGTGTTTGAATTTATTTTTATTTTCCTCAATTTTTGTTTCAAGTGGAAGACTGTTGAATGCTTTAATAGCGTGGTATTTATGGTGTCTTTGTCCAAAGGTAGTGTTTACCGTCGGGGTTTTTATGTTTTCTTTGTACGCTTGTCTGACCGGTCTATTAGTGATATTTTGTGTTTGTTGGGGTTTGTTTTTTTGGTCGAAAATGTAGTTTAGTAGTGTTTTAACATATAATTGGCGTATATCAAGTACGTCACAGCTTTTAAATATTTGGTCTGTGTCGGTTAGTTTATGTTTTTTGAGTATTACCTTTAATATCGTTTTCTGTGCAGTTTCTATTTGAGTGATAGCTGCGTTTGTTGCTCCTCCCCAAGCAATTATTCCATATTATATTATTGATTGTCATAGTGCAAAATATATTGTTTTCAATTGTTTTATTTTATATATGTTTCTTATATTTAGGAAAATGTGTATTGTTCTGAGGAGCCTATTTGTGATTTGTTTGATGTGATGTGTCCATCTAAGATTATGGTCAATTACGATTCCTAGATACTTTATTTGTTCTGTTTTTTCTAGAGGGGGGCAATCGCAGATGTTGGTGTTTATGCATTCGTGTATTTTTATGGTGTTTGTATTGTTTTTTGGCTGTCCTGTGTTAGTTATGCTGTACGTTGTGAATTTTGTTTTCGATATGTTTAGTGTAAGTGTATTTGAGTCCAACCATTTTTTCACTTGCGTGATTCCTAGATTCGCTATGTTGTATACCTTATTCCAATCCTTAGATTTAAATAGTAAAACTGTGTCGTCTGCGTAACTAATTATTTCTCCATCTATTTCCATGTTGCAAAGTTCATTTATGTAAATTGTGAAAAGAACGGGCCCTAGTATGCTTCCTTGTGGAACTCCGTGTGTAATCGGCAGTGGTTTGCTAGTATAGTTATTAATTTTGACTTGCTGTGTTCTGTCGCTCATGTAACTTTTCAATAGTTGGAGTTCTTTGTCTTTGATACCTATATTTTCTAATTTTTTAAAAAGTGTTTTGTGGCAGATTGAATCAAAGGCTTTAGCCAAATCTAGATATATCGCTATGCATTTAAACCCTTGATCTAAGTTGCTATGTATATAATCTATTGTACTTGCCAAAGCTTCTTTTGCGCTTCTTTTTTCTCTAAATCCATATTGTTTGTCCGAGATTAATTTGTTTTCTTCCAGGTATTTTATTATTTGGTTTTTTAATAGTCTTTCGAAAATCTTTGATAGTGAGTTTAACAAAGTGATTGGTCTATAGTTAGTTATTTCCATTTTATCTCCGGATTTATAAATAGGGATTACCAGTCCTTTTTTAAGAGTATTAGGAAAGCAGGCATGTGTTATGCTAAGGTTGATTAGGTGTGTTATAGGTTTTAATATTTCATTTTTTATTATTTTAATGCAATCCGTTGTTATCTCATCTAATCCAGGAGAAATCCGGTTTTTTAATGTATTTATTATTTTGTTAATTTCCATTTCCGAAGTTGTTTTTAATATAAATCTGTGTTGTGTTGGTTGAGTATCGATGTTTGATCTGTTTGTTTGTGTTAGTGTGTTTGTGCTGTGTTTTTTACGATTCGCTAAAACTTTCCCTATAGTTGCAAAAAAGTTATTGACGTGGTTTGCCATAATTTCTATATTTGTTTTGGCATCTATTTTTTTCGAGTTAATATTTAGATGTTCGATAGTATTTTTTTTGTTTGTATTTTTGTGTGTATGTAACTTCCTTTAATATTTTCCATATTTCCTTTGGGTAATTGTTTTCTTTTTTAAGTTTTTCTCTGTAGTACAACTCCTTAGCTACTCTAATAATTTTCGTGCATATGTTTCTATATCTTTTATAGTAATTAAGTTGTTCCATGTCATACGGTGTTTGTTTAATTTGTTTGTGAATTTTGTCTCGTTTACGAATACAGTTTAATATTCCTTGTGTTATCCATAGTTTATTTTTTTTTGCTTTGTGTGTAAGTTTTACATGTTTTACTGTCGTGTAATTATTTATTTCTTGCGTTAACGTATTTGTAAATGTATTCCAGGCTTCCTCGACATTATCTATTTGGTATATTGTATTCCAGTCTATTTTTTGGAGTTTTTCTTTTAAGTTTGAGTAGTCAATTATTTTTTTTGTAAATATTTTATGTTGGTTCGAAATAGTGTTTTCGGTGTCTATTGCTATCATATTCATGTAGTGATCAGTGATTGTGCTTTCAAGTACTATTGTTTTGGTTTTTAGTTTAGTCTTGATCATTATATGATCTATACAGCTTTTAGTGTTTTGTGTGACTCGTGTTGGGACATTTATTATTGGCTCCAGTCCATGCTGTGCTAGTATTGCTAGGTATTCTATGTTTTGTGGGTGTCCGTTTTGTAGAGTGTTTATATTAAGGTCTCCTATGATGATGATATTTTTGTATTTGTTGAGATCATTTAATGTATTGTTAAGTTCAGTTAAGAAATTTGTGATGTTGTTTTTGGATGGAGATCTGTACATAGCTAGGATACATGTTTCTTTTTCATATGTAATTTGTATGCAGTTGGAGTCTATGATGTTTATTTCTTGAATGGTTGTGTTATTTTTATCACTGATGTATATAACTATACCATCATTTTGGTTTTTGTGTATTCTTGTATGGTGTGTATTATAGTTTTTGATTGTTTTTGGTATATAGTTGTCATTCAACCAGCATTCTGTCAGCACAATGACATCAAAATTATTATCTAGCTGTTGGAGGTATATAAAAAATTCATCAAAAATTTTTATTGATCGATCTAATGTTTTGGTGTAATATTTTGATTCTATGTTTTTCTTTTGTGAAATTGGTCCAGAGGTTAATATCATTTGTACTTTCACAGTAGTGTTGATTGTTCGAATCTATATATTCCATGTAATCTGCCATGTTGGTGTGTATTTGTGTAAGTATATGATGTGAGGTTGTGTTAGATGTACAGTAGTGTTTATGTCAGTTTATTGGATATATCGTTTAGGTGTTTTATTTCCATAACCTTTGAGTTTTTGGATTTTCTGACAAGAATTTTTCCCGATTTTATCCAAACATATTTGTAGTCTTTTTCTTGGGCTCTTTTTCTGGTGTTCCAGTGCAGATTTTTGTAATATTGGGTTAATGCCGCATTAAGATAAACATATTTGGCTCCTTCTCCGTTGAATTTTTTTTATCGGATCACTGTGTTTGGATGCTAACATGGTTTGTGCTTTTGTGGTATCCTTAAAATTAATCGTTATTTTTGTTTGATCATTTGTTTTGTTTGTTGTGACTTTGTATGTATCCTCTGGGGACATCGTAACGCCTGCGAGTTCAGCGATCCGTGTAACAGCGTGGACTGGGGATATGTTGTCCTGTAATTTTAGGCCGTTTATCTCTATGGTGTTCAGCAGGGCTGCTTGTTCTATATCCGCCAGGTGGATTTCTAATGTAGACAATCTGTTTTCTTTATCCGCCAGTTCCTCCTTGATTTTGTTGACGGTGTTTGGAATGTCCATGATTTGTTGAAGTTTTTGTAAAATGTCATCATATTTGTCATTGATGAAGTTCGTGAAGTTTTTTTATTTCTAGCAGCTCTGTTTCAATTTTATTGAGCATTACTGTCTTCATTTCCTCGAATTTCATATTGATGAATTCAAATATTGACTCACTGTCTATATTAATCATAGATTGATGTGTCGCCGACGGTGAGTCCATGGTGCCAGTTTGTGGTGAAGATGTGGTTTTCTTCGCGCTGGAGAATTTACTGCGAGTTTTAGACATGTTGTGCTGTGGGTTTTTTTTTTTTTGAGGGTTGCTCCTGTTGGTGGGCAAAAACAATGGCACACTCTCTAGCGCCTATAGGCAGGCAAAACCAATTACACAGGTTATGTATTTTGAGGGTTGCTCCTGTTGGTAGGCAAAAACAATGGCACACTCTCTAGCGCCTATAGGCAGGCAAAATCAATTATACAGGTTATGTTTTGGTTTGAATCCGTGATGGTAGGTGATTGTGAAGCTGTTATTAAAATCCAAAAGATAGTTTTATATTCTGGGTTGAGTATTTATTAAAAAAAAAAAAAAGAAAAAATAGAGATATTTTCCTTTTTTTTTTTTTTGCCGGAGTGAAGATTGAACTTGGATCAAACAGAATAGCGATGCCGACGTTTTAGACCACTGAGCTATGAAGCCTTGGGTGAGAGCTGTGGGGAACGTTTAAATATACTAGTGTTAAGTTCAACATTAATTTATTTATTGTCTTTATTAATTTATTGTCGCACTTGTAACGGTTTTAGCACTTTTTATTTTGTTATTTCACTTTTTAACTTCACCGAAAAACTGTGATTTATTCACTATTGTTCGCTTTGTTTTGTTTTTGCTTCTTATCGAAATGCAGTCTTTATAACTTTAATTTTTAATGAGTTAACTGTGAAATCTAGTAGGCAGTTTTTTGTTTTAATTTCAAAACACTATTATGATACTTCCTGGTGTTACAGTTGAGGATCTAAGATCACACGATGATAGTGCGCGAAAAACTATACTGTATTTCATAAATTGAAGTGATCCACTTAACTTTTTTACTACACTTTTGATTAAATTAATGTTGGAGCATTCAAATAGTCGTCTGACGTTTATGACTGTTGTTGAAAATATATGACAATAACTGCTTGGTTCAATTTGAATCGATTAGATGACTCTGTCCATTCCTATTTTTACCAGGATATCCCGAATTTTTTTGTTTTCAACAGCAATGAGATCTGGAAAAAACGCAAACAAGGGGGCGACAAAGTTATCGGGCGAATTGTTTCCGTTTCACCACGCAATCGAGAACTTTATCATCTCAGAATTCTCTTATTGAAAGTCAAAGGTGCTACTACTTATGAACATCTCCGAACGGTTGACGGCATCATTCTTCCTACTTTTAGTGATGCAGCCCGTGAATTGGGACTGACGGATAACATCAACGAATGGGTAAAGTGTTTAGAAGATGGGGTTGTTTTCATGATGCCGAAGGCACTTAAAAATCTTTTTGTTGTCATTTTAGTTCACTGTCTTCCCTCTGATCCACTTCAAATTTGGAATACTTTCAAATCAGCCATGGCAGAAGACTTTCTTAGAAATGTTGATAGTGCAGACTTGGCGGTGAATCTGGCACTTCTCGAAATAAGTGACGCCCTCCTGAACTAAGGTTCTTCTTGCATCGCACAAGGTCTGCCGGAACCCGATAGAACTGTGAATATAGATATTAGACGTGCAGACAATGTAAATGAAGGAAACCTGGCATCTGAGATGCAGTCATTGTTGAACGCCCAACAACGAGAAGTGTTTGATTCAATCCTTCAAGTGCTCTCGGATAGATCGATTGAAGGTTCTTCTAGGTGCTTCTTCGTCGATGGTGTAGGAGGAGCACTGGAGGTTATCCACCGCTTACCCGCCCTGGTATAAGTAACAGATGGTTACTCCTTCAGGGCTCTCACAAGGACTCTAATTTTTTTTTTGTTTAACGACTCTACATTTATTATAAAATGAATCTAGACCTCCAATGTCCCTGCATAGTGGTTAGGCTGCAGGATGCGTACAATATGCACAAAAACACAAATAACAATATTAATATATATATATATATTTTTTATTTTTTCAAAAAGAAAGACAAACATTCCCGGGTTACGAATAACCTGACAATATTTGAAAATCTCCTACTACCACCACAGTAAGCGGAAAATGTTGCTTGTGTTGTGATGGAGGACTTAGCCAGCCGAGGAATTGAACACACTACGCCCGAGTGAGACCCAAGCGCGATGTCAACTCGGCCACCGACCGGTCAATATGTACAGGTATCGTAAAATAAAATAAGCCTAAAAATAATACAGGACGAAATAACTGCTTAAAGACTAGGCCATCTGTAGAGAAAGAAAAAAAATGAAAAGAAACACACATACATTCATGTTTATATTGTAGGAATCTACATTTAAACATATATAAATATTACCGGAGAGTATTACACCCGTCCACTGGCAGTCCCATCGAGAATGTGCATGGCAATCGGTCTGTCCGTACACAAAGAACAACTACCGCGCCCCTCCGCCGGATTACCTGATTATGCCCTGAAGAAAAAGTATGTGGGAAGGTTGGGGGCATGCCCGAAGACCCTAGGGACTAAGTGAGCGTCGGGCATTCGGAAGGTGGGCGGAAGGATGCCGAGCTTGCTCGGCCATTCCTCAAGCCCGCCATGGCGATGGGGGGAGGCGCAGTCGACTCTGTGTGAACACTTGTCCGGTGTGGGAGGCGTCTGATTAGGCAGGGACGAGGTCTATTTCACACCCAAAACGGGTTGATGACGGTATAAGACGATTAAAGTTCAGTTCCGGCTTACTGCACACACTCCTCATAATATGTAAAGCCAAAAAGGACAAGTCAATTAAAAACTCAAATTAAATTAATTAAATTCATTATGACGGATTGTGCGATGGCGTCATCACTACCATCGCTCAAAGGGTCAGTCTCGCATGGAATCCTGCTGAAATAGAAACAATCATAACAAAAGAAATAATCAAAATAATAACAGATACTATGGAAAGAAGAAAAGCATTAACAGACAAAATTAAAAAGAAAACAGCAAAAACAAAAAAATATATATATATAATGCATAGGTGATTGCAAACCTTAATATAAAATGAAATTAAAAAATAAAACAGACATCATAACGAAGGTAATATGAGAGCAAGAAAAGAATTAACCGAGGAAACCAGAAGCAGTCACACATGGCACCTGAAACTCTGAATGATTTTAATCTAATCAGCGACTCTGAGATCAGGCCATCTCTCTACCCAAACCTTTGTAAACTTCTTCAGGCACTCAAAGTTCACCTTATTCGATACGAGATCGGCATTCCATACCGGTTTTGTGATGACGTTCAGGCCTCCCAACATTTCCTCTCTTGCATCCGTCAAAATCTCACAATGCCACAGAATATGCTCGGCAGTCTGGTCAGTATTGCCACATGCGCAGTTTGGATGGGGGGACAGGGCGAGACTGTGAAGTCTCCCCCTGAATTCCCCATGCCCGGAGAGAAGTTGGGTCACATGGTGATCCAGGTTTAAATATGCCCCTTCCATTCTGAGTTTAACAGACGGGAAGAATGAGTAAGTACATCTTCCCGAATTTGACCCGTCCTATCGCGCTTGCCATACACTCAGCGTTATTTCTTGCATCTCTCTAAGAAGATAGGTATTAAATTAACACCTAGGTGAGTAGCAGGTCTTCCTCTGATAAGCTTCTTCTTTGTTAGCACCTCCCTAATTTCTAAATCAATTGGCAATATGCCGGCCAAAACTGGCAAAGCGTCCCAAGCAACTGTTCTATAGGCACCAGAGAGTGCCAACAGGGGGATTCGCTGGCCCCTCTTGAGTGCCGACTTGATTAATACATTATCCAGGCCGTGCTCCCACACAGAGGCTGCATAGGTGACTTGCGACACATACACCCCTCTGTATAGAAGGCGAACCCAATCTCCACTTGGCAGTTGAGATCCTTCTCAGTTTCAAGAAGAGGGCTTGGGCCCTGCTTGATACACTCTTAATATGTGCCAAGAAAGAGGACGATCGATCCAAGAGAGCGCCTAAATACCTAGTGGTTTCCGCAAATTTGATGTTTGAATCTCCCATTTTGATGCAGGGATTTCTCCCTCTATGTTCCCTTCATCAGGAGACCCATGGTCTTTTGAAAAACGATTTTTTGTACAAAACATTAGTTCATTCGTTGCAATCGCAGGGGTTCATCGTTTGATGCGTAGCTTGGACTGGAATAGCCACAATTTTGATTCCTGGTGGCAGAACGTGCCACACTGCATTCAATTTACCTTTAAATTTAAATAGTTCGATGACGTGTCGACTTTCAAATAAAAATAAAACTTTAATAAGAAACGCCAAGTTAATATTGTGGGATGAAGCTCCGATGGCTCCTATTTTAGCTTTTGAAATGATAGAACGTGCGATAAGAGATGTAATGAGAAACGAACTGCCCTTTGGCGGGAAAGTTATCGTTTTAGGCGGAGATTTTAGACAAATCTTGCCTGTTTGTCGTAGAGCTTCCGCGGAAAAATTGTTGCATCGTCCATCAAAAGGAGTCCGCTTCGGAGATTATTTAAAACAATCCATCTAAATATCAATATGCGTACTGCGAGCGACCAGACTGCGTTTGCCGAATGGTTGTTGGAGTTGGGGAATGGAACATTACCAACTCCTCAAAATTGCGTACCATCATCTATAGTTTTACCGTCAAGTACGATTTGCCAAGATGTTATTAGCGCACTTTACGGAGATTATCATTATGTAGCCGATTCAAATTTATTCAGTGACAGGGCGATACTATGTCCCAAAAATGTAAATTGTAAATGTAAATTTACGAAAAAGTCTTACAAAAATTAGAAGGTCCCTTGAAAAAATTTTATAGTGTTGATTCCGCGAGAGATGACAAGGGTAATCCAGATCCCGAGGAGCAGGTTAGATTTCCATTGGAATTTTTAAATTCTTTCAATCCACCCGGTTTACCTGTTCATGCCTTGAATTTGAAAATTGGAGCCATAGTAATGCTGTTAAGAAATATGTCCATCGCAAATGGCTTATGCAACGGAACTCGAATGATAGTTATAAATTTTTCATATAACATTTTACAGGTTGAAACAATCACAGGAGATAAAAGGGGAAGCATTCACTTTTTACCTAGAAATATATTAGATACTTCTGCAGATGTAACTGTTCCCTTTAATCTTTACAGGCGCCAGTTCCCAGTTCAACTTGCTTATGAAATGACAATTAATAAATCGCAGGGTCAAACTTTTAATCAGGTGTTTATTTACCAGAACCCGTCTTTACGCATGGACAATTGTATGTAGCTTGCTCCAGAGTCAAAACAATAAATTCATTAAAAATTCAAATAGTCGACGGAAGTCGTCAAGGTGTAAATGAGGCCCGAGTTACAACCCAAAACATTGTTTACAGGGAAATTTTAGACTAGGTATTGTCGTTTTATATACCGGTCTCGAAACGTCCGCGTCATAAACTTTTCTTTTTTGGTTTAAATTTAATTTAATGTTGTTATTATTTTAAATTTACATATATGTATTTTTTAAAATGATATTATTGTAAAGCTGCACATCTTGATACAGGAATGCCCTAGTGAGATGTGCAGAGTATGCTTTTTATGTAAAAACTGTATTTTGAATGAAATAAATAAATAAATAAATAAATATCTATTTAAACAAGTAAAATTAATCTATTTAAGACCAATCTTCCCATTTTAAATTTCTTCGCGGGGTAAAATACATACAGCGTGACTTGAACTTATCATTCGATGATAACGCAAATCTAAATTTGTCAAAACCTGGGGGAACTGTCGTTCCCCACACGTTTCCATACTGAACTATCAGACTAGAAAAGATAAAGATAAAGATAAAGAGATCGCCCGAGAGTGTGTTTTATTTTACAAAGTTCAAGCACAATTATTGAAATTTTTTTGCATCATTTTCTAGATAATTATTAAAGCGATATTTGAAAAGTAACGCAACTTCTTTTGACACGAGGGGCAGTGTTACTTGAATAGAATTTTGAAGGTACAGGCCTTTGTGGCGAATTTGAAAAACGATTTTGGCGATAGCTTCATAATTCATTTGACCTCTTCTCTTCTAGGAAGAAAGCTTTCGTAGCATAATGTTTTATCATTCAGAGATTGAATCAAATTTAAACCGCACACTTTAAAATGCTTTAAATCTCTTGCAAAGGTTATATTCTTTATTAAATGAAAAGATACGCTGTTATGATCAGATAAATTATTATTTTACAGATGGCCTTGAATTAACATAGGTAATTTCCAATAATTTACCTGCACAGTAAATTCCTTACAAAGAAAATTTTGAAGCTAGATCAATAAATACTACTTTATTTATAAACCAATTCCTAGAATTCAACGATTTACAAATAAAATTGTATGTGGACAGTTAGTGTCAACAATTTAACATATTTTTAATATGTTTAAATAAAAGTTTCTCTGTTAATTTTAACATTCTATACCTTAAGAGTGCTTCATATTCTTATTTTTTTAGTTGTAACACAAAAATAATTGTACAATATACCTAAATTTTGGTAATAAATTTGGTAATGTTGTTGATATATTTAGAGATTCCGTAGCAGTGCTTAAACGAAATCTACATAAACACTTTGCTGAAATGTATGACTTCTCCACTCCATAGTGAAAAACCCACTTTTTAGCTTCTGTTTTTTCACTCTTTTCTTTTATGACTTTTTAACTTTAATATATATGTTTTAACTTTACAAATTAATATTGTAATTTAAATAACAATTCGAATATGATTTTAAGTCCCTATAAATGCTGATTAATTTCAATCCATTTATTTTTCTAAGTAAGTAAAAAAAAAAAAAAAAAACTGTTCTCCATAATGGTATTCTGTATTATTTGTAAAACATTTATGTACTACAGATATAATAACTATTTTATTTATATATGTACGTAAACTTTTAAATGTCACATAGTTAATGTAATAACACTAATAACAATGTATGTAAAAGCCCAATGGGCGTTTAAAATAAATAAATAAATAAATAAATACAAATTTTTATCAATGTATGTATTACAAGCTATTTTATGTTGGATTTTAAAATATATAAACACAGTTTATTATTCAAGTAGGTACTAACTACGTTAAGTGCATAGTTTCTTTCAATATAATTGTTCTTCTATTATCAACTGTATCTCTTCGTCGACATTATGTTTGTAACCTCCCGTAAATCATTTTATAGACAAATATATTTTTCAGCACACAACTGCATCGCAAACTGATATAATTAGTAACATAATCAATGTAATGAAATATGGTGAATATATAATTTGTAAAATGTAATTAAATGAACTGTTTTTTTTAGAATGATCAATAAATATAAAAATAAGTTGATATAAGATTACATATTTTTTTTGCTTCCGATTTTGTTGTCCGGGTTAAATCTTCCCCATAGGAAAAACTAAACCCTTCCACACACTTTTCCACAAATGATTATCTAGTCAATCAATATTATGCAAGTGCATTATATAAGTAAAATAAATACAAAATAATACAAAAACAACAACACGTCAAATCACCAGAGATCAAATGGGAAAAAAAAATTCACCGACTCCAGATATTTTCACATCAGAGGGTTCGGCTCGGTAGAACTCCTAATAGGGCCTATAAATCCTACTGATCCCTCAACATAAATATTTAAAAAATCATTCGTTATCCTACATGTATTCAAAATGACCGACTTTTGCATCTTTATATATAATTTTTTTGATAGATCTAATACGCCTAAATTTTTAATGAGAGAGCTAGGTATAATGCCAGTAGCCGAAATAACGAACGGTAATATTTTTATAGTCTGAGAATGCCAAATTCTTTTAATCTCATTTCCTAAATCTATGTATTTTCTTATTTTTTATTTATTTTTTTGATTTTTATTTTTATATATTATTATTCTGGCTGATATTTGACATGAATATATGAAACGTAATTAATATGCTATATGGGTTTCATTCTGGTTCTTCCCATATTACTTAAATCGAACCAGATTTAAAAAAAATAAATACAGTTTTATGAAATTAAAACGTTGTTTGATTTTTACTAATTTCCAAAATCTATTATTTTATAATAGATTAAAATTTCCATTATGTTGACATTACAGTTATTATACATAATTTCATGGAGTGGACTATTCAACAAACTGAACAGATGATTTTGAAGTGCCATAAGTTAGCGTTCCTGAATTTTTCCCCCTTTTTACACTAAATGCACAGGAGTCCTGAATAAAAATAATTTCCCTCGGGGCTTATGGCATCTTTGGGGATGCAGTAAAGAGGGTCTTTTGAGGAAAGAAAACAGTGAATACGGGCCTTGAAGAGACTCATGTTGTAGGAGGGAGGAAAAGCGACCCATTATTTTAATTACAATTTGAAGAATTTCAAAGATAATATTCAAATTCTGTTATTATTTAAGTACTGCGAACAGTTCTCCCAATGAAATAATAAAAAAAATTACATTTGATGATCTATTCAAATCCTGTGATACAATCCATACTTTGATTGAATGTAATTTAAGTAGCGTGTAAATCTTAACACAGCATAGATTTGTCGGTCAAATACATTGTACATATAGTTTTGTATTAGTGATCGACAAGTCAGTGAATGCAATGTGTAAGATAGATAGTAGAAATATATTATAAGTCTGTTCAACGCTATACAAATCATCCAAATATTATTATTTATTATTAAAAGCCAGTTGTTTCACAGAAATTCAAATATAACATTCAATTGCCATCAGAGAGCCGTTCAAGCAGTTTTGGCCCTGTTGAACGCTGATTTTAGTTTCAGCTTTATTTGGATATAGTTGTGGTTATAAAAAAAATTACGTATGTATAAATTATTTATCATTTTTTTTCTTTAATCTTGTAGTCCCACACTCTTCGTCTCATCTACGCTCAAACATCAAATGGCTTAGCACATTTACCCATTAGTTGCCTGCAACAGGCAAAAAGCTAAAAATAATAATAAATTCTTTATTCCAGGATGTGGGGAGGTTAGTGCAATCCCACACATCCCATAGAGGATATAAGTACAAATAGTATTTACATATATTAAAATAAATAAAAAGAGATTAAAAAATTAAATAGAAATTAAATTAAAGCAGAGAAGTACGGGAATCCATCGGATCTAAGATTGTGGGAGCAAGTATCATTCTCCAATGGTCTTCAATGCTCGATCCTGAAGTCAGACGGGATTCTATGATAATAATGTTTCTGGAATGGTTTATCCTTTCCCTCAGTCCTGCAATCCTGGTTCTTAACGGAGCTGTAAATCCTGGAACTCGCCCTTCTGTAAACATCGAGGAGGCACTGCAGTGCCTGGGGAGTCCGAACATCAATCGGTAAGCGTTGTTGTATTGCACCCGAAGCCTTTCCATTGTTCTTTTCTTGAAATTAGCCCAGAGCTCGCATGTGTACAGGGTGGTGCAAAAGGCTAAGAAGAGCGTCCTTTTCACTCGTGAACTACAGAGCCGAAATCTTCTACTGAGCATGTTACATTTTATACTCAGTACACGCCTCTGCCTGTCAATATCTTCATCATCCGTTAACTTGTTGTTGATTATATGTCCTAGATATTTTGTGGTTTCTACTGTTTTCAGAATCTCACCATTCAAAAAGACTGGCGGAATGTTTTTTGGGCCTTCCCCGTGTTTTATGACCAACAGTGCTGTTTTTTTTGCATTATAGATCATATTGGTTTCGTGAGCAAATTCTTCACAGATTTTCAGGAGAATTCTTAATCCCCGTATTGACGGTGCCATCAGAACCATATCATCTGCGTAGCTCATATTGTTAACACATAGACCTCCGATGTGGCAGCCCACTCCAGCATTGATTAACCTGTGGGTTAATTCGTCCATGTATAAGTTAAACAGTACTGGGGACATACATCCTCCCTGTCTGACCCCACTTTTCAAGAAATAGGGTTCTGAGAATCCATGTTTCCACTTTACAAGGTTTTCCTGTTGACGGTGCCATGATTCGAGAATTTTTACCACTTTCCATGGTATCCCTCTTTCCTTTAGTTTTTTCCATAGTAGGGGGTGGAAAACTCTGTCGAATGCCTTACTAAGGTCCACAAAGCATGCGTAAGTTGTTGTTTTTCTCTTCCTGTAGTATTCCGGCGTCCGTTTTACGCATAATATGGCTGAGTCCGTGGAGCATTCTGTTTTAAAACCCATCTGATTGTCTTTCGTTTTCAATTGGGGTCCGACTTGATCTAAGAGAACTCGTTCAAATATTCTGGCGGTGGCGGTGGCGATGGATAAGGGTCTGTAATTTTCCTGTTATGTTATGTCAGTCAGTTTAGATTTTACTATCGGTATTATGATTGTCTTTGTCATGTCTTTGGGTAGATAACCACTCTTTATGATATCGGTAAACAATGTTGCCAGTAGTTTCAGAATCGCTACCCCTGCATGTTTGACGTGTTCGATACTTAAGCCGTCATGTCCTGCTGATGTTCCGGCTTTCATGTTTTTAATGGCGGTTTTCACCATGTTTGCAGTGACTATGGGGTCAATGTCATCATAGGCGTTACATAAAGCGATAAATTCTTTGGACCTTTTCAAGAATGTCACTGACAAAAGTTGGAACCTTTATATACGATATGGGTATCAAATTACGCGTCTCGACCTACACAACTCGATTGGCTCGGTGAAAAAATGATCAGCTAGCTCCTTGGCTCTTTTTTATCTCCAAATATTCTATTTTTAAATTTTGTAATCCCACACTCCTGGTTTCATTCACATTCAAACATTACACCATGCACCACATTTTTACGCATTACATCATATCATTAATATAAAAGTAGACACACACCTCTCGCTCCACCCGCATTCAACGCCAAATCATACATTCAAAAGTATTTTTACCCATTAGTTGCCTGCAACGGGCAAAAAGCTAATTTTAGGCACGTACATTCAAACATACATATATTTGAATACAAAAATAGGCACACACCTCTCGCTCCACCCGCATTCAACGCCAAATCACACATTCAAAAGTATTTTTACCCATTAGTTGCCTGCAACGGGCAAAAGCTAATTTTAGGCACATTAGGGGCGCATTAGATGCCCTCTCCAGCCGGACTCTCCCAGCCTATCGCCTAGCACCGCAGTGAGTGGGCTGGAACCAAACGCTCAACACTCCTGGATAGCCTGAACCCCAGATTCCTACCCACCCCTCATACCTTTCCATTCCAGACTTTCCTTTCCCCTCATACCCTTGAAAAAATAAATAAAAATAAAATCATGAATATACAAAAAAACAAACTTAACATCATTACAGCGGCGAGTAGCAGGCGTCCCCGGTGCGGGCCAAAACTGCTGGTAAATTTTGCCAACATTCGCGGTCTGCACACTAATTTATATTCTGTTCATCACCATCTTTTGTCCCAACGTCCCAACCTTCTTTTCCTATCCGAAACTCAGATAGCCGAGCCGTCAGACTCCTCCTATCTGGACTGCCCGGGCTTTACCCTTGCAAGCAAGTTCCGACTCAAAGGAGAAGTCTGTCTCTATAGTCGAGCTGACGTCAACTGTGTACGACTATTGAGTCTGGAAAACTCCAGATTCGACGTAATGTGGGTGCGCGTCAATCTTGCCAGTACGGCAAGATTCTACGCATGTCTATACCGCTCACCGAACCATAGCGAATCAGACACTTCCGAGCTCTTCAAACATTTGAGAGATACTATTGATGATCTCTTGCCCCGCTCCCTTCGGCCGAGTTTATTGTTCTGGGGGACTTCAATGTTCATAACGAACCATGGTTGAAGTTCTCAGGCCCAACGGACTCGGCTGGCCGATAGGCGGAATCCTTTGCCATTTCCTACGGATTAGAGCAACTGGTTCAGGAGCCTACAAGGGTTCCTGATGTCCAGACTCACCGTTCCAATCTGTTAGACCTATTCTTAACTACTGTGCCACACGGTTATAAGATTGACGTCACAGCGCCTCTGGGATCATCTGACCACTGCCTAGTGACGACATCAATCCCCGTTAGCCTCAGACCAACCAATGAGAGGCTGAGGAGAAAAGTGTGGCACTATAGGTCAGCAGATTGGTTCGGTATGCGGGCCCATTTCAACGCTTTTCCGTGGTCAGCTGTTTGTTTTCGGACTTCGGACCCTTCAAGATGTGCCCAGGAGATTGGTGAAGTCATCAAATCGGCGATGGATGGCTTCATACAATCGACTACTAAAGTAACTGGTGTGGGCTCAAAGCCGTGGTTCAGTCGACAATGCTCCGAAGCAGTTCGACGAAAAAACGCGGCTTACCGAGCCTACAACACATCTCGAACGCCCGAAAGCAGATCAGCATACAACAAATCGGCAAAGGAATGCAAGAGAATCATTAATAGGTCAAAATTCAAACACGACCTGCAGATCAGCAAAAAGCTGGCTGCCTGCCCGCATGGCAGCAGAGCATTCTGGTCTTTTGCGGGCTCAATAGGTCGGAATTTTTGCAAACCCAGTTTGCCACCTCTTACCAGACCTGACGGCTCACTAGCAAACACCGCCACCGAAAAGGATAACTTATTAGGGAAAATGTTTGCGGAAAACTCGACCCTCGATGACGGAGGTGCTGTTCCGCCGTCGGTTCCTCACTGCGGCTTCTAAATGAAAAAGCTGAGGATCCGGCATCGGGATGTACTCCACGTTATACGGGGGCTCGATGTTAACAAAACTAGTGGACCTGATGGAATACCTGCCCTGGTATTGCACAGGTGTGCTGCGGAAATAGTTCCAGTTTTGACAAAGCTCTTCAAAATGTCCCTGAAGTGTGGCACTGTGCCCTCTGGTTGGAAAAAAGCGGTCATTCACCCTATTCCCAAGAAAGGTGACCGCTCCAACCCGGCCAACTACCGCCCCATAGCGATCACATCAGTTCTGTCCAAAGTGATGGAACGTGTGATCAACGACAAACTGCTCACATACCTCGAGAAGAACAAAATTATCAACGACCGTCAATACGGATTCCGGCGGAACCGCTCGTGCGGTGATCTTCTCGCGTATGTGTCGCATGTTTAGGGGCGGTGCCTGGAACGTCAAGGTGAGACCCAAACGGTCGCACTAGACATATCCAAGGTCTTTGACCGGGTCTGGCACCGAGGACTTGTCAACAAATTGCCTTCTTACGGACTTCCCGCATCCCTGTGTACGTGGATTGCTGACTTTTTAAGGGATAGGTTGATTAAGGCGGTTGCTGACAGTACGAACGCACCCCGAACGCAAAATGGTTAAAAAAAATTTATGCGCCTCTTTTGTTCGAAAATGTTTCGTTTTTTGCATTACTCAAACGTAAATTAAAAAGACGATTGATTTTGATCCAGCTTCGGGTCTGATTTAATCAGTAATCGTTGTTTTTAGTTTAAATTTCACGAAAAGGTTTACAAAATATCCCCATTTTTAGGGAAAGAGGTTTCATTTAAAATGTTTTTTTTTGCATAATGGTATCATTGGCCAAGAGAGTACCACGTGGTCACTCAAAACCACGTGGTACGCTTTGTTTATCAAAATCTACATGGTCAAACTGATGATTGAATTCCGTCGAAAACGCATAGTCTGCGGTTGAAATTTTCCAAAAAAATCGTCGTCCGAAGGTTAAGGAACGTTAATCGGCCATCCTACATATGGCGCTCGGTTCAAAATGTCTCACAATAACCGGCAAATGTTTTGACATTGGCGATTTGAACCAAAAAATGCCATTTTAAAAAAGAAAACAGTCGGGCTTTTGGCCAATCAGAAATCATCCAATCATATACTAGCACTGTAGGGTTGTGGTATAATTTTAGTGTTGTGAATTCAAAGAAACGATAAAATCTGTGCTGGTACTTACTTTGGCAGTTTATCTTTTTAAAATCGATGATGCTTTTGAACGAAATAAAATAAAGTTTGATAAAAATAATTTGGCATGGGTACCGTCGCCCCTTAGTGAAAAACTACATCAATAGCGTCACGCAAATTTATAAATTATACCAGGAGCGCAGAAGTTGGGTAAGGTTAGCCTGGGAGCCATTCATATTAAATTTGAAGTTTTTATCTCTTTATTTTTTAATGAGTAGGTACCTAATTGCGTTTTAAAAAAAAAAAATTTAAATTTTTTTTTTTAAATAAATTAAGTTTGAAATGAAATGTTTTTCCTCCATAATGATAATTCTTATAAAGCCATTTCTTCCAAAAATTACCTCGAGGACGCTGTAATCTACCAGGAGCACAGAAGTTTGGGAAAGTTATTTACTATCAAAAACGGATTATTTAATTTATTTTTTTTTAATATAATTTTTTCCAATAAAACTTTTAAATTTTGCGTGTTTATAGAGCAATGTTTTTTTTCAATATAAAACTCGGTGGGACTTTTGAAGAATGTCGGTGACAAAAACCGTATATATGATATGAGTATCAAATTACGCGTCTCGACCTACACAACCCGAGTTGCGTGTTTATAAAGCAATGTTTTTTTCCAAAATGAAACTCCCTTGGACTTTTCAAGAGTGTCGGTGACAAAAACCGTACATACGATATGGGTATCAAATTACGCGTCTCGACTTACACAACCCGGACGGCTCGCTGAAAAAATGATCAGTATGCTCCTTGGTACATTTTTTTCTCCAAATATTTATTTCTTTTTTAAAAATTTGCTGTCCCACACCCTCGCCTCATCTACATTCAAATACTACACCACGCACCACATTTTTACCCATTAGTTGCCTGCAACGGGCAAAAAGCTAGTTATTATTATTTTTAGGGTTACCCCAAATAAATAATGCTTGTTCGTGCAATAAACAACGTGTTCACAGTTACCAGAGTCTTGGTAGCACTCTGTATATCAGGTCAGCTAAAAGCGTGTTAATCGGATATTGGACATTGAATGAAAGTGTAAATGATTTTAGTCTGAGTAGCTTTAACATTAAGGGATTTTTTCTATCACTAGTCACTAAAGCCTTTGAGTGAATTATTTTTTAAATTTACAAATTTACTTATAGGACGGACATTGAAATTTTCTTACCAAGTGCCTTGTATAAATAGGATTCATCGTAATTTCCCACTTGAGAGAGATTGGTTCGGTTGTGGTATCTGCTGTTGAGGTATCATAGAAAATAATACAAATTGAAAATAATGAATTTTTAGTTAGTGAGGGAACTACGAAAATACAATACTCTCATTGTCGACCAGAAGACAGTGGCGTAGCTAGGTAACCAAGGGCCCTGGGGCCCTTGGGAAAAAATGGGGCCCCACTGCTATGTAAACTGACTAGGTGTTATCAAATAAAAATATGAAATATACAAACACTTTAAAAATGCAAAGCTACTTAAGCTCTTTTTTGTGCACTGCAGACTGCAGGGCAGGTAATAAAAATATTAAACAGTAACAACATAAATTACAATTAATACTTGCTGTAGGTTTGGCTAATAAAACGAAATAGAGAAGATTCAAGGGTTTATTATATAAAGGTCGGGCCTACCAACTGACTTAATAACAATTATATTTACATTTTTTTCCTAGCTTTAGTTTTCGCAAAAGTATCAATGACTTCGTTTAAATCCAGGCTTGATGCGGTTTTGTTTTCAATTGCTATTAGCGATAAGAGTCGAGTTTGGCCCATCTTATTTCTTAAATAATTTTTTATTATTTTTAATTTGCTAAATGACCTTTCAGCTGCTGCAGAAGTGACAGGAATTGTAAAGAATAATAACATTGCTGTAAATACTTCCGTTAAATCGCATTCTAGCACTCCATATTTGCTCATTATTTCCTTACATAATTAGTGAACAGTCCATGCTTGAGTTAGTTGAGGTAAAACTAGATGGTAAATATTAATAAATTGAAGTGAAAAACTAGGGCCTATTATATCTGAATATTTTCTTTGGAATTCGTCACACTTTTGTAATAAAGTTGCTTCATCAACATGTAATAAAAATGTTGGTGTTAGAAAATCGAATATATGACAGACTGCACTCGTACCAATAAAACGTGTATCTAATTGAGATATTACTGTGTCTAGTACATTATTGAAAATCTCAATTTTAAATATTTTTTCTCGGTTTGGAAATCGGTGATCAGTAGCTAATTCATCAAAATGTTTTAAAACTTTTCTTTGCCTTTTTTCTTGAAAATGGGTATCAATACCATATTTTCTTGCAGTTTCACTGGCTTTGCACTTGAATAATTCGAAATCATTTTTATAAATTTGCAACTTTGCTTTGGTCTCTGCTAAAACTTTACTCGCCTGGCCCAAATTGATGTCGCATTATTGTAAAGTTTTGGATGCAAAATTGATGTCGTTCTGTGACTGTGCATGAATTCGCAAAGCAACACGAACTCGAAATTTAGCATTTTTGTTTTAATACTCTCTGCTTCACTACGCTCATCTTTATTAGGACTCTTTAGAACTATTTCTGATAATACTTTGATAATATCAAAATAACGAAGTTTTATTGCAGATATCGTATTGACCCTATCTAGACGGATTTAGTTTTTTTAGAGTGGTGTCCGATTCGACAGTGAATTTTGACAGTAGATCCCAACGTTTGATTCTGTTTCCGAAAAAGTTATACAAATATTGCAACGTTGCGAAAAAAATCTGTATTTCCACACAACTGCTAACGGCATCATTTATCACCAAATTTAAATTATGAGTGGCACAAAGTACTCTGCGTTAGGCTGGATATCCTTGATATGTTTTTGTACACCATTATACATACCACTCATCACACTGGCTCCATCATAGCCTTGCCCCACACATTTTTTTAAATCAATAATTTTTTCGATAAATAATGATGTCATTTGGTTGACTAAATCTACTGCGCCATGTTTGATGGCTGCATAAAAGCCTAGAAACACTTATTTTACTTCTATATCAATTGGCTGACCATTTTCCGATTATGATGGCAAAAAACGGTGACGCTCTAATTTTTTCTAGTAGATGGGTTTCGAGTTTGGTCCCCAAGCTCTCAATCATTTCATTTTGAATTGTTGCACTCAGATATCTTGTAGATCCTAAAAACATAAAAAAACACAATTTCAAAAAAGTCAAGTCAAGTTAAACAGTTAATAATTATAAACAAAATAAAACGATAAAAAAACTTAGGAATAATTATTATTACCTTTGGGCATATCCAAAACTTGCCGCAAAATGTGATCATATCGGGCGACAAGCTCTACAAAGGACAGAAAATTTCCGTGGTATCCTTCCTGACTTAAGTCTTCTTGATGTCCTCTCAAAACCAAAGAACTCTTTGCTAGGGTAAGTATGATATCTAGAGATGGCAAAATTTAGCATTAATTTTCAGATTTTTTAGCATTAACAATTGGAAATTTAGCGTTTTATAGCATTTTGAGGCATAATTTAGCGTTTTGTAGCAAAATAGAAAAAAATGTATTTCCTGAATGTTTTTAGCGCATATTTTAAGTATTTTTGGTAAAATATATGTTTAACCTTCATTATAGTATAAATAATTAATTTTAATATTAAATTAATAAGGAAGGAAACTCTAAGTACGGGTCGAACACAAACACAACAAATGCAGATTGCGATTAACATCAATAGGCGTAATTTATTTCGCACAATTTGTGTAATGTCAAAAGGCAATTTTAGCCTACAGTACAAAAATATTAAATATTTACACATTAAATAGTAACAAAATTATAAAAAATCGTAGGAAAGGCTTCTAAAAATGAAATAAAGTAGGCATATTTGAAATACAGGTAAATACAAAAAACAATGGAAATGGCACTTAACTGATTGAATGATAGCATTGCGCATGTTTCAATAGTGGGCTCCTTCATTCTCGTACGCCTGTCAGTCATTACTAAATTGTAAATATCGTTTTTTTGAAATTCTCACATGTTATTTTAATACCCGGTATTTTTGGGAAATTCGCGCCTATTTCGCTAAATAGAATAATTTAGCTGAAATACTGCCAAAATCACGTTTTTCGCGTTAATTCACGAAATAGAAATCACTGGAAACACTTTCAAATGCCTTGAAACGCAAAGAAAACTTATAAATGCCCTATTTTCGAAGCATAAATATTTTTTCGCGTTTTTAGTTAAAACGAAATTTTGCCATCTCTAATGATATCGCATAACCTTTGAAGAACCATTTTTCAAAATGATGCTTCTTTACGAATTTCATTTTCAAGTTCCTTGTCGATAGTATTAGTATCGTTTTTTTTTCCAAAATTCCTACACAGTGCATGCTTCCGAATGGCCACTCGAACAACTGTGTTGTTTATTTCTTTCTGATAAATGCTTCCAATCTCGAATTCCCGTACACCAAACATTATTCCTTTGTGAAGCAAATAACCAACAGGGTTGACAATAGCCAGCGTCTAGTATTTTGGAATAACACAACCAAAAACGATTAACTGGCCCATATTTAGAACACGAAAAGTATGTAGCGTCAAGAAGAATCCAGATTAACTCATTAATAATAAGCAGCTCGACCTACTTAGGTACCTACTTGCGAGTTACTACTGAAAGTTAAATTGTAAACAAAGCAACCTACCTGCTACAAGCCTACCTGCGACAGTACAATTGCAAGTCGGTCTGGCACATTACGACAACTCGCCAGAAGGTTCGAGCCTATCGCCTATGCGTTAACGCAGCGCGACCGAAAGTTCCAGAAAGAGCCAAACTGAGCAAGTGTCTCCGATTTAGTTGCAATTCACCTACTGTCGCCGCCGGCCGTAAAGTATAAATAAGCCCGACGCAGCGAGCAGTCAGTCAGTCATCAATCTGCCGTCAGTGGACAAATCTCACGAGTGATAATCCGCGCATCTTTGCGTGAAGGACAATACTCCCGGATTCGCACGTACACATCATAGACTCCATCAGGATATCATCATAGCGCCTTGGCCGCCGTCCCTTGGCCATCGCTACACGGATTACAGCGCCCTGGTTCCAGCGTCTCTGACCAGCGCTTCATCCACGCACCATGACCACCACGAGGACACGCAGCATCCTCACTGATCTACGCAGCTCCCGCTCAACCGCCTACGAGGTCCACCGCACCTTCGGCCTTCCTGTCAGCACTGGAGTACCTGAAGACCCACGTTCTTCGCCAGTGCCTGACAGTCATCGAGTCCCGGTCACCAGCGCCCAGCGTCGACTCACTGACCCGCGCTTGACCAGCCATCACAGTCAGCGTCCGGTGAATACAAAACCAGTTCTACATCAACTCTGATCACGGCAAACTGACTCAATAAACACTGTGACCTTCACGACACGTCTTTCATTTCGTGCCTCTCACCTTGATCCCCAAAAGTAGTACGATTTTGAAAAACACCTATTGTTCTGGTTGATGTCTGTTGGAAAAGGTCCTGAAGGCTGTAAAGGCCCCATATCAAGAATTTGACGTTATCCGTTATCACTTAATATTTTGTTCGTGAAGTTTCCCAAGTCATGAGAATATTTGTGGTACACATTTTCGAAAAATGTAGGTAAAAAAAGGTCTGTGCTTCCTCCAAACCCTCCGCTCTTATGTGTGTCATGCAAACATCATCCACGTTCAAATGATCGGCGGCGGAGGTATCTCCAACTGCAATAATTGTCGAATCTTCTTCAGTAGGCTTCTCAACCAATACTGCAGTTACTACATTATTTGAGTCACTATCAATAGATATATTTTGGCCAGATGTACTTGCAGAAGGCTGATTAAAAAACTTGTCAATTTTGGGCAATTTTTGTTTTCTATCTTCTCTTT
Organism: Hesperophylax magnus; assembly: GCA_026573805.1. Classification (NCBI taxonomy): domain Eukaryota; kingdom Metazoa; phylum Arthropoda; class Insecta; order Trichoptera; family Limnephilidae; genus Hesperophylax; species Hesperophylax magnus. The sequence continues at coordinate 15,854,268 of JAIUSX010000025.1, forward strand.
CTTGGCGTTGTTTGCGTTTAAATGCACCACTGGGTTTCTTCTTTTTATCGATATTTTTATACGCTACAAGTGTCGTTGGGGAATGACGCACATATCACTATCCGTCAAATTGACGACACTGCCAATCTACAGAAAGAAATTAGGGGAATTCCCTAGGCATAACTTTTGAATTTCTCTCAACTGAGTTGTCATGATTACAGTGGGGTTGCAAGTTGCAACATGTCATATTTATTTTGAAAATGGGAGAAATTTCCAAAAGTTCAGTTCGATCGAGATTTCTGGTAAGGATTCGAGGGCCCCCTGAGCTTGAGGGCCCCGGGTCACTGCCCCGCGTAGCCCCTAGGTAGCTACGCCGCTGGCTGTAAGGTGAATGAGTCCTTGACTGTTGATAAACAATTTTTTAGCTCAATTAAGGTGAATGGAGAGTCTAGCCAATGATTAGACATAGGAGTATGGGCGTATTAGAAGATGTATGGGCGCATTAGAAGATAGAGTATTAGAAGATGGGCGTTATTTCATCTAAGTTATGTACAGAAGGGAGGGCAATTTTGTCCAAAAATTCATCTATCCATTTAGAATGAGACGCTCGAGGAGATGGTGAACTGAAGGAGGATCATAATCTTCGGATCATAGACCAAACTTCCGAAATTGGAGTTTTCGGAGATACTGAACTGCAGAAGTTGTACCACCCGGATCTTTTTTTTTACCTCAAAAGCCGTTTGGCATTGGATTCAGCGTTTTTGTATATAAGATAGTTCTCCATAGTCATATTGTAATGATAGGAAAAAGATTTAGCTTTCCGATTTCTTACTACTTTGGAACATTCCTCATCCCACCAGGGAGTTGGAGGGAGTTTTTTGAGATATTTAGTTTTAGGGGGAGGATTTGATTTATTTATTGCAGTTATGAGCATTGATTTGAAGTTATTATAGTCATCTTTGACGGAAAATATATCGGTGGCGGGTAAATTTAGTAAGAACTTGTCATGTGAGAGTTAAATTCATCCCATTTGGTTTGTTTCGTTTTAATCTTCGAAATATGAGACTTGTCCGATTGGAAAAAAGTTTGATAAGTAAGGGTGATCGGGAAATGATCACTGGAGCAAGGGTCGGGGGACACCACCCACGAGGAGAGAGAAGCCAGAGTAGTAGAACATATCCAGAGATCCACTGTACTGGGGTTTGTGCTGGGGTTTGAGATCCTAGTAGGAGATCTGTCATTCAAAAGGAAAAGGTTGAATTGATCTAGGAAATCCATCACACTTCGACCATCTCGGTCAGAGAAAGCAGAACCCAAGACGGGGGAATGGGCATTAAAATCAGGCGGAAATAGTTTAGAAGCCTGCAGAAAAGACAAGTTCTGAGAGGCCATAGAAATTTTAATATTTTTTTGGCGAGATTGTTCTGGGCAAGAAGTGTTGATAGCTGTATGTGAGCCTGAGCAGTTAAAACATTTGGGTGAGGAAGAAGAAGGACATTGGTCAGCTGCGTGGTTTTCTCCACATTTAAAACATCTGGGTTGAGATCTGCATGCAACTTTGGTATCACCAAAACGGCAGCAATTGAAACATTGAGTGGTGGGATAAGTATACATTTCAAGTGGTAATGAGTTGAAGAATAAATATATATGGGAGGGAAGAGATTGACCTTCAAAGGTGGTAATGACAGATTGGGAGGGCTTCCAGGAAATTATACCCTCAGAGGAGTCCTTGTAATTTAGCCTCCTGGGATTGCCAAAGTGTTGGGGGGTTGAAAGTGAAGACAGAATTTCTGCGATGGACAGATCGGTAGAGATATCTCTGACCAGGCCCATGCGAGTGACATTGAAAGTATGGATATATGCCTTGAACTTTGAATTAGATGAAATGAAGATATTTTTTGATGAAACTGTTGGCAGCTGACCCTGAGAGGAATTCGACGGAGATTCGTAAGCGACCCTCGGCTGTTACACCTCAAGGCTTGATTGAAAGATTCTTGCTATTTGATAGGAATTTTCCAAATTCAAGAGGGTGGATGGTTTTTCCTTTCTCAGTTTTTTGGGCGTATACTATGAATGGGAAACGGAATGAGGAGAATAAAATTTTGTTGTTGGAAGTTGAGAAAGTGCTGGTGGGGACTGTGAAGTCGAAGGCGAGTCAAGTTTTATTGGGGAAGAAGGAGTAAATTTCGGTAGAAGTCAAAATGACAGAATCACTGTCAGAAATTTCTACATTTTCCCCGTCTGGGGGTTCCGGAGAGGGATCTGGGAGCTTTGTAGAGGGTCCAGCAGGGAAATCTTACTCCATTATTCACAACAGTAAACAACTACAATAATAGTATGGAAAATGACAGAAGTAAAAAAAGTTTATAAATATCTGGAAATCAGCAGCAAAAAATGACTCCTGGAAGATCAGGAGGGAGAAGAAACCTCAAAGCACAACACACTACACTTTTTTTTGCCAGAAAACAAAAAAGAATGGTAAAAAATTAGTTTTAGATAGAGCAAAACAAAACAACTGATGACAGCGAAATTTTATTGTTGCAATCCGATAGCTTCTTGTTTATTAGTATTGTAACCGATAACATTTTGTAGTTTGTTTTTTGTGTTTTTACTTAACACCGCAAAATGGGGCCGCCGACTTCGAAAATTGGCATCAAAACAATGGTTGCAGTTACGTAAAACGTTTTTCGATTCTTAGTTCCGTACGGGCAAGTTAAGAAAAATATGTTTAAAAAATATTGGGAATGTCTCATGTATTTAGTAGATATTTTTTCGGGAAATTTATTTGCAACCTACCTAGAATAGATAGTGTTCACAGTTTTGTGACAATATACTGTAATAATCACTACTTGGTTCTACTACCCAAACACTTGCAGGACTTTTACTAACCAGTTTACACTACGAAGTGTGTGCACGCCAAAAAATTGCTTCACTAAAATCTTTTAAATTCATAGTTTATAAATCGAAATAATCACAAAGATATCGATTAATATAAAAAAGTAAAAGAGTAGTGTACCTACTTTCTACTACTTTAATCAATCTAAAACGCCCTCGAAATACTCTTTTTAAGTGATTTTAAAATCTGTGCAGTGATCAATGCTAGTTATTGTCGCAAAATAACTAACAGAATACCATACCTGTCAGTTTAAAAGCTGGTAGCACTTAATATACGAACATTATCACGCTCGCTGATAAGTGGGCCGTAGCCTAGAGAATAACGTCGATAGCGTCGCCCGTTCCGGTAGCGGTCACAGTTCTCAAGGAGCGGAGTTCGCTTCTCGGTGAATACATTTATTATTATTTTTTATTAAATTATAGTAAGACGACCGACTCGCTAACTTTCAACGTATAACGCCATCTAGTGAGAAATGTGCACAGTACGTCCGATTTAATTCTACAAAACCGTGCAAACAAAAATACTACGATGACGGTAGCGAACTATATAGATGAACTTAAAAATGAAGTTTCCAAAATTCAAACAGTCAAGGATCAAAAAACAAAAAATACTATAGAACTCGTAATAACGAAGTTGGAAGATGCAATTAAATCAGAAAATCTTTCATTACAAGACAAAATCATCAGATTACAAGAAAATATAATCAACAGGGACAGAAAATATATCAGTAATTTAGAAAACATTAAACATGATATTAGAAAAATAATCTTACCTGAAACCTATGCAGAAAAGGTAAAAAAACACGAACAAGTTGTTATCATAAAACCAAAAAAGAAGGATCAGGAAAATAATGAAACAAAGAATGAAATAAAAGACAATATTGACCCAGCAAATTTTGGAGTTACTGGCATGAGAAATTTTAAGGATGGAGGGGTTATAGTAGAATTTAAAAATGCCACAGATATTAACAAGGTTCATGATGAGGTGATAGCCAAACTGGGAGATAAATATGAGGTAAAGATTCCTCAAACAAAAAACCCATCCGTCAAAATTATTGGTTTATCTGAAAAATACAGTTTTGAAGAAATAGAGAGAAAAATAAAAACTCAAAATGAGACCATCTGTGAACAAAGCTCAAAAATAAAGGTGACATATATGAAAGAACTAAAATACCAAAGAAATCAAACAACTTTTACTATATATGCCGACGTCGACGGAAAGACTTACGACAGAATGTTAAATGCAGAAAAAAATAAATATTGGATGGGACAGATGCAGGGTCTTTGACAATTTAAATATAATGAGATGTTTTAAATGTAATGGGTTCAACCATAAGGCTATAGATTGCAGAAACCTAAAATCTTGTCCAAAATGCGCAAAAAATCATGACGTAAAAGATTGCATGGATGAGGATATTCAGTGCATCAATTGTATAATGACAAGTAAAAGATTAGGACTGAAACTAAATTGTAGTCACTCAGCCATGAGTAAGGAATGCCTAATTTATAAAAGAAAACTTGAAGCAAAAATGAGCAGAATTTCTTTTTTATAAACAAAAGTTACGAGAAAGATGAAATTATATACTTGAACATACAAAGCATCATAGCACATTACGAAGAGGTCAAAATACTTTTAGAAGAGAAGAAACCTTTTATGCTTATGATGAGTGAAACACATGTGACTGAAGATATCCAAGATAGTGAAATTATATTTGATGATTATAATACCATCCGTTGTGACTCGCATAGCAGACATACAGGAGGAGTGATGATTCTCTTAAGTAATAAAGTTCCATATGAAGTGATATCAAATCACCAACATGAAAAACATTGTTGGATTTTAGCCATCAGCATTAAATCAGGAATCAAGAAAGGTGTATATACTGTTATTTATAGATCACCAAACACGAGTAAATGCGATTTCTTAACATATTTTCAAAGATGGAGCATGGAAAATTTGCAAGATGAAAATATTAACATCATAGTTGGAGATTTCAATATAAATGTTAAAGCAAATGCAGACATATACACAAAAAAACTGAAATCTATTATTCAAACTGCAGGTATGAAACAATTAGTTAAAGATTTCTCACGAATTACTAATACCTCTAAAACATTGATTGATCTGGTTATCTCAAATAAATTTAACCTATGTGTTAATGTATTAGATAAACATAAAATTACCGACCATAATATGATTCAAATTCTATTAAATGACAGAGAAAACTACAACTCCAGTAAAGAAACACAAGTAATAACATTTAAAAATTACAAAAGATACAATAAAGAACTCTTCATTCAGACCTTAGAGACTATTGATTGGAATGAAATAAATCAAATGGAATATACCAAAAAAGCTGACCAGATGATATTAAACATTAAAAAATCCATTGATGAAGTAGTTCCAGAACAGAAGATACGTAAAGGAAACACTAATAAATGGTTCACAAAAGAACTACGCACAATGCAGCATGATAGAGATACATTTTACAAGAGAGCACGCCTTACTAATAATACTATGGATTGGAATAACTACAAAAAAATGAGAAATAAATACTCTAAACACATAAAAAGAACACATAATGAGTACATAAAAAATAAAATAAAATCGGAAGAAGGGGATCCCAAAAAATTTTGGAAAAGCATTAAAGAATTAGTACATGGCGATTACAAAAACGATATAAAAATAGTAAACTTCCCAAAAGATATAAACGAAGAAAACATGGCTAATAGCTTTAATAAATATTTTATAGAAAGCATCACTCAAATTAACAAATTAATACCTAACATTGTTTTCAACCCCACAAATGATAATAACAACTCAAACAAAAAATTATTGGTCTTCAGAAAAATAACTGCAGAATATTTATTTAACATTTTAAACAAAATTAAATCAAAAAATAGTTCAGATGAATTAACTATTAGTCTGATAAAAGATGCTTTTCCAGTAATTGGATCTACTCTATTAAATATTATTAATCAGACAATTGAAGAGGGAAAATTTCCACAGTCATGGAAACTATCTACCATTATACCGGTCCCAAAGGTTAAAAATTCCAGAAAATGTGAAGAATTTCGACCAATAAACACCTTACCGAAATATGAACAGATACTTGAAGTAATAATAAAAGAACAAATATTGCAATACTTAGATGAACACAATATTTTATACCAAGAACAATCGGGATTCAGATGTAATAATTCTTGTGAAACAGCGTTAAATGTAATCGTTGAAGAATGGAAAGAAGGAATGAATAGTAATAAATTTATCTTAGCAATATTCTTGGATTTTCAAAGGGCATTCGAAACCATAGATCGAGAAATATTGATAAGAAAGCTTAAAGAAATTGGTTTCTCAACTCTAGCCATTAAATTAATAAAAGAGTATTTGAAAGACCGAATACAGGTAACAAAAATTAATAATCAATTTTCAAAACCAATGGAAAATAAATTAGGAGTACCACAGGGATCAGTCCTTGGACCTCTATTGTTCATACTCTATATTAATGACATGGTGAAAATATTTTCAAAATGCAAAGTACGACTATTTGCCGATGATACACTTATATATATAATTGGAGAAAACTATGAAGAACTAATACATATTTTAAATAATGAACTAGATAATGTATCAAGATGGCTAAAAATAAATAAGCTTAAATTAAATACAAAAAAAACCAAAATGTATGGTAATTGGTTATAAGAAGACATCCAGTGAAAGCAAAATCAAAATTGATGGTGAAATTATTGAAAATGTTACCGATATAAAATACTTAGGAGTTATAATAGATTCCAAACTCAACTTTAACAAACATGCGGAATATACCCAAAAGAAAATTGGAAAAAAGATATCTTTTTTGGGAAGAATTCGCCAAAATCTGTCCGAAAAAACTGCAATCACCGTTTATAACTCCATTATTGCTCCACATTTTAATTACTGCTCAACTATCCTTTTCCTGTGTAACGACCGAGAGCAAAATAAATTTCAAATTCTCCAAAATAGGGCAATGAGAACAATACTCAGACGAAATAGATATTCAAAAGTAAATAAAATGTTAAACGAACTAAATTGGCTAACGGTGAAACAGATGTTGACCTTGAACACGATGATATTTTTACACAAAATAGTAAACAACCTGCTACCCAAATATTTTTCGAATAAAATTGTATACAACAAGGACATACACAAACATAAAACTAGGACGTGCAATGAAATCAGGCTACCAAAGAAGGACAAAGCGAATACCCAGAATAGTATATTTTATAAAGGGATGAAATACTATAACGCGCTGCCGGAAAACCTTAAGTCTGCCCCAATTGAAAAGTTTAAGATGTTGTGTAGGAGCCACATCAAGAAAAAAAAAAATTATATTTAAATGTAATAATTAATTAGTCATTTGAAATCTTAAATGTACAAATTACTAAAAAAAAATCAATAAATAAAAAATAAAAATAACCCTGTCTTCTCAATCTGACCGGATTTATATTGGTAGTTTTCGTTATTCAATTGGTAGTATTATTGGCTTGGCGCGCTATTTTTTTAATTTGAAGACTATTTTTGTTGAATTTGAAATGCAAAATCGTGAAAAAATGGAGTATTTAAAATCCTATTTATTTTTTGTATAGCATCAATTGCGATAATAATGATTTGTAATTCATGTAGCCAAGGGTTTTAGATTAGGTCGAGGAGGGTGTGATGTATGGTAATTAGGTTGAGTAGTTAATCGATAGATGGCGGTAGACATAAAGCTTACGCCAGGGCCCAGCCAGATGACGCTATTGTATAGCAGGTACTTGCGAGAGATATTATCGGACAGTGCAAGCTTCAGGAGGCTGAGAGATTTACCTACCCTTGGGTAACGAACAGTGTTGTTAACAAGACAGGTTATTTTAACGTAAATAAACGCAATTATAATAAGAACCTTTTACTTTTTCAAATAGTTCCCAATACCCGAAGTCTGCATAAGTAAATACAGATATAACAACTGGCATAACAAGTATCAAAGGCGGCAGATGAAATGGTTCAACTTAACCGATTCATAATTTCATGACCTTAGGGTCATACGTGCTGTAGCACGGGAGCTTTTGATGAGTATCAAAGGTGGCGGTTCTGTGGCACAGGAAATTTTGACAAGTATCAAAAGCGGCAGGTGAAACGGTTCAACTCGAACCGATTCATAATTTCATGACCTTAAAGTCATTCGTACTGTGGCACAGGAACTTTTAACAAGTATCAAAAGCGGCAGGTGAAACGGTTCAACTCGAACCGATTCATAATTTCATGACCTTAAAGTCATTCGTACTGTGGCACAGGAACTTTTAACAAGTATCAAAAGCGGCAGGTGAAACGGTTCAACTCGAACCGATTCATAATTTCATGACATTAAAGTCATTCGTACTGTGGCACAGGAACTTTTAACAAGTATCAAAAGCGGCAGGTGAAACGGTTCAACTCGAACCGATTCATAATTTCATGACCTTAAAGTCATTCGTACTGTGGCACAGGAACTTTTAACAAGTATCAAAAGCGGCAGGTGAAACGGTTCAACTCGAACTGATTCATAATTTCAAAATCTAAGGGTCATTCGTGCTGTGGGATTTTGGACCGCGCAATGCGCGATATAACCTAACTGAATATTAAATATTATTATTGTTTATATTTATTATTTATTTTATTATTATTTATGTTTACTTACACATTGATGAAACTACAAGCGATGCATGAGAATGCTCAGTATTATTTTGAGAATGGGGGCAAATTTTAAAATGCGTTAACTTTAAAACATCTATATTGCTCATTAGTACGAAGTAAATTAGAATATAATTCAACAGTATGGTCACCGTTCTACAAAGTCCATTCTCAAGCCTTAGAAAGGGTGCAAAATAAATTTCTTCGGTACATCAATTTTAAAATGAATATTTCCATCGAATTTATAAATTATAATAACTTACTTACCGAAACCAGACTTCTCAAACTATCAGATAGAAGAGTTCTAACTGATATGTTATTTTTATTCAAAATTATAAATTCTCTCATTGAAAGCCCTGAATTATTGGTATTATATGAATGTACCTGCCAGACAAACTCTAAGAAAATACACTTTCAAATGTAACAATAACCTCAATATTAACTACTCTAAGTATTCACCAATTCCAAGAATTCATCACCTTGCAAACAAATATTGTGAACTTATTGATATATTTGGTGTTAATAACTGTGAGTTTCAAAAGGCAACTAATTTCAGACCTATTTGCTAGTTATTAACTTGTATTATCGATTTGCAACAATAACATTTGGCTGTCATCAGTTGATTTGTTTTGCTCTATCTAAAAATAATTTTATACCATTCTTTTTTGTTTCATGGCAAAAAAGAGTGTAGTGTGTTGTGCTTTCAGATTTCTTCTCCCTCCTGATTTTCCAGGAGTCACTTTTCGCTGCTGATTTCCAGATATTTATATACTTTTTTACTTCTGTCATTTTCCATACTATTGTTGTGGTTGTTTACTGTTGTGAATAATGGAGGAAGATTTCCCTGCTGGACCCCCTACAAAGCCCCCAGATCCCTCTCCGGACCCCCCAGACGGGGAAAATGTAGAAATTTCTGACAGAGATTCTGTCATTTTGACTTCTACCGAAATTTACTCCTTCCCCGATAAAACTTGACTCGCCTTCGACTTGACAGTCCCCACCAGCACTTTCTCAACTTTCTCCAACAAACTTTTATTCTCCTTATTCCCGTGGTCCATTCATATTATACGCCCAAAAACCTGAGCAAGGAAAAACCATCCACCCTCTTGAATTTGGCAAATTCCTATCAAATAGCAATATTCTTTCTATCAAGCCAGGAGGTGTAAAAGCCGAGGGTCGCTTCCGAATCTCCGTCGAATTCCTCTCAGGGTCAGCTGCAACAGTTTCATCAAAAAATATCTTCATTTCATCTAATTCAAAGTTCAAGGCATATATCCATACTTTCAATGCCCGCCTCAGAACAGAAATCTTCTAGTGAGGCGGGTTACTTTCATGTTTGTAATATTGATCATGTTATTACAATAAACGCCCGGGATGCCGGCAAATACAAAAAAATATTAAAAAATAAAATGTCACTCGCATGACCCTGGTCAGAGGTATCTCGACCGATCTGTCCATCGCAGAAATTCTGTCTTCACTTTCAACCCCCCAACACATTGGCAATCCCATAAAAGCCAGGAGGCTAAATTACAAGGACTCCTCTGAGGGTATAATTTTCGCATTTAGAGTTACGCTTTTTAGAGTCTCCTAGTCTAAGTTGTGAAAAGTGATTGAGTCTAAGAGGTCACGGTCTTTTTCATAACGATCAGAGGAATGGGTAGTTTTAGTACATATTCAAAGTATGGCATCTCCGCATATGAAAAACGTTGGTCTGCCTGCTCTAAGTGGTTGCAACTATGAGTTATAGAGCTTACAAGAGGCTTTATTGTTTCGAAAAAAAAACGATCAGAGGAATGGGTAGTTTTAGTACATATTCAAAGTATGGCATCTCCGCATATGAAAAACGTTGGTCTGCCTGCTCTAAGTGGTTGCAACTATGAGTTATAGAGCTTACAAGAGGCTTTATTGTTTCGAAAAAAAAACGATCAGAGGAATGGGTAGTTTTAGTACATATTCAAAGTATGGCATCTCCGCATATGAAAAACGTTGGTCTGCCTGCTCTAAGTGGTTGCAACTATGAGTTATAGAGCTTACAAGAGGCTTTATTGTTTCGAAAAAAAAACGATCAGAGGAATGGGTAGTTTTAGTACATATTCAAAGTATGGCATCTCCGCATATGAAAAACGTTGGTCTGCCTGCTCTAAGTGGTTGCAACTATGAGTTATAGAGCTTACAAGAGGCTTTATTGTTTCGAAAAAAAAACGATCAGAGGAATGGGTAGTTTTAGTACATATTCAAAGTATGGCATCTCCGCATATGAAAAACGTTGGTCTGCCTGCTCTAAGTGGTTGCAACTATGAGTTATAGAGCTTACAAGAGGCTTTATTGTTTCGAAAAAAAAACGATCAGAGGAATGGGTAGTTTTAGTACATATTCAAAGTATGGCATCTCCGCATATGAAAAACGTTGGTCTGCCTGCTCTAAGTGGTTGCAACTATGAGTTATAGAGCTTACAAGAGGCTTTATTGTTTCGAAAAAAAAACGATCAGAGGAATGGGTAGTTTTAGTACATATTCAAAGTATGGCATCTCCGCATATGAAAAACGTTGGTCTGCCTGCTCTAAGTGGTTGCAACTATGAGTTATAGAGCTTACAAGAGGCTTTATTGTTTCGAAAAAAAAACGATCAGAGGAATGGGTAGTTTTAGTACATATTCAAAGTATGGCATCTCCGCATATGAAAAACGTTGGTCTGCCTGCTCTAAGTGGTTGCAACTATGAGTTATAGAGCTTACAAGAGGCTTTATTGTTTCGAAAAAAAAACGATCAGAGGAATGGGTAGTTTTAGTACATATTCAAAGTATGGCATCTCCGCATATGAAAAACGTTGGTCTGCCTGCTCTAAGTGGTTGCAACTATGAGTTATAGAGCATACAAGAGGCTTTATTGTTTCGAAAAAAAAACGATCAGAGGAATGGGTAGTTTTAGTACATATTCAAAGTATGGCATCTCCGCATATGAAAAAAGTTGGTCTGCCTGCTCTAAGTGGTTGCAACTATGAGTTATAGAGCTTACAAGAGGCTTCATTGTTTCGAAAAAAAAAACGATCAGAGGAATGGGTAGTTTTAGTACATATTCAAAGTATGGCGTCTCCGCATATGAAAAAAGTTGGTCTGCCTGCTCTAAGTGGTTGCAACTATGAGTTATAGAGCTTACAAGATTAGGCGACATTGTTGCTAAAAAAAAAGATCACAGAAATGGGTAGTTTTAGTACATATTCAAAGTACGGTGTCTCCGCATATGAAAAAAGTTGGTCTGCCTGCTCTAAGTGGTTGCAACTATGAGTTATAGAGCTTACAAGAGGCTTCATTGTTTCGAAAAAAAAACGATCAGAGGAATGGGTAATTTTAGTACATATTCAAAGTATGGCGTCTCCGCATATGAAACAAGTTGGTCTGCCTGCTCTAAGTGGTTGCAACTTCGAGTTATAAAGCTTACAAGATTAGGCTACATTGTTTCGAAAAAAAAAAACGATCAGAGAAATTGTCAGTTTTAGTATATATTCAAAGTATGGCCTCTCCGCAGATGAAACAAGTTGGTCTGGCGGCTCTCAGTGGTTGCATTTCAGAGTTATGATGCGCGCAAGTCATTGCATTGTTGCGAAAAAAACGATAACAGAAATGGTCAGTTTTAGTACCTATTCGAAGTATGGTGTCTCCACAGGTGAAACGAGTTGGTCTGCCTGCTCTCAGTGGTTGTATTTCAAAGAAAAAAAAATAACAGTAATCAATAAAATAAAAAAAATTAAATCGAACAAATCCAATTTTTATTAATTCAACTTCCATAATCTAAACATCTTTGGGTAAAATCACAGACTAATCATTTTGTAGAATATTACTAAGGCTTAAAGAGTTAAATATTTACTTACTTCTAATATTCTTTTAATATTTTTATTAGCTTTTTCATTAGTCACATCAAAACATCATGGATTTTGGCGATAAAAGTAAAAAATAGCTTAAAAAAAGGGGTCTACGATATCGTATACCGTTTACCTAATTCGAGTTTGAGGGATTTCTTAACGTACTTCGAAAAATGGTGTTCAGAAAACATAAAAAAAGACAACCTAATATTATAGTAGGAGATTTCAATATAAACATGAATAAAAATGCAGACATCTATACAAAAAACTTAAAAACTTAATCATTGAATTCAATGGGATGAAACGACTTGTAAAAGATCCCACTAGAGTAACTCTAACATCAAGTACATTAATTGATCTGGTGATAACAAATGTATTTGAACTACAGGTAAATCTATTAGATGCACCCAGAATCACAGATCACTCCATAATTCAAATTATAGAGCAAAATCGAAATACGAAAAAACATTTTATAAACACTAAAGCTTATCGGAACTATGCAAAATATGACGAAGAAGAACTAAGATTACAACTCAGAGCACAAAATTGGAATGGAATAATGGAATTAGATTTTGATATTAAGGTAGAAACATTCATAAAAAACTTAAAATATTCAATTTCAATATTCAAGATTTCTTTTTTAACTTGGATAGATTTAACTTAGATTTCGTCATCTTCGGAATCTTCTTCTTCGCTGCTTAGGCACGTAGACGAGGAGTCTGTAATGTGATAAAATAACTGTAAAGTTTGATAGAAAAAATGACGATTTTGATGATATGAAAATTATTATACATATGTATATATAAAAAACAGAAGGAAACGAATTCTTGTATGTATAGCTTAATGAGATTTATGGTTTAGATACGTAATATGCCATTAATAAGAAACAAATACATGCAAACTTTTCGTTTCCTAACGATTTTTACCTATACATCCGCAATCGTATAAAACTTACCACTGACATCACCAGAAATATTGTCATTTTCTGACTCCGTTACAGTAACATCAGATACTTTATCTGGTAGTCGGTTCCCTGCATACCAGATAGGGACATATTTGCCGTGTTCTTCTTTCCACGCATGTTCAATTGGCAATAGATAGCTTGGAGGATTTTTGGTTGAATTTATCCAGATATTTGATACGTATTTAGCTCTAAGTATCTGTTGAACTAGTTCGATTTCAGACGGTGGCAAAAAAGCAGCATCAAAATTCATAAGAGTTTTGTTAAATTTTTCATTCTCTTTATTGGGCTTAAATTTTTTGAGGAAAATCTTATGGCGGGCCTCGTTTACAGATTTACTCTTCACACCATATAACTCACATATGAATTGTTCAATTTTGCATTTGATTTCATTTGTCAATGGAGCATTAGAACTTAGCTCTATTAGAGCCTTTTGATAAACTGTGTTTTTACTTAGGATATTGTAAGGTTTTTGTTTGCCCTTTCTATAAAATGCAGGGGTATAATCACACCCTGTCAAAGCATGAAACGCTGGCAAACTCTTTGCCAATGTAGCACCAATACTGAGATAAATTTTGTTAACATTTACAATACGTCGTTTGGCAAGAGTGCCGGATTCAATAAATATTTGATGCTTTTCGAATTTGTCCAAATTTCCCAGTAAAATGACGATTACATCAGTGTCAGAAGTTTTAATCAAAATATTAGATGGTTCTTGAATACTGTATATGTGGTATATTATTTTTGTATCGGTTTCTTCGTGGTGCCCACACATCAAATTAGGGTTATCGTTTTGCACAACCTTTTTGCCGTCGCTTTGATATTCATACGAATAACAATTATTTTCAAAATTGAGATTAACCGTGCTTCCAGAAATGACTAGACTAGCCTCCTCGGAACTCCAATGTTTTATGAAAAAATGCACGAGTTCTTCTTTGAATTGTGTAATTCTTAATTCTTTGACGAAATTTCTTGGTCTGATTTGTTTTGGCGATGTTATTTTATACTGTGTTTTGGGGGTAGCTTTGTGCCCAGCTCTCATTTCACGTTCAAAATCTTTGATTGAGGGTGATAAATAAGAATCAAATATTACATCGATACGGTTTGCTTTGTAGCTCATACATTTTTTCAAAATGTATAGCGACATTTCACCAAATGTTTTCACATGCACTGGTATTAAATGGAGAATATAGAATCCATCTACAATCACAACATCAATTTTTTGTGGCGTATTGGCATTGGCTGTTTTTTCCAATATTTTCATGAGTGCAGCCTTGTTAGTCTTCATCAAGGAACCATCTAAATGACTCATTGAAGGTGACGATGAAGATAATGGATATTCCAAAACTTTTGGCAAATCTAGTTTCTGATTAAGGGAAATTCCTAAAAGACGACCGAAGACGTTTCGTTCTGCTTTTATAACTTGCAGTTTTTGTGCTGCTTTACATGGCTTTTTTGATTTATCTGAACAGAAATTCCTGATTTCATTGCGTTTTATTGGTTTCTCGAAACGGTCGGGATTTTCATTACATTGAGATATAAATTCTTTTCTCTGATTTTCTCCTGTAGCCTCTATATTGAGCAGAAAGTCTGCGGTTTCATTCGTTACTGAATTCCCAGTGACAATATTGTACAGTTCGTCTTTATCGTCTTGATAATCAAATGGATTGCCATAAGATTCTACAGTATCGACAAGTTTCTTCACTGCCTTTTTGTTTTTGGAAATGTTGGCTGTCTGTAGATCAAAGGTAACGTCTTGTACCCTGGTAATATTAGTTTCTTCTAAAACATGAGTTATAATGGTGGATCTCAGTGCATGGCTTTTTGCCCAACGCTGTCGGCCTGACAAGGAATTAGTAAAATGGCTAACACCAGACAATCGCTTAGCAGCATCGGCGTTTATGGTTTGTTCTAGTGTTAAATCAACGGGTTGTCTAGAAAACGCTTTGTCAGTGCGCTTGATACCCAAGCCATGACGTTTTAAATGAAGCTCGAGGCCTGGGTGAGTGTCTTGGACTTTTAATATGTCGTCATGGTGCTTTGTGAGCCATCGCGCATAATTTGGATGATTTAGTATGAAAAATATATTGTTAATTTTTGGAAGTACATATTTGTAAAGCTCAAAATTGTTTTCTCGTATCGATCGGCTCAAAAGAAAGTAATACTCGATCAGATTTATATATTGCATGTAAAATTGTGCCGTTTTGCCGTGTTCTCCGTTTTGAGTTTTTTCTCGAAAAATTCTGTATTTAGAGATGATTTCTGATAAAAAGAAATTGTCAACATCGACCAAGATGTTTCCAGAACTGTCCATTCGTCTATTTTTTATTTCTTGCAGTTCTTCTACCAAATATGGTGACAATTGTAGATTTTCCTCTTTTAAAAAGAATTTAAAATGGATTAATTGTAAGGCCAGTGAAATAATAGGGTGAAGTCTCTTGCATCGATTGTAATGCGTACCAGACATGAATCCATTAAGAGACCCATTGGCTAGCAAATCAGCTTCGATTAGCATATGCGTCAAACCACAATCATCTATAAATTTTCCTATAGCTTTGAAATAGGCCAGGATGATATGAAATGTGCCAAGAAAAATAAAAAGATTGTCAAAATTTGGCCGTTCTGTGGATTGTATTTGTAATGCCACTTTTGCAATTGCAAGATCATATGTAACACATATATATTCCTGACCACACTCTTCGGCTATACTTTTTGCTTGTTGCATTGTTGTTTTAACAACGGAAGTGTTAGTGGGAGACATGTTTATTGGGTTCAAATAAGCTATTTTCTGTTTACTGGTTTGATCATTCATAGTGAGGTTATTAAATCCTACCCACATAGGAGTATTCTCGATTTCAGCAGCATGACACAAAACCCATAATAAATCTCTATTCTTTGCATTTATTTTGACAGATTCAGTTGTTTTACGTAAGTCACTATCAAGTAAAATCATACTGTCACTCATTCTTGGTTTTTTAATGGGATGATCTATATTAATGTCAATCACGTCGAATGCCCTTCTTCTTTTGCCTTTAGATGGTTTCATTGACAAGTCAATAGGTTGATTTCGTATGGAGTACTGTTCTTCATTTTGAAAAATAATTCCTACTGTGTCATGCAATGTATTTTTTCCAGAAGGTGTGTCTACGTAACGGTCAAAATTATCGAAAGCTACTCCAGTATTTAACTGAGGACATGGAATTATCCCAGACGGAATGAATGTTGTTATAGATTCATCGATGGAGGCATAGGTAATTTCAGTTTCTAATTCTTCTAATAAAGTGTAGCTAGGTATCTGACCATATTTGTTCAAAATGTTCACAACTTTTCTGCTGTTAGTTAGACTTTTAATAGCCATTCCCAGAGCTAATTGTTTAGAAGGCTTAACATGTCCATTTGTCACAGCGTAAATTTGATCCTGGCTTATCGATTCAGCTTTCTTTAAGCAAGTCTCAGACAACTTTTTTTTTGTGCGCGAACCGATGCCAAGGAGCTCCAAGTTGAATTTTTTAAGAGCATCGGGTATATTACACTCGCCTTGGAGTAATTCCTGCACTGAACAAGTGGTTGGTAGGGGAGTTTTAGGCAGGGAAAGAATCTATTTTCTCAATATATTAGCAGCAGACGTGAGAATATCTCTTTTCACTAATTCCTTCTGTTTCGACATCACGAAATCAATTGGCAAACCCGTTCTGAAAACTAACTTACGTCCATTTATTTCTTCTATAGTTAAAACGCTTCGATCAAATGAGGCTCGAATTTTCTGTTCTAATCTCGAACATGTAATATTATTTTCAGTGCTATTTGACTGCAGAGAAGATTCATAATATTCGTGAAGATTGGACATTAAATGAATATTATTGCCATGAATTATGTCGTTTATGAATTCATACAATTTTTGTAAGGCATTTTTATGGCTCTCGCGTATAACGTGCCACACACCGTCTTTTTCATTGGACTGACAGTCGGATATTTTTTCAGTTCTTCTAAAAAAATCTTTCAAACAATTAGTGTGATAAAATAATGGAACACTTGTCTGTGAAATTTTATGTTGTAAATTGACTTCGTTAGATGCTAACGATTTCATCAGTATCTTTTCGCGGGTTTCCTTTGATTGCAAACAGTGCATCTTTTCAAATTTTTTATGTGATTGTTTACGCTGGTGATCGCAGAATAAGCATATAGCTTTGCAACTAGACGTACTTGGTGAAGGTGATGACAATGTCTCCGCTTGATTATCTGAAGTATCGACTGGCAGAAGTGTTAAACTGTTGGTCTCAGGAGTAGATATTATTGTTTTTTTCACTGCGGTAAATTTTTTATAGCACGATAGATGATATACGGCAGTACTGTCACAATCATTTGGTATTTTGATATGAGCGTGTTTCAAATTACGGTTAATACGAACTGTTAATATATCACGACACTTTTCTAAACTGTTTTTATTAAAAGGCAGCACTTTTTCGTCCATCTTACATTCACAAAACAGGCATGTAGTATTTATGTTCGACATTATTGTAAAAGTAGGAGTAACGGGTAATAGTATTAAAAAATGCACCAAAACAAGCGAAAGCACACCCTCTCACAACGATTGTACTGCGCACACTGACGCGGGACGCGGGCCGCCGGGCCGGACGCGGGCGGAGGAGGGGGCAATGTGTGTGTCAAGCAGGGTTCCCGATTTGCGGGAATTCCCCAAACTGCGGGGAATTTTTCAGATCTACTTAAAACTGACCATTTCTCTGATCGTTTTTTTTTCGCAACAATGTAGCCTAATTTTGTAAGCTTTATAACTCAAAGTTGCAACCACTTAGAGCAGGCAGACCAACTTTTTTCATATGCGGAGACGCCATACTTTGAATATGTACTAAAACTACCCATTTCTATGATCGTTTTTTTTTTCGCAACAATGTAGCCTAATCTTGTAAGCTCTATAACTCATAGTTGCAACCACTTAGAGCAGGCAGACCAACTTGTTTCATATGCGGAGACGCCATACTTTGAATATGCACTAAAACTACCCATTTCTGTGATCGTTTTTTTTTTTCGCAACAATGTAGCCTAATCTTGTAAGCTCTATAACTCATAGTTGCAACCACTTAGAGCAGGCAGACCAACTTGTTTCATATGCGGAGACGCCATACTTTGAATATGTACTAAAACTACCCATTCCTCTGATCGTTTTTTTTTCGAAACAATGAAGCCTCTTGTAAGCTCTATAACTCATAGTTGCAACCACTTAGAGCAGGCAGACCAACTTTTTTCATATGCGGAGACGCCATTCTTTGAATATGCACTAAAACTACCCATTCCTCTGATCGTTTTTTTTTCGAAACAATGAAGCCTCTTGTGAGCTCTATAACTCATAGTTGCAACCACTTAGAGCAGGCAGACCAACTTGTTTCATATGCGGAGACGCCATACTTTGAATATGTACTAAAACTACCCATTCCTGTGATCGTTATGAAAAAGACTGTGACCTTTCTAAAGTACAATTTAAACAAAAAAAAATTATTCTTCCGAAATTCGATTTCCTGAACAGGAACCTGCCAAAGAATTGAATTTAGTTTTTTTTTTTAAATCTTAAAATCTAAAAGTTAACCAAAGCAGCAAGTATTTGAATTTGGGTAAAATTCGGTTTAGGGGAGTCACTCGAATAACCGAAATTGAACTTGATTTAGACTAATTTAGGGCTGGGGAATCCGAACCTGGAATTAGGTGGGGATCGGCACTATTAACTGAGTTATAGGGTCTTGAAATTTCGTACGCGATACATAGAAACCATGTTTTATTTATTAACTATGAATTAAAAAGAATCAAATTAACAACTATTTTATATTTTTGACATTTCAGCAGTGCCAACCAAAAAATAAAAAGTGTTGCCATACAATAATAATATCAATGTTATTAATTGAATGCATGGAAAATTCTTAAATTTAAATATCATTTACCAGATTTGTAGGCAAGTTTTTTTACTTTTTATTTTTAACTTAAAAAACCAGTCTATACAAACCTAGCGTAGCCCATAAACTATTTGAAAACTGGGATGTAACTCTAAAGGGGACGCGAGCAGGCGTTATTAATGGGGCATTTTTTTGTAACAGGAAATAACATGGAAAAAAGGTATTAGAATTAAATCACAAACCAGTCTATACAAACCTAGGGTATCCCACAAACTACTTAAAAACTGGGATAAAACTCTAAAGGGGACGCGAGTGGGCGTTATTAAAGGGTCATTTTTTTGTTATAGAAAATCACAGTTAGGTTAGGTTATATATATATATAAATTTAATATTTACAAGATTTTAAATAATAAACTACATATCTGGCAAATGATATTTAATTTTCAGAATTTTCCATGCATTGATATTATTATTATATGGCAACACTTTTTATTTTTTGACATTTCAGCAGTGCCAACTGCTGAAATGTCAAAAGTATAAAATAGTTGTTAATTTGATTGTTTTTAATTCATAGTTGAAATAATATATAAAACATGTTTTCAAAGTGTCGCGAACGAAACTGCAAGACCCTATAACTCAGTTAATAGTGCCGACCCCCACCTAATTCTTACAGATTCGGATTCCCCAGCCCTAAATTAATCTAAATCAAGTTCAATTTCGGTTATTCGAGTGACTCCCCTAAACCGAATTTATTCCTTGAATTTTTATTCTAAAAAATAAGTCTCGTTTTCTCCTAACAAAAGAATCTTTCCTCAGAATCATTGTAGAATAAATATTGTTTCTTTCTAATAATAATTGTATTATGTGCCAGTATTCAGTCTAACATAATATTGTAGATCATGCTTAAAAAAATCATAAATACAATAACAATTGACCGGGCGAGCTTTGAAAACGATTATTTTAATACATTAGCCAGCGCGAAAGAAAGGTTATGTAAAAAGGAATCATCAATCAGGACAAATAATAATATCAAGTTACCGATAATCGAATTACCGAAATTTAAAGGGGATTACTGTGAGTGGATAGAGTTTCGAGACGCGTTTATATCTTTAGTGGACAGCAATCCTAACTTAGATGCCGTCCAGAAATTTTATTACTTGAGGAGTTGTCTCAGAGGAGAAGCATTTAAGCTAATCACTGCATTACCTATGCATATGGACAATTATGTTACGGCTTGGGAGATGCTCACAGACAGATACGAAAACTCAAAAATAATTATAAATAATCATGTAAACGCGTTGTTTAAATTACCGCACGTAAAGACAGAAAATCACGTCGCAATAAGAAGCTTATTGAACGAGGCGCAATTGCATTTAAAATCGCTAAATAATTTAATTATAACTACTAAAAATTGGGATGTAATTTTAATTTATTTGTTATCAAACAAACTAGACTCAAATACAAGAGCTCATTGGGAACAATACCCAACAAAAAATAATCTACCTACCTACGAAGAATTTATTAAATGTTTGTATGCAAGGGCCCAGGTACTAGAAGCATCGCCAAATAATGAAAAAAAAATTAATCCGGGAAAAGCAAATCCGCATAATTATAAAAAAGAAACTACGGTGTCACTATCCGCACAAAAATTAAAATGTTTACATTGCAACGATAATCATAAGATTTATTATTGCCGCAAATTTTTGGAATTAAAACCGAAAGAACGAATTGACAAAATACACAAATTAGGCGCTTGTTTAAAATGTTTAAGCCCCGGTCATAATTATTATTTTTTTTTTTTATTTATTGTCAATTTTTTTGATACATACAGGTACATATATAGTGATACAAAATATAAGGCAGTAACAAAAAAATCCCACAAAGGCGAAGCCTGTGCGTGGGCATTATAAGGTGAAAATCAAAACAGTGGTGGTTACATTATCTATGGTTTAAATGAAAAAAGACATATGAATAAAGAAAAAAATAAATCATATAGTACATTTGGTTATTTTAATAAAAAAAACAGTTTAAAAGAAGTTAAACTTTTTTTTTTTTTTTTTTTAATTTAGATGGTAACATATAATCATATACATGGTGTCCGGAAACTCGTAGTACAAGGAGATTGATTAAAGGATTGCAATGCAAATTAAATAAATTCAATTGCCGTAAATGCGATGGTGAAAATCACAATACATTACTTCATTTTAAAAAGGAAGAAGATTCAAAACACGAAAGGGCATCAACATCTTCCACTATGGAAGCGACTTTAGTATCAAATCATGCCGCGAAGGTAGAACCAAATTTCGTGTTATTGTCCACTGCCATCATCAACATAAAAAAAGTACCGGAAAGTCAATTCAAGCCAGAGTTTTACTAGATTCTGGCGCAATCGAACTTTATAAGTGAGGAATTTGCAAATAAATTAAAATTGAAAGCGAAAAGGGCCAATATTCCAGTCACGGGAATTCACAATAAAGTTTTAAATATAAGATCTAAAGTTGAATTAAATATAACTTCAAGCTATTCCGAATACGAAAAGAAGATAGAATGCCTGATAAAATCTGAAGTGACCAGTAATCTGCCGCAAATTTCCTTTCAGAAAAAAGACACTGGGATCCCCAGTGGTCTCCAATTAGCTGATCCGAACTTCAACATTACCAGCCCAATAGATATGCTGTTGGGAGCGGAGGTATTTTGGGAAGTCTTTCATGCCGATCGAATGAGAATTGGAGAAGCAGGACTCACACTACAAAGGACCGAACTAGGATGGCTTGTATCCGGACCTATCTCCACTCCGAAACCAAAAAGGCCAGTAAATTACTGTCATTTATCTTTAAGTTTATTACAAAAGCAATAAGAAAGCTTTTGGAAAATAGAGGAACTAGCTCCTGTAAAACATAGAAGTCACGAAGAAAGAGCATGTGAAGAGAGCTTCTTACACACGCATCAAAGAGATGAGAAAGGACGTTTTGCGGTAAGATTGCCGCTGCGACCTAATATTAATCAAATGGGTGAAACCCTAAAGGTGGCTGAAAAAAGATTCTATAATATGGAGAAGAAATTCCTTGCCAATAAAGACCTGATGCTAGATTATAAAAATTTCATGAAAGAGTATCAGGAATTGGGGCATATGACGCTGTGCGAAGCACCGCCAAAAGATAAAATTTGTTATTATTTGCCACACCATGCAGTGATAAAGGAGTCTAGCACGACAACCAAAACCAGGGTCGTGTTTGACGGATCAGCCAAGTCATCAACCGGTATATCATTAAACGACGCCCTCATGGTAGGACCAGTTTTGCAAAAGGAGTTATGTGCACAATTATTGTTTTTCAGAAAGCACCAGTATGCATTAACTGCCGACATCGAGAAGATGTATCGTCCAATATTGGTGCAGCCGGAGGATAGAGATTACCAGCGCATAGTCTGGAGGGACTCTCCGGAAAAAGAAATCCGGCACTATCAACTCTTTTTTTAAATTTTTTTTGTATTTATTTATTTATTAAGTTAAAAGAAATTTACATTTCACTTTCTTAACTTAAATATATAACATTAAATAAATAGTATTCTAATATTGTTCTAATAACTTAAGATTAAAAAGTTTTTTTTTAAATACATTTATACTCTCCGTTTTAAGTTTATCTGGAAGGAGATTGTATATTTGTACACCCTCGTGGCCAATGCCTCTTTTGCCACTTTCAGTCCTTACAGCATGTGTGTACAATTTGTTATGTTGCCTAGTATAATGTTCGTGTACTTGTGAAGTTTGTTTAAATGTTGTGTTTGTGTGTATAAGTCCATTTTGGATTTTGTAGATTAGGAGGCATATGTTGTATTCGTACAATTTTCTTATTTTCAAAAGTTTTATTTCCTTATACAGTTTTTTTGAGGGAGTGTCCGGGTTATAATTGAAGAATTTTTTAATAACTTTGTTCTGTATTGTTTGTAAATCATTTAGGTATGTAATGTATGTGTTTCCCCATATTTCTATTAAATAATTTAGATGGGACTGGATTAAACTAAAATACAAGCCCCTCTTTACCTTCGTTGGTAGGAGATGGGCAATTCTACCAAATACACCAATTAGTGGGATGATTTTTGCTTTTAATTTTTCTACGTGTTGTTTAAATGTCAGATGTTTATCAATATGTAAGCCAAGGTATTTTTCGCTGTCTAGAATAAGCAAGTCCCTTTCTTCTATTTGTAGAGGTTTATGCGACGGTATTATTATTTTAGGTGAGCTTAGGATCATGTAGCCGGTTTTATTAATATTTATTGTTAATATATTTTTTATTAGCCAACTGTTTAGAATATTAAGATTGAGATTGTTCTAATAGAGTTTCTAAGTTTTTTCCGAAGTAAAATATTGCAGTGTCATCTGCGTATAGAAATATTTCACCATGTAGTTTCAACTGGCAGATGTCATTTATATATATTTGGAATAGGAGGGGCCCCAGTATAGATCCTTGCGGAACTCCATAGTTTATACTCTCTAACTGACTGTTATTATCTTCTATGCTAACATATTCTTTTCTGTTTGATAGATATGATTTAATTAATTTGATAGCTGGACCGGTTACTCCTGTTTTTTCTATTTTTTTAATTAGTATTTCATGACTTACGGTGTCAAAGGCTTTTTGAAGGTCTACAAAAATTGCTATGACATAGTTTCTATTATCTATGCTAGTTCTAAGTTTATTTATAAGATCATTAGTTGCAGAAAGAGTGTTAGACTTTTTTCTGAAACCGTATTGTTTGGCATATAGAAATGATTTTTTTTTCAGAAAGTTGTTTAGCCTATCGTATATTACTCTTTCGTATATTTTTGATAGAATTGGTAGGACAGAAATAGGCCTGTAGTTTGATGTTTGAGTTTTCGAGCTCCCTTTATATATTGGGATAACCCTTGCGATTTTACAACTGTTCGGAAATTGACCTTCTTTTAGGCTCAGGTTAATCAGTTTAATTAGTATAGGTGTTAATAGCGGGGCAAGTTTTTGTACTGTTAGACATTTTAATTGGTCATGACCAGCACTCACATTTGATTTTAGGGATTTTATAATAGCTAGTATTTCGGGTTCAGTTGCGGGTTGTAGGTATTCTGGAGGAGGCCCACCACTTCCCCGCCCTGTTTTAGGTACTGATGGTACCCCTTCAGAGCTCTCTCAAGGACGCTAATTTTTTGATATAACGAGTCTACATTTAAAATTTCAAAACAAGACCTCCAAAATGTCCATGCATACAATGTTATTCGCAGTATGCAAGTGCTGCGTATTAGTAACCTGTTAGTAAAAACTACTCTATTTGGTTAGTTTAACAGGTCATATGTACAAGGTATCAACAATAACGGGTAAAAATAATAATTTACAGCCACCTGCAAAAATGAAAAATTATGAGACAAAAGAAAATGGTGAAATGTACACCTCATTTTTTGTGAGGGGGTGTCGTCACCTGCTCCCAGGCAGTCCTAGGGAGAGAAAGCAGGGCATTGGATAGGTTTCACGAGGATCAGGTTCCGCGCCCCTAAGCCAGGAAACCGGTTGTGCCTCGACGAAAGATGTAAGTTGGGGTTGGGAAGATCCCAAAGACCATGAGGAGAAAGCGTCGGAGAACCTGGAGGCAGGGCGGAAGGTCACCAATTAACGATCAGCCCATCTTCAGTCCCGTTCCTGGCCTCAGGGGAGGCACTGATGGCAGGCGACGGCACCAATCCCTCATCGCGAAATGGTCGTCCAAGATGGGTATGCACGGACGAGGTCTTATGCCACCCCAAAGTTGGGGTACACCGGACAGAACAAAAAAAAAGAAATCAGTTCAGTTCTGCTACCAGCAAGCACTTAACTCTGTAAAAACAATAATACAAAACACAATAAAAGAAGAAAATTGCGAAATAGATTTATACTGTCGCGTTATTTACAGGTCATCATCGAAAAAAAAGGTAGATCCTTATAAACAATAATTATACATGAAAGAGATATAGATAATGCCAATAAAATTAGCAAAAATAAACAGGAAAATCTAATAATAACTATATCAAAAGAATTTTACAAAATTTACATATAGCGGTATGTTTACAGTAATAAAGTCCCGTAATCCGATGAGGCCAGGAGCAACACCTGGCATTAAAAGCTACTGATTTTAATCTCAATTCTCGACTCTAAGATCAGACCATCTCTCGACCCAGATTTTTGTGTACTTCCTCAAGCACTCGAAATTCACCATGTTCGACACGAGATCAGAATTCCAAACTGGTCTCGTTGTTACTTCCAAACCGGCCAATAATTCATCTCTTGCATCCGTCATAATCTCACAGTGCCACAGAATGTGCTCAGCGGTTTGATCGGAACTACCACACGCGCAGTTCGGGTGTGGGGACAGGGAGAGTCTGTGTAGTCTCCCCCTGAACTCACCATGTCCTGATAATATTTGGGTCATGTGGTGATCCAATTTGATGAAAGCTCCTTCCATTCTGATTTTAACTGATGGGAAGAAGGAGAAGGTCCATCTTCCCATTTTCGACCTATCCCATCGAGACTGCCACTCGTTGAGTGATAAGTCACTCATTTGTTTCAGTAGACCAGGGAGAGTCCCTACCCCGCCCGGCGTAAGAATTACGCCGAGATGTGTAGCAGGTAGTCCTCTGGAGAGCTTCTTTTTTGTTAACACTTCCCTAATTTCCAGATCGATTGGTAAAATACCGGCCAACACGGGCAAAGCGTCCGAAGCAACGGTTCTGTATGCACCGGAGAGCGCCAGCAAGGGGGTTCGCTGACCCCTCTTGAGAGCCGAGAGTATAAGCGAATTCCCCAAACGGTGCTCCCACACAGAGGCGGCATACGAGACTTGCGCCACGTATATACCCCTATAAAGTAGTCGCAGGGCAGGGGAACGCAACCCCCACTCAGTTGTAGAGATTCTTCTCAGCTTAAAGAAAAGGGCCTGGGCCTTGCTGGAGACCTCTTTAACGTGAGTTAAGAAGGAGGACGATCGATCTAGAGTGACACCTAGATATTTGACTGAGTCTGCAAAGTGAATAGTGGAGGCTCCCATTTTGATGGAAGGGTTTCTTCTTCTACTGAGGAAACCTTTCATCAAGAGTCCCACGGTCTTTTGGGGGGCAAAATTCAACTTGTTTCTCACACCCCAGCTTAGGATTGCACGCAAACCTTCTTCAGCCTTTCCTTCCACTTCCCTTCTACTGTCCCCCGAGACCAAATACAATTTATCATCAGCGTAGTCGACCGATGTGCATCCTTCAGGTAAGGGTAACCTGGAGGAGTCGTCAAAATCAATATTCCAGTATTTAGGTCCCAAAATGGAGCCTTGCGGGCATCCCTTATCAACCTTCCGGACTATTTTTTGATCCCCATAAACGATCTCTATTGTACGGTCGTTTAAATAGTCACAGTTGATTTTGAAAAGGTCTTGTGGGCAACCTCTATTTTTAATTTTAGTAATCAACATCGGCCACCACGCATGATCGAAGGCACCAGTGATATCTAAGAAGATTCCAATTACGTACCTCTTTGGACAGACCTTCACCCATTCAAGCGCATACATGATGGCATGCTCGGTAGATTTCCCAGGGACAAAGCCAAATTGCCGCTCACATGCTGGGGAAAGAGTTTGCTGCAACCGATTACTGATGAGTGTTTCCAAGATTTTGCTAAAAACAGGCAGGATGGTAATCGGACGGTAGGCCTTAACGTCCGTTCTTAGTTTATCGTTACCCTTTGGGATAATCTTGAGCACACCTCTCTTTCATTCCGTAGGGAAAACTCCTCTACGCAGACATGTCTCCATAACCTGGAACAATTCTTCCTTGGCATGGATCCAGACATTCTTCGCTATTATACCGTTAAGTCGATCATGCCCTGGTGCCTTCTTCGGACCCAAACCCTTGATTATAACGTCAATTTCGGCCTTAGAGATTTTTAACATTCTGTCCTCATGGTCGAGGATCCTAGGTGGAAGCCGTGACAGAGCTCTTATCTGTTTGTGGTGGTCGTTTTCCCCGGTTACTGAGTCTAGTGGAACTAATTTGTCCAGCAAGGTATTAAGAGTGCTGGTCACATCGGTACTCTCAGAGTTCCCATCGGGATTATCCGATATGATACTAGTCAAATACCGGTCAGATCCTTTTCCCGTTTTTTCGATTGCGCTGTGGATTTCCCACGGGTTGGCGTTACCCACTTGTTTAACCCAATTATGCCAAGCAGTTCGTTTTGCTGAGAGGATAGCCAATTTGAAGGCTTTCCTAGCCCTACTGACACGTGTCTTAAGAGATGTAATCATCTCTTGCGTGCCCCCAGTCCTCTTAAGGGATCCGAGTGCCCTGAAAGCCCTCTTGAATTCGCCCTTCAGCAAAGTCAACTCACTCGACCACCACGGCGTTCTAATAGCGGTTTTCGGGTTTGATCTTCCCAAGGACCGTTCAGCAGCTGACACTACGGCCGCGTTAAAATAGTTCCCCAAATTATCCGGATCATTTGCTGCTACGTTATGAAAACCCCTTAAAGTGTCACGTAGAGCCTCCCCAAAGTTATCCCAATTCGCCCCTGTGGTTTTAAAGTTCCAGGAGGTTCTCGGAGCTTGGGTCTTCTGGACCCCCACAGTAAAAGTAATTAGTCTGTGATCAGAAATTATAGCGCTTTCATGGACCATCCAGTTAGACATCCTGGCCACAACTGATCCAGAGCAGAGAGTTAGATCTATGTTGCTCTCCCCATTTGTGTTTGCGAAAGTGGTTAAGTAACAATTTTCATTTAAAAGTGATAGACCTTGCGCAGCAATTAGGTCTTCAACGGCGTCTGATCGTTCCGTTCTGTGATTATTATCGTCAAACCACATAGGGGAGCGAGCGTTAAAGTCACCTCCAATAACTATGTTATTGGAGGTGACTTTAATCTTGGTTTATGTTTTGTAGGTATATTGACTCCGTACTTTCATATTTTAATGTAATTTTTTCATCCAGTTCATGGGTGTATTTGTTAATTATATTACCAGCTAAAGAGGCGCCAACATTACAAAAGTAGTTATTAAAGCATTCGCATATCTTGATCTCTTCTGTGATAATTTCATTATCTCTCTTTAGTTTTTTACATGGTTTGCTTTGCGTGTTTGTTTGATTCTTGATGATGTTGTAAATTAGGTTCCAAGTTTTTTTGGTATTATTTTCACATTTTTTAAATAGTCTGCTATAGTGTTGTTTTTTAGAGTTTTGTTTTTGTATAGTTATTTGGTTACGTATTTTAGTAAATTCTGTTTTCAGTAATAGGTTACAGGGTTCTTTTTTTTATTTTAAAGTGTAGTTTATTTATTTTATTAATCATTTTTAATAAGTCTTTTGTTATCCAACCAGGAAGACAGGTTTTATTTGTTTTTATTATTGTTGAACTGTAAAAAGTAATTTTGTTTAATAGTTTACAAAGTTATTGTA
Organism: Hesperophylax magnus; assembly: GCA_026573805.1. Taxonomy (NCBI): domain Eukaryota; kingdom Metazoa; phylum Arthropoda; class Insecta; order Trichoptera; family Limnephilidae; genus Hesperophylax; species Hesperophylax magnus. The sequence goes on from JAIUSX010000025.1 coordinate 15,882,992, forward strand.
GTTCAGTTTCGAGTCCTCGTTATTATTTATAGAAAAGGGGTTTTGTCGAATATCCTCCTCTAGTTTATCATAGTCAATTTTCGTATATTTATAGGAGGGTTTTTGTGAATTCTTTTTAGTGTAGGTGTGCAGTATGTCAAGAATCAGTAGGTTGTGATCAGATATTGAAGTGTCACAGTTTGTTATAGAATATGAAAGATTTATGTCTGAGATGATGTGATCGATAATGGTGTTGGTGCTTTCTGTGATACGGGTCGCATGTTTTTTGTTTATTTTGTTTATTATATTGAAATTGTTTGACTTGATGATTTCTGTGTATTTACAAGTGTGTGTGTTTGTGGAGTCAAGTAAGTTGATATTAAAGTCCCCTAGTATTATGGACCTTTTGTGAGTTTTCAGCTGTGTGTTTAACTTATCTATAAAATCTTGGAAATTGGTGTTTGGTTTTTTTATATATCACTCCAATGTTTAAGTTTAGTTTGTTTAATTGTATCCAGAGAAAATTGTTGTCTGGATCTACTATATTGTCGATTAAATTATATTCTAAGTTTTCTTCAATAAATATGGATACTCCACCACCGATGTCCTCAGGTCGGCAGGATGCCTCGTGTTTGTAGTCTTCAATATTGATGTATGGTACGTCCGTTTCTTTGAGCCAAGTTTGTGTTAAAAGTATGATGTTGATTTTGTAGTTAATGGTTTTTAATAAGCACAGGATCTCGACGACTTTTCCTTTCAGGCTTCTAATATTTAGATATAGGAATGAGATTGAAGTTTGGTTTTTGTTTGTTCCCAACTGTTTGTAGAGAGTTACGTCATCTACCCGTGTATGTAGTTTTTTTGTTTCTAAATAGTAAGTTTCGATATGACTGGTGGTCGTCGATTGACTATTTCGTTTTTTTTATTATAATAAGATTTCAATTCGTCCATTAAATTGGTGATTTTTCCGGCACTATCGGGATCCAGTTTTTTGGAGTTTGCGTGTAGGTAGATTTGGGTTCAGGTTTGTTTATTTCCTTCTCGATATTATATAACATTTTCCGGTGGTTATTCTTAATTATTTCAATTATGTTTATTCTTGCCAAACTCATCGATTTCGAGATATCATATTCATTCATTCGGTCGTGGAAAATTGGTCCGATGAATTGACAATGATTTTTGAATAGAACAGCGTGAGACCTTATTTCGTGGTTGAGTTTGGAAACATTCAAATGATTATTTTTAGGTACCGAGTGCACTATAACATTGGTGTGGTGAAGATTATTTACAATGTAGTACAAGTGACTAATTATATTTTTCGTTGATTTTTCATTTGTCCCAGTAAAAATGATGACAAAATCTTTTTTTGTAAGTATTTCACATGACTGTAATATTGTTGAACTAAATTTGTCTACAGTGGCACCGGGATAAATATAACTCCGGCATTCTATTGTTTTTGAATTTTTTTCAATATTTCGCTCATTTTTCTTCCATCCTCATCTCCAAAAATGAGTACTTTAGGTTTGTTTTCCTGCGGCGGCATTACGAGGTCTGCTAGTTGATGTAAGGAATTGTTATTTTCCACTATTGGAAGTTGCTTTGTTTCGGCTTTATAAGTCAAGAGCGATTGATTACTGCTTGAAGGTGTTAAATTTGTTAAGGAATTCTCCACTTTTTTTGTTACATACTTTAGTTCATTAATGTTTTTATCTATGTTTGTAATTTGACTTTTAATTTCTTGTTGAAAATTTTCTAGTAGTGAATATATTTTTAGAGACATCTCTTGGAAGCTTTTGAAGTTTTTGTTTAATTGGTTAATTATTGAATTAATTTTATCGTTATCTCCCGGTGTTTCATTATGTTGTAGGGTTTCGTTCACAGATGTCTCCGTCAGCTCATTTTCATTCTGTTGTGGGGCTTCATTCACAGATGTCTCTGTCAGCTCATTTGTTTGTTGAGAAATTTAATTACTTTCTTTGCAAGATGGGCATTTTAAACTTTGTTTATAGTTTTTATTCATCTTTCGAAAATTAATTTCAGTTATATGACAACAAAAGAAATGAAAATTATGCTTACATGTCTTGCAGTACAGTACAGTTTCGTTGTCATGTATTTGGGTCTTGCATGATTTGCATTCCATCATTGCGGATGATTTCCACAGTGTTTTTGTATAATTATTTACGCTAAGATATGAACAAGTAATGGCAAAGGATTATATTGTTTGATTACTTTTCACAGCATAAAATTACTAGTGTTTATTTATTTAGAACAAATGACAATAACACCGTTTGACGTTTGATATTCCCGGTGATATCACACTTTTTATATTAAGTTCACTAAGATTGGCTTTCTATTTTGTGAGCAATCAAGAAGTAATTACTTGGGTAAATATGTGGAATTAGTTTGATTTCACAGATATCACACTTAAATCACGCTTTTCACATAGTTTTCTAGGTTTTTTTATAGGAGCAAAGATTTGGACTTGTTCACTGTTTTAGATCCATCGAGCAAACTCAATACTGTCACCTACGGTTTGGGACCATCATCCTTTCTGGCTACTAGATGCTTGGAGCAGTTAGGAACAGAAAATCAGGAAGCATACAAAAAGGTCAGTCGAATACTAAAATACAACTTTTATATGGATGACCTGATAACTGGCGACGAAAATGAGGCAGACTGTCACCATTAAAAATCAGTTAAGCAGCATTTTGGCATCTGCTGGCATGAATTTACGAGAATGGAGATCAAATTTACCCTCTATAAGTTCGAAACCAGAGAGTGATACAGATATGATTATTACTGATAACCCCAAGGAAAAGAAAATTTTAGGGTTGTCATGGAATAACCAGCAAGACTATTTTCAGTACATTGTAGAGCCCTTAGAAACGTGCGTTAAAAGCAAACGCCAAATGTTATCATGTATCGCTTCTACTTTCGACCCCCTGGGGCTGATAGCACCTGTAACTTTAATCGCAAAATTGATAATGCAAGGTTTGTGGCAAACTAAGATTCAGTGGGACGAAGATGTTCCATCTGACCAGATGAATGCATTATATATTTGATCTTTTTTTGCTTTTGCTGTTTTCTTTTTAATTTTGTCTGTTAATGCTTTTCTTCTTTCTATAGTAGCTGTTATTATTTTGATTATTTCTTTTGTTATGATTGTTTTATTTCAGCAGGATTCCATGCGAGACTGACCCCTTGAGCGATGGTAGTGATGACATCATCGCACAATCCGTCATGATGAATTAAATTAATTTAATTTGAGTTTTTAATTTTTTTTTTTTTTTTTTTATTTCCTTTATTTTTTCCCAATTTACATATTTCACAATACAAGTTTTTTAATAATATGAAAGGGAACCCACTAAGGCGCAGCCTGTGCGTGGGTAATATAATTTAATACATTAGATTTTTGTACCTAAAAATACATAACAGTAAAAATAAAATAAAAAACAGTAAGCATAATAAAGAAAAACGGTAGGCTTATAATAAAAGTTATTCTAAAAGATTGTGCAAGAGGAGCATATTAAAAATAAATCAAAGTAAAAATAAAGATTGTAAGATAATATATATGAATTAAAAGAACACAAAATAAAATAATAATAACTATACAGAAACAAAATAGAAAAAAGTAAAAATTAAATGAATAATGCTTCAACATTTGCATTGTACAGCCACAACTTTAATTCTTTTTGGTATTGCGCTAGTTTAGTTGTTACTTGAATTTTTTTTGGTAGTAGATTAAAAGTGCGAGGTCCAATAAAGCTACTGTGAGTTTGCATTAGTTTGGTATTGGTTTGTGGGGTATAAAATACATGATTTCTTCTAAAGTTTATTTTGGGTTCATATTTTTGAAATTTATTTTGGTTTTTCATGACGTATTTCAGGCTTTGAAGTAGAAATAGTTTACGGAGATTGAATAGTTGAGATTCCTTGTACAATTGATCAGTCGAAAATGTCCTCTTTTTATTATATATAACCTTGATAATATGATTTTGTACTATTTGTAGTGGTTTTATAAATGTATCTAGTGCGCCACCCCATCCTAATATACCGTACATAATTGAGGATTGCACTAGAGAAAAATAAATCATTTTCAATTTGTCAACATTGAGTACTTCCTTAAGTCTATAAAATATGTACGTCAGATATCTTAATTTAGAAACGGTGTTATTAATTTGTGGTTGCCAGTTTAAATTTGTGTCAATATATATACCCAAATATTTGATCTTTTCAATTTTTCCAATTTCAAAGCAAGAGGTGCATGTTACTTTATTACAGTTAGCATTATGTAGTCTAATTTTAAGGTTATTGGGAGGTTTGTTTTTACTGTTTTTATAAAAAGTTAGGTAAAATGTTTTACTATAGTTTAAGAAAAGTCTATTACAAGTAAGCCATGATAAGACATATGAAATACATTTTGTTGCATTTAAAAAAGTTTCAGGCCAGGATTTTCCATTTACTATTATTGCTGTATCATCAGCGTAAGATACAATTTTACCAGGGATTACAACATTGCATAAATCATTAATATATATTAGAAACAGAATTGGGCCAAGCACAGTCCCCTGTGGTACTCCATTTTTTATCACTGTTTCTTTGCTATAAAAGTTCCCAATTTTTGTTTTTTGTAATCTGTCTTTGAGATAGTGAGTGAGAATTTTTAGTGCATCTTTTTTGAAACCTATTTGATTAATTTTCTTTATGAGTAGATTGTGATTTACAGTATCAAACGCTTTTCTTAAGTCTAAAAATATAGCTAGACTTTTTTTATTTTGATCAACAGATGTGTATAAATTTTTTGTCAGATCGAATATTGCATCTTCAGTGCTTAATTTACTTCTGAAGCCATATTGATTTTCGGACAGAATATTGTTTTGTTCTAGGTATTTCATAACTCTATTTTTGATACATTTTTCAAATATTTTTGAAAGGTTTGAAACTAAGGAGATAGGTCTGTAATTGTCTAATATGTGCGTGTCACCCGATTTGTGAACTGGTAATATAGTGGAGATTTTAAATTGTTCTGGGAAATACCCTTCTTTTAGGGATATATTATAAATATGTTGCAAAGGAGTTAAAATATATTGTTTTATTTTTTTTAGTGTATTACCTGATAAATTATCAATTCCTGAAGAATTTGTTGGTTTTAGGCTGTCAATGTGTTTTTCAATTTCATTAGTTGTGATAGGTGTAAAATAATCTAATGAGTTAATTGAATTGTTTGTTGGTACCAAAAGCAGAGATGAGTCAACGGGCGCTGTATTAGCAATCTTACTGGATGATTCAAGTACTTGGTCTACGACATTTGTGAAGAAGTTGTTAAAGTTATTTGCAATGTCAGATTTGTCAGTTATAATATTGTTATTTATTTTAATCTCCTTAACCTCAGTTGATGCTATTCTTTTTTTATTCGTTATTTCGTTAATAATATTCCACGTTTTTTTGGTATCATTATTTGCATTATCAATTTGTTCACCATAGTATTTTTTTTTACAACTTCTTATTAACCTATTTAGTAAATTTCTATACAGTAAATATTTTGTTTTCATGAAGGACATTGTTCTGACATTGTTTTTTTGACAGGCTCTTTGATAATTTAGCATCTCTCTATATAGTTTATCTCTTTGTTTAATGGAGACTATTATTCCTACAGTTATCCAAGGTTTAATTTTTTTATATTTTCTCTTAGATATAACAATTTTATTTGTACTTTTTGAAATATATTCTTGGAGAGTTTTATAAAACGATTCTAATGCTGAATATGGGTTTGAAATTGATAGAATTTGATCCCAATTTTCCAAAAAAAGTAGATTATTTAATGTGAGGTAATTAATATTATTTTTTTCAACTGTTTCAGAATTTTCTTTTGAATTTGCAGTTAAGATGTTGTGTCCGTAAAATGTTGGGTAATGATCAGTAATGTTTGTTATTAGAGTTGAAGATGTTGTTTTAAAGTGTTTGTGTGATTTAACAAATATGTGATCTAGAGTCGTGGAGTTATTCAAATTTTCTCTAGTTGGTGAGTTTATGTAAGACTGATATCCAGCACACGACAAACAATCTAAGTACTCATTTATACAATTTGTTCTTTTGTTATTTTCATTTATATTTATATTGATATCACCGGTTAATATTGCGAAGTTGAAGTTATTTCTGTTAGTCATTTTTAAAAGCGAATTAAGTTCGTTATTGAAGAGAGTTTCATTTAGTGAAGGTGATCTATAGATAGCTATTAGCAAATAATTATAATTGTTATGGTTAAATGTTAATTTAATAGCATTTGCTGTTTTAAAATCTAAAATCTCGAAAGCAGTTTTCATGAGACAATTATTCATAAATACCGTGACTCCATCGTGTCCAGTATGTTTGCATTTAGATGAAATGGTTATATATCCTGGCAGGTTAAAGGGTATTACCTCTTTCATCTGTGTCTCTGTTAATATAATAATACTAGGAGAAAAATCTAGACTTTCGATTAGGACACAGAGTTCATCAAAGTGCTTTCTTAAACTCCGTATGTTCATATTTAGAACTGAAAAATTAACATTTTTAAAATGATTATTTAGTTCACTTGTGTTTTTACATATAAAGTTTTCATGCAAAAAATTTTCATCAGACATTTTGAACAATGATGAAGTATTTATACATGTATTATGGTCACTTGTTTGTTTATTCGGAGGGAATGTCTTCCGGCTGCCTTATGTGGATGATTGGGGCTAATTCATCTTTTCTCATCATTATGTTACCATTTTTTGCCCAGATAAACTTGTAGCCTAGTCTTGATGATTTCGCCAGAAATAGGAGGTGTTTATTATTTTGTGACAATTGTTCATTAATGTAAACAATGTTTTTATAATCTTCAGAAAAATTTATATTTTTTGGGTACAAAGTACCATATTTTCTTTTCTGGGTTATAATATTGTCCTTACTTTCTTTGTTTTGAAAAGAAACTACTATCCCTGGATTTTTACTTAATGGGTTTCTGTTTTTAATTCTATATGTGTTTGTTATTTTAGGTAATTCAGTTTCGCATTTTATTGTTTCCAATATATTGTGAACTATTTTAGGTAAGTTTTCATTCTCTTTGAAAGGAACACCTTGTATTTCAATATTATTTTGTTTTTGAAATTGTTCCATTTTGTTCAATTGCATTTTGATTTCCTTATTATCTGATTGTAATTGTTTAATTAAATTATCTTTGATTTTATTTTTTTCTTCGTATTCGTCAATTTTATTACAACAGAATTCCACAGACTTTTTAAGTTCTCTGAGTTCATTTTTCAGTTGTTCGTTAAAAGATTTCATTAACTGTTCTGATAAGTCCTCAAATTTTTTTTCCATAAATTTCATCATTTTGTTAGTGTGATAGTCTTCTTCCGAATCGCTAGATGGCGCCTTTTTTGTGGTTTTCTTTTGCCTGTTCATCTTAATGTGTTTTTTGGCGTATTGCACCTAGATGGCGTTGTAATTTATGTAGAAGGTTGGTGTACTAAAATCGACTTATTTTAAAATAAAAAAAGCCGTTAGGTTAGGGCAGGGAGCGAACTCTGTTCCCTTGGGACTGCGCTTGAAGCAAGTGACGTTTGCCGCTCTAAACCGCTTAGCCACCACCGATATAGCGGGACCTGCGATTATACTGTTATATTAGTGCTGTGAGTCTTAGAAATGTTAGGTATTCTGATTTTGAGTGGTTATTACAGGCAACAACACTGTACAAGCTCACTTCACAGATTTTAAAATCACTTAAAAATGTATATAACGATGCCGTTATTATTTAAATAAAGTAAAGAAGTTCACTACTGTTACACAGTTATGCGATTATCAATGTCTTTTTTATTAAATTCGATGTATAAACTATTAATTTTGAATATTATTTGCGGAGCGATTTTTGGCGTGCACACTGTGGGTATTAGGTACGTTTTTTTTATTTTTTTTTTATTTTTCGGATAATTAACTTGTCCTTTATCATTTTTTCTTCTTTTTTGCTTTACATATTATTAGGAGTGTGTGCAGTAAGCCGGAACTGAACTTTAATCGTTTTGTACCGTCTTAAACCCGTTTTGGGTGTGAAATAGACCTCGTCCCTGCCTAATCAGACGCCTCCCACACCGGACAAGTGTTCACACAGAGTCGACTGCGCCTCCCTCATCGCCATGGCGGGCTTGAGGAATGGCCGAGCAAGCTCGGCAACCTTCCGCCCACCCTCCGAATGCCTGACGCTCACTTAGTCCCTAGGGTCTTCGGGCACGCCTTCAACCTTCCCACATACTTTTTCTTCAGGGCATAATCAGGTAATCCGGCGGAGGGGCGTGGTAGTCGTTCTTTGTGTACGGACAGACCGATCGCCATGCACATTCTCGATGGGACTGCCAGTGGACGGGTGTAATACTCTCCGGTAATATTTATATATGTTTAAATGTAGATTCCTACAATATAAACATGCATGTATATGTGTTTCTTTTCATTTTTTTCTTTCTCTACAGATGGCCTAGTTTTTAAGCAGTTATTTCGTCCTGTACTATTTTTAGGCTTATTTTATTTTACTATACCTGTTCATATTTTAATATTGTTATTTGTGTTTTTGAGCATACTGTAGGCATCCTGCAGCCTAACCACTAAGCAGGGACATTGGAGGTCTAGATTCATTTTATAATAAATGTAGAGTCATTAAACAAAAAAAAATAGAGTCCTTGTGAGAGCCCTGAAGGAGTAACCATCTGTTACTTATACCAGGGCGGGTAAGCGGTGGATAACCTCCAGTGACCAGATGAATGCATGGAATTCATATATAAATGAATTACCTCTTTTGAATAATTTAAAAACACCGAGAAAAGTAATTTGCAAACATCAAGTTAAACTGCATCTGCATGGATTTTGTGATTCGTCAGAAAAAGCCTATGCAGCTTGTATATATATAGTATCTACTGATGAATCGGGAAACACAACTTCTAATTTAGTCACATCAAAATCAAGGGTGGCACCGTTGAAGAACATATCACTACCAAAACTGGAGCTTTGTGGTGCTGTGTTACTCACAAAGTTAGTAAATTATGTCAAAATAGCTATGAACTTAAATGAAATAGATACAACCTACTGGTGCGATTCCATGATAGCACTATTCTGGATTCGTGGACAGCCAGCAAGGTGGAACACATTTGTGGCGAATCGGGTATCTGAAATCCAGGAGTCCAGTCAACCCGCACAATGGAAACACGTAAGATCGGAGGATAACGCGGCGGACGTTTTATCCAGAGGCGCTAAGGTGTCGCAACTACTAAAGTCTGACATTTGGTGGCATGGGCCCATCTGGTTAACGTCAGGCAGTTACCAGCAGTGAAGTTACGCCGTTGGATCTGCCAGAAGAAAAATTAAAAATAACTTTAATTTCAGCAGTAAAACAGGATTGGGAAATATTTTCCAGATACTCCAGCTTAACCAAATTGCAAAGGGTGGCAGCCTATATGTTACGATTTATTTTTAATTGCAGAAATTCTTTGTCAAGGCGTGGCGGAATTGGAAAATGAAACTGTCTACGAATTGGAAAAATCGCTTCACATATTAATATCTCGCGCGCAATGTTTTGCATTCCCGGAAGAAACGAGGGCTTTACAGGCCAAGGGTAGTGTAAGGAATAGTAGTAGGTTGAAGTCATTGAATCCTTATTTGTTTAAGGATTTAATATGGGTGGGGGGTAGGTTATCCAACGGAAAAATGATATCGGAAAGTCAACAACACCCCATAATATTACCTTCACATCATAAACTAAGTGAGCTTATTGTCAAGCACTACCATTATTCATATTTACATGCAGGGACGCAGGCATTGTTAGCGTTAATAAGAATGAAATACTGGCCAATTATGGGTAAAAACTTAATTAAAAAGATTCTGAAATACTGTATTATATGTTTAAGATGTAACCCGAAAACAGAACAACAACTGATGGCAGACCTACCGGCCGAACGAATAACGGAATGTCGTCCATTTCAATTGTCCGGAGTGGACTACTGCGGCCCCATTATGATTAAATCAGGTGTTAGCCGTAAGACTCACAGCGTAAAATCTTATATATGTCTATTTATATGTATGGTTTCCAAAGCGATACATTTAGAAGTAGTAATTTCTTTGAGCACTAATAGCTTCCTAAATGCGTTTAAACGTTTCATTTTGCGAAGAGGGAAACCCAGTAAAATGTTCTCAGATAACGCCACTAATTTTAGGGGAGCGAATAATGAACTAAGGGAAATCTATGAATTGTTGGAAAATTCCAATGAAAAAATCGATAAATACTTAGCCAATTTATCTATTCAGTGGAAGTTCATACCAGCAAGGGCTCCGCACTTTGGTGGACTTTGGGAGGCAGGGGTCAAATAAGTAAAATATCATTTGAAAAGGGTTGCAAATACTTCACTATTAACATATGAGGAATTTAGCACTGTATTTTATGTCAAATTGAATCATGCTTGAATTCCCGTCCCCTCTGTCCGCTGTCCAATGACCCCAAAGACCTAAATCCCCTGACTCCTGGTCACTTTCTCATTGGAACGAGTTTAGCAGCAATCCCGGAGCAGAACTTGCACAATGTGGCAGTCAATAGACTGAATCATTACCAAAAATTAAATCAACTAATACAATCCTTTTGGTCGAGGTGGCGCAAAAAATACTTGGCTGAGCTGCAGACCCGGACGAAATGGACTGGCAACCACCAAAGGCAGCTGCAACCAGGCCAGATGGTCATTCTGAAGGAAGATAACGAGCCTCCTTGCTTTGGAAGCTAGGACGAGTGCACGCTGTACACCCGGGACCTGATGGAAGAGTACGGGTAGCTACCATCAACACAGCACAGGGAACAGTCCAGAAGGCAATATCAAAATTATGCCTACTGCCAATTGAGGACAACAAATGCGGAGACCACCTACCCAAGACGGACCAGGGAGAATAAAAAATGACCCGGCAGCACCAATACACAGTGTGGCGCTAACAAGCAGAAGAAATATCAGAGAAGCTGAGAAATTTAAAATCAGACTTTATGTAAAAAACAATCAAAAGAAAGAAAAAAAATTAAAGAAAAAATGCAAAATGAATAAAGTTGGTGGAGGTCGTGACCTCTTGTGAAACTATAGTGAGAAATTGGTCTATGCGAAAAGTCAAGATGATAATTTAACCAAAAGAAAAGTGAAGAACACTGCAAGTGCCCGTTCAAATTGTTATACAAAATTAGCCGTCCTGGAAGGAAGACCTGGCCCAACCATCTACCATCATATATTGTGTTTGTCCTAAAATTAAATTTTTTATTATTATAGAAATTATTGATTTGATTCTTTATCTTAACTTTAATTAGAGCTTGTAAAATATCAATTGTTAGTTAATTTAATATGGTGTGAAGTATTTAAAGTTATAAATATTGTCAGTTATCCTTAGTATTATAAGTAATTTTATTAGTATTTTTTTTCTTAGTAATTTTATTTGTGTAGTAAAAAAAAACTCTATTGCTAATAGTTTTTTTTGGCGGAATATATGTTTAAAATTGAATAATGCAGTTTTTATCTAGGACTCACACCTCTCCAAGTAGATAAAATTGAATTGTATGTAACCAAGATAATTAGTTGTAAAAATTATGCATATCTATGCATAATTTTGTCGGTAGGTGCAAATTCCCAAGTAGACTATAAAGGATTTGATTTTCATTGTACCTTCCTCTTTTTTCGCTAACGCTTTTAATAGTAAAGACAACCTCCTTGGTCTGTCTTGGGTAGTTTTGGATCTCCTGATATTCACAATGTAATTGGGAATAGAGCAAATAAAAGTCAAGAGTCTCTTTAAAGTTTCTGATGTGTTATCATTTACAAGTTCTTTCCAATCAAAACTTAACAATAATCAAACAAATAAATCTCATACTTTCATTGCATTTAATAACCATTACGATTGTAGATCTTCTATTTATACTTACTTGTTAAATTAATGTTATTCTCTCAAGAACTGTAAAAATCACCCTCCATAACACAGGGTCATCCCTAGCATGGAGGGTGAAATATCACAAAAACCATATGTACCCTCTAAGTCTTGTATTAATAAAATAAAATACACATATGATATGCATGTCACTATTCCCCCACAAGTAAAAGTAATTGAGTTCACAGATGACATAGCTTTCTTCTTATCATCATCGAAAATCATCCCTCTCGCCGTCAAATATCTTAACGAAGCCATGAATGCCCTTTGCACATGGCTCACGTTAAATGGTTTTGAACTTTCAATCCAAAAGACTCAGTATGTCACCTTCTCAAACCGCCATAAAAACCCCCCCGTTCAAATTTTATTTAAAAATTCTCCAATCCCCAACGCTTCTGAAGTAAAATTTTTGGGAGTAACATTTGATAGGAAACTTTAATGGTCTTCCCATATTAATAATTTAGTTACTAAATGCGAAAAAAAAATAAATTTCATCAGATCATTCTCTGTCGTTTGGTGGGGAGCTCACCCTACTTGCATTAAGTTGCTTTACACGCACTTATTCGAAGCCATCTCGACTATGCCTGCCCACTTATTAGTACTGCGTCAAAAAATGTACTTGATAAATTAGACAAATTTCAATCTAAATCTTTGCGAATTATAACTGGCGCGATGCAATCGTCACCCATCAACTCCCTTCAAGTAGAATGTTCTGATTCTCCTCTTTATTTAAGGCGTCAACTATTTGCTGAAAAATTTGTTCTTAAATGTTTAAATTCTAAATATCATCAGGTTATCCCCAGCGCCTCGTTGTTCATTGACTCATCTCATTCATCTACAATCAGAGCTTCAACTAAACCTCTTCCTGACATCTGTAAAAATTTTAAGTCTCTCTCAGAGCTTCACATCATCCAAAATGATCTACTTCCCTTATACAAATTAAAATATAGTCACGTCACCCTATCCCCAACAATATTAGAAGGGATCGGAATCCTTAAAAGTCATTCCAATCTCCCGGCCCGAACTATCAATAATATGTTCAATGACATTATTTAATCTAAATAACCCAACTTTTCTCTTTTATTTACTGATGGATCCAAATCTCCCGACTCTCCTAACTATGGTATAGGTATTAACGTTTACCACAATAATTCTAATGACAGAATATTTCATTTAATTACAAATCATTTTTCAATATTTTCAGCCGAGTGCATTGCAATAATAGAATCTCTCAAATATATAGTCAAAATAATTTTTTACATTCCATCGTTCTCTCTGACTCTCTCAGTTCCCTCCAAAAACTTAAATCCAGTCCTCTTCTTCATCCTGATGATCACTTTGTATGCCTTATTTGAGAGATGATAGCCTCCATTCAAAGCTCTGGTAAAACTGTAACTCTGATTTGGATTCCTGGACATGTTGGTATCACGGGTAATGATATTGCGGATGCCTTGGTAAAACAAGAAGCGTCCAACCCTGTTGTTACCCTCGTAAACCACATTCCCTTATCTGACATTTTTCTATCGTCAAAGATAGCTCCCGCAATCTTTGAGCAGAGTATTGTCACATTGCTAGTCAATCCAAGGGAGCCTGCTATGCCTCAATACAAAGGACTATTCCATCAAAACCGTGGTTTCAGCAATTCCCTCATTTTTCCAAAAAATAAATTTCTTCACTCATTCGAATGAGGATCGGACATTGTTCCGTTCCTTCCCATCTTTTTGAAATTCATGTCGTTGACTCCCCAGATTGTACATTCTGTGGTCTAGAAGTGGGAACTTTAGATCACATATTTTTTGGTTGTCCCTCTCTAAACAAATATCCTCTCTTCTATCAAGCCTTATCTAAAATTGCCTCCCCTCCATTCAACATCTCATCTCTTCGAAGTCTGAACTCGACTCGACTGAAATTTGACTATTTAAATAAAATTATTATTTAAATTCACCTTTCATTTCTCAATAATTTTATATGATGGCCAAGAACATCCTTGAAGGGTGAAAGCCAGAAATAATGGAAAACAAAGAAGCTATCGAGGTGAGATATAATTAAACAATTATTTTTTTTCAGAAAATGAAAAACCTTTATTAGAAATATAATGCTATTTCATAAATGGAATGTTTACGAGTAAGTTAGAACATTTGTAAAAAAACAGTAAAATTAACAAATACATTTTGAAACTAAAATACTCTTTTACAAATTTAAAAATGCGGTAGTAAAAACCGTTAAGTAAATAATAATTTTGTTCAGGTCTTTGATTCTGGTACTTCCAGATGTCATTGATAGATTATTATTATTAGATTTATTACGGTAGACGATAGATTCAATCCAGTCGGCGTATAAAAGCACCTTAGCAAATGCTTCCAATCGAATGTCTTTTCCATTTACGACTACAGCGAAATTCGATATTCCCACCAGCTTTTGTCCGCAAACCATTGGCGCTCCAGGCGTATAAATCTAGAAAAATTAAAATGTTCTTCTTAAATGTAAAACAGACAATACGCGGAAGAATCACAACAGTCCCAAATGCTCCCAACCGTCTGGAGTCAATGAAACATCACATTCCTAATTGATTTTGTTGGGCGTCTGAATTTATAAGGGATGAGCAGGAGATGGGGGACACGAAGGTGGACGAAGCATCTGGCTATTCAGATCTGGTCACCAAATTTAAAATAATTGTACCAACGAAGAAATAATAATACTACAGTTTTTTTATTTATGTTCAACAAGCACTCAATAATATTCAACAAGCAATCATATATATCATAATAATATTAAAAAAAAAAATAAATTGTTTGTTTGATCTTTGGTCATCGAACACGTCCTTGATTTTTTTTAGTATTTAATGAACCTTTTAATTTGGCAATAGTAATTTGTAATTCACTTTATTTATTTATTTATATACTTACAACTTGTGCCATTAACATAAATATAAAGTTAAAAACTAAACACCATAAAGAATAAAGTATTCAGTGTAAAGTGTTAATGTGAAGTGTAAAGTGAAAAGTATAAAGTGTAACGTATAAAGTATAAATTATAATATACGGTATTAAGGGTAAAGGTTAAATATAAAGTTAAGTTTTAATGTATAAATTATAAACAACAAGTACAAAAAAAAGAAAAAAGTATTGTTAATAATGACCTTAAAGAATTATTGGCAAACTATGCCAATCTGTACAAACCATAAATAACCTGAATGATTTATGATGAGTTAATAAATTCTTGTTATTTGTTAGATGTGATTTTCACAACGTAAGTTTTGGCACCTTTAGAGACCCGTGTAAGGTCACCCTACAGACCATAGCAAACAGTTCCTGGATAATAATAATAACTGAGTAAGTTCACCCCACAGACCCCAGCAGACAGTTCCTGGATAATAATAATACCTGTGAAAGTTCACCCCACAGCCCGAGCAGACAGTTCCTGGATAATAATAAAAGAAGTTACATACACACAAAAATGCAAACAGAAAAATAGTGTAAAAAAAAACTAATTATTATCTCGGATGTTAAAATTAAAAATTAATTAGAGACTAGTAGCTGACTGCTGTAGCTGGCTGATGTAGCTGGCTGATGTAGCTGACTGCTGTAGCTGGCTGCTCTACTGGCTAATGAAACTGGCTAATGTAGCTGGCTGACGTAGCTGATGTAACTGACTGATGTAGCTGACTACTGTAGCTTACTAATGTAGCTGAATGATGTAGCTGGCTAATGTAGCTGGCTGATGTAGCTGACTGATGTAGCTAATGTAACTGACTGATGTGGCTGACTGCTGTAGCTGAATGCTGTAACTGACTGCTGTAGCTCTCTAATGTAGCTAGCTGATGTAGCTCACTGATGATGCAGGCTAATGTAGCTGGCTGATGTGGCTAATGTAGCTGACTGCTGTAGCTCGTTGCTGTAGTGTAAAGTGCCTCACAAATATTAGGATAAACGCTAAGAATCACAATTTTTTTTTAAAGTGCAGAATTAATTTTACGAGATTTTACCTTTTTTCCCATACAAAAATATTTTTCCACAGAAGAATATTTATTTTCCCACTCAAGCAATTCAACTTTTTACCTAAAAACTACCTTAAAACGTTGGAATTTCGAAAAAAGTTTATCAGCTTTCTTACTCGTAATATCATGTAGAATAACCAAATCAGTGTCTCATCAGTACAATATTATACCTACCAAATCAGTGACTCATTAGTACATTTGTATTCTACCTTATACCCATTCTTGTTTGTCAGTAGTTTTGCTTATTTGGCTATTCTTTTTGTTACAATTTTTGCTATTTCTCTGTATAACATTATGTATGTAATGTTTTAGACATTATATGTAATTAAATAAATAAAATTATGAATATTACCTTGCAAACTCTAAATATTCCTCTTCTTTTCATGACAACGCAATATTGGTCCTTAATATATCGTCCGTATTCTAAATTAGTGGAATTGCATTTCTCTTCCTTGTCCATTAATATCCCTTTCAATACTTTTGTGTATGATGGCTTCTCATACATGTAGTTTAGCTATTGAAAAGACAAAGTTAAATTTTTTTTTTAATATTGGGTTTTTATAGACGATCTCACTTACGTGAGAACAATCCAGTTATAAAAACTCAGATTGGTAAAACGATTACAACAATATACTTAGACATAGGATACATTACTTTTCATACATCTAAATAAAGATTGAAATGTGAAAGAAACAAAAATACAAAATTATATGAAAGCTCACTCAAATGACAAATAGTACACAAAAGTAAGGGACAAAAGCGGCACAAATAGAGACACAAATAGAGAGGCAAGTAATACATAATATAATCGGTGACCGGATAACTCATCAAAATGACAATTCAACATACCCATAAAAGGTGTTGAAACAAAAACTAGGTAAAATAGGTTACATATGCAATTATTTAACCTAGTTTGCGTTTCATCGCTTCTAATTACTTTATATCACCTTTTAAAGTTATGTTGAGTTGCCATTTTGAGGAGTTCTCATGGAACCGTATATTGATTTAGGCCTAATTCTGACCAGTCGATATCCGCATTTATCCATGTTTCAGTTAATAATAAAATGTCGTATGAGAAGGTGGGTGAATTCATTTTAAGTTGTTGCAATTACGTATGGATTCCTCGAACATTTTGATAACGTCCCTTGAGTACGAGTATGTTATGTTTGTTTATCAGTTTTTTGCATGGCTTTTTATAATTTTATGAATTCCAATAAAATGTTTGATTCGCAAATCAATTTCACCCTATTCTCTTCTCTTCTCCATTTCCTCCGAGAGGTCAGTTAAATGTTTTCTTCATTGGAAGGTCCTATCTGGTTTCATTTTTATTCCATTAGCCAAAGTATTTTTACTAAAAAAGAATAAGATTTGCGAGCTAAGGGTTTTCAAAATTCTACTTTAATGGGCCAGATTTTGTTTGAAATTTTACGACAAAGCCTGTAAATTTTAACTTCTTCAGGTTTGAACTTGCTATTTATTTCACTAACGATAGCTTAAACGTTTTGTTATCTTTTAAAATATTCTGCTTGCTTAGATGGAATAAGACTAGGGGGCGTTAAGTAAAATCAAGTTCTTGGTGTGGTTCTTGCGTTCCTCTATCGAAGCGAGTAAGTCACAAATTGGCGTTGTTTCTTGGTGTAATATTATCTTTTCTTTTAATCCTAGGTCCTGCATGGTCATGCCATTCGATCTATAGTGATTTTTAAAGAGTACTATGGATGCCACTTGCCAGTAATCTCTTCCTTGGACATTGTTTAAAGCCTGGACAATATGCAGTTTTGAGCGCATTGCTTGTTTGGGCAAGACTTCACAACACGAATTACATCTTCTTCCGTTACTGCTGCAAATGTAGTGAAGTTACCACAGAGCGGACTTGGTGCTGCTACAGAAGGCGATCCTACCCCACTAAGGGCCTGATTTTTTTAAACTTTACTTTTAAAATATATGCCTGACTATCCGCTTCAAGAGAGGAATCAACCTTGAAGTTGCTCTCTCCAGACAAAGTCTTTATATTTTGCGACAGTTTCTTTTCTGACTCAATTTGCTCACACCAAAAGTTAGATTTTTAATGGCGTTACTTCTTCTTCAGCATTCTGAGTGTCGGGTTTTATCTATACAACCTATCAAATCTAATGGCGTTACTTCTTCCTTGTAAGCATTTTGGTTCACACGCCAAAGTTGCCGATTGCTGTATGTCGGGTTTCGTCTATACAACTTCTCCATTTTTTACACATAAAATATTTATTCTCCCTTTAAATATTGGTTACGAACACCCTTGAAGGTGAAAGTCAGAGATATGCCGAATAAAGAAGTCTACAATTACCTCACATAGTGTACTTACTACTTACCGCATTTTGACAAGTAACGTATAACGTATAAGTTTCGCACACTATTTTCAATCAGTATTTAGCGACAATATCCCCAAACTTGACATATCCTCTATAGCTTCATCGTCATTTTACTCTTTACCTGTACAAATTCATGAAATTAACGATGACGATATTATTACAGCTTTCCATAAGCTAAAACCTAAATACTCCGTCGGCCCAGATTGTATTCCACCTATAATCCTCAAAAGGTATGCAAGTTATTTTGTTCAACCTCTAAAACATATTTTTAACCTATCACTTCGCAAAAATATCTTTCCGGAAATGTGGAAACTAACGAAAGTAACGCCTATACATAAAAAAGGAAAAAAGTCAGAAATAGATAATTACAGACCTGTAGCTGTGTTGTCAGCACCCGCAAAACTTTTAGAAACCATAATTTATTCACAGATATATAACCAAACAAAACACGCACTCACCGAAAATCAGCACGGATTTCGTCCCACACTGTCACCTTCAACGAATTTTATGAATCTCATTACCTATATTAATAATTCATTTGAAAATTTTGTACCTGTTGATGTGATTTATACAGACTTCGAGAAAGCATTTGATAAAGTCGACCATGATATTTTATTAAAAAAATTAAGTGACATCGGATTCTCTCAGAATTTCCTCGCTTTTGTGGCTAGCTACTTACGCAATCGTCGTCAGTATGTCAGTTACGGACACCATATCTCTCACGAATACAAAACTAACTCCGGGATTCCCCAGGGATCGAATCTAGGACCCCTTCTCTTTCTCTTATTCATCAATGACATTGGCAACACTATAAACCACTCAAAATATCTCCTTTTTGCTGACGATATAAAACTTTTCAAAGCAATCAAAAGTTACATCGATTTCATTCTTCTGCAGAACGATCTTGATTCTCTTGTCAAATGGTCGGAACTGAACAACTTACCCTTCAGTATTCAGAAATGCAGTATCGTTACATTTACAAGGTCCAAAGATACATTCCTGTTCCCCTACCACATTAATAAACATGAATTAACACGTAAAAATGAGATTCGAGACCTTGGCGTAATTTTTGAAGCAAATCTCTCTTTCAAATCCCATATATCTGATATTGTCTCCCGTGCCAACAAAATGCTTGGATTTGTTCTTCGTAATTCAAGATCATTTACCAACGGAATCGCAATCCGAAGAACGTATGAAGCACTTGTTCGCAGTATCTTGGAATATAGCTCCATTATTTTGGCCCCTTCTGAGCAAAACCATATTCTCGAAATAGAAAAAGTACAAAAGAGATTCATGCGTTACCTATATATGAGGGAATATATGTACTACCCTTTCCTGTATCCATCCTTATTCTTAGCAGGAATGCTCGATCTTAATACATTAGAAGCCCGCCGAAAAATATTTTTAGGAAAACATTTTTTTAAGATAATCTCTGGAACTATACATAATCCACCTATTTTGAAAGAGATTAACTTATATGTTCCAGACAAGTATACTCGTGGAAGGTCCCATACCCTTTTTTATGCTCCAAAAGCGAGGACTTCTGCCTATCAGAACGCCCCAGTCAACAGAGCGACTGAACTGCTCAACGAGTCTGCATTGACCATCGACATTTTTAACGTAACCTACAGGCAGTTTAACAATTATCTTTTGACGTATGTCACAAAGTAGTGAAACTGACCTTTTTATGTGTTTTGCTATACTTTTTGTCTAATTTGTAATCTTCTCCATAATGTATTGGTGAATAACCGTTTTACGGAGAACATGAAAAAATAAATAAATAAATAAATAAATAAATAAAAACATAAGAAACAAACCAAAAGAAAACTTTAAAATTAGAATCCATAATACAACTTGCAATCGAGAAATGTGCTTCCTGTGCAACGAACAAGCTAATGTCAAAAATATAAAATATTTAGGAGTATCAATAGATATTAATCTTAATTGGAAATCACATATTAATCAAACCACTTCTAAACTAAGATATCTTACCTACATATTTTATAGACTCAAGGAAATTTTAAACGCTGAAAAATTGAAAATGATCTACTTCTCCCTGGTGCAATCTGCAATCACTTATGGCATAATAGGATGGGGTGGTGCACCTGATACATTTATTAAACCTCTACAAATAATTCAAAAACACATAATTAAAGTCATATATAACAAAAATAAAACATTCTCGACCGACCTATTATACAAGGAATCTAAATTATTTAACATTCGTAAATTATTTATATTACAAACTATGAAATATTTATTTAAAAACAAAAATAATTTCTTCATATGAAACGGTTACTTTGTGATGTGACATTATAATTTACTTTGTGATGTGACATTATATATAGTTATTGTTTTTATATATAGTTATTGTTTTTACATTTTAGCAGTAGTTCAAGAAATGAGCGCGGTGTATATTCGTATTGTCGTATAATATAATTTGTTCTGAATTCATGTTTTAATTCAGTGAAAACAATCATGCACATAATTTATTACACATTCTAGTTACAACGCTTACCTCATACTCTGTAAATTTTAATATTTTATGTTACCAGGTTAATTCGGTAAATCCGATTATAATATATGCTACCAGTTTAATTTTTTCTACTTCTCACAAAACAATGTATGGGTACTTATATTTATTATATACATTTTCTTTATTACACAACTTAGTTTCAGAGAAAAATGAAACTTTTTTTTGGTTTTTGTTATGTAATTATGTACATTTCAGTAATAATATGAACTAAACATGTCAATTTGTCTGTCCTAGAACGGGAAACTTTCCTAGTTGGACAGGCAAAGCATCCAATATGTAATATGTACTTTCTTTTGATAAATAAATAAATAAATTTAAAATTAAACAATAACTTTGTAAACATCACTTATAGGGTATCACAAAATTAAACAATAACTTTGTAAACATCACTTATTAACATTACTTATATATTGTAAACATCACTTATTAACATCACTATAAGTGATGTTTACAAAGTTATTGTTTAATTTTAAAAAATAATTTCAAAATAAATGAAAACAGAATGATCAAAAGAACAAATAATATATTTTACACCCCCCAAACCAATACTAAATTAATGCAAACACATAGCAGTTTCATTGGTCCTCGTACATTTAACCTTCTACCACTACAAACTAAAATGATAAATAAAAAGATAGAATATATTAAATAGGTAAAATTATGGCTGAATGACGTAGATATTGAAACGCTTTTACTATAAATTTATTGATCCTTTCTGCAACTCACTGGCTGAAAGTTTATAAACTATTGTACATAGTGTTTTCTCTTTACTTTTTATAATAACTATAAACAAAAACAAAAAACTTTTTCTACTAATGTATATTATACTTTAGGTACTTGAAATATAGTAATCGTTTTATATTACCCACACTCAGGCAGTGCCTTAGTGGGTTTTCATTTCTTGTGTATACTATTTATTATTATATATTATGTTATTATATACTATCTATTAATATGTATAATATATGTAAAGAAATGAAAATAAATAAAGTAAAAAAAAAAAAAGAGTAAAGCACTCAATGGAGTGTAGGTGAGGTACCTATCTTACATACCTTATCGTAACAAGCACCGAGATAAGAGAATATTGTAGTTTCACACGTCACGGAACTCACGTTCACATCTTCTTTGTTCAGCTGTATTATATTTATCTTTCTCGTCAGTAGATAGGGTGCAACTAGCTACATCAAAAGCAAGTTCATGAAAAGTACATACAAAATACGAGTTATAAGTTATGTAAAATTATTGTTAAATCACTTGCTCCTAATCTACTAGATGGACCGCGGGTAACAGCCAAAGATGTCACATGCCAAAATGACTGATTTGATTAGATAATATATATTACTTTGTTGTTCTCAGAAATTGGGTATTAGCGAACCCTGCTGATATTGGATCCTAAGAGATACTTTAGACTATGCGATTATGTAGCTTTTGTAATATGTAGTCGTTAATCAATGCAACTTTAGTAAAATAATATTAGTATTGATTTCATTAGACGGGTCAATAAAAATAATAACTTCATGTATACTCGTACTTGAATTTAGATTGTAATTTAACATTCTGCAGACAAAGTACTCAATTTACCATTGAAGAACAATAAATAAATAAAAAATCTTCACAGCTAGGTAAATAATAAATTAACCTGTCATTCTAGTTTTAATAAAATAATTTTTTACCTTCAACACACAAACGTCGTTACGGTTCATCATAGATACGTTTTTGATTCTGTGTTCTGGGTGAATAAATATGTCTTTGACATCTCGCTCATTACCATTCATGTAGAGGTTCATAATACCAACTTTCACGTACAAATCTTTGGGGTCGTAGGGATGACCATAAATAGGCCAATTTCTAATGAAAACCACGAAATAGGACAATATATGTAGGTTTTGTTTGTTTATAAAATACGTGATATTTAATTAGAAACCATTTATAGAGGATTGATACATTAAACCACCATACTAGACAACTACCTGTCTTATGGTGACAAATATAACAGATATGTATTTATTTTAAGGAACATAAACAGTCTAAATATTAATATAATATACAGAGGAGAGTGGAAAAGAAACCGACCAATTATAAATGTTCACATATGGTTGAATTGGTAATATACAACTAAGTATTTAGTGAATGTAGACTAAAATATAAAAAGCCAAACTAAGTAACAAGTATAATAAAATATGGATATATTATAATATAGAGATTAAAGTCTAGTCCCACTTAGTCCCACGGGTCGGTAAGAAATCTACGTTTATAAACCAAATGCTGTAAGACCGTGCGCAGAAAAGTTCCAGTTCAATGAGAGCTGCGCTGCACATCGTTATCTTACCATAACGAACTTAATTTTCTGCGCTGGGTCTTACAGCACTCGGTTTATGTCGATTGCTTACCGACCCGTGGGACGACGGGCCTAGCGTATGTAAGCAAGATAAAAAACTGTATTTTTAAAGAAATATAAATAACAAAACAAAATAAACCGAGAGAATTCTTCTCCTTCTTTTGTCAAAACATCTGGGTCAGAGAGCCAAACTCACGCGTCGCCCTGAGGACCTCATCAATTCCGCAGGGGAATGAATGCAGGGGGCTTTCGTTGACCACATGTTCGGTGGTCTGCACCGCACCGCATTCACACATCGCCGACTCTAAGGCCCCACCTATGCATCATGTGGGTACGGCGGCTATGGGAGGACCTTATCCTATTGATTGCGGATCCAGAGCTTAAAGAATTTAATCACCCGATTAGGTAGCGTTGTGAGACGGGTTAAGGTAGGGGCTGTAGGAAGGGATTTATTAATGCGGATCTTGAAGAGGCCTGGATTTTATGTATGAGGAAAAACAGATGCCGGTAGCTCGTTCCATATATGAGCCGTCTTACACAAAAGCAAATCGAAGAAGCGACGCGTTCTCATAAAGCCTACGTCAACTGTAAACGGGCGTTCCGCTTGTGTACCGGTGCACATTGCGTCTGTGCACTAGAAATGGCAATCGGTCTGTTAAACATGGTTAGTGAGTGGTTTTATATCACTTCCCGCTTTTATATCACTTCATCGCCGGTGCCCGACAATCCATAGGCGCCCAACTTTTTCAACATGAACTGTTTCAAGTGTCAACTAACTATTACCGACAGCATCACATGTTACTCCTGCAGTGAGCAGTTTCATTACGATTGCGGAGGGACATCTGAAACTACATTTAGAAAAGCTAATATTGTGAAAATAATTACCTGGCGCTGCACTACCTGCAAAACTTCACTCCAATCATCCGCTACGTCAAATAATCCCATAGAAGATGTAATGGTCGAAATAAAAAAAAATATTTTCTGAACTTGCCTCTTTCAAAACCCTTAGGACGGGTTGTTTCGGAGAATTTGAATAATTCATCAAATTTCAACGTTCATTTCCGGGTTCTGAGAAAGTCCTATTCAAGTTATGTTATTATATCATTATAGGCTAGTTGCTTGACAAAACTGAAATAAAAACAGAACTTGAAAAAATATTACACAGAACTTGAAAATGAGCTTTGAAATTTGATGAATTGTTCAAATTCTCCGAAACAACCCGTCCTTAATAATCAAGTCAAGGAAGACATGTCTGAACTTAAAAAATCAGTAGACTTCAGCAATTCAAAATTGGATGACTTTTCTGAAAGATTCCAAGCTTTCGAACAATCAATGAGTAAAGTAGACTTTTCGGAACAAGAAGATTCCTCCTTTCAATCTAACATCAAACTAATGCAAGAAGATTCCAACAAAGCAGAGCAATGGATGAGGCCACAGAATATTGAAATAAAAAAATACCTCAAGATAACAATGAAAACATTCCAAACATACTTTCAGAGATAGCAAACACAATTGGCATACACGACTTTTAAACCAACGATATTGAGTTCGCCACCAGAGTCTCGGCGAAAGATCCACATCATTCCAAATTAATCAAACCAATAATTGTAAAATTCACCGACCCGCTCGCGTAAAAATGAATTCATTACGGAAATTCGACGAAGGAAAGTAATAAGCACGAAGGACCTGAATTACCCTGGTGACGATAGAAAAATCTATGTCAACGACCATCTGACTAGTTCTAACAAAAAACTCCTTTTTTGGGCCAAGGGGATTGCGAAGGAGAAGGGATTCCAGTTCACGTGGCTAAAAGGCAGCAGGATATTTGTGAGAAAAAATCCCATTTCGCCTCCCATACCAATTGCCAAGGAAGAGGACCTAAAGAAAATAGCCTGATTCGATCTGCATTCTCTTCGCGTCGTAAAATAGATTTTTCAATCACTCATGTGTCTCCCTATATATTTCCCCTCTCCTTTTATCCACTCCTATTACACTCACCCACCCTCTACAATTTCACACTCTCCCACAAACTTTCTAATTAATTTCTAAATCAGGCAACACTTTTCAAGAACCGACACATGTTACCGCATGATAGCGACCCCCTTCACTCCTGACAGTCAGACCTACTCGACGGTAAATCGTGGTCTCACACACACTAGTTATCTTCTCTGCCGTGGTAAGCAAATTAACGTATACTCAGCAAAATTCCTGAAAATGTTATCAGAAGTAGTATTAAATAAGCCCAAGGATTCTTTTATTATCATAGGTGACTTTAATCTTCCTGAAATTTCATTGATCCAAACTACGCCATCTGCTCACTTTGCAGCTAGTAATTACTCTACTCACGTTAGTAATTATTTCGTAGACTGTAAGCATTTCCTAAATCTCTTTCAATATAACGGTGAACTAAACTCAAGCGGCCATATTCTAGATCTGATCCTGTCAAATCTACTAATCTCCGTCGAATATAATGACGACCCGCTAGTTCCCGAAGATGAACATCATAAAGCTCTGTCAATTAGTGTGCCATTTCAGGAAACCCCTCCATTGACGAATGCGAAAAGAAAAGTATTTTTTCCATATAATCGTGGAGACCACGATTCACTTAATTTCGCCCTTGAACAAGCTGACTGGGCTTCTATTTTCTCTACCTCTCAAATAGAACCAGTGCTTGACGGTTTCTATACGTTTTTGAAATACCTCATAAATCTTTTTTTTTTTGGTTTTAGGCATTTCACCCTGAAAAGAGTGCTTTGTGCCGGTATCAGTTAAAGTGGATAAAAAAATTCGGTTAATTTATTGGGAGAATAATAAAAAAAATTAAATAATGGACTCATTTAGATCACTAAAACAAATTAAATGTTGAATTCATTCAGGTTAATAAACTTACATAAAGCTGTATGAACACGAGAATTGTTAAGAGATAAAAGGTATGAAATGTTAAGGGGGGACTGGTGTGTGATTTTAATAAGCCGGCGGTATATGTTCTTGAAAGATTAATGGTTTTTACAGTTAAAGAAAACGTGGTCGAGGGTTTCCTCTTCCACACCGCACTGGCAGACCGGATCATCCAAAACTCTAATTCTAGCCAAGTGAGATGCAATTGAACAGTGACCAATTCTAATTCTCGAAATACATGAAATGAATCGTTTTGACAGTTTTTTACCGTGAAACCATGGCTTAGCAGGGATATGGTTTTGAATTCCAGCATAGAAAGATCCAGTTCTTATTTTGGAGACTGCCCAATTTTCTTCCCAGGCACGAGTTATGTTGGATTTAAGAATCGGGAAGACATCGGAGATAAGAATTCTAAAATTTAGTGGGATAGATCCGGAATCTGAACCAGATTTGGCGAGAGAATCGGCCATCTCATTACCCTCGATACCCAAATGGGCAGGGACCCAGGCCAATATCGTCTCAAACCCAGATTCACTTAGAGAATTGAGAAGATTTTTTATTTTACATATAATACTGTCTTCCGGATAACATAGAATATTTGACATAATTTTAGTTAGAGCACTTAGCGAATCAGTACATAGTAAGACTCGATGAATGTTGAGAATCTGGATTTGATTTAGCGCTTGTTCAATTGCAAAGCATTCAGTTGTAAATATGGAGACTTCTTTCGGTAATTTATAAGTGAGATTGATGTTGAATTCTGGACTATATATCGATGCTCCACATCTTTTAATTTCAAATTTGGAACCATCTGGGTAAAGGATGGAAAATCTAGGGAATTTTGAAGCCACAATGCTTTTAAAACAGTCATCCACATTTTGAAATTTATTTGGGGAAGATAAAATATTCTTCCGAAAGTCTGATGTTATTGTGTTCGGCATAAAAGTGATTGCCTTAAATGGAATATTGTATATAGGGAGATTGGGAACTTCTTGAAGATATTGGAGGGAAGATGACAGAGAATTATAGAGATGAAAACTTTTAATTAGGAGAGGAAAAAAATTTTTTTCTCTCAATCTTTTGTTAGAATTCAAATTAACACTTAACCGATTAAGACTTTGTTTAATAGGATGATGTGATAACGATAAAGCCTTGAAAATATATTTATTGGCAAGGAATTGCCTTCTGAAATATAATGGAGGCTCCCCACATTCCACCTGAAGCGCATTAATTGGAGAAGACTTCATAGCTCCAATAATCATTCTGAGGGCTTTTGATTGAATTCTTTCCATTTTCTTATCTAAATATTTAGGGAGGGGGTCAAAAAGAAATGTGCCATAATCCAAGTTGCTCCGAACTAGGGAATTATACATTAATTTAAGAGTGGTAGGATGAGATCCCCACCACACCCTGGAAACTGCTCGCATCATATTAAGTCCCTTTTCACACTTTGTAGAAATTATCTGAATGTGTGGAAGCCAGGACAATTTATGATTCAAAAGAAGAGCAAGGAATTTGATTTGAGTAGCGGTTTGTAAAGGCACATTATCAAAAGAGATTGAGAAGTGGGGAATTTTTCTTTTGCGCGTGAAAGCCACGACCCTTGTTTTAGATGCCGCCAGATTCATCCCATTTATTGACAACCAGCTTTTAATATATTGTAAAGCCAAATTCATTTCCTTAGCTGCAAGAATAATATTTTTATGTAACAAATATATAAGGATATCATCCGCAAAGTAAAGTCGCTTGATAGAAAAAGGAATTACTGAGTCTAGGTCGCTTATATACATATTAAACAACAGAGGACTGATAACAGAACCCTGGGGTAAACCTCTCCATAGTTTGCGCCTTGAGCATTTAGAGGAAGACTCAATAATAATGGACCTATCTGTGAGCAAATTAATAATGAATTGGACTAATTTCGGGGAATTTCTTTTTTAATTAGCTTTTCTTTCAAAACATTCAGTAAAACATCATCGTAAGCTGATGAAAGGTCAAGGAATGTGACCAATGTATAAGAATTTAGGGATTGAGAAACTCGGATATCAGTTGTGAACAAACTTATCCATTGTAGATTTCTTTTTTCGAAAACCATACTGATTTGGTGAGATAATATCTTGACTTTCAACAAACCACTCCAGTCTGTTTTTTATCAAACGCTCCGCTACTTTCATCAAACATGATGAAAGAGCAATAGGCCGATAAGACGAAATTTCAGATGGATTTTTTCCAGGTTTTAAAATGGGAATGATTTTTTGAGTTTTCCAATCATCCGGGATTAGTCCTGTTTCAAACATATTATTAATAAGAGATAAGAAATATTCAACCGCCATATCAGAAAATGATTTAATGAAACTATAAAATATTCCATCGGGACCCGTAGCAGAGTCAGAAAGGGCTCTTATCACTCGTTTCATCTCATAAATGGAGAAAGGAGCATCTAGCCAGTTAGAGTGAGATGGATACGGCTTAATAGAAGGCATTTATTCACATCCGGCAACTGATGGGGGGGCTATTTTATCCGCAAATCCTATACGAATTTCTTCTGATATATGTTTGATTCTCGGCGGAGAATACGATGATCCGATTTTTTTTAAGCTAGACCAAACTGAAGACTGGGGAGTTTCCGGAGACAGGTTCTCACAGAACTTCCGCCATCCAGCGCGCTTCTTATTTTTCAAAATTCGTTTGGTTTCTGCTTGGGCTTTTTTAACTGATAAAAAATTTTCTAGTGTCATACACTTACGAAAAGAGGAAATTGCTTTTTTTCGAGAGTTGACGGAGCGAGTGCATTCCTCGTCCCACCACGGAGTAGAGTGTTTTATTTTAATGTTCGCATTGCGTTTCGGGGTGGATTTTTCTGCTGCATTTATAACCATAGAAGGAAACGTCTCACATTGCATTCTGATGTCTCCCGGGGACGATTTTGTTAAGTTAATAAGGTTATCTAGTTCAGAAGAGAAAGTGCTCCAATTCGGATCTTTCGTTCTAAATTTGAGATAATTTTTAACTGGGGGGGAATAAGTGTTAAATTGATGGTGGAAAAATCACTAGAGAGGGGATCGTTTAGGATGTCCCAAGAGCATTTAGATGCTAACGAATACGAACAAAGAGATATTATATCAACAGCACTTTTCCGTTGATGAGGGGGGGGGTGAATCTGGTTGGAGATCCGTCATTTAAAAAACATAGGTTATGGGTATCAATGAAATCTAAAAGATTGCGGCCAGAACGATTTGTTATTTCGCTACCCCAAGAAGGAGAATGTGCATTAAAATCTCCAAGGATCATATAAGGGGAACAAATCTGGTTTAAGATTGGTGCCCATTCATTTTCAATAAAAGTCGTAGAGGGAGGAATATATATTGACAATATTGTGATATCAGATAAGACAGCTGCTATTATCTGGATATCGTCGGAGGGAGTATGAATATTAATTTGTTTAAACGGGATAGAATTATGGATTATCAGAGCCGTGCCGCCTTTACCATCTGGTCTGTCGTTTCTGAGACAATAATAACCTGGAATTCTTAAGTGAAAGGAGGGTTTTAACCACGTTTCAGAAATGGCGGCTACTGAAACGTCGTGTTCGTCGAGTAATTGAATTAGGTCAGATTTGTTAGCGAAGAGGCTTCTACTGTTCCACTGAAGAACTTTGTTCAGTTTCGAAGCCATTGGGGAGGCAAGATAATAAAGATTTAATGTAATCGGCAGCGTTGGACGGTACAGTATTGTTGTTTGTAAGGATAGAAATTAAAAGGGTAATTAAAGTTTGTATAAAAGAATTATTATTCATTATTTCGGGGAGAGCAGGAGGGGAAGTATTACCATTAATGGCACACCCATTGGGCGTCTGGGATTTGGCATTCCCATTCGGGCTGGCCAAAATATTATTCAAATGTTTTTATCAAGGTAAGGTGTATATTTTGGGTTGGGTTTGACTGGCTTGAGAATGGTTTCTCTGTGAGAAGATGACGTTGAATTTAAAAAGGTGGTTGTTTGGAAAGGAGCTGAGGACGATGTCATCTCTGCGAATGATTTTTTCGCAGGAGAGATTAACTTTGAGGCCTGAAAGTACGAAATGTTGTCAGTAGCCATTTTATGTTTAATGTTCTTCTGTCTTGTTCATTCCGGACAGGCTAGACTGACCGCGGTATGTGCACCCGAACAGTTAATGCAAATGGGATCGTTGGAAGATTTCGGACATTGATCAAATGGGTGACCTTCTCCGCAATAGTAACAACGTGGGGGGGAGCGGCATACGGATTTCGAATGTCCGAACCGGCAGCAATTGAAACATTGAACTGTTGGAAATTTATAAACTTCGACGGGAAGCGAGGTATAATAAATTAACACACGAGACGGTAGGGATTGTCCCACAAATGTAACAACAACAGACTGGGAAGGTTTCCAGATCGTGTTTCCATCAGTAGAATCCTTGTAGTTCAGTCGACGTGCTTTTAATACTTTCGGGGTTCCGTGGGAATTATTCAAAGCATCAACAATTTCAGCCTCTGGGATCTCCGCGGGAATTCCTCGCACAAGACCCATTCTCGAAAGGTTAAATGTAGGGATGAACGATTTATATTTATGATTTGAGAGCGAGTCAATTTTTTTTACAAATCCATTTGCGGAAGCGGCAGTGTTGAACTCGATAGATAATTTATATCGCCCTTCCGATTAAATTGAACCGTTAACAATACCAAGGTTATTATTTTTTGAGTCAAATACGAATTTTCCAAAATCTATAGGATGAATAAGTTTTCCCTGTACAGCTCTCTGAACACTAACGATAAATGGACCGGAAGCTGAAGCAGGATAAAGTAAGTCAGTACTTTTTGCATTATCGCTAGTTAAAGTACTTGGCTGGATGTTACTATTGGTGTTAAGGTCGTTAGAGGTCGAGGTTTGTTGAATCGGCGGCATAGATTTAACTTTCGATGGAATGTGAAGGCTACGCGATGGTCGTCGTTTACGAGATGGGAGCGTAACAGAAACCTGGCTCGTATTAGATTCCGAATCAGAAAAATCCAATATCGACCCTGGGTCCGGAGTAGTACTGTATCAAAATATAACTAGCCGTTGGAAACAATAGTTATATTGTTTCAACGTCCAACGCTGTTGATAATAATTAGCGCCAATAGTTGAAATATAATACCTACTTGCGAATATTATTCAACGCAGTCAACGATTCAACTGCCTAATAAATAAAAGGGTTAAGAGTTTGCACTTCGTGAACAACATTACTCGATATTTCAAATGGTCTTTTGGTTATGTAACTCCTGCTAGACGTTTTTCTTTTATGTTCCCATCCAATACGGCCGATACACAGCGCTAAGGGACAATCGAATTTATCAACGACAAGCAAAAAATAACCAACGTCGTGTTATGATGCAGGGCTAGACTCCTTTTGTTTTAATATTTTATTCATTAATTTATTCTGCATCATCACATTTATCCTCGCCGATTCTCTAACCTAGTTAGGAACTGGGCGATTGTCGCTGGTATTGGTTTTAGTAAAATTTCGAATTTTAATTTAAAATTTAACATCTGAACCGGGCGGAAACAAAAACACTATTTTAGCTGGGCAGTCAACGGGTGGGATCGTGAACTGCACAGCTGACAGTCACGGTGATTTTTATTTTGGAGTAATTAGTTGTATGGATGGATTCCATTCTTTCTTTTGTACCGTAAAATGCGAGTTTGCTTCGGGCACGACGGGATTCTTTTCCGTAACCTGTTAAACAACCATTCCCGATGTGGGTAATGGTGATTTCTTTGAAAGAAAT
Organism: Hesperophylax magnus; assembly: GCA_026573805.1. Taxonomy (NCBI): domain Eukaryota; kingdom Metazoa; phylum Arthropoda; class Insecta; order Trichoptera; family Limnephilidae; genus Hesperophylax; species Hesperophylax magnus. The sequence goes on from JAIUSX010000025.1 coordinate 15,914,829, forward strand.
GGTGTACGAGCGAACCACGCGACAATCGTAATCCGGTAATCAGCCGACAGCGGTAATCCGTAAATAATTGTCCCATCCGGCGTGAGATGAAATTATATTCAATCCTAAATTCGGCTTACGCAAAACCGTCAAGCGGGAGCCTCGTTATTTTGGACGTGTGATGTTTGGGAATACTAACCGCACGTGGCCGGCGGCCGAGAGAAAGCTACTGGCCTAAGTTGCAGCATCCTCAGAACCCGGATACATCCGCGTTATTAGCTGGAGATCGTGGATGTGGCCGGGAGATATATTCCTGCCCCTTTCGGAGGCCCGATCCACGCTTCACGGGGTCACGTCAGCCGCTGGATGGAGTCCGGGGGACGTTCCGTCGCTTCGCCAATAAGAAGTCACAGTGTTCAGTAATAGGAGACGTAGTGATTCGCTCTCGTAGAGTAGATTATGATTACGGATACAGGTCGGTCTTGGGGTAAGTCCAAAATGTATAATTTTATAAATGTTTCAGTCATACTAGGGCTCACAGGTTAAATTTCATGTTTCTCAATACATGTAATAACATACTATGCACCGTTTTTTATTTTATTTACTATGTAAGACCATCCCTAAGAACAAAACAGGATTCCGACACGCGACCTTGGTTGCGAACCTTCACACCTGAGATCATTAAGTATAAACATTCTAGATGATTAATTCTAACCTAGATTGGCGCGTTCTACCGAACAAAGTTTATACAATTATTATTTGTACCCTAGGTCAAACCTACTTAACAATTGGCTGCCCGCGTTTTTAATAAAAAAAACGGCGTAAGTCGTGTGTCAGGATTATGTTTTTTTTTGGATGGTTTAGGGTTATTTTGTTCTCTTGGAGCTCTGATACATAACCTAAAATGTTAACCTTGTTTGTTAAATGTTAACCCGATAACTGTAAAAGTGACAGCAGTGAAATTTTTATCGCATGATTGTATGAATTTCTTATGTGCGTTGTTTTAAGGAATTGTGTGAATGTTAGGGATCATTCCTCCTTTATGGTACCGTTAAATAATAAATTGAAACATGTTTATTTATTAATGCAGTTGACAACTGAATATTATTATACACAAATAACAACGCATATCGAAGTAACGGGAGTAGGTTCATTGCCATTAGTTCATAGCATGGGTTGCGTCTTCGCTAATAATTTCAAATATTAAATGTATATTCTAATTAGGTAATTGTTTTCATTTTGAAAAGTGATTCTTTTTTTTTTCTCGTGTTGATTTAATATGAGAATAAATAAAATTTTACGGAAAAATATAATAATATAAATATAATAATAGTACTGAAAAACCAGGGCTGGCAAAAGAAATAAATATTTTATCAAGGTTGCCACATATATTTTATCAAGGTTGCCACAAATTTTTTCAAGGTTGCCAAAAAATTTTTTTTTTTTTTTTTTTTACCTTATTTATCAAGGTTGCCACAAATATTTTTCAGGGTTGCGAAATTTATTTTTATTAATTTTTAATTGGAAAAAGGTACGCACTATACTGATGTGTTTCTACTTAATATACTTCTTTTGAGTTTTTGCTTTCTAGTATTGTCATAATATGTTATAGAAAAATTCTTTCGGATTTTTGTTACTAACGGTCATCTTCTTTTTCTATTTTTTATCAAGAATAACTTCTGACGTCATCATGTCTACTCGAATTCCGAATGTGAACAACGCTTCCAAGGAGGAGCTAATTAAGGAACTAACGGCGCGGTCAATCAAACCAGATAATACATTCCAAGCGTTACGCGCACAAGCGCGCGCTTTTAATAAAAGACAAAAACAAATTTCTAACGCGGATTCAGAGATTGATGATTCAGATTGTGACTCCGAAGTTGAAACGTCGGGTAATAATTCGGACGGGGAAATAAATAGTGAAGTTAAGGGGAAGGTTACCCTAATTAAAGAAACCAAAATAATATATAAGGAATCTTCGTCGCGTGGGCTTGGTAACTGGGATTACAAGTTCGATGGTAAAACCTGTGTGCGGGACTTTTTGAGTTTGTTAGAAGAACGTTGCAGATCACGGGGCATTACGCACAAAGAAATAGTGAAATCTTTTAATGAAATTCTAGATGGTCTTGCCTTGCTGTGGTATAGGTCTATTTACACCCCAGATTTAAAGTGGGATGACCTATCCAAGCTATTAATCAACCAGTTCGAGGGAGAGGGTAAACAGATTGAGTTAAAAACAGAACTTTTTAATTTGAAACAGCCTAAGGGTATGTCTGTTTTTGAGTTTACTTTCAGAATGAAGGCCCTCAATAATAAACTTGATGCCAAACTGCCAGAGGCAGAACTGCTGCAACTAGCAATGAAGGCACTGCTACCATCATATGCAAACTTACTAGCAGCAAGAGATTTTATCTCTTTCGAAGATCTCTCTAAGGCAGCAACAAAATTAGAATCACTAACTGAAGCTTCAACGTCTTCTTCTTCTAATCAAAAAGTGGTTGAACTACCAGAAAAATATAGTAACTTTAGAAAGTATTCGTCTTTCAATAACAAGGCTAGTTTCAATAATAGCAACAACACTTCGACTTTTCATCAAAAACAACAAAGTCATCAGAATATGTACAAGAATGATGTTTTCACGCGTAAGACGTCTTCTCTTCCAAATAATAAGATTATTTGTGACTTTTGTAAGAAAAGTGGGCATAAGGTAACGGAATGCTGGAAGAAAGCCTCCAATTCTAAAAATGCTAACGTTGGTACCGTACATACTGGTACCAAGAATCACACTCAAAAAAACTAGCTTGGAGTCAATCTGGACACGCCCCTCCCTGTGCGCAAAGGGAACGGGAGTGGCAGAGTTGGCTCCGACTGGTTCGTCAGTTTTTGTCAACACCGTCTTCTGGGGTGGTGGGCCCGCTACCACAGAAGCCGGAGGTTGTGGGAGATAATCGTCCATTCGTTAATATATATATATTAGATAATAAGTTTTCTGCTCTCTTAGACAGTGGAGCAACAGTCTCTTGTTTAGGGGGAGATAGTTTTAAGCAATTTGTAGATTTAGGCGTAGAATTAGTAAAAGTTGATTTTAAAGTTAAAACAGCTGACGGTTCGAGTCAGTCTGTTCTGGGTACTTTAACCTTGCCGGTGACGTACAGGACAATCACGAAGGAGGTTGTCTTTTACGTCATCCCATCATTATCACCTGATTTTATCTTAGGAGTCAACTTTTGGAGGCAGTTTCGAATCGCACCGGAAATGTTTCCAGAAGTTCACGAACCTGACCATGAAGGTCACCTTAATGAATTAAGAGCAATACGGCCGGCTTCTTCATTATCTGTTTCTGAGAGTAAAGCTCTTTCGAAAATAATTAATAAATTCGAATCTATTTCTTACGAAAGGAAAGGTCTAGGTTTAACTCATTTAGTAAAACATAAAATCGTTACCAATGGTCCGCCGATTAAGCAGCGCTACTATCCTCTGTCTCCGGCAAGACAAAGGCAACTTGACGCGGAAGTGGATGAGATGCTAAATTTGGGAGTAATCCGTCCCTCTCGTTCACCGTGGTCTAGCCCAGTTGTTATTGTACAGAAGAAGGATGGGACAGGGAGATTTTGCCTGGATTCAAGGAAGATTAATAATGTCACGGTCAGAGATAGTTATCTACTACCTCATATCGCACGTATCTTGGACAAACTTGGTGGCGCAAGATATGTGTCTTCGATAGACTTGAGTAAGGCCTTTTGGCAGGTAGCGCTGGATAAAGACTCTTGCGAGAAAACGGCATTCGTCGTCCCAGGTCGGGGACTCTTCGAATTTACTCGTATGCCGTTTGGGTTAAAAAATGCACCCTCTGAACTCCAAAGACTGGCTGACGCTCTTTTTGGACCTGAATTTGATGATAACGCTTTCTGTTATCTGGACGATTTAATTTTAATCTCGGAAGATTTTAATTCACATATGAGACTACTTAATAAAGTTTTCGAAAGACTGAGAGACGCGGGTCTCACAATAAATCAAAAAAAATCAGAGTTCTGTAGATCGGAGCTTAAGTACTTGGGGTACATAGTATATTCACAGGGGCTTCGCACGGACCCGGTAAAAATTGAAAGCATTAAGGATTTCCCTATTCCAAAAAACGCGAAAGGAATTCGAGCTTTTATTGGCCTTTCAGGGTATTTTAGACGTTTTATCAAAGGCTTCTCCAGTATAGCCGCTCCGTTAACAAAGCTTATTGGATCAAAGAATGGAGTTAGTAAATTTAAGTGGACTCCAGAAGCTGATAAAGCGTTTAATGATCTAAAACAAGCTCTTATTAGTGCTCCAGTTCTAAGCTGCCCAAATTTTTCTGAACCGTTCGCGATTCATTGCGATGCAAGCTCCGTTGGAATTGGTGGTGTTCTAATTCAAAATATAGACGGTGCCGAACACCCGATCGCGTACTATTCACGTTGTCTTAATACCCACGAACGTAATTATGGCATCACGGAAAGAGAGCTTTTAGCGGTATTAGATTCTGTCACCCATTTTAGACCCTACATAGAAGGGGCTCATTTCACGGTAATTACAGACCATTCGAGCCTGAAATGGCTTGGATCCTAGTCAAACCCAAGTGGTCGTCTGGCGCGTTGGAGCACTCGTCTTTCTCAGTTTTCCTTTGACGTCATCCATCGTAAAGGTACGCAGCATATTGTACCAGACGTACTTTCTCGCATGGATCTCGCGCTAATTTCGGGTCTTGACTCTCAACCTACGTCGGACAAATGGTACCAAAATGCATGGCAAGGTTGCCAGGATTTTCCTCAAAGATTTTCTAACTTCCAAATTAAAGATAACGAATTGTATCGCCATACGAAAACTCAATTAGTCTTACGGGAGGACACTGCTTGGAAGAAGGTGATTCCTCAGGAAAATAGGAAAGCTATTATTTCAGACTCCCACGAGTCGACTCGTTCATGTCATCCAGGAGTTTTTAAAACATATAAAAAGTTACAACTTCGCTATTTTTGGCCTAACATGTACAAAGATGTCAAAGAATTTATTAGTCATTGTGCTGTTTGCAAAGCGCATAAAATCAGCACGGCACCACCGAACGGTTTATCTTCTAACCCGAAAAAAGTAACAAGGCCTATGCAGATGCTATCTTTAGATTTGGTAGGACCTTTGCCTCGTAGCTATTCAGGACATACGGTAATTTTAACTTGCGTTGATGTTTTCTCTAAATTCACGTGGTTATTTCCGCTGCGCAAAGGCACCGCGGGAAGCATAGTAAAGAATTTAGAGGAAAATATTTTCCTAGTACACGGTGTACCGAAAACTATTATTTGTGACAACGGGCCCCAATTCACCTCAAAAGAATTTAAGGACCTCCTTAAGAGTTATAATGTTCCACCCCCATTTTATAACTCGTATTATACTCCTCAGAATAATGTCGTCGAAAGATACAACCAAACTCTTGGAACCGCGTTGTCAATCCTGGTGGAATCAGACCACCGTAACTGGGCTAAATTTCTGCCACAGGTTCAGTCCGCAATGAACAACACTGTTAATTGCGCGACAAATTATACACCGTACTTCCTTATGCACGGCAGGGAGCAAATTCTCGACGGAGATTTGCACCGTATACCTATAGATAATGGGGAAATTAACTCGGAAAGAGGAGCTTCGCCCTCCGCTTATGCTCAAAGGCTACAGGGTCTAGCAAACATATACAAGCAGGTTTCAGACGCTTTGTTCAAAGCCTACAAGACGGGAGCAAATCGTTATAACTTACGCAGAAGAAACGTCACATTTCAAGTAGGGGACGTCGTGTGGAGTCGAAACTTTGTTCAGTCAAACGCATTAAATTACTTCTCTCAAAAATTGTCCCCACGCTTCGTGCAAAATGTTATAATAAAGAAGAAATCGGATTTAGTGTATACCCTGGCAGACCTTACAGGAAAAGTATCTGGCGATTTCCATGTAAAGGATATCGTCAAGACGGAAAATGTTCCGGTATAAATTCTTTTCGAACATCAGTGCCTCCGAAGGTCTGGCCAACTTTCGTGAGGATTGATATTATTAATAATTAGGAACTTCGGTTCCTTATTAGAATTTCTAAGCACGGAAAACTTCACCGGCCTGATCAACCGAGTTGAAGAATTCCCATGCCATCTGACAGACTTTGGTCCTGTCATAATTTCATTTCGGAAGAAATGTCTAAATATCTCGCGAGGGCGTTTTTTTTTTATATATCTGTTATTGTTAATTATAAGCTACTTGCTTAAAACAATTAACCATCAACTCCGGTATGAATGCTCGAATTGAATGGACTAGAAATAAAAATTTTTAGATTTAGTAATAATTAAAGTAGTATTTATTTATTAGTAATAATTTATTTATTTACTTAAACTTAAGTACACAAAAGACTCCAAGTGAACAAATGAACACTCATTTAAAAATATTATGAATTTTGTGTAATGAAATTGGCTAATATACCTTAACATGTAGTATGTGTTAGGATATAACATCTTGAAATGTAAAGAGTTACATTCCCACTGTCTCTTTCGTTTCATGATGGTGAAAACAAAGAAGCATTGTCTACAAATTACGTGCTTGAACACTGGTTGTTCTCGTTTCATCATTAATATGTAAACGGATATTTTTGTCATTGTTTTACAGTAAATGTCTTGATGGGTCATGAAAATATATTAAAGACTGCACCAAGCGGTGCACTGAACATTTAATCTCCTAGTGATAAAATGGAGCTGTTCGCTTTATTGCTGATGAAACGAGACATAACTTACTTGTTTTCCTTTATAAGTACGGTTCTGACTTATAATGTGGAACGATATCCCACCACCGATCCTTCCACATTTTAAGCCACTTTGTTGATATGTTGATCCTTGAATCATATTTTCTTATATTTAACCTTAAGACCAGAACATGGGGAGATGTACTGAGACCTTTCCTTATGTTCTGAGTCAAATTTTTCTCGATAAACGTTAATTTTATTTATTGTTGATCCATTTACTTCTCATCAGTTATGTCTGTAAATACACTGGTGTTACTTGTTACAATTAATGTTTCAATTTATGAATTTTTGTTTTTTTTTTGTATTAAATCTTGCTATCATGTAAGTAACCTGGGATGTTCCTTTCCTATTGTTATAGAATTCATATTATGAATATTATAAGTTTGTATTACATACTTGTTGGTATTGTCCTGCGAGAATTACTATTATCAACTTTGTTGAACAACGGTTTACAGAGAAAACCATAAGTTGTTTCATAACAATATCGATTACGCCTTCGTTACTGTTGGACGTATACCTAGATCACTGCACTAATAATAGTTGCATATCACTTAACACGATTGCACCTTCTATATTGATGGCTGTATACTATATTACTTTGGCTCCATTCTTATGCGATGGTTGTTGACTGCTTAACACTCTTTGTTGAAATAAGATTGTGTATTTTCATTAACTGCTCTGTTCTTTTGTGTGCACCCCCATACGACCTAGTTAGGTAGATTAGGTAGAAACATCGACAAAGTGTTTTCTTATCTCCTATGGAGAAGTAGAGTCAGTGATAAGTGAGGGTTGCTATGCTCCTTGAAAAGTGTTGCCTGACGGGCTTATAACCCTATTTTTGGACAGTGATGCATTTTTGCATTTGGTTGTGTAAAATGAATGTGATAGACATTAAGGTATTACGTTAGTTATAAATGTAACGTCAACGGTTGTCCATGACGCTAAGTCAATTAGTCTTCACCCAGCATATTCAAGCTGTGGGTGTTGGCGGATCCCGTTCAGGTAACATTGGTTGTTATGTTTAGATTAAGTTTTTAAGTTTAGTTCCTACAATATTATAGTTATTTAAGTAAGAATGGCTGCACCGCAAACCTGTTCATCCTGCCTTACGTTCGATGAAGTGCGACCAGAGTTGCGGCACGCCCATTCGCTATTCTCAATTTGGTTTAATTTTTGTTCTTTGAATACTTCCTATTGATGATTATTATCTACTGTTGATATTTATTGTTAACTTTGTTCTTCTGTTGTAGTAGACCCTTGGACTAACCTGGAAAGAATAGGGTTAGGTTATTTCGACAATTTTATATGTTTGAGGGCAAACATTTGGTGGCGAGGGGGGTAATGTTATGATGCAGGGCTAGACTCCTTTTGTTTTAATATTTTATTCATTAATTTATTCTGCATCATCACATTTATCCTCGCCGATTCTCTAACCTAGTTAGGAACTGGGCGATTGTCGCTGGTATTGGTTTTAGTAAAATTTCGAATTTTAATTTAAAATTTAACATCTGAACCGGGCGGAAACAAAAACACTTTTTTAGCTGGGCAGTCAACGGGTGGGATCGTGAACTGCACAGCTGACAGTCACGGTGATTTTTATTTTGGAGTAATTAGTTGTATGGATGGATTCCATTCTTTCTTTTGTACCGTAAAATGCGAGTTTGCTTCGGGCACGACGGGATTCTTTTCCGCAACCTGTTAAACAACCATTCCCGATGTGGGTAATGGTGATTTCTTTGAAAGAAATGGTGTACGAGCGAACCACGCGACAATCGTAATCCGGTAATCAGCCGACAGCGGTAATCCGTAAATAATTGTCCCATCCGGCGTGAGATGAAATTATATTCAATCCTAAATTCGGCTTACGCAAAACCGTCAAGCGGGAGCCTCGTTATTTTGGACGTGTGATGTTTGGGAATACTAACCGCACGTGGCCGGCGGCCGAGAGAAAGCTACTGGCCTAAGTTGCAGCATCCTCAGAACCCGGATACATCCGCGTTATTAGCTGGAGATCGTGGATGTGGTCGGGAGATATATTCCTGCCCCTTTCGGAGGCCCGATCCACGCTTCACGGGGTCACGTCAGCCGCTGGATGGAGTCCGGGGGACGTTCCGTCGCTTCGCCAATAAGAAGTCACAGTGTTCAGTAATAGGAGACGTAGTGATTCGCTCTCGTAGAGTAGATTATGATTACGGATACAGGTCGGTCTTGGGGTAAGTCCAAAATGTATAATTTTATAAATGTTTCAGTCATACTAGGGCTCACAGGTTAAATTTCATGTTTCTCAATACATGTAATAACATACTATGCACCGTTTTTTATTTTATTTACTATGTAAGACCATCCCTAAGAACAAAACAGGATTCCGACACGCGACCTTGGTTGCGAACCTTCACACCTGAGATCATTAAGTATAAACATTCTAGATGATTAATTCTAACCTAGATTGGCGCGTTCTACCGAACAAAGTTTATACAATTATTATTTGTACCCTAGGTCAAACCTACTTAACAGTCGGCCTAGCTACGTTTTGTACCTATTGTTTTCAACAGTTTGGCTTGTTAAATCAAAAGGGTCAAGAGATTACACTTCGTGAACGATATTATGCCTAATTTGAAATGATCTTTTGGTAATGTACGTACCTACTGCACGTTTTTATTGATTTTTCCATCCAATACGGCCGATACACAGCGCTAAGGGACAATCGAATTTATCAACGACAAGCAAAAAATAACCAACGTCGGCCTAGGTACGTTTTGTACCTATTGTTTTCAACAGTTTGGCCTGTTAAATCAAAAGGTTCAAGAAATTACACTTCGTGAACGATATTATGCCTAATTTGAAATGGTCTTTTGGTAATGTACGTACCTACTGCACGTTTTTTTTGATTTTCCCATCCAATACGGCCGATACGCAGCGCCAAGGGACAATCTAATTTATCAACGACCAGCAAAATATATCTTCAACGTCTTTGATATTTCAACAGGGTAATGTTTTCAACACCGAAACCAACGTCTTCCAACTTCCAACAGTTTCAACTTTCAACTTTATCGTAGGATTATTATTAAGTGTGTGTGTGTTATTATTAAGTGTGAGATAATAATAATACACCAATGATCCGGGGAACCACCCGTTAAAAGGGATTCCCTAATACGATTTGGATCTATTTTTTGTTTGTTTTTTTGTTAGTATCGTGTCGATCAAACTAAACAAAATATCACATCATTTATTCCTCGAAAATTGGCTCGAGAAGACAAAAAAGGATTGACGAATGTATTTTAAAACTATTTTTTGTTGATCTGCAACCATTTAGTTTATTTGAGGATGCTGGATTTCAAGAATTCGTAAAAATGTTGAATCCATCGTATGTATTACCATCTAGGAAAACTATTTCCAATGCGATGTTACCGGTAGCTTTCCAAAAATGTTTTGACAAAACCCTACTGTTTGTTAAACAGGAGGCTAAAAATGTGTTCCTTACAACAGACTGCTGGACTTCTCGTCTTACAGAGTCTTATATAGCTGTGACGATACATTTTTTAACAAATGATTTGGAGTTCAAATCCATTGTACTTGATTGTGCACCTTTAAATAGATCCCGCACGGGAAAAAACCTTGCTGTTGAAATACAACGCATTTTGTCAGATTAACAACTGTCCGACCGTGTCAGACTTGGAGTTTCGGATAATGCTTCCAACATCAAAAACGCATTTCATAATCATCTTGAAATTCCACATTTTGGTTGTTATGCGCATTCGCTTAACCTGGTTGTTACTGATGCTCCAAAGTTATTTGAGCCAGTAATAGAAAAAGTTAAAAGAATCGTAATGCATTTTAAAAGAAGTACAACTTCGTAAGAGAAATTTTTACAATATCAGCTGCGAACAAATGTAACCAAACCAAAGCGGCTAATTCAATCGATCTTCACAAGGTGGAACTCGGTTTTCTACATGATCGAGAGATTTGTGGAATTAAAGGAAGCTGTCCGTGCTACCTTAGCAATATTGGATGTGGACCTGCCTTTAATAACCGTAGAAGAGTGGGAAGCCTGTGGAAAAATATGCAAAATATTACGGCCGTTTGAAGAAGTCACACGTGCCATCAGTGGCGAAAAGTATTTAACAGGCAGCCTTCCAATTGTTTTGACAAAGGGATTGATCATTGTTTGTGAGAAGATAGATGGGATGCCACTCTCGGGTGTTTTAAAACAAATTGCAAACAAACTATGTGAAGGTTTAAGCACCGGATTAGCCGTAAGCAGGAATGCAAACAAATAGGTATACGATAAACAAAATTAAATAAGATGTAACAATAAACTCTTATCTGTATGCGGCGCAGGAACGGGCGAACGGCACTAAGCAATAGTTAAGTTACACACAACCACTGTTGACCGCGGCTCGAATCGGACTCCCTCATAAATCTTCATATTCCTCATAAATTTTCGTGGAACTTGAAATATCCTCCTTGGTACAATGCTACCCTTGTTAAGGTAACTATGTAATGCACTGTCCCTGTTTTATGGCAATCCGCGTATGTGTCTCCTATCTTTAAGAATGGTAAAAAAAACCGACGTTAAAAACTACAGGCCAATCTCCAAACTTTGTATATTTATCAAAATTTTTGAAAAAGTACTCTATGACCAACTATATGCTGGTCTAAAGCCTAGCCTGAATACGACCCAACACGGTTTCATTAGTGGTAAATCTACAACCACAAATCTTTTAACTTCACAGAGTACCTGCAGGATAATTTGGATAACAGAATACAAGTGAATACTGTCTATACCGACTAGAGTAAGGCGTTTGACAAAGTCGATCACTCAACCTTGTTGAACAAGCTTTTACAGATTGGTATTCACGGCAATCTTTAAGGTTGGCTCTCTTCTTATATCTCCAACCGTAGTCAAATAATAGTGTTTGCTGGATTTAAATCCGACTCTGTTGCTGTTACATCGGCAGTTCCCCAAGGCAGCCTGTTGGGACCATCAATTAATAATTAATATCTATTTTAATGATATTGGTCACTGCTTTTTAAACTCGAAGACCATCCTATATGTAGATAACATGAACATCTTCTCACCTATAAACTCAATCGAGGACTGTCACAAGCTGCAAGAGGTTTTACAACGTTTAAATGCGTATTGTAATTCCCATGGTCTGGAATTAAATATATCCAAGTATCGTACGCTTTACTAGAAACAAAACATATTTATCCACGAATACTCATTAAAATCATTAACCTTTATCTACCATATCAGAAATTAAGGACCTTGGGGTTATACTTCAGAGTAAATTGAATTTCAATAAACATATCGACCACATAGTCACTAACGCATCTTCTATGCTGGTGTAGCGGCTACGTCATACTCCGCTCCCCTCTCCACTATGTAGCGGCTACGTCACGCCCCGCTCCCCTCGCCACAACATATTATGTATTACCCTGTACTGCCTGTTTGACTTTAGTTAATAAACGCACTAGCTTCCTATCAGACGTGTTCGCCTTATTGCTCTGCATTTACTCCCACACACATACCTATCCAAGGCGTACTGCACTTACGCCTCCAAAGTGGTGACCCCGACGTGATCAACAGTGTGTGTGAGAACAATAGAGTGATAAGGAAGCATAACACAACACTGCATCAGTGCGATATTTTCTCGGAAGTTTGAACAATAGAGTGAGTCAGCGCGAGTGTAGAAATGGCATACAGTGCAAGTAGCGGTTCCAGGGCTGCCTCCAAGCCCGAAGTGTATACGGTTTCTCTCAATACAAAAATTCCGGAATTTTGGGCTGAACAACCACGGCTTTGGTTTCACCAGCTGGAGGCAATTTTAGCTCCACAAAAAATTAGTGATGAGAATCGTTACTTAATCCTTGTCGCAAAGCTAGGAAAAAACGAACTGCGACAAATCAGTGATATTCTTAACAACCCCCCGGCGGAAAACAAATACCTGGCGCTGAAGACCAGACTCCTTCAGGTTTATGAAGAGTCAGCAACCCAGCAACTCCAACAGCTCCTCCGAGAACTCAAACTAGGCGACCAGAAGCCTTCACAACTCCTGCGACGAATGAGAGAGTTGGCAATAAACAAACTCTCGGACGAGACGCTCAGGATTCTTTGGCTAGGACGTCTCCCGCAAACCGTTCGTGCCGTTCTGACTGTCTGCGAGGTACAAGACATGGAGAAGCTGGCACAAATCGCCGACAAAACACTGGAGACCACCAGAACCTCCGAGGTAGCCGAGGTTAAAACCCAACCATCAACGGCCATTGAGATGCTGACTCAGACGATTGAAAAACTGCAAATGGAAATAGCCAGCTTACGAAGGGAACCACGGGGCCGCGAGCGACAACGTTCGACATCCAGAGCTCGCCAGTCAACTTCCCTAAATCGACCCCGTGCACCACAGCCTGGAGATCCCAACTATCTGTGCTGGTACCATTTCAAATTCGGTTCCAGGGCGCAGAAGTGCCAAGATCAGTGTACTTACAAGACAAAAAACGAGAATTGACGCCCGCGATCGAGATAGTTGGCGTTGATAATACATCTCGATTATGTGTTACCGACCGTAAAAGTGGTATTAGATACTTAATCGATACCGGCGCTGACATTTCCGTTTTATCAGCTCGAAAATTTTCCAAATCAACACCTACCGAATACAAACTTTATGCAGCAAATGGAACAAAAATTAATACGTATGGTGAAAAATCCCTGATTCTTGACTTAGGACTACGCAGACCACTCCGGTGGACTTTCATCATCGCTGACGTCAAACAATCTATCATCGGAGCAGACTTTCTTCGGGCAAAACAGCTACTCGTAGATCTACATGGAAGGAAACTGGTAGAAAAGGTGACAACCCTAACCACCAGTACATCTATTACAAAGGATCCGAACGTAAACATTTACGCAGTAGACATAAACAACCCATATCACAAGTTATTATTGAAGTACCCCGAGTTGACAAGACCGGAATCTTTGAAAAATGCACCGAAACATGATATCTGTCATCATATTGTGACTACAGGCCCACCCATACATGAAAAGGTACGTCCATTAAATCCAACCAAGTATAAGGCCGCCAAGCAGGAATTTGAACACATGCTCGAGCTCGGAATCTGTCAACCATCCAACAGTCCGTGGGCGAACCCCTTACACGTCGTAGATAAGGCGGGTGGCGCAATTCGACCCTGCGGCGATTATCGCCTATTGAATGGAAATACGATCCCTGACCGATATCCGATACCTCGCATATCAGATTTCACCTATGCACTTCACAAGCGACAAATATTTACGAAATTAGATTTATGCAGAGCTTATCATCAGATTCCAATCGCAACAGAAGACATTCCCAAGACATCAATTTTAACTCCTTTTGGTTTATACGAGTTCACTAAGATGAACTTTGGCCTCCGCAATGCGGGTCAGACTTTTCAAAGGTTCATAGACATGATATTACGTGGACTCGACTTCGTTTTTGCATACCTGGATGATATACTAATAGCGTCAGAAAACGAAGAACAACATATACAACATCTTCAACAAGTATTATCCCGTTTGGACGAATTTGGTTTAAAAATTAATGCAAGCAAATGTGAGTTTGGAAAAAAAGAGCTCAATTTCCTCGGCTACTGTGTAAAAAGTGATGGAGTTACCCCTAGTGAAGAAAAAGTCAAGGCTATTGCTGATTTTCCTAAACCAAGCACTATCGAAGAACTACGTCGATTCCTGGGGATGGTAAATTTTTACCGCAGTTCTATCTCTAAAGCTGCACAAATGCAAGGCCCACTCAACGCATTCTTACATAACTCCAAAAAGAAAGACAAAACACCAATTGAATGGACAGCAGCCGCAAATGAGGCATTTCAACAGTGCAAGGAGAGCCTAAAAAGCACGGTTACACTGTTTCATCCGGTTCTTGACGCAGGATTAGCCCTCATGACAGATGCGTCCGAAACATGTGTCGGTTATGTCCTACAACAACGAGTTGACAACAGATGGCAACCTTTAGGTTTTTTCTCAAAGAAATTGAGTGAAACGCAACAAAAATATAGTACCTACGACCGCGAATTATTAGCTATATACATGTCAATTAAACACTTCCGCAACATGACAGAAGGAAGGGACTTAATAATATATACAGATCATAAACCCCTTAAGTTTGCGCTTACTAAGAAAATTTCAACTTCTGACACACCTCGGAGAATCAGACAATTGGATTTTATTTCGCAGTTTTGTTCTAAAATCGAATATGTTAAAGGAGCTGACAATCCCGTTGCAGATGCTTTGTCACGAATCGAAGAAATTTGCCTTCCCAGTTTATTCGATAACAAAGAGCTTGCAGAAGAACAAAACAAAGACGAAGAGTTACAACAGCTGAAAAAGCAAGGTAATCTTCTTTTCAAATTAGTAACTATGCCAGATTCAAATGTTCAAATAACTTGCGAAATTTCAACAGCACGAGTGAGGCCATACCTACCATTGAAATTCCGCGAAAAGGCTTTGAACTCTGTCCATAACACGAGTCACGCTGGAATCAAAGCGACTAGACATTTGATAACGCAGCGATATTTTTGGGCCGCAATGAACCGTGATGTAGCAATATGGGTAAAAAAATGCTTAGCATGCCAACAAGCTAAAGTTGGTAGGCATACAATTACACCACTTGGCGAGTTCCATGACGTATCTCGTTTTGAACACCTACATATTGACATAATCGGACCACTTCCAATCTCACAGGAAAACCGATACTGCGTAACAATGGTAGATAGAGAAACCTCATGGCCAGAAACAATTCCAGTTAAAAACATCGATGCTGAAACTATAGCTGATGTTCTAATAACTCATTGGATCTCGAGATTTGGCTGTCCGACTTATTTAACAACAGATCAGGGTCGACAGTTCGAATCTGACCTATTTAATCAAACAGTAAAAAAACTGGGCATGGAAAAAATTCACACTACCGCCTACAACCCGAAAGCCAACGGCAAGGTAGAACGCTACCACCGCACGCTGAAAGCTGCAATTATGGCAAAATGTGTAGATAACACCCAGTGGTCACAAGAGTTGCCTATAATTTTATTAGGCCTACGTTCAGCAGTCAAAGATGATAAAGGTTACAGCCCAGCACAAATGGTTTATGGGACAACCTTGACTTTACCTGGAGATATTTTTGTGCCTTCCGAGCCAAAAATTAACGACACAGACTACACCAGGAGACTTATGGATCATTTCAAAAACATCTCTTTTTCAAATAGACGACCAACAAATGATACTAGAAATATTTTCATGCACCCAGACTTAAAAAAATGCAAAAATGTATTTCTTAGAAACGAGGTGAAGAGAGCACTCACCCCACCGTACAAAGGTCCGTATGAAGTTGTGGGATCAAGAACCGTCAGCCTGCCTAAAATAATATTCTAATACAGAAACACCGTTTTGCGGATAGCAACCCGAAAACGGAGCTCGCTGCTAGTTCCGTTACCGACCGACATTCCTGTTTCTCCGATCTACCTTGGCGGTCGACATTTCTTGATCCCTATTAAATCCTTCTGATATTCAAATCGTGTAATAGTGTAACGTGTTTGCAATAAACTTAAATTATCAACTACATCTTCTCACTTTATCACAACCTACACTATACACATCTATTGGCCGTTATACAGGTAAGTATAACACACGCAAGTAACATTGCCAAATTGGTGACCCCGACAATTCAGAACATACCACAAGTCACATTGCCAAATTGGTGACCCTTCGACTCAGAACAATATACCGACTTTAGTATTTTAAAATCATTTTGCAATATTCCGTCACCGCCAAGGATCAGAAAAGAGAAACAGCAATCCCGGGCAAGATCAGTAAGTAAAATCCAATTCATATATCTCTTACAAATCAATTTTTTAATATAAATGCTATTAAATGTCCCGGTAATTTAAGGAAATATACACGTGGTATAGTTCCCATCAATACCCTATTTTGTCAATCAATCCCTAGCTTGAAATGTTTTACTATTTTTATGAAAATTAAGTGCGTGTTAAAATTAATTTCAGTGAGAAAGATCCTGAAATCAGGCTGTCAACAACGTGGCTAACCATGGCATCATAATCCTGCGATGAATTACAACCTACCCACTACAACCCACAACGGCAGCATCTACTCCCCGGACAAGGAAGATGACGCAACAACCCACGTGGACAACCTGAAGTTGAACAAGCCAACCTACCCACATATCTCAATCAAGTAACCTATATCACGATTTCTTATTGCCATTTCGCAAAACAATGAATTGTTCAGCATACCTACAAGATCATGTTTTAAATGTAAATTATTGTAGTAATATTAAGGTTATTGTCCAATAATTGCCAAACCTTACTTTGAGGTAATTTAACATCGCACTATTTTGTACTATCAAATGCATATTGTAACCTATATTACCAAATTCATATCATTTTCGTACTATTTCACAATAGCTTACGTGACGCGGTTTGCGTCTTCACTAAAATACAATACAAACGCGAACTCGCTAATAACTTGCTAAGATATCCGGTAGATGGAATAGATTATTTTAACACATTATTCTCTAGTTTTTTCTTTGATTTTGTATGTCTTGCATAACGTATTACGTAGCATATTATTGGAAATGACCTCATCGGAAGAAACAAATATACCTTCATCGTTTCAATAACCTGTAACAATTTCTCAAGATAAGTTGAACAATATGGAAGACCAACGCGCAGCACATTCAGAAGCAAACGTGCATCATGTATCTGTACGCCTACCAGCTTGCTGGAAAACCAATATAGCCTTGTGGTTTGCCCAGGCAGAAGCACAATTTTCGAATTCCAGAATTAAGGAAGACTTCACCAAATACAATACAATCGTCGCGGCATTGGACTCCGAAACACTACAATTGGTTAGTGATATAGTAATCGAACCACCGCCTAAAGATAAATATGTACGAATAAAAACTGCATTGATTGAGCGCCTGCAGGATTCGGAAGAAAAACGCCTGACCCGTCTACTCACCGGAATCCAATTAGAAGACAGAAAACCCACTGGACTTCTACGACATATGGTAGAACTGGCGGGACCAATGCTTAATAAAAGTGCGATAGTGAAGACTCTTTGGCTGCAGCGATTGCCTCAACACGCCCAAGCAATTCTATCAGCACTCCCCGACAACGATATAGAACAGCTAGCTTCGGCCGCTGATAAAATTTTAGAGGTCTATCAGAAACCTGAATGCAGCGCAGTGGAGGAAAACCACAAACCAGGCCCGTCGCATCCCGAATCAGGATTAAACACCATTCTACAAAATCTACAAGACCAGATTGTTTCTTTAACTCAAGAAGTAGAACAACTTAAACTTTCGAAAAGCAATCAGAACGACGACCAGTCTCACAACTTCCGTGGCCGTAGGTACCAAAACCCACGTCGAAGAGATTACTCCCAACCAACAACAAGTTCTTCACGGCAAACTGCCGCTTGGAGACCCAGGTCCAGGTCTCGCGGCAAATCTCCTATAAAGAATCCCGGATATTGCCAACCGCATGCAAGGTACGGCGACAAGGCTTACCGGTGCTACAAGCCATGCACATATGTTAGCACGAACGCGGGAAACGCCAACGGAAGCCCACAGTAGGGACATGTGAACTTCCATACAACAGTTGTCGTCTCTTCATTTACGATTTGGAAACCAGACAGAAATTTCTAGTAGATACGGGGGCAGATGTTTCTGTTATTCCTAGAAACAAGGACTACCGTACGAAATGCATAACTTCTGACAATTTTCCAACAACATTATATGGCGCAAACGGTAATCCTATTAAAACATATGGCACAAAAATTACAGAACTCAATTTCGGTCTACGCCGAGCAATGAAGTGGCGCTTCATCGTAGCTGATGTATCAAGAGCTATACTCGGAGCTGATTTCCTCCATCACTACAACCTGACGGTGAATTTAAAGAAAGCAATGTTATTGGATCAATCGACAGGACTACACATTAAAGGCACCACTTTCAAAGGACCTACTTCTGGCATCTCTACAATAGCATCATCACAAAAGTACGGCGACATCTTGAATAAATATCCATGTTTAACTAGACCAAATATGAAAATCCCGGAAATTCGAAAACATTCGGTCACACATTGTATCGAGACCAAAGGACCCCCAGTTACAGAACGTGCCCGCAGACTGGCACCAGCCCTTTTGGAAGCTGCTAAGAAAGAATTTAAATTCTTAATGGAACAAGGAATTTGTAGACCATCTAAAAGTAATTGGGCAAGCCCATTACACATGGTGAGGAAACCCAATGGAGAGTGGAGACCATGCGGTGATTACAGGCGATTAAATACAAAAACTGTGCCGGACAAATATCCTATTTCGCAACTTCACGACTTTTCGCACAAACTATTGAAAGCACGAATCTTCAGCACTATAGATCTCACTCGAGCGTACCACCAGATACCAGTTGAACCAGAGGATATCCCTAAAACGGCCATAATCACACCGTTTGGCCTATTCGAGTTCACATCTATGCAATTCGGCCTCTCAAATGCTGCACAGACCTTTCAACGATTTATGCACGCAGTTACCAGAGACCTTGATTTTTGTTTTGTCTACCTGGACGATATCCTAATAGCCTCAGAAGACGAAGAAGAACACAGGAAACATTTGGATACTCTATTTAAGCGACTCGCCGATAATGGCCTCGTTATAAACGTTTCAAAGTGTAATTTTGGTGTGACAACTGTTAACTTTCTCGGTCACACGATAACTTCAGAGGGAATGACACCGATCAAAGAGAAAGTCAAGGCTATTACCGACTTTCCGCTGCCAAAAACTGCCAACGGATTAAGACGTTTCCTAGGAATGTTGAACTATTATCGCAAGTTCCTCCCAAATTCCATCAACACTCAAGAAAAACTATTTAACTGTATTAAAGGATACAAGAAAAACGACAAGCGTTCACTCATGTGGAACGAGGAGCTGACAGCGGCATTCAATGATTGTAAAAATCAACTCGCGAATGCAGCCCTCCTAGCACACCCAGATCCCAACTCAAGAATTGCCATCATGGTAGATGCCTCTGACATGGCAATTGGAGCTTCTTTACAACAATTTAAAAATAACAATTGGGAACCTCTCGGATTTTTTTCTAAGAAATTTACAACACCGCAGCGTAAATATAGCACATTCGATCGTGAACTAACAGGTGTCTACGAAGCTATAAAATATTTCCGAAACAACATAGAAGGTCGCACGTTCACTATCTATACTGACCATAAACCTATCACCTTCGCCTTCAATAAAAAACGAGCGTCTAGTTCTCCACGCCAGGAGAGACAACTGGATTTTATCGCGCAGTTTTCTACAGATATAAGGCATATTTCGGGACACCAAAACACAGTAGCTGACACTCTATCTCGGGTTGAAGAGATTAACAGTCCTACTATTGATTACAAGGAAATGGGACAAGCGCAGAGTCAAGACGACGAATTAATTAAGGCAAAAGATGACTCCCCCCTATCCTTAAGACTAATGGTGATCCCTGGCACAGACACATCAGTATGGTGCGACATCTCGACAGGCCATGTCAGACCTTTTGTACCACTAGACATGCGAAAAACTGTCATACAGAGCATACATGACGTATGTCATCCAGGCGTTGCAGGAACAACTAACACTATCAAACAACGATTTGTATGGCCAAATATGAAAGCTGACATAAGATACTTCGTGAAACACTGCATCGCTTGTCAGAAAGCTAAAGTCTCCAAACATACGGTTGCCCCCCACGCAACGTATTTATTACCAGAAGATCGCTTCAGCAACATACATATAGACATCGTAGGCCCATTGCCAGCTTGCAACGAGTACCTGTACCTATTAACCATAATAGACAGATTTACCCGCTGGCCCGAGGCAATTCCTTTAAAGGACATTACAGCCGAGACAGTAGCTTCAGCACTGACGAACCACTGGATCGCACGACATGGAGTACCGATAACCATAACTTCGGACCAGGGTCGTCAATTCGAAAGTCATTTATTCAAAAAGCTTACTCAGAAATTCGGAATTAAACACTTAAGAACCACAGCGTACCATCCCCAAGCGAATGGAATTATAGAACGTTGGCATCGTACTCTAAAAGCATCTCTCATGGCAAGTGGTGAACAAGACTGGATAGAAACCCTCCCACTTATATTACTCGGCCTGAGATCTACCGTTCGTGAAGAATTGAAATGTTCGCCAGCCGAACTTACTTATGGAAGAACTCTTAAACTTCCCTGCGACTTCTTCACAAGTACTCCACGAGAAGAACCCGATACTTATATCGGACGTTTACAGAGGAAATTTGAATTAATTAAATCAACCCCTACCTCTAATCACAGCTCAAGAAAATTTTTTGTACACTCGGAACTTCCCGTTTCTACGCACGTATTTCTGCGGACAGACAGTGTTAAAAAACCGTTGCAAAACCCATACGAGGGACCTTATAAGGTCGAGGAACGAAATGACAAGACCTATGTCATCACCATTAAAGGTAAACCTAAGCGCGTTTCGATAGACCGCCTGAAACCAGCCTTCGTTCCCACCGAGGAAAATGTTCCAGATCATACATCTATTCCAGACTCACCTGAAGCAAAAACAACAACAAGATCAGGTCGACAAGTCCATTTTCCAAAAAGATACGGTACATACTAATGCATAAAAAAGACATAATTTTCTTACACGTAAATTTTCTGTAACTCATGATAGAAACATTGATTAAGAATCTACTCTTGCTATCGATTTAAAGATTGAATTTCATATACCTACATTTATTTTTCTTTAAATTACTGTTACATACATAATATTTAAGCGTACAAGTTCTTGATGAAAACCTGACCTTTTTTATTATAATTACTTTGCAAATTACTACGTTTTTTTATCATTTTATAAAAAACCTTATTACGATGAATACTTTCATCCTTTAAAACCATGAAGTGATATCATGTAATCGCACAAGTTACCTAGCTAACTTTTCATTTACCATATTATAGTGCAAACTCATGTACATATATTTTCTAGGATAATTATCCATTTCGCTATATGCGACAACTTTTGTATAAACCTTGTTTAGAAATAACTTACCACTGTGTGTGATGACTCTGTTATAAAAATAAATGCTCTTAACCATGCTACATCAAATATTCCCAATCATGCATCTGATGTAACATGTCGTTGAGACCTATATGTATTATTCTTTACAGAATTGAACCATTGTCATTTGTTCGTAAGAAAACATAGCCATTTGATAATATTATCTATACAAACAAATTCTACAAACATATGACAGTTGTTTTTTTTTTTTTATAATATTAATTATCTTGTAATCTCAAAGATAAAGAACCAGATTTATGTACTCTCAGCCATGCTATTGCTATATGTACTTTTACAAAAACATTTAAATATGTATTTTTATTATTTTTTTCTTTTCTCCATAACACGGATATAAATAATTTTATAATATAGAGACATTAATAGTCGTTTCATTTTGTCCAAAGATTGAAGAAACACTTCTGTACATACTTTATACGTTGATATCATGTTCCTATATTATAAGACAAATTTGTAGTTATTTAAATATGTAATAAATAATATTTAGAATAATCAACTTTAAAATAACTCAATAATTGACAACTCATGCTCCAAACACCGTTTGTAGATGCATTATTAAAAATATATACAACTGGAAATAGATTCCTACTTTTTATTTTATAATTAACTTATGCTTAATTTCATACATGCTCCGAAAACACTGTTCGTAGATGCATTACCATATAAAAAGGTTTAGATAAGTTAAATAATAATCACTTTTGTCAAATGTTGTAATACCATTTATTGTTTTCAAACATTAAAGTATTAAATGCACTCTGTTTGCAACTTTTGGTTTTGAAAATAAATACAAAACATACAGTTCGTAGATGCAGTACATGCTCCGAACATGTAATTATATCATCACTTTTTTAAAAAAGGATTTAACTTTCAAATAATGTTATTATTAGGAATTTGTTCATGACTATGCGTTCACAAACATATAAATGTATTGTTCATAAAGTAACTTCACCATTTAAGAGATATCTTTCTGAACGCATAGGCTTATGTTATTTTGCGATGACGTCACACATCGAATTTGTTTATATTATGTAACCGACGTCATGCAAATTTTGTGATATATATTTTTTCTAGAACCCCTAATTTTTTCTTTTATGTATCGTTGACACTGGGGGGAAGGTATGTGGGATCAAGAACCGTCAGCCTGCCTAAAATAATATTCTAATACAGAAACACCGTTTTGCGGATAGCAACCCGAAAACGGAGCTCGCTGCTAGTTCCGTTACCGACCGACATTCCTGTTTCTCCGATCTACCTTGGCGGTCGACATTTCTTGATCCCTATTAAATCCTTCTGATATTCAAATCGTGTAATAGTGTAACGTGTTTGCAATAAACTTAAATTATCAACTACATCTTCTCACTTTATCACAACCTACACTATACACATCTATTGGCCGTTATACAGGTAAGTATAACACACGCAACCTTCTGAGAAAAAAAAGAACTTCTTTGAAAAAAGTCATCAAACGCAGAAAAAAATCGTTCAGCATTTTAATAGGTTCAAAAGAGGTCAACGTGTCAATTGATAGACTTAAACCGGCATTCTTTCAACCAGTAAATGTTTCTAACGAAAGTAAACCAGCTGATCATACATTTTTTAGACCAACTACTGAGTCAGTTGTGGACAGACCGACTAGACTGTCAACCCAAGCGAACAGTGACCCTGTACCCGTGCCCTCGTCAGCAAAATACATTACACGGGCCGGACGAACTTTAAAAAAACCAGTACGCTTCTCCTGAATGTTCATTAATAATTTCAACCTTTAGACGAAAGCATCATGGGTGGACAAGCATCGAAAGAAGAAATTGTTATTGCCCAGGCCGGGGGAGATTCCTCCAGCCAGACAACACACCACATATCAATAACCTCATTGGTATTAGCGTGCACCATTGTAGTTTTCGCCCTAGCCTATATGGGGTGGAAGTTTTGCAGCAACAAGATAACAACCAGCATCATGGAGAGGATTACAGGTCGAGGTGAAGCAGGGGACAATCCTGTTAACTTTCCCCGTCAACATCCTATGCTGTGAAAGTTTAAGAAAGTGATTTTAAAAATATAGTGAAAAAAAGTGTACAACCCAAAATTTTTGTAATGTGTATTTTTTTTATTTTTTTTATTTTTTTGTTTTGTTTGTTGTTTGTTGTTCGTGAAATTTCATGACCATTTCACTAGGGGGGGAGGCATGTAGCGGCTACGTCATACTCCGCTCCCCTCTCCACTATGTAGCGGCTACGTCACGCCCCGCTCCCCTCGCCACAACATATTATGTATTACCCTGTACTGCCTGTTTGACTTAGTTAATAAACGCACTAGCTTCCTATCAGACGTGTTCGCCTTATTGCTCTGCATTTACTCCCACACACATACCTATCCAAGGCGTACTGCACTTACGCCTCCAAACTGGGTTTCATAATCCGTTCCTGTAAATAATTCAAAGATAGTACTACTTTCAAAATACTTTATATCTCATACGTTCGTAGTATCCTTGAAAATAGAATTGAAAGTGTTCAAAATAGATTTTAAAGGTATCTTAACTTCCGCTTTTTCCGATCTCATATTAGTAATGAAGACTCTGCAAAGTTCTTCAATATACAGACGTCAACTTGCCCAAGAAATATAGCATATTCGGTTGTATTATTTAAAGTACACATAACTTAATCGATAGTCCTGATCTTCTTCAACGCCTATTATTCCATGTTCCTAATCGCGACTGTCTGCTGTCACCTCTGGAGACCTTATAGGCCAGTCAATAAAGGCTCAAAATGAGGCTAACCCAAACATTAATTCCTCCGTCGATGAATTTTTTGCAGTCACGTGGAGTATCATTTAGGGATGACGAATGACAAGAGATCCAACAAAATATTTAACGGGAAGTTAGTTATTTTTAGCAAAAACTGAAAAAAAATTATAACTCTCGCTGGAAAAGTACTTCTTTCGAGAACTCTTCACATATTGTTAGTATTAATTAATATCCACCTGATTAAATAGAAATCCAACAATATTTTTGTAGGGAAAGTGTTTTTTTTAAAAGAGATTTGTTTTTTAATTCTATTTTTGCCGGGAAAATTCCTCCCTCCAATTTTTGATCACGGAGTGTCTTTATATTGGTGTTTGCTTTATTTAATCAAGAGATCCAACATTTTTTTCTTTTGGAACATGCTTTTTTGATATCAGTCAAAAATATCGCTCCGGAAAATCCTCCGTCCAATTTTTTTACGCCAAGTTAATGGGATAGCTATGTAAAAATGATTTCTGCAAAGATCCAACAAAATTTTGAACGGCAACCTATTTTTTTAAATTAATTTCGAACGCACGCTCATTTCGCGTGATTTTTGGATGAACGGGAGCCCGCGGGGTAAGGGGAGGGGTAGGGCTAGTGCCATTCGGGACTGTGCTACGCGTTTGACGGCCGCTTCTAGAGTCTGTGTAAAATTAACAAAGGGCAAATTGCATGGTTTATTGACAACGCTTCGTATATCTGCTTTCAATTCGAGCTTTTCAAACCACAATTCCTTATGGATTAATAAAACCAATATGGAATTTTTGTAAATTGGACCATTTTTATTCGAAAAAGAATCTGAACTCATCAATTTTATCAATAAATTGATTACACTTTTCAAAAAACTTTTTGTACATAGTTACATTGAAAAGAAAAAAACATGACAATACTTCTATTAAAATCGAAAATAAAGTTGGCAGTTAATAAGTTAATAATTAATAACACAATTCTGAAACGAATTGATATTTGCCCTGAAACCGGGTAATCAACGATTTTTAAGTGAACAAACGCTTCACGCCACGAAAACCAGCAGCACGGTTTTATTATCCCTGAACATTGCACGTGTTGATGCGTTTCGGTAACGAAACCATAAAAAATGTTGCTTTATGATAAGGGTTGGCACATTCAACGATAATTAAAATACATTTTTATTAATAATGTAATTCATAACAAAACATAACTGTTATCTTAGGATTGTTTGTTAACGTAACCTAGCACCCCTTGGGTCGCCAGTGTTAACTTATCGTGTTATCATTAAAGTTATCATGTTATCGTGTTATACATGTGTGTTATAGGGTAAATAACGCCCGCCGTACTAGACGGCCGGTAGAGATTAAATCTCTATCTATACAGGGGAGTACTAGAACAATTTCCAATGAAACAGGTTACTTTGGGATGACATGTTTATTATTACATAAAACGGAAGATCAGACAGTTCTATAATAGATACATGGCGATTTAAGGCCTATATTTTACTATGGCAATCTACGGAATTTAAGGCTCTGTTAGAATTAAGTACATTAGAGGCTCACGTGTGAATTGACGGAGGGTGCCATAGGCGAGGGGCCTAGGTGGATGCGGACGAAGGCGGGAGCTACAGCTCACCGCTGGCAGCGAGGGCGGGCCGTAGGCGGGCGCCTACGAGGAAAGTCCTGGTGGCATGGCGGCAAGCAGATGCACAGAGTATTGGACAGCATAAGCGGTAGCTTGCATCAGGCAGAGACGGCATGGAGGAGGCTGATGCACTGGTCGGTTTGCCAAGGGGCTCTTCACGATCAGGCTGGGCTGGGCGGACGCTCAGGACTGAGGCAGG
The DNA here is from genome assembly GCA_026573805.1 of Hesperophylax magnus. Lineage (NCBI taxonomy): Eukaryota > Metazoa > Arthropoda > Insecta > Trichoptera > Limnephilidae > Hesperophylax > Hesperophylax magnus. The sequence goes on from JAIUSX010000025.1 coordinate 15,941,356, forward strand.
GGTCTACTAGTTCACTGCTTCAGCCTGGCGTGGACGGTATGGGTGGTAACTGGCATCAGGCAGTGGTAGGAGGCTGGCAGTGAGGGCGGGCGGCATGGGCGGGCGCCTACGAGGAATGGCTGGCGGCGTGGCGGCAGACAGTGTCGATGAGGCTGCTGGCATCCGGACTGGGCGGGTGAACTGTTCGCCGCCTCAGTCTGATGAGGACGATGAAGACATGACCCAACTCTATAATGTAATGGCGCTGTGGTTGGCTGGTGATAGTCCTGAAGTTGTGAACTTGGACTTGGTGATACGGCACAGTTATAAAACGTAATCCCGCCGAGAATTGGCGGCACCCCGCGAACTGGGAACAAATTCCATGGTGTTGATCTCAACGGACTCGGCGGTGAACTGCTGGCGTGGGTCGGCCGCGGCAAGCCTTTGTCCGCTTGCTCCTCGAGGCGAGTGGAAGGGGGGCGCATCGCTCCTTATAAGGTCACGTTTCTTCATACGGACATATGATTGGTCGTTAGTACGCGTAGGCCGTACCATGCATTGATGTCGCGAACGTCCGCGTATGTATCTGTGTATTGACATGCTATTAGTGTGTGACCCTATATCCGGCCACGTGCACGATATATTCATAAATGCGTAGTAGACTCCTAGCTGCTTTGAGCAATCATAACACTACCCTCCTTGTCTACGAAAGAAGATCCCAGGCAACGTAGCTGAAGCAAGGCAGCGTCCTCCTGGTTGCCGTAAGAGAGGTACAGAGCTACCTCTTTTCACAAAGATTTAAACACTCCCTAACTTAAGAGCCAAAACAAAATTTATCTACCTGAGAGCCAAGTTGAACAATCCTAACAAGTACACTGAACAAGGGTTGCCAAACCTCTTTCCAAAATAATTGCAGAAATGATCTACAAGGAGCGATACAAAACACGCTAAGATTTACACACACGACTTTTTTCCAAACAAAACAAAAGAATACACATGACTTTTTTCCAAACAAAGCAAAAGAATACATATGACTTTTTAAAACAAGACAAAAAAACAAATGTTACATACAATGTGGTATATCCGAATGGATGTACACAATTTACCACAAGGCCTACACTTCCCATCCAACCACAAAAGAGGAAAAATTAATCCATGTTCACAATTGTACAATGTTATACATAATGATATTCTGGTTAGAGAATATTATACGCTGATTATATCATGCAATTGACCGAAATCAACCCATATTCGCGTTTTTTACAATGAGATTCTTAAACTAGACATGGTTTTTTATACACATTATTCCTGTTAGGGAATATGTACGCTGATTATATCATGCGATTGACCGAAATCAACCCATATTCGCGTTTTTTACAATGAAATTCTTGACACTATACAAAACAAGTATCAATACACATGTTATGTTATTTCTTATAATCCATTTGATAATTTTCAAAAATCAACTCTACTCAAGATTTTAACAATATATTCTCATTTTGTCATGGTTTGTCTGGTTTGCATATAATTATTAGGCATTAATGACCATTCTCTCGTTTCGCATATAATTTTCTAGGCAACGCTACCAAAACCTCTCACGGATATTAATATTCAGGTTTAATATGATCCTATAACATTTAACGATTTACTTCCGGCAAACCGTACAGCGCTGTACTAGGTGTTAACAAGAAACATCCACACGTCGTAACGATAACGTTCGACTAAAATACACAGACCACTTATAAAGTGTTCTCACCAAATAACCAGACAAAAACCGCACCTTAAGTGCAATTAACAACCCAATTCTTTGGTTAAGATTCAATAATGTACCAAAATGAAATAAATATGCAACCTCCATTTGTCCTTAATGACAAAACCAATAGATTTCTACCGAATCTATGACATAAATATGCAACCTCCATTTGTCCTTAATGACAAAAACAATAGATTTCCACCGAATCTATGACATAAATATGCAACCTCCATTTGCCCTTAATGACAAAAACAATAGATTTCCACCGAATCTATGACATATTACGTTATCTTTATTACAATTGTACACACATGCTGTAAGGACTGAAAGTGGCAAAAGAGGCATTGGCCACGAGGGTGTACAATATACAATCTCCTTCCAGATAAACTTAAAACGGAGAGTATAAATGTATTTAAAAAAAACTTTATAATCTTAAGTTATTAGAACAATATTAGAATACTATTTATTTTATGTTATATATTTAAGTTAAGAAAGTGAAATGTAAATTTTTTTTAACTTAATAAATAAATAAATAAATAAATCTTTACAAAAACTATTTTTTCTTACCGGGTATATACTATAATTCATCTTACTATGAGAGATATACACACCACACTTGACATGGCGTAGCATATATTACAAATAACACAGTTTTATTTCGTCTCAACATAAGAAGGACTTTACACGCTGATTTTTACCATATTGATACCGAAGCAATCAATTACGTGTTTACAAAAATACATTTCACACCATACTTGACATGGCGTAGCATATATTACAAATAACACAGTTTTATTTCGTCTCAACATAAGAAGGACTTTACACGCTGGTTTTTACCATATTGATACCGAAGCAATCAATTACGTGTTTACAAAAATACATTTCACACCATACTTGACATGGCGTAGCATATATTACAAATAACACAGTTTTATTTCGTCTCAACATAAGAAGGACTTTACACGCTGGTTTTTACCATATTGATACCGAAGCAATCAATTACGTGTTTACCAAAATACATTACACAACCCATAACTAATTAATAATTAGTTAAGGAACAATTACACAAATATTTTTCACAATTATATTAACATACCATTTAACAACTTCTGTGTGTGTTAATTCAATTTTTGTTACTTAAGACTTAATTCGAGTCTTTTTCAATTTAATAACCGAGATCTACATAATCCGATTCTTAGGACGGGTTGTTTCGGAGAATCTGAACAATTCATCGAATTTCAACGTTCATTTTCCAGTTCTGTGAAAGATTTTTTCAAGTTCTGTTTTTATTTCAGTTTTGTCAAGCAACTAGCCTACAATGATATAAACACAGAACTTGAATAAGTCTTTCACAAAACCCGAAAATGAACGTTGAAATTTGATGAATTGTTCAAATTCTCCGAAACAACCCGTCCTTAGAGTTTGACTTCCTTAAAAAAAACGCCACGTATTCACTACGCAAGAAGAAAGAAAACAAAAAAAAATTTCTAGAAAAACAAATAATTGGTAGGTAACCAATTAAATACCTAAAAAAACATTCGACACAATTTCCTATACAAGAGGATGTACATACAACAGGGTCGCGTATATAATGTTTAACGACCTGGTTACTGACACGAACAAAAACTACATAACAGGGTTTTTTCATATTTAAACTATACAATTATTATAACACAAGATGCTTGAGTTATTATTTCAAAATAGGTCCTTAATCTTCCACTGTTAACTATAAGTGATGAAGGACTAGATCATCACTTTATAGTACAAGAAATTTCTTACGCCGTTTCCTGTCAACGAAAAGAAGGTTATATGCACGCATATTCCCTTAATTGTACTAAAAATTAGTATATTTTCTTAGTACAAATAATTCCACAAAATGAAAATTAAGTTTTCATTCCGGTCCCGGGCTGGATATTAAATACTTAAGGCGGTATTTTCTTTAATAAAAAAAAATTCCACAAAACTTAAGGTTCATGAACTATACCCTCAAACAATGTATCATGTCGTGTTTCGTAAACGAAATTTATACAAAAATGTAAATTTTTATATATAATTTTATATAACCTACGTAGTTACTCTATAACTACAATTAATTAACTTTTATTTCACAATAATCACTATCGTTATGAATGAATTTGATTTTTTTATTGTTATTTGCTATTGTAAATCGAGTTTAAGTTACGAAAAAAAAAGGTTTTTCTACGAGAAAGTCTGCTAGCTAGTCAGCCAACCTCATAGAGAACAAAGACGAAAGAAAAACAGTGTGGTTATTGTGTCAACCGAAATAAGGATGCACTCAAGGGTTCATGACGTCCTTGGGTTATACAAAACGAATGACACTATAACCTCTACTATTCAGGTAATTTTATTAAAAATGAACGCGAACGGAATAATATACAATAATTATACCGCATTTAACTAAGTGTGGGAAAAAAAAAATAACATAACAACTGCTTCGCGGCGAGCCTTGACGAAGACACTATTATTATTATTTCCTGTGCGGCGAGTGAATAAATCCTTTGTCGGCAAAAATTCTCTGCGTAAATGTAAACCATATCAGGTTGCACAAGCGGAGAGTTTTTTGTTTTGACCGCATTTAACTAGGTGTAGGAAAAAAAAAAATATTTCAACAAATTCAAACCGATTAGTGACAGATATTAAGTGAAATTGTTACCTAGTTTTATTATATCTTTAATGTGAAATCTCCCTACAATTTTTCCGTTTAAATCTTCTAGCAGGTATACTGTGCTAGAGATTTTCTGTTTCACACGATTTTCTACAAAACGAGGTGCAAGTTTCGCTGAAAAGTACACCCCAGCTTTCGATTGTGAAAAATTTCTTCTCCATTCAATGTCTCCAATACCGTAAGATGCCAACTTGTGTCTGGTATTGTACCGAGCGGCACTTTGCTTATACGCATCTGTAAGAGAATCACTAACCTTGTCATAAATAGCTACAAGTTCTTGTAATTTTTCCGCGTATTTTGCTACCGTATCCGGTTGTACGTCATTTTGACTACCGGACGAGATACGCCAATGTGATGTGCCATGCACTGTTTGCTCGAACCCGTGCATAAGAAAAAATAGAGTGAAACCAGTCGTAAGATTGACAGTATTGTTTATTGCCGCTTGTACCGTTTTGACGTGCTTCGACCACTGCCGGTGATCATTACCTACTAGAATAGCCAATGTGGTACCGATTGTTTGGTTATAGCGTTCCACTACATTATTCATAGGAGTATAAAATGTGTTGTAAAATACATCGGGGATGCCGTATTGAGATACGAAGGCTTTAAAGGTGCTGGATATGAACTGACGACCGTTGTCCATTATCAGTGTTCTAGGTACAGAGATTGGTAAGAAAATATTATATTCCAAAACTTCTATTATGGCTTTGGCCGTAGCATGGCGTAATGGGAATAACCAACAGTATTTAGTGAAAACGTCTAACACACTTAGAATATGAAATTTACCGTCATAACCTTTCGGGTATGGACCTATTAAATCTATACTTAAACTCTGCATTGGGCGGTCGACGTGTTTCGGGTGCGACATGTGACCTAAAGCTGGTTTCGTTGAATGTTTATAAGCCTTGCAAGTATTACAAAGAGACACTAAATTTTTTACATCATTATACATACCGGGCCAAAAATTTCTTAACGATAATTTTTTAAAGGTTTTAAACACACCTGGATGTATTGACGTGGAAGAATTATGACAATCCGAGATAAAAGCTTGCCGATCTTCTACAGGGGACACTAATTTCCATTCGTAATCTTCATGTAAAGAAAAATCAGCTTTGCAATGTTCATATAACTTATTCTCTTGTATCAAGAAGTTAGGGCAATCTTGTGGGTTATCGACGCATTTTTTATATAGTTCTGTGTACCATTTATCTTTAGAACTAGGCGTGCTTAATAATAAGTCTAACTGAGTAACTTCTATACGTGAGAGTGCGTCCGGTACTATATGCAGAGAACCTTTACGGTGAATAATATCAAAATCGAATTGAGACAAACGAGTCGCCCATCTAGCAAGTCTACCTGAAGGATTTTCTAGTGACATCAACCACCTTAAACTCGAGTGGTCTGTGACTACGGTGAATTTTGACCCTTCGACGTATGAACGAAAGTTGTACACGGCGTCAAGAATGGCTAATAATTCGCGCTCTGTTGTGCTATAATTTTTCTCCGTTTTTGATAGTACTCTCGAGTAATATGCTACAGGGTGCTCTGCGTCTTCGAATTGTTGAGAGAGACAAGCACCGATGGCAAAATTTGAGCTATCGCATTGTATTATAAAAGGTAATTTAAAATCAGAACAACTTAATACCGGTGCCGAAATCAATGCATTTTTCAAGGCGGTAAATGATTTTTCTACTTCATCATTCCAAGTATAATTAGGTAGGTTTTTCTTCCCACCAGTTATATGAGTTAATGGTGCGGCAATGTTTGAAAAATTGTCAATAAAACGTCTGTAATAGCTACATAATCCTAGGAATGATTTTACCTGTTTCGTATTCAGAGGACGGGGAAAATTCTTAATAGTTTCTATTTTCGCCGGGTCTGTGCGAAGACCTTCTCTGTCTACCACAAAACCTAAGTATTTTAGTCTTGATTTACAAAATTCAGATTTCTCAATATTTAATGTTAATCCCGCATTCTTAAGTATACCACGTACTTTTTTAAGAAGTTCAATGTGTTCTTCAAAAGTTTTCGAAATAATAATTAAGTCATCTAAATATGCAAAAAGGTTTGGTTCAAATTCCGGACCGAAAAGAGTGTCTACCAGACGTTGTAATTCGCTTGGAGCGTTTCGTAAGCCAAATGGAAGTCTTACGAACATAAATGTTCCTCTACCTGGGACTATAAAGCTAGTCTTTTCGCATGACGACGTGTGCAATGGAATCTGCCAGAAGGCTTTAAGTAAGTCTAAGTGTACGAACACAAAGAACGCTTGTTTCGGCTTTCAGATTAGCCGGCGAGTAAGCGGCCGACTGGCGCAGGCGCGCCGACAAGAATGTTTGTATCTAAACGTGTGAGAACGCACATAGTGAAGGCAGGTTCAGATTTGTGTCCGCGCGCTGGCGCGCCGAGAAGCTTTACCGGAATGAACTCTTAATTCCCACTCGCCGGTACGGCCGGTTAGTGAAGCTTGTTTTGGAAGCTAGTGTCAAAACATAAGTCCTGTCAAAATGAGCGACTTACTAATTGCTGCCGTTTTTAACAAATCGCCGATCTGGGATAAAATAAACAGTTTACATAGCAACAAAAATGTTGTCGACAAGTGCTGGAAAGAAATCAGTAAGGATATGAATGAAAACGGTACGAACAAAAGTACGAACTGAGAAAATTTTATGATAACCTCAATAGTCACGACTGAATTAAGGTATATTTAAAAAATCTTTCTTCGTCCGCCTTAAGCTCACTAAACAAGTGATGATATTCACCATGACTTTTTCTACTACTATTAATTGAATGAATACCAATTGTTTTATTACTTAATTTCAAGAAAGAATTCTCCAAAGTAAAAAATCTTCTTCCTACGAGCTTGACATTTTGTTAAAACTGACAGCTGCTATCAGGCTACCACGCAAATGGCGCGGATTTTACCGGCGTTCTATGTGTCCACAACTCGGCGCCAATCTTCTCCGGCGGACTCAGGCACTGAGTGCTGGTAATCTGAAAGCCGAAACACGCGTTCTTTGTGTTCGTACACTATGGATGTAATGAAATTTGCGTGACGAAGGCTGTCCAAAATACGATGCACATTTGGAAGTGGGTAAACCTGGGCTTTGGTGGCCATATTAAGACGTCTACTATCAAGGTAGAACCTTGCAGTTCCATCCTTCTTGGGTACCAGTATCACTGGATTTGACCAAGGGGATTTACTTCTTACGATTACGACTAATTCTAACATTTTGTCAACTTCGTTTTCTAGCTGTTTTAACCTCACAGGAGATAAGGGATAATAGCGTTGTTTAATTGGTAAACCTTCAATTTCAATAACATGTTCGATTAAAATTGTTTTACCCAAACCGCATTTAGCAAAAGATATGGATTGAAATTCCTCTATCAACTCACTAATTGATTTCATTTGTTCGGGTGTAAGATCGTTTTTGATTTTACAACATTAACCTCCGAGATAGAAGTGTACAAAATATTTTGTTCTGACGTGAATAAATTCGGAGCTATGTTGAATTTCTTCCAGAAATCGATACCTAAAATGATTTTTTGACCCAGCGAGGGAATTACTACGGAGTCTATAGTTTGTAATATACCGTTATAAATTACTGGGAGTGATATTTTTCCCAACACTTCCTGTCTCTTGTTATCTGCCGTTGTAATTATCAAATTGCAAGGTGACAAGGTATATGATGGGAAATGTTTGTGCAAATTACCACCAATACAAGACAAAGATGCACCAGAATCTAATAACCCTGATAAAACACGATTTTTAACATTAAATGTTACATGCGGGCGGCCATCACCACTGCAAGTAACATTCATAGCTTCAAGGGGATCAGTATTTAAAAATAACTTTACATAATTTAACCAGTCATTCCATTCTTTTTTAATAGTATATAAAGATGGCTTCGAATTAGAATGACCGTCTACCAGTTTTTTTTATTCCAATTACCTTGAAACGGGGGTGGTTTTGACAAATCCGGCAAAATATTTGTTCTATTGTTATCAGGCTTTTTCCATCGTGGGCTACGGCGCGGAACATTACTTTTGCTACCTACATTACAATTTTTTGCAAAATGGCCGTTTTGATTGCATCTGAAACAAGCACGGTTAGCTAAGTCAGCCGAACTTTGTGTAATCATTGCTAGCTGAAAGTTTTTATTCTGACCAAACATCCTACTTTTGTGGCGTAGTTGAGAACTATCCAGATGAGTTTCATCCATGATCTCACAACCTTTAACTAATTCATCACAAGTGCGAGGTACATTATACGAGAAAAGTTTATTATATTTATGCAATAAACCGTTTTTAACTGTAATAACCAAGTCTTCCTCAGACAATGGAGATGTTAATTTACTATTCAAAGATGACATTAAATTTACGTATTGTCTAACAGGTACATTGTATAACTGTTTGTAACGGTGTAATTTAGATTTAATTTTAAATTCACATTCGAGATCTTTAGAGCACGAGGTAGTATCTGTCTCAACACATCTTGAGGCAGAATCGAATTTAATTTTGTCTAACTCATCACATAATAATTGTAATTCTGTAATGTTAGAGATTTCACGTCCGATTTTTAATTGTGCATAGTCCAGCAGAAGACCTTTTGTGACTAAAGATAAAAGTTCCGACTAAGGAAAAGGGATATTTAGTTTAGAATTTATTGCCAACGCCTCCAAAATGTAATCTGCCGCCCTCTCATGAACTTTCTGACCTAGATTGAATAATTTCGACTTCTCAGTTATTTGAAATGTCGGATTTTCAAATCTCTTTATAAAGGCTACTTTAATTTCTTCCCATTTCAGGTTAGTCTTAAATTTTTTCTATAGAACAACAAGGCGGAACCGGATAGCAAATCAATGAACCCTCTAGCTAAGTCGTCCCAGTCAACGCCCCTGGCATATTGCAATTCAGTGACTCTATCCAAAAAAACACGAACGTCCGTATTGCCATCATAAAAAATTTTCCAATTAGTCAAATTTACGATCTTTTTTTCCACGTATCTTAAAGTGGTACTATCAACGTTATGATGCACGATAGTCAGGTTTATTACAGCGTGGGATCCGGAACTGCTTGTTTTAGGTGTTGTACTAACTGATGGCGAACTTATAGAGATAATTGGAGGTTCTGTACTGACATTAATAGATGCATTATATGCCACACATTGATCTCTCAGAGATGACACAGCTCTTTTAGGAACAATACCTCTTTCTACTAACAACTTTTTAATTGTTGACGCTGTCACCTTTTCGAAATTTACAATCCTACCAACATCAGTCAAGGGTGATTCCATGATTTAATAAAGGTAACGACCGGGGAGGTCTAAACGATTCTTTAAAAAAAAACAACCAACACGTTATTTATTTATGAATGTAAATTAAAAGCGATAAACTGAATTTAATCCGACCGAAAAACTGGTACTTTGGAAGTTCGCTTGAGTATACACATTATTCCAACTTATTACAGTGAAACAGGTAGCTGAGCTTAATCTGTCAAAAATTATTTCTAAAAAAGAAACAATAATTGCACTACAAAGATGAAGCAACATATTGATCTCTCGTAAACAGCCAACATTTAATATTTATTACGACGCATATCCTGCTTACCTTAATCTACTGCGCATTTGGTATTAGATAGAATTGCGTAGTACGAATACTGTGTACTGCGACGGAACCGAACACGGCGGACAGAAACAGATTAGGTGGTACTGCGTCACACTAGCGACGGAACAAACACGGCGGACAGATTACACACTCGCGGCGGATGAAATGATGGGCGAATGAAATAGTATGATATAAAAACAAACATCAAAACAACATATTTCATTGGGTTAATTGTCTAAACAAGTTGAGCGCCAGTGTTATCTTAGGATTGTTTGTTAACGTAACCTAGCACCCCTTGGGTCGCCAGTGTTAACTTAGGACAGTTAAAGTTATCATGTTATCGCGTTATACATGTGTGTTATAGGGTAAATAACGCCCGCCGTACTAGACGGCCGGTAGAGATTAAATCTCTATCTATACAGGGGAGTACTAGAACAATTTCCAATGAAACAGGTTACTTTGAGATGACGTGTTTATTATTAAATAAAACGGAAGGTCAGACAGTTCTATAATAGAAACATGGCGATTTAAGGCCTATATTTTACTATGGCAATCTACGGAATTTAAGGCTCTGTTAGAATTAAGTACATTAGAGGCTCACGTGTGAATTGACGGAGGGTGCCATAGGCGAGGGGCCTAGGTGGATGCGGACGAAGGCGGGAGCTACAGCTCACCGCTGGCAGCGAGGGCGGGCCGTAGGCGGGCGCCTACGAGGAAAGTCCTGGTGGCATGGCGGCAAGCAGATGCACAGAGTATTGGACAGCATAAGCGGTAGCTTGCATCAGGCAGAGACGGCATGGAGGAGGCTGATGCACTGGTCGGTTTGCCAAGGGGCTCTTCACGATCAGGCTGGGCTGGGCGGACGCTCAGGACTGAGGCAGGGGTCTACTAGTTCACTGCCTCAGCCTGGCGTGGACGGTATGGGTGGTAACTGGCATCAGGCAGTGGTAGGAGGCTGGCAGTGAGGGCGGGCGGCATGGGCGGGCGCCTACGAGGAATGGCTGGCGGCGTGGCGGCAGACAGTGTCGATGAGGCTGCTGGCATCCGGACTGGGCGGGTGAACTGTTCGCCGCCTCAGTCTGATGAGGACGATGAAGACATGACCCAACTCTATAATGTAATGGCGCTGTGGTTGGCTGGTGATAGTCCTGAAGTTGTGAACTTGGACTTGGTGATACGGCACAGTTATAAAACGTAATCCCGCCGGGAATTGGCGGCACCCCGCGAACTGGGAACAAATTCCATGGTGTTGATCTCAACGGACTCGGCGGTGAACTGCTGGCGTGGGTCGGCCGCGGCAAGCCCTTGTCCGCTTGCTCCTCGAGGCGAGTGGAAGGGGGGCGCATCGCTCCTTATAAGGTCACGTTTCTTCATACGGACATATGATTGGTCGTTAGTACGCGTAGGCCGTACCATGCAGTGATGTCGCGAACGTCCGCGTATGTATCTGTGTATTGACATGCTATTAGTGTGTGACCCTATATCCGGCCACGTGCACGATATATTCATAAATGCGTAGTAGACTCAACGCATCTTAATCAGTCAATTCAGTATACACGCATCTTAATCGCTCCAAACAAACATTTAAAAATATATGATTTTCAACCCATGACAAAGTAAAAAGTTTTTGCGGTGTTTGAAGTGTTTACAGTGAAGGATTTCAATTCAATTCAATTCAAAAGTGAGTTGTGTACTGAGAAACATTAATAAACATTTGTGATCCAATGATAAAGTGAAGTGACAATCAAAAAGTGACAGTTCAATGTCTGTTACCATCTACGATTTTAAATTCTCTAGCGAAATACATCAAATTCTATTGATTTAAAATTAGCTAACAATAATTAAATTATTATACGAAGTGTTTTTGAATCGGTGAAGTAGGAATCATCTCTCTAAAACAAAATTAACAGCAATCAATGAACACAACATTATTATTATTTCTCTTTAAATATTATATTATTTTGTCTACTCGATTAGCATCTACGGTGTACGGAAGTAATCTAGTGTGTGAAAAGTTTTTGTGCCAAGACGAACAACTGGTAAATAAACCAAAATTTAAAAAAAATAAATATCACAATAATTAAATCTGTCAACAGCAAGTGATAATCTCATACGCACACACACGTTCTTACCGAAGTGCAATACATACTAATCTAATAACTAACAAGTACTAACTAAACGAACACATCAATATGAATAATCCCTGTCATACGTGTTCAGAGCCTACTGTCTCAGCCGAGTCCGTTTTTGTGTGCGCCCTGTGCAAAGGGACCTTTCATTTACACTGTGGTGGAGTGGCGGAGAGCTCTTACCGTAGACTCAGTAAGGAGCGCCGCGCACAGATCAGATGCAAGCAATGTCTATCGGCAGTACCTATTGTTAAAGCCAGCGGTAAAACACCTCCGGAGAGTGAACTACTTACCAAACTAATGGAACAAAACACTCAAATCGTCACCTCAGTGCTTAATTGTCCAAACGACCATTTGCAAATTTTACAGTAGGAGGTTTTCTTTGATTATTTCAATGAAACATTATGACAGGTGTTTAAGATGAAGATATTTCCGTCAAGCTAAAGGTCTGATCAGTTTAAGTAATTCTTTGTAAATTGACTAAGGATAGTTTTTGATACTTTTTTTTACATTTTAAAATGGAGATTGAACAAAAACGCACCACCAGAATTTTGTAAAAGGAGATTGAACAAACTGGAATTGGAGATAGGGCAACTTTTGCGTAGAACTTTCCGTGCTTGTTTGTTCAAACGACCACCTTTAGTTATATACAGGATGAGTTTATTTTCAATATTTCTATTTTGGATACTGACAATTCGTGGTGGAATCTATATATATATATTTATAATAGTGATTTTTTATTTGTTTGTTCCTTCTTATTTCCTATACCTTTTCTGTACATAAAAGTGAGCTCTGGCGTTATGAAATTTATATACAAATTCACATCTTATTTCCCATACCACTCTACCGACTTCGATAAAACTTTGTAACTTTGAGTTGTGCGCATGCCCGCGAAGGTTTCCCTATATTATATTGAACTATGGCGTTGTGAAATTTGTATGAAGATTCTCTTATTATTTCCTATATTATTTCCTATATCATATCGTTTCCATACATAAAGGTGAACTCTGGCGTTATGAAATTTGCATTCAGATTGTATAATAGGTGGCGATCGAGTTGTTATAAAAATGTGTGCATTATTTCTTGTAGCTTAGCAGTAGGGACTGAAAGAGGGAAGGGTGAGGGTAATCCGTGAGGGGGGAGGGTTCGTGGGATGCGGGACAAATCTTTCTTTGAGTGGCATTGAAACGCGTGCCAGGTACTCGACAGTTCCATTATAATAATTTACTTCCATGATAATAATATATTAAAAAATGTCCAAATTTTTTTTATTTCTGACCGTGACCAGGTTTAGCCTATCAACCATCTTTAGACTTCCATCTTCGTTGTTACGACATAGCAACAAAAATGGGATATCCATATAATTTGAATAAAATCATTGCATTCCACCCCTTTTAATCCCTCTCCCTAAATTTAATGTATATATAGCACAGTTTAAGGAATATCTGTACCAGTCTGAAGATGACCTCAGTAGGCTGAATCTCTTACTATCAGATTTTTTTTTTATGTGACACCTCACCAGAGCGTCCCTGCCAGTGTACAGACAGGGGATCTATGTAACCACCCGGTTGGGCGGCGTTGTGAGGCGGGTTAAGGTAGGGGCTGTATGAAGGGATTTATTAATGCGGGCCTTGAAGAGGCTCGGATTATAGGAGAGAGATGCCGGTAGCTTGTTCCACATACGAGCCGACTTACAAAAAACGAGTCGTAAAAACGACCCGTTCTCATGAAGCTAACGTCAACCGTAAACGGGTGTTCCGCTCGTGTCCGTCGAGTTTCGCGCACGTGCACTGGTGCATCAGGGATCAATACTGCTAGCTCCTTGGAGCAGGCCCATTGAAATACCTGTAGAACAGACACAGCATGCCAACATTGCGTCTATGCATTAGAGAAGGCAATCGGTCTATTAACAACGGATTGTCAATCAGACGGTTCGCCCTCCTTTGCACAGATTCAAGTAGGTTAATTAAGTATTTTGGGGCACCAGCCCAGAGGTGGCTCCCAAATTCAACTGTTGGGCGGACTTGAAACTTATACAGGGTCAGCAGCTGGTCACTGTTGAAGGATATCCTAGCCGTGTACAAGACGTCCAGCTTCTTGGAAGCCTGATTTACTCGGGCTTATATGGATCCCCGATACTTGAGCCGGTCTGATATACTAACTCCAAGCATTTCAATGGAGTCTTTATTGGGGAGAGTGCTCCCATAGAATTGCGCCTAAACATTACGCGTGGCCAAAAAACTAAATCACTTAAATTATATGAAATTTATGCAAATTATTTCAGTGAATAATATACCTATACATGTTTTTTTTGGCTAAAAATTAAAATCCTACCGTTTTTGTTGGTAATACTCAGAATCGTAATCAAAACCCCAAAACACACAAATGAGGAAAAAATCAGAATTTTAATTTATTATATAACAATAATTTATTTCAACAAACTGCCTAATCACTATAGATCAATTTGTAAATCTCAAACGGCTACATACAAATACGGATATACTGAAAATTTCGAATTGAAATACTAAGTTTAATATGAATCGTCAGTCAACAAAACCAATTTTGACAGCAAAAACTTGCAAAAAGTAGAGTCTGAGCGAAAACAGAAAAGTGAACACGCTGTATCACAAAGTTCATTGCAATTTAAAAAACAAAACAAATTTGGTATTGATAGAGATCTTTAAAACTAACACTTACCGCTTTATTTCCGCACTGCTGCGTATGAATGCACTTTTGTAATTAGTTATTAACATTTTCCTGTTGTTTTGTCAATCAAAAACTCCTTGGTATATATTTAAATGCTTTTTTACTTCCGCGTGACACCATAAATCAAACACCGTTGGAATGTAAAAACATAAGATGGCTACATCACGTGATCCTCGCATCGTGCTGTAATTGGTCGGTTGGTGGAGTTTGAACAAACTAGCACGCAATTTTAATTCTCGACTCTAGGAGGTTGGCCTAATAAGGAGATTGGCCAAACAAGGACTCACTTTTAGAATATTGTTGTGGACATTGACATTTTAAAATGCTTATAATTAATTGTAGCAGGCTGATAAAACTATTTTTTCTTCATCGAACGACGCGTAATTTGATCCTTAACAATATTGCGTTAAAAACTCATTTTCGCTAAAATGGTCGTTTGGACAATTAAGCACTGGGGCGACGAAATTCTAGCCACTCTGGAAACAATGAGTAAACAATACCAAGAGATTCTACTTTGCGTTCACGACCTTGAAGATAAAAATAAATCACTTGAAAAAAAAGAACTCTAACCTCGAAGCGAGACTTGAAGCCATTGAAAACCACGTGGAACAGATGGATAGACTAAACCGATCCAAAAATGCGGAGATTAGAGGAATCCCAGAAACCAACGGCGAAAACCTACATAATATTATATTCAACATAAAAAAACCATAAAATCAAACGAACCTACCAATATCGATGCGGCGTACCGCACTACACTAAAAGTCTCCAAAGATAAATGCAGGCCCATCCTAATAAAATTCAAGTCCAATATCGACCGTGATAATTTTCTGGAAGATGTAAAAAGGTTCAATAAACAAGCTACAAATCGTGAGGACACACTTAACACCACCCTAATCGGAATGGCAGGACCAGGTTCCCCTATATACATTTCCGAACATCTAACATTTCAGGCGAAGCACCTGTGGTTTCTTGCCCGCAAGGCCAAACGTGCAAACCTTTTCAAATTTGCTTTGACCAGAGGGGGTCAAGTCTATGTACGGCGAGATATTGGGACACCTGTCATTAATATTAGTGACAAAAATAAACACCTTTTGTCACCCTCACCCATTAACCCGTCAACAATACTCGCTGAGCAACATAACTTTCTTTTATGTATTTTTATATTATTATTTAAAACTCTTCACTATATACAGCAGTAAATTATTATTGTATGTCTCTAGCCCAAAGATACTATTTTTGATCATAGGTCTTGTTATCACCACTGTCTTAAATGTTAAGTTGAATCTATCATATGAATATGTGGAGCCTCTCATTGTTATTTTAAACGATGTGTCAAAATCATTGCTATTTTTTATGCCACTTACTGTGTTTTGTTACAAACTTTATAAATGGTAGAAATAGCCGATCAACTAGACAATTTGTCTCCAATTCCATGTACAGAAACAAACAGTTCTCTAGAAGTTCAACAAATATTAACTCTATCGGCCCTATAAATTTTCTCAATGAATATCAGAAGCATAAACCATAATTTTAACGAATTATTGATAGTTCTCACAGACCTGAACTCCGACTTTGACATAATCATTTTGAGTGAATGCTGGATCAATGAAAATTACCTTCCCAAAAACATAACAAACTACACCCACTACAATACACAGAATAACATAACCCAAAACGATGGAGTTATCATATACATAAAAAATCACATATCTCACTCAGTAAACGAAATCATAATCAGTCAATCTAACTGTCTCAAAATTGTAATAGATAAACACGTAACCATATTTTCTATATATCGATCACCAGGCACGTCTAACATAACCCCTTTTCTAAATTCACTAAACCAATTTCTATCTTGTGTGAGTGATTGTGATAATCTCCTTATCATTGGTGACCTCAATATAAATATAATTAATTCTGTGCATCCTCAAGCCAATGATTATATAAATATGCTAACTCTTCATGGCCTCGTCCCAGCCATAACAGCAGCCATAACAGCACCCACAAGAGTATCTGGCTCGTCTGTAAGTTGTATTGATCATGTTTTTTCAAAATGTAAATTAAAAACTATATCTCTTGTATACCAATGCACCATCACAGACCACTACGCTACCATAACTTCTCTTTCTTACAAAGTTGATAAACCACAACCGCATGAAATTCCAAAAAATAAAATATCTTATACCAAACTTTTTGAGCTGGTCTCACAAGAAAATTGGTCAAATCTTTACAAACAAAATGATCCTAATTTAGCCTGCGAATCTCTTGTCGAAACACTACATAAACACTGAACCAACGCTACATCCAGCACACCACACAAAACAAAACATTTTGACACTAAACTCAAACCTTGGATAACTGTAGGAATCCTTCATTCTATACGTAAGCGTGATAAACTCCACGCACTCTGTAAAAAAAATCCCAACGATCATGAATCCTACATATTTTACAAGAAATACAGAAATGTCTGCAAAAAAATTACCTCTAAGGCCAGAGAAGATTACTATAAAAAACAAATCAAAAACGCCGAAAATGACAAGAAAAAAATATGGAGTATTATTAAGGACATATCGCACACTAGACAAACGACTACACCCATCAATAAGATTAAAATTGAAGGCCGATCATTAACAAATACACGTAATGACTAATGTGCCTCAAGGCAGTGTATTAGGCCCACTTCTCTTTCTAATATAAATAAACACTTTATGTAACTTGGCAATTGATGGATCTATAATTTTTTTTGCTGATGATACGGTAATCATCTTTGAATCTGATAATTGGAACTCAACTATGGAAAAAGCAAATAAGGGCCTAAATAAAGTAAAACATTGGTTAGACGACAACCTTCTGACTCTTAATATTGACAAAACAAAATACTTACTTTTCTCCATACGCAAAGTCACTACTCCTCAAAACTGTCCTAATCTTATCATTCACTCATGCCCGCAAAACCATATCACCCTTACGCCTCTCCCCTAACAAATGCACCCTAACCTGCACCAACCTAAACAAATCCAACCAAATTAAATATCTAGGGGTTGTTATAGATGACCAACTACGTTGGGAGGATCATGTCAATTTCACAACAAAAAGACTCCGCAAATTGTGCTATATATTTCTCTCTCTCAGATCAATCCTGAACCTTCAAACAATGAGATGCATATATTTTGCACTTTTCCAATCAATAGCTACATACGGTATCGTGGGATGGGGAGGCTGTGCAGCTTCAATTATTAATCCCATGATCTTAATTCAAAAACTGCTACTAAGGATTATATTAAAATGTCACCCGTCTCACCCTTCAGACCCACTTTTTAAAAAATTCGCAATCCTAGACATTAGACAATTATACGTAAAGACAATTCTTATACACATAAGGAAAAATGATTTAACACTCAAAACTCAACACAATATTTGCACCCGCTACTCATCACACCAAAAATGTAAAATTCCTCCAACAAAAACAGCCTTCGCCCAGCGACAGTTCTCTTATATAGCGCCTAAAATGTTCAACTTACTGAGTATTGATATTAAGACATCGAAAACTGATGATCTTTATGCCATTAGTGTACAGAACTGGTTATTTGCTCAAGGAAGAAAATATTATAAAGAATGCTTTTCAACTTAATAGTGTTCTTATTTTTCGAGTAAAAATTTTATCTCTAAATTAACTTTCAACAAAAACTTTATATTACGCTGATGCGATTATTCTTATTTTTATTTCTATTATCCCTAGCATCTATTATCTATTATTTTTATTTGTTTCTTACCATATTTTTATTTTTATCTTTATGTTTACAAGATTCACCTACTCCAATTCCTTTCCTGTATGGTGATCATGTACATAATATTATATATTCAGTATTGGTTATTTATGAAGGGAAAGAACTATTTTAAAGAATACCTGACATCATTAAATAAGTTCATTCTGCTTTATTATTATTTTTTTTCATTTCAATTCATTTTTAAAATTTCTTTCTAAAATAATTATTTAGTTTATCTTTATTTTCATCGCTTTCTTATTTTCAGTTCTATTTAACCTATACCTATTTTACAACTGAATGAATCATGTATTACATTTATATAATTATACATAAATTTCGACTACCATAATACGGACATGTGTCTAGTGTGATAGTCGAAAAGCATGTAAAAAACCTGTATCCAAATATATTTTTTATGAATAAAGAAAATTAAAAAAAAAAAAAAAATTTAATCAAGCACATATAGATTTCCATAGTAAAAATAATCCTTTCTCATTTGCCTACTCTATAGTACTATGTTTGATTTTATAACTATACACTTTTTATATTCTTTTTTATGTATCTATTTTACTTTGGGGAAATCAACAGTTTACAATGTGGTTCATTAATACAAATGTAATTTACCTAACTGAGAAACCAATTGCAGATTTCCTCAATATACTATTGTATTATGTATCTAAAAATAACACTTACAAAAACTAAAAAATATTATATTATTATACTATTATATTATTTACTATATTATATTATTATATATATTATTATATTATACTACTTTATTATATTTATATTATGCTATCATATTTTTATATTCTACTGTATTCTTACATACTTCCTTATATTACTATAGTCATTTACATTATTTTATGTTCTTAAATATTCTTTAATAATTTTTTTTATTTTTATTTTTTTATTATTTAATATTTGTATGTTTTTTACAATAAATATACAATTATTTATATTTTACAGTGTTATCAAGGTAAATAATAATAGCTTTTCCTCACCATAAAGAGACGAGGCTCTTGTGTTTGGTGAGTGAATCCTAGCTCAATTATATGGAATCATGTAAGTAAGTAAATAATATATTTGCAAAACCAAAGGGATAAGTAAGAAATAGGCAAGATTTATCAATAATACAGTTTCAAAATTTGAAGGAAATAATAATAAGAGTAAGATGGACTTTTATAGTAGTTTTAGGTAATTTTTTAATTTAATTTTAAATTCCTGAATATCTTCAATATTTTTTAGATATAATGGAAGGATGTTAAAATATGTTATACCTAGATAGAGATAGGTATTTTGTGTGTGCTTTGTATTAAGTTTTGGGATTTTGATAGTTTTTTGATATCTTGCTGATGAATTGAATTGTAAGTTATTTAACTGTATTTCTTTATAAATTTGTAGAATTGAATATTTTTTATATATATTGTCTATTGTGGGTACATTGAATATTGAAAAGAGAATCTCAGTAGAAAATTTGGATGGTTTTTTCAATATTACTTTAATTATCAATCTTTGAACTATTTTAAGTGGATTTAATATATTGTTATAAGTTCCTCCCCAGCCAATAATACCATATTGTAATATAGATTGTACAATTGCATAGTACACTCTTTTTAGGTTTTGTAGTCTAAGAATATTTCTAAGTCTTATAAATATATAAATACATTTTCTAATTCTTTTGACAAGTTCACAAATTTGTTTTTTCCATTTAAAATGTTGATCTATATATATACCAAGATATTTAATTTCAGAAGTTACACTAAGTATAGAACATTCTTGATTGCAATTAGTTCTGTTACATTTAAGTTGATGTATTATAATTTTTAATTCTGGTATTGATTTAAATTTGTTGATAGAGAATGGGATACATTTTGTTTTTTCAGTATTTAATGAGAGGAGGTTTTTATCGAACCAATTTTTCAGTATATTAATATCAGTATTTGCTAAGTTATTAACATTATTCCAATCAGTACCTTCAATTATTATGACAGTGTCATCAGCATAAGATATTATTTTTCCATTTAATCTTTGATCGAATATGTCATTTACATAAATGATAAACAGTAACGGTTCCAGGACTGTACCTTGAGGTATGCCGAAGTGACTTGTTTTTTGTTGACTAAGTACATCGTTGATTTTTACGACTTGAGGGCGTTTGAAAAGGTAGCTTTTTATCCATTCTATAGCTGTACCACTTAATCCAATGTTTCTTAATTTACTTATAAGTTTGTCGTGTGATATGCTATCAAAAGCTTTTTTAAGATCTATGAAAATTCCAATGCATTTTAATGATTTATCTAATGAATTATGAACAAGACTAGTTAATTTTGCAATTGCATCCTGAGTGCTTCTACCTTCCATAAAACCGAACTGATTTTCATTAATTAATTTATTACATTTTACAAATTGGTTTATCCTTTTTTTAAATATCTTTTCAAAAATTTTTGCTATGTTCGAGATTACTGATATGGGTCGGTAATTGCTAACTTCTTCTGGGTTACCAGATTTAAATATTGGAGTAATGGTAGTTTGTTTGTAGATTGATTGAAACACTCCGCTTTGGAAACTTACATTTATTATGTGTTTTAACGGTTTAGAAATTTGATTTTTAATATTTTTTAAAATATTAACTGTTATTCCATCAAAACCCGGGGCAGAACCTCCTTGCATACCGTTTATAATTGATATTATTTCGTTCTCTGTGGTGACTTGGAATGTTGCTATATTATTGTCAGTATCAATACTACAGTCTGGAAATGTTATATTTGGGTCAGTATGAATGAGATTGGCAAGATTTCCCCCTACATTCGCAAAGAAGGTGTTAAATATGTTTGCAGCTTTTGAGGGATTTTCTTTACAACATGTTTTCATGTTGTTATGAAATATAGTAGCGATGTCGTTATTCTTGTTTTTTTTCTTGTCAATTATTTCATTTATAACTGTCCACACTCTTTTACTATCATTTTCAGCCTGATTCAACTTTTGTTTATAATACTTTTGTTTTGTGTTTTTTATAATATATGAAAGTTTGTTTTTATATTCTTTAAAATGATTTAGTAAATTTTTATTATTTGGTTGTTGAGTAGTTAATTTGTAAAGAGCTTGCTTATGTCGTACAGAAACTACTAAACCATGAGTAATCCATGGTTTTATAGGTTTCAAGTTCGACACTTTGGATTTGGTTATTATATTATTATTTGTCGAGTCATTTATGCATTTAGATATTTTTTCTTCAAACATTTTACAACATATATTGACATCATTACATTGTAATAATTTATTCCAATTTTCTGATTCTAATTGGTGTTTTAATGTATCCATATTAAGTACTTTTTTTGAGTAATTATTTTGTTTAAATAATGGCAAAGTTGGATTGCTTAATTTAAAATTAAAAATACATGAATAATGATCAGTGATAGTTGTATGAATAACAGCTGATTTTATATTTTGGATATCAGGAATATTTGTAAAAATGTGATCTAAGCATGAGGGGCGTTGACCTTTAACATTTCTAGTATAAGAATTTATGCACGATAAATAATTGAGTTCTGTTCTGCTAACATATTTAGATATGTGTCTTTATCTTTACTAGAATAGTCGTTTGCGATATTTAAATTCATATCTCCAACAATAATAGTATTTTTATTTCTAAAATTTAACAAAATATTTTTTAATTCATCTATAAATTGAGGTACTATCGATGTATGCGTACGATAAATAGCAATAATGTTGTAATGTTTATTTACGTCTTTAAATTCTATATTTAATATGTTAACATTACTAACATTAATTATTTCTTTAATATTGAGAACATTATACTGGTTAGAAATAAATAATCCGATACCTGAGTTTTTGTTTATTTTGTTTATTGTCGCATGGTATGTGTATCCTGGAATACTGTAATTGATTTCGCCTGCAGAGTGTGTCTCTGTTAAGACAATCAGGCCCGGGAAAAAATTTAATTCTTTTAATGTTATAACTAATTCATCCATGTTTCGTTCTAAACTTCTAATATTTATATGAAATAGGGTAAATCCTTTTTCAATGCAAATTAAGTTAAAATCTTTCATAGATTGACATAAATTTTCTTCAATATACATTTTTTTATCTAATGCGTTACATAAAAAATCATTCATTTTTTAAGTTTTAGATTAGAGTTTAAAGAAATGAAATTTACCGTATTATTCATAGTCGATGCGCTCTCTAGCTAGTTGAAGCATTTTTTGCCGATAGAGACATTTCATGCTATCAACTCTGTGTTCTGTAGAATAATTCATATTAAATCTTTTGTTTTGAACACAGCAATTGTTGCATGTTGGAGGTTGTTCTTTATTTTCACATTTAGACAGAATGTGCTCCTTTGTGCAATGAGGGCAAATGGGGGGCTGCGTCCTGGCGAGACATCTTTGCGCTGTGTGGCCGAACTTAAGGCAGTGGTAGCATTGAGTAAGCGGGTTACAGTCTTCTATGTATACTCTTTGGAATTTGATGTTTATTTTGTTTTTTTCTAGTAGCGTTTTTCTTAATTTACCGGTTGTTTCAATAATGTAGTTAGTGGTGTCGTTTTCTTTTCCTTCATTGTATTTGTTTTTTAATTCCTTGATAAGCTTGATGTTGTTTTTGTCTTCCAGGGTTAATCCTTCATTTTGTTGTACAATCCCATCTATTATTTCCTCTTCATTCAATTGGCATTGCAGTTTTTTCAACATTAAACACGGTTTTTTTTTTTTAATTTCTTCGGCCAATATTTCTTTTCCAATTACCTTATTAATTTCTTCGGTTAACTTTTCTGCATCTTCTTTTTTTTGACATGAAATCAGTAATTTTTGCTCTCCGATTTTTTTTTCTCCATTTACTCCAACTTTTATTTTAGATAAATTAATGTTTTTTTGAATTTTTATTTTTATATCTTCGGCCTTCAAGGTGTTTTTAGATGTAATTATGATGGCGTGCTTCTGTTCTGGGATGTGTGCACCTGTATTCACGAAGTTTTTATTGTCACCTAATACATTTGCATATGTCCTTTTGTTATTATTATGAATTTCTTCTAGTTTCTGTGCGTAGTGATGATTGTTTTTAATATTAGTTTCTTGTAATTCTATAATCTTTTTTTGTAGGTTTATTAGTTCATGTTGAATTTTTTCTTCCAGTGATATAATGTTCTGTTCCAGTGTTAATTTTATTTTTGAGTCCTTCACTGAAGTGATCTTGTTTATTAAATCTTTAATGTTTTTAATAATTTCTTGAGTTTCCATATTGGATGGAATGGAGCGCCCAGGTGGGCGAGTTATTAATGTAAACTATATTATTTGATTTACTTGTTACAAAATTACGCGACTGTACTCCTTAGATGCGGAGCGAGTATTAATAATATGTTATTTTATTTTATATTCCCGCACATTCTTTATGTTAATGTATAAAAAATCGACCACCATAACACGGACATGTGCCTAGCATGGTGGTCGAAAAATTCCTCAATGCATGTAACTAACAATTTTATTGAATAAAGAAACTTAAAAAAAAAAAAAAAAGACTGCTAGCTGCTTTGAGCAATCATAACATAACACACTTTGGTAAACGTTACGAATTCCGCTTCACGGTAAATATGGAATGTTTATTTGAATTGATACTTGAATTTAGTTATATTATTACTAAAAGTGACTCTTAATGTTGGGGAAAACCTAAAAAATATACACTTCAAATTTTTATTTCATTTAAATTATTTCACATTTACGATAATACACCGGTCGTCAACCAAAATCATAACGCCATATTCCATTTGTTCGCGAGATTTCAAAGCAACTACAAAGTAATATGACATTTTCTGGAAATACTAACCACACAAAATAAATTCTTATCAAAATAAAAACAAACGTACCTACTAGTTATTTTCTTAGCCTGAGGGCGGGTGTAGGTACAGTACCTACCTATGAACTAATTGTTATTTATTGTATATGTCAATGATATATTCAATATTTCCAAATATGGAGACATTGTCTCTTACGCTGACGATACAGTCCTACTACTAAAAGCAAACACCTGGTCTGAATTAAATAACATGGCAAATACAGATATCAATTAACTAAAATTATGGTTTTATTATGTTTGTTTAGAGTTACTGACACGTCGGACAAACTTTTCTAATGAATAGAGCGCCAAAGTATGATATTCCTATCATGCTATGTCTGTCCGACGCGTCGCCAGCTCCTTTCGGGTCATGAAACTTACCTCTCGGGCGGGGGGCACCGCTGTCATGCTATTGTGTCTCAGGGTGATGTGATGGTTAAATAAAACAGTTTAATTGTTTAAATTGCACACTGATTATATATTTAAATGTCTGATCATACCAATATTTTAATTAAGACACTCACCCGAGATCGACCGTGTTATGGGCTACTCTGACTATCTAAACTTGGCTAGGTATTCTTGAAGATGGGAAATCCATGACGGTGAGGAATGCATCCGTGCGATCCTATGCAAGTCGGCTGCCTCTCATCCCTCCTTCGGAATATTCTGCTGCTGCGCGCTGGCCCTCTCGTGTGTTAGGCACCAATCGACATCCGCCCAAGGATTTGCTCGGCGAGATTAACTAAGGCTCGGCCCAGAATATTAATAACATGCCTGTACAAGGCCCAGGATGATGGATTTATATCCGCGACCACGGTCAACCCAGAGATGGCTCCGATTAATTGTCGATTTCGAACTACCGACATGCTGATCAAAATGTCGCCGTTATGGCTTTAAAATGTGAATCACGCACTTTCTCGAAAACTCCAATATCATGTTGGATATTTAAAATAACAAACCCATCAGGGTAAAAATTTATCGATTCACGATTGACTGTAATTACATTCCGTAATCCGGTTTTTAAATTAATCAAGTCTGCGACTGTCGTTATAGAACCGGGATCCCGCCAGATCTATCACAAGAGTGCGGAAACGGCCCCCCTTTCTACCGACCGCTCCTCTCTGTGTTGCCTACTTGAGTTTATGAAATAATATTTCATAAAATTACCCCCGTCACCATACAAATGTTTGCCCCCAAACATTAATTTACCTACAAACCTGAACTATAAAAACCTATGTCGATCCCGGTACTAAAAAGAAGATGGTAACTCAAACAATTGTTATAAAACTACAAAATAGAATAAAATTAATAAGTTATACCGAATGGGTGTGCCGCAACTCCAATCGCACCCATCCTGCGTAAGGCAGGATGGCTGGGCTTGCGAAGCAACCATTCTCCGATCTGGAAATTTACAAAAACCATAGCAACTACACTTAAATATAGAAAACTTAAACTTAAATATCCTTAAATTAAACAATATCTAAATAATGTTACGTAAACGGGGTCCACAAGCACCCACAGCATTGATGAAGCTGGGTGTTGAAAAACTGACTTATCGTCAAGAACTGCCGTTGACGTTACATCTACAATAAAGCAGATAACCTTAAATTAAAAATTCATATATTATTACTACCAAATTACAATTTATATATATTTATATCTCCTTCTCAGATCATCCGAATATTACAACATGCGCTTTGGCAACACTGTCCCTAAAATAGGGTTTATATAGCCACGATAGGCAACACTTTAGGGTGGAAAACCAGCCCTCACTTTTCACTGATTTTACGCACTGAATGTACATCTTAGGAGATGGAAAAATGTTCACTCCGGAGAGTTTTAACTAATCTACCTAATTTGGTCGCTCAGGTAAGTTCACGAAGGGAAGTTATACATTTAATAGCAAAACATCATCGCAAGAAAGTTTTATCTTATTTGAGAAAACTATAACCTTTACACTCTCACAGGTGTGTAAGGTGGTTTAATGAATTGAAAACGTCATCAACCATTCCTATGGATATGGTGCAATTAATAGAGGTATACCGCCATTTTTATGAATGGTGTAATTAGTAAAGTATACATCCATTGTTTTGAATGGTGTTATTTTTATATGAGTCCCATATGTGATGGACATATCTTATTTAATAAGTATATACTTGTAATCAGTTCTTATAATTAAACATTGAACTATGCGAGAATAATATTCAAGCAATTTATAGTTTAGCTAGATAGCAAAACAAGATCAATATTTTACCCAACTTTTGCGTAGATGAGTATTTAAATTTTCCAAGTACTCAGAGTACAAAGAGGTACTGGGATGGTATACATATTGAAAGTACATAGAATAATAATATTAACGAAATATGAACATCGTTCATAATATTGTGCTTGAAATACAAGGGGATAGTGGACAAGTATCACCATGCATTTCCAGACAATATAACCAAATACATAACATAATTTTATTCATCTGTTCTGCTGAATTGTTCTTTAACATATTAAAGCTTAATATAAAGATTATTTAAATAAACACGGAAAATAATGAACTCGAACATTATCACTAGAGTTAAATAAAAATTGTGAGAAACAATTACTACTCGTTTTTAGATTTAATCATAGATTGTCAAAGTCGGGTTGATTCAACTCGGTTGATCAGGCCGGGTTGAAACTCCCAAGCATTAAATAATATTTTATTTACAGCACTTTATAGGGATGGCCAGATCCTTCAAAGAATAACAAAGAATAATAATAATAATAACTTAAGAATATAGGACTATACCGGGACATTGTCCGATTTTACAATATCTTTTATATGGAAATCACCGGTAACTTTCCCATTCATGTCAGCTAATGTATAAATTAGGTCTGATTTTTTCTTTACAACAACATTTTGTACAAAACGAGGGGCTAGTTTTTGAGCAAAATAATTCAAAGCGTTAGATTGAACGAAATTTCTTCTCCAAACCAAGTCGCCTACCTGATAGGTAATATGCTTCCTGCGCAAATTGTAATGGTTAGACCCCTTTTGATAAGCTTTGAGGAGAGCGTTCGAGACTTGCTCGTAGACCAAAGATAACTCTTTTAATTTTTGTTCATATGCTTTAGGTTGAGCACAACCTTGCGAATTGGTGTCATTGGCTAACGGATTGCGATGCAGATCGCCGTCTAGTATCTGCTCCCGACCGTGCATTAAGAAGTAAGGTGTGTAACCTGTAGCGCAATTGACCGTATTGTTCATGGCTGATTGAACTTTCGGAAGAAATTTAGACCAAGTTCGGTGGTCCGAATCAACTAAGATAGATAACGCCGTGCCCAGAGTTTGATTGTAACGTTCCACTACATTATTTTGTGGAGTATACAATGAGTTGTAAAAAGGTGGTGGTATGTTGTAACTATTAAGTAAGTCCTTAAATTCTTTTGAAACAAATTGGCGTCCATTGTCACAGACGACAGTACGTGGAACACCGTGAACAAGGAAGATGTTCTCCTCTAAGTTTTTCACTATGCTTTTCGCGGTGCCGTTGCGCAGCGGAAATAGCCATGTAAACTTAGAAAAGACATCTACACACGATAGAATAACAGTACAACCTGAGTAGCTCCGAGGTAATGGACCTACTAAATCTATAGACAGCATTTGCATGGGTCTTGTGACCTTTTTTGGGTTTGAAGAAAAACCGTTAGGTGGTGCTGTATTTATTTTATGTGCCTTACAGATAGTACAGCGACTCACAAATTGTTTAACGTCTCTATACATATTAGGCCAATAGTATCGTAATTGTAATTTTTTGTATGTTTTAAATACTCCAGGATGACAAGCTCGCGATGACTCGTGTGAGTTAGCTAAGATTACTTGTCTATCTTCTTGAGGAACCACCTTTTTCCATGCGGTGTCCTCGCACAGAGCCAGACGAGTCTTGGTATGTCGAAACAATTCATTGTTGTTTATTTGAAAATTTTGAAATCTCTGTGGAAACTTTTGGCAACCTTTCCAAGTTTATAAATACCAAGAATCTGTCGTATGGCTTGAATCTATACCCGACAATACGGCAAGGTCCATTCGTGAGAGTACGTCTGGTACTACATGTTGTGTCCCTTTGCGATGGACAACGTTAAAGGAGAATTGTGAGAGACGCGAACTCCACCGTGCTAATCTACCACTAGGGTTTGACAAAGACCCCAGCCACCTTAAACTTGAGTGGTCAGTAACAACCGTGAAGTGTGCACCCTCTATGTAAGGTCTAAACTGCGTTACTGAATCCAATACTGCTAGAAGTTCCCGCTCTGTAATGCCGTAATTTCGCTCGTGCACGTTTAAGCACCGTGAATAATATGCGATGGGATGTTCTTGCCCATCTATATTTTGAATTAAGACTCCCCTGATACCCACAGAGCTCGCGTCACAATGAATAGAGAAAGGCTGTGTGAAATGTGGGCAAGGCAAAGTGAAGGCTGTAAAACTGGAGCCGTTGTTAAAGCACGTTTTAGATAACGATAGTCCTAAATAGTCCCGGTTTTATAACGATAGTCTGCGACTGTCGTTATAAAACCGGGGTCCCGCCGGATCTATCACAAGAGTGCGGAAACGGCCCCCCTTTCTACCGACCGCTCCTCTCTGTGTTGCCTACTTGAGTTTATGAAATAATATTTCATAACAGTTT
This sequence comes from Hesperophylax magnus, assembly GCA_026573805.1. Taxonomy (NCBI): domain Eukaryota; kingdom Metazoa; phylum Arthropoda; class Insecta; order Trichoptera; family Limnephilidae; genus Hesperophylax; species Hesperophylax magnus. The sequence continues at coordinate 15,970,493 of JAIUSX010000025.1, forward strand.
GATGAAAACCTGTTGACTTTAAATTCTAAAAAAACTTATTATTTACCATTTTTCATTAAAAAACAAGAAACACCTAAAGAAATAAACATAATTATCCACTTTGTGAAAAACACAGAAAACCACAAATGCAATATGTTATGTACAAACATAGAAAGCAAGACCGATATAAAGTACCTAGGCATAACAATAGACCAGCGTTTAAAATGGTCCCCACATATAAATATTCTGAACAACAGAATAAGGAAACTAACATATATATTTAGATGCTTAAGAGATATTTTAAACGAAAAATTACTTAGAACCACATACTTCGCTTTCTGTCAATCAATTATACAATACGGCATTATAGGCTGGGGCGGTACATATAAAAATCAAACACAAACAATTTACATATCACAAAAACTAATAATAAAAACCATATTAAAAAAACCCTGTTCATATTCGTCCGAACTTTTATTCAAACAATTTAAGGTCAGAAAACTAAGTTCATTATACTTCTACCATGCAACATTACAAATTTATAAAAACAATATTCAAAATAAAATTGCACCCTTTAAAAATAACAGAAATCTTAGAAAAACGTCCATACTTCCTACTCCTAAATGTAAAAAAAACAATAGGACAGTTCAACCATGAATATCTCGGAGTTAAATTTTTTAACTCATTACCAGAAAAAATTAGAATAAATGCAAATATAAACGAATTCAAAAGCCACCTTAAAAAGTATTCCGAACAGTTGAACTGAATCATATCAAATATAAACCAATATAACAACACCCCCCTGCACACAAGCCCTGCTTATTTATGGGGGTACATCAAATACTTATATTATGTAATTAATAACTGTACTATATTCAATATTGTGTAATGTAATTCGTGTATCTTTTTATACTAATAATTTTTTTTTTTAAATCAATAAATCTCCTTAATACTAAATAAAATTATAAACATAACCTAACCTAATCTAACTGTGATTTTCTATAACAAAAAATTGCCCATTTAATAACGCCCACTCGCGTCCCATTTAGAGTTATATCCCAGTTTTCAAATAGTTTGTGGGCTGCGCTAGGTTTGTATAGACTGGTTTGTGATTTAATTCTAATAGCTTTTTTCCATGTTCTTCTGCCTAATCTAACCTAAACTACCCAAACGGAATACGTTTAATCACATTTTATTCCTTTTGGTTGTTAATTCGGATTATTACATTTAATTTTATGTTGATTATTTGTTATAAATAATACATTCACTTACATGAATTAATTATATATGATGATATTATTAATTTTACATGGCAATACTAAATTTTGTGTGATTGGCAGCAGTGTCTATGAAATATTTTATAGATAGAATTACGTTATTCGGTAGAATTACGTTATTTAACAACGGCGACAACAACGGCGCCGCATACTAATTGACATATCGCGTAAGTTAATTAATAAAAGAAATAAAATTTCAAAGTGCATATTTTTTCGTCTCCCCCGACTTAATAAATCATCTTTTGAATTAATAAATCTAATTCCATTTATTTGAAACTGAAATATTGCGTATTAACCGTGGAGCGGAATAAGAGAGCAATATAAAAAGAACCGTGGTTTTCATATCCAATATCAAAACAAATAGAGGACATTGCCGGAATACATTACAATTTAACGTAAAAAAATATTAGAGCAGTGCCAAATATCAATGTGCCAACCCTGATTTTGCTTTCGTTTCGGATTGGTTTGCTCAGTACTAACCGAAGCCACCGCGTGGAAAGGCTCGGTCATTAGTCCACCGTTTCCCATGGTCAAGCCCATTATTCGATCCCCTCCCATATGTTTTCTTAAATACATTGGCATCAATATTTTAAATTATGACAATAGTAGTGAAAATGATTTGCAAAGTGAACAACCATCTTCTTCAAAAAAATCCAAGTTTGCAGCTTAATTATTTCATCCGAATTAATTCAACAAACCTTTTTTGAAACACAGATTTTTTTATATTAACAGCTAATTTAATTTTTTTTCCTCGCAATTAACACATTTTATGTGGGGCATGTTATTTGTTTTATCTAGATTCTAGATAGTATAAAAATATTTCTTATGATCTTATTGTGAAAAAAATGTGTATTTTAAAATGTAGTTCTATTTCTATTTTTTTTTCTATCTTCTGTTTCTATAATAACAAAAATAATATCAACCTTTATACCTTATTTTATTGTATTTTTGTTTTATTTTTTTGGTCAGTTAGTAAATGATATCTAATTTTAGTTTCGCAGAGTAATGTTTTTAAAGTGTAAAACTTTTTTTTCATATTATAATAGATTTTGATTCAACAATAAAACGTTAAAAATAAGAACTGATCCCAATTGTTGTCATTGTATTGTAGTTACCTATAATGTCTTATAATTAATATTATTGTTCCACACTAACTACACCCATTTAATTTTCGGTCACATAAATAGGCAGTTGTCAAAATAATGAATTGGTTAAAATAACATTATATTATGCAAGTATTTTAAAATTAAAATTGATATTATAGAAGCTTTACGTCTCTTTCATTGATTTTAACAACGCTTTCGGAAATGCCTGTTTGTGTTGCTTTTTTTGAGAATTATGAAACAACCTCATTTACAATGCCACAATAATTAAAAAATATATATTGAGTTTGTTTATATTGCACTTCGCTTATAAACCATTAGTAAAATTTAATATAATTCTATGGTTACTATAAAACACTTTTACAGTAATAGAAACAGTTTTTGTAATTTTTGTTTAAAACATTCATTCTTCCATTGAGGTATAATATTCAATGCATTTTTCACATTTTCGGACAACCATAAAACACAAAAAACATCAATTCGGCTTCCCACCCCTCCCCAAGTCCACACCGTGGCTTATACTATTAGAAATCGCCGAACGGCTCGCTTGCCCCCCGTGCGACTAGCCCCACCCCCCCCTTACCACGCGGGCTCCCGTTCATCCAAAAATCACGCGAAATGAGCGTGCGTTCGAAATTAATTTAAAAAAATAGGTTGCCGTTCAAAATTTTGTTGGATCTTTGCAGAAATCGTTTTTACATAGCTATCCCATCAACTTGGCGTAAAAAAAATGGACGGAGATTTTTTCCGGAGCGATATTTTTTACTGATATCAAAAAAGCATGTTCCAAAAGAAAAAAAAATGTTGGATCTCTTGATTAAATAAAGCAAACACCAATATAAAGACACTCCGTGATCAAAAATTGGAGGGAGGAATTTTCCCGGCAACAATAGAATTAAAAAACAAATCTCTTTTAAAAAAAACACTTTCCCTACAAAAATATTGTTGGATTTCTATTTAATCAGGTGGATATTAATTAATACTAACAATATGTGAAGAGTTCTCGAAAGAAATACTTTTCCAGCGAGAGTTATAATTTTTTTTCAGTTTTTGCTAAAAATAAATAACTTCCCGTTAAATATTTTGTTGGATCTCTTGTCATTCGTCATCCCTAAATGATACTCCACGTGACTGCAAAAATTTCATCGACGGGGGAATTTTTGCATACCTCAAACTCTTTATTGATTTGCCTATTATGTGACGAAACTGTCAACCGTATACAAATGTTGGGCGCGGACTACGCGTAGGTGCCGAAGTGATCAGTGACGAGTGATTCTTTAGAGTTACTTCCATCGAAATACCGGTGGAATAAGGACTGCATACTCACTTATCATAATGATGCTGTGTAATACAGCACTTTGCCGTCGTTAGCACATGTTTATCGGTGATAAGCGTTCCCTGGCATCGGAATCTCCCATTTGGACCCTCGTTGCGCCTATCAAAACTGTCTGTACTGAATATTGCAACCTGGAATAACAATTTTAACTTCCCAACATAATTGTTTTGACATAATTTTATAATACTAAGATATTGTCGGTGCCAACATGACTTAGTTAGTGATAGTTAGTAATAGTTAGTCATAACATAGATTATTATTTTTTTGGTAAACTAATGTTTAAGACAAGATTTTTTATGCATAGAACAAAGGGTAACAATTATTTTATAAGCAACAATTATTAGCCTGAAACACTCATCCACATTGAAAAATCTCCTGATAAAAGATACATGACGCCAACGGGAATGTCAATTTGGGTTCAAGTCCCGTTGGCGTCATGTATCTTTTATCAGGAGATTTTTCAATGTGGATGAGTGTTTCAGGCGAATAATTATTGCTTATAAAATAATAACATAGATCATTGTAGAAATGTATTACATATTTGTGCAGCGCCCTTGAGGTGATTTTGCACAAAAACGGCGTTATACAAGTTATCCAAATATTATTATTATTATTAGGTTGTTATTAGGTTGTTATTATTATTATTATTATTATTGTTAGGTCGCGGGTTCGAACCCGGCGTGCGCAAATAAATTTTATTTGATTAATTTGTGTTATTTCACAATTAATTAATTAAAATTAATTAAAATAATTAATTAAAATAATATAAAGTATATTTGCGGCACGTTCCAGAGTGGAAGATACTACCAGTATCGCCCTGGTGTAAGACCACCATTCAGAATTGAAACGTTGCTCCAAATGGCTTTAGCCGTGTTTAGTGACTAGATCTGAATAGCCAGGTACTTCCCCACCTTCCTCTTTCCCTTCCCCACTTACCTTCAGCCTCACAACATCCCCCAATTGGGATGCCATAGTCTCACTGGCTCCAGACGGGAGCAGTTGGGACTCTTGTGAGGTATTCACTATAAAAAAAAAAGGTTTACCCCAAATAAATAATGCTTACGTGTTCACAGTTACCATAGTCGTGGCAGCACTCTCTATATCAGGTCAGCTAAAAGCGTGTTAATCGGATATTGGACATTGAATGAAAGTGTAAATGATTTTAGTCTGAGTAGCTTTAACATTAAAGGGTTTTTTCTATCACTAGTCACTAAAGCCTTTGAGTTAATTATTTTTTAAATTTACAAATTTACTTAAAGAACGGACATTGACATTTTCTTACCAAGTGCCTTGTATAAATAGGATTCATCGTCATTTCCCACTTGAGAGAGTTTGGTTCGGTTGTGGTCTCTGCTGTTGAGGTATCATAGAAAATTATAACATAAATTGAAAATAATGAATTTTTAGTTAGTGAGGGAACCACGAAAATACAATACTCTCATTATCGACCAGAAGACTATCATTCAGGGTCGAAACGTTACTTGAAGTGGCATTAACTGTGTTGGTGACCAGATCTGAATATTCGGGTACCTCCCAACCTTCCTCACTCCCACCTCTATAGCCTTCTCTCTTCTCTCACAACTCACCCATTTGGGGATGCCTTGTTGGATGCTTTGGGCAGTTTCGTCTATTGAGTTGTGTTCAAATAATAAAATGGATATAGAAACTCATTCACGCCTAAATACCGTTCGGCACTACCCCCTTACATACAGGGTTCTCCAATAAGGGGTGGACTTGGTTTCGTTGCTTGTGTGGCACGTAGCGCCATCTTGTTGAAAGTAAACGTTGTCCAGATCAATATCATCCAACTCCGGCCATAAAAAATCATTAACCCATTCTCGATAGCGCAATCCATTCACCGTAACTGTTGCTCCATCCTCATTTTCGAAAAAGTAAACCGCACCAAACAGTCACACGTTGAGGATGGAAAGGCTTTTCAACAATAACTCTTGGATTTTTTGAGCCCCAGATGCGACAATTTTGCTTATTGGCGAAGCCACCGATGTGGAAATGGGCCTCATCACTCAAGATGATTCGCATTTGGGAATAAATTCGGCTTAGGGGAGTCACTCGAATAACCGAAATTGAACTTAATTTAGACTAATTTAGGGCTGGGGAATCCGAATCTGTAATAATCTGTATTAGGTGGGGGTCGGCACTATTAGCAGAGTTATAGGGTATTGAAATTTCGTACGCGATACATAGAAACCATGTTTTATTTTGTTATCTTGTGTTTTTACTGAATTAAGAAAATCAAATTAATAACTATTTAATATTTTGACATTTCAGCAGTGCCAACCAAAAAGAAAAACTGGGGAATCCGATTCTTACAGATTCGGATTCCCCAGCCCTAAATTAGTCTAAATCAAGTTCAATTTCGGTTATACGAATGACTCCCCTAAACCGAATTTTACCCCGCATTTGATTCACTCAAGTGAATTTTAATAATTTCAATGCGTTGTTGAAGCGTGTATTGTTCCATTTTTATGGCGTAGTTTTTACTTGTAAAATGTCAAAAAATGACAGCTTAAAAAGTAACATCTACCGAAATAGCGGGCTATTCAAAATAACAACTCTTATTGGAAAACCCTGTACATCCTTGAGAATAATAATTTCCAAGGATTTAATGGAAACATGGGAAACAGATTGAATATAAATATATATAAATGCATACATTTACAGGCTGTCAGAGCGGAGCTGTGCTACTACCACTAAGCAGTTCTTTCAAAGGGGCCTCTTCCGAGGACTTACTGTTCAGTAAAGCGGTCAAACAACAGACAGCAGATTACTCGGGAAAAGGTATCGTATAAAATAAAGTACAGAATCCTTACTATTATTTTGGCTTGACACGACGGTTATGCATAGAACAATTATTATTGTATTTGTGATTTTTTTAAACATGATGTACAATATTATGTTAAACTGAATACTGGTACATAATACAATTATTATAAGAAATAAACAATATTTATTCAACAATGATTCTGAGGAAAGATTCTTTTGTTAGGAGAAAACGAGACTTTTTTTAGAATAAAAATTCAAATGCTTGCTGCTTTGGGTAACTTTTAAATTTTTCTATTTAAAAAAAACTAAATTCAATTCTTTGGTAGGTGCCTGTTCAGGAAATCGAATTTGGGAGAATGATTTTTTTTTGTTAAATTTGTACCTTAGAAATAAGGCTTAATCACTTTTTAACGAATTAGACTTGGAGACTCTAAAAAGCGTATATTTAGCCCTTTTCAATCCGTAGCAACATATGGTTTTGTTTGATGGGGTGGTTGTGCTGAGTCCATTATCAATCCAGTTATTTCACTACATAAACTAATTTTGAATATGATATTGAAACGTCAACCTACCCACTTCTCGAACGAACTGTTTGCTTAAATTAGGGACTTAGATATTCGCCGGTTATATACTAAGCCAAGCTCATGCTACGTACTAAAAAAAAAAAAAAGTGGGTGTGTCAAGCCTACGCAAGACAGAAGTGAAACTTCTAGTATTCCTCTCTCTCTATTTTCATTTCATCATCTCTATTTTCTCTCTTAGGTTAGTTTGAAAATTAGAGGTTAAATAATTCAACGACGAAGCATGGATTTGCTTTTTCTAATATTTTCTTATAGATGAATGACGTTCGATTAATGTATAGTTCCAAAAATTTTCAATTTATTCACAAGTATACAATATTACATAAATAACAATATTACAATTAAAAATTACAAAGAAATTACAATGACAATTTACCAATCATGTGCCATTTTCATTGTCAATTTCATGAATATCATTTCCTAATGTCGTGATAATTGGGTTATGGTAACTAAAGTGCGAGATATATACATGAGCACTTAAATCCTTAATGAATCGTGCAAAAACTGCATCGATTGTTGTCCCGTGTCGGGAGAGAACGTTCGTGAGCGGCTCCCCCACCTCAACAAGCGCATATGGTGAGAGAGGGACAGTGAACGGTGAGCGGTGGTGGGGGTACCCGCATTTTCGTGTCGATCCTGACTCGGTTTTACTCCGTCCCCGAACATTACGCGCCTAAAGAAGTTTCACTTCAAAAACTTTATTCCACTTAACTCTTATAGGTTATATTTACCTTATGTTAATGTCATCACTGTGTGAATCAGACTCTCCTCTTCTTTGGTGATTCTCAGGGGATATTTCCTCTTGTGCCACTGATGTGTTCATCACCTCTATCTCGTCACTACTCATTTTTAACACTGAAATTCTGTACCAAACCGTATGAACCACAATTAATTAGAACGTTCGTGAGCGGCTCCCCCACCTCAACAAGGTTTCACTTCAAAAATGCCACAGCCGAGAATCGAACCTCGCTTAACTGATTGAAAGCCAACCACGCTGAGCACCAACTGTAAGCAAAGCCGCATAAATTGATTATATTATGTAGGTTCTGAAAATATGAGAGCTTGTTATGTTTTATAATGTTACCTACATCACACCCAAAATATAATATATTTTTAAAAATAATGTACAATGTACAGAAATAGAATCCCACACAAGATCGCGTAGTGCGCTCTAGCGAACGGATATTTTATCAGAGGGAGATAGTTTTAATTTTTTTTTTCTGTAAATTATTACATATTATCAAAATAAATAAATTAATTAAATAAATGTAATACAATTATCATAATATACGGATTAGATAATAATTTTAATCCAACACAATAACGCAAAGCGCGCTCTAGCGGAGTAATGTTTTATCACAGTGAGATAAGTGTTTTTATTATTTTGCAATATTATTTTCTTTTAAAAAATGTTCTGACCTACTAAAAAATAAGATATTGAATGAAAAAGGCGTTAAAAACAAAAAAATAATGTGCGATGGCCGAGAATCGAACTCGGATCAACTGCTTGGAAGGCAACTATGCTGACCATTACACCACCAACGCCAGTTGTCGAGATGAGCTAAGAAGCATTTATATGTTACTTCAAAACTTTGACTAGATCAAATGAACTTTAATCGGTGGTCCCGCATTTTCGTTTCGGTCATGAGTCGGTTTTACTCCGTCCCCGAAAATTCATTACGCGCCTAAAGAAGTTTCACTTCAATAACTTGCTGGTGTCTCCACAACATCAAGACGTGAGGCCTTCAGAGAAACAAAGGGGAGTGGAGAGGAGAGGTGAGGCTCTCTTCCCTTGTGGGGTCTTCTGGGAACCAACTGGGATTGAAGAGAAGAGATGAGACCTGGAAAGACACATTAGGGGAACCAGAAGACATAGCCATATATCCAATACAACCCTGATGAACTTTATAAAATGAACCGGGTGATTGTTAAAGGAATGAGGTAAAATGGGAGATAGTACAGTGGGCTGAGAGTCATGATTTTAAATATTTCATCTTAAGTATTTCTGTTTCCTCAATACCTCTGACCCAGCAAAATTTATTCACCTGACGAAAGTCCTTGACGAGACATTTTTGTCCACCATGTAATTTCCTAATTTTTACTCCCCCATAATTCCTGATTTGATTATTTTGACTCATTTTGATATTATTGTTAGCTATTTTTCTCTGTTCTGATAAATCTTTCTGAATGTTTTAGGGATTAAACTACTGAAAGTTGATTTCAGTCTCCTACCAAACATCAAGATTGCCGGATCAGATGAAAAATAAAATAATCTATATTTATAATTTACTTGAAAATTATTCTTAACCATAATTCACTCACTCAAACTAAACCAGTCACGAATTATTTCTGTCCACAAAATATTTAAAATAAAACTTAACACACCATTCCTGTGCTATTGTGTTCCAGTGTAAAAGTTGTGAATCTGCTCATTTCTTTGTGTCCTCAACAATAAAATAAAAGCCCGAAGTTTTAATAACAAATAATAATAAGTTTACTTAAATTCAATATTTAATATTATTGTTACACCAAAGGCAGGTAACCTGCATTTCCGCACGCCTTGTGACCGTAGTAGGTACTGATACCTACTCACTACTACTTGTAAGTGAACCTTATTCCAGACAGTAATCAGGGGAGTTCAACCTACCATTAATTTTTAATTTGTATTAACCTAAATCCGAACTCATCATGGATGCGCAGACATACATATCCCTTGCACAAGATGCCATCAATGCACTAACAAATATTGTGATGGATCCCAATAACAAATTTACAAAGGAGCATATCGCCAAAATAATGCCCAAAACTAATAATATCCTAGAGTCCATAGGCCAAATGGCTACCCTAGAAGGCGAATTATCAGTGTACAAAAATATTCCTCCTGCTGTAACCACTACTAATTTGCAAACAAATAACATCTGTGATATTATTGCTGAGATGAATGATCAAAATTTAAGGGAAAAAAATATTATAATATGTAACTTCCCCGAAAGCAAAGCAATAACCCAGACTGATATTATGAAAGACGACACTACCAGCATTAAAAAAATCATTTTCGACCTGGACAACTCTACCAATTCTCTTGACCTGAAAGTTTACAGAATCGGTAAAAGGGATACTAATAAACCGAGGGGTGTAAAAGTCGAGTTCCCTGAGTCTAAATGGCCGAAAATCCTACTCGGAAAAAAACACTCGCTGAAGAATAACATCCGCATGTACCCTGACCAATCAGTTGCTCAAAGGAACTATCTAAATAATTTACGAATCAAACTAAAAAATAGGCAATCATCGGGTGAGCAAGACATTACAATCAAGTAAAATAATAATCGCCCATCAAATGTAAAATTAAATCAAAAAAACTGACCCACAAACTAATAATATATAGTCAAAATGTAAGAGGACTGAGAACGAAACTTCAAGAACTAAAATGTACATTACCAACGATGAATTACGAAATTTATGCCCTTACTGAAACATGGCTAAATGCTGACATAAATCAAGAACTGGGTTTTTTGATCATTTCATTTACAGAAACGACAGACAGTCAAAGTTCCAGCAATAAAACAAGAGGTGGCGGCGTACTATTGTCAGTATCAACCAAACTGAATTCGAAAAAACTGAAATGCCTTCACAAACATCTTGAACAAGTGTTTGTAATGGTTTCCTTAAAAAATGAAAAACTTATAATCGCTTGCACATATATACCACCATCCTCCGGCCTGCAAACATATAAGGAGCACCACCTTGAAGTTGAAACTTCTTCTTCTTCTTTATGTGCCGTATCAGGTCCCCCCGACATTGGCGATCACTCTGGAAAATGTCTCTTTGTCTTGCGCTGCCCGGAATAGCTCCTCCACACTTCTAATGCCGGTCCACTCTCGTATATTTCGCAGCCAAGACATTTGTCTCCTACCAGGCCCTCTGCGACCCTCTATCTTGCCTTTCAATATTAACTGGAGCAAGTGATACTTCTCCCCTCGAAGTACATGACCCAGATATGAAATTTTCCTGATTTTTATTAATCTAAGCAGTTCTCTCTCTGCTCTAGCCCGCCTGAGAATTTCTGTGTTGGTGATCATGTCGGTCCATGAGACTTTGAGTATTCTCCGGTGAAGCCACATTTCAAAAGCCTCTAACCTGTTCATGGTATTTACTTTCAAGGTCCATGTTTCACATCCATACAACAAGACCGACCACACATAACATTTTAGCATTCTCTGCCTTAGTTTTAAGCTGATATTATCATTGCAGAAGAGGGATTTCATTTTAATGAACGCAGTTCTTGCTGTTTCAATTCTGCACCTAACCTCTACATCTGGGTTAAGAGTCTCCGTGAGAATACTGCCGAGGTATTTAAATCTTTCGACCTTTTCGACATTGCAACCATTTAACTGTATCACTGATTCAGAGTGATCTAGTCGTCCAAATGTCATCCATTTTGTTTTATTGACGTTGATTGTTAGGCCCAGTTGCTCACCAGCATTATTAACAAGATTTAATAGGTCTTGGAGGTCATCGATACAGTCAGCTAGTAATACAGTATCATCTGCGTATCTTATGTTATTAATGACAACTCCGTTGATCTTAAGACCCTTCTCAAACTGTTGAAACTATGCGAAGTAAATTTCTTGATGCTACGTTTATTCTGATGGGTGACTACAGCCTTCCAAATATTGTATGGGACATTGAGAACATCGCGTCCTCGAGTCCGGACAACATCAATCATGGCTCCCATGAAATTATAGAAATGTCGAACTTTTTAAATCTGCATCAGAAAAACCATGTGTACAACATCAATTCTCGTCTCCTCGATCTTGTCTTTACAAATTCTTCTAGTGTTAATGTGTATGCCTCTGATGAAACGATTCTTCCATTCGATAAATACCACCCCCCTCTAATAATCAATTACCTCAATACTTATGTTAAGGTAATTGACCCCACGATTGTCAAGCGTAATTTTGAAAAAGCAGATTACCCAAAGATTATAGAATTTTTATCTACTTATAATTGGGCTTATGATCTCACTTGTAAAAGCTCAAGTTTAAATGAGGCCTTAGAATACTTTTACAATGTAATTTATCAAGCAATCGATAGCTTTGTACTCCTACAAAAATATTACACTTCTAAATTCCCTAAATGGTTCGATTCTGAACTAATTAATCTAACGTACGATAAAAAATTGCCCACAAACGTTATAAAATAAATAGAACGCTAGATAATTATATCGCATTCTCCATTCTGCGTAAAGATTATACTAGGAAATCGAAAGTATGTTTCAAGAAATACACCAACAATGTTGAAAATTCTATTTTAACGAATATTAATAAATTTTAGAATTACGCTAACTCCTTTTGAAAAAATAACTCAAACTTTCCCGGGACAATGTTTTACGGGAAAAAAGTGGGTCATGACAAAAACGATATTGTAAATTTATTTGCAGATTTCTTCAAGAGTGTATATGTTGAAGACAATGACAACATATTATCTGATAAACCCCAATTTACCGAAAGCTCACTCAACTTGCATAACATCCATGTGGTAGTAAATGATGTTGTGACTTTTATCAAACAGCTGGATACCAGGTCGAATTCGGGGCTAGATATGATTCCCTCAATATTACTTCAAAACTGTAATCATGTTCTAGCTCTTCCTATTACTATAATTTACAATTTATCCTTATCTACAGGTTGTTTTCCTGAAATTTGGAAAACTAGCTTTATAACACCTACTTTTAAAAAAGGAGATAAATGTCAAATTGAAAATTATAGACCCATATGTATTATGTCATCACTGCCTAAACTTTTAGAAAAGATTATATTAAGTAAAATCATGCGTCAAATTAAACCAATTATATCAACATTTCAACATGGTTTTATGCCAGACAGATCTACGTCATCTAACATATTGCTTTACGAAAATTTTATTTCTAATGCACTGTCCAAGGGTCTTCAAGTTGATACAATTTATACTGAATTTAGCAAAGCCTTTGATACTGTTTCTCATCGCATTTTAATGGAAAAATTAGAACATATTTGTAATAAGCATTTACTTTGTGGCTCGTCATAATTTTATATCTTTTATTGAAAAATTAGAACACTTGGGAATAAGCGGCAACTTTCTCGAATTGCTTAGAAGTTACTTATCCTACAGAAAATTATCTGTAAAATTTACCTCCACAACTTAGCTCAAAGACAATTCTCATACTTAGGCCCTAAATTGCTTAATCTTATTCCCGATGCATGGAAATCAAAAAGTGCTAACATTCTCCGAAATCTGGTAAATAATTGGCTTCTGATCTTGGGGAGAGATGAATGCGAAAATATGCTAATTAACAGTCATTAACTTGCTTTTCTTAAATGTCGTTTTTTCGAACTACCCTGTATTTTATTTTGTATATGTATTACAGTATATTTATGTGTTTACCATTGTAAATTTAAAATCTGCTTATAACCTTTCTTTACATCTTTTTATTTTATTTTTCCCTTTTTTTAATTTCTCAACTCTCTTTTAAATTTTAAATATTTATTTCATCTAAATATAAAGTAAAATTTCAATTTTATGAACTCATATGTCAATATTTTTTTACTATATTGCTATTTTGTATTATCATATTTGAATATTATTTTAGTCTATTCTCTACGTTTATATTATTTATAATACAAGTTAGCAACTTCTTATATAAAACAAGAAAACTTTTCATATTATTTATAAAGTGCAATAACTAAGTAAAAGTCAATACACTAGACTAAACATGAATCGCTTTTAATAAATATGCCTATTTCTGACTGTCCTAAAACAGGTAATCTCCTAGTTGGACAGCCAAAGATCACTGTAATATGTCATGTTTTTAAAAAAAAAATAAACTTCTTACACTTTTTTGCCTTAAGTGGGGTCCCCCAAGGTTCCCACCTAGGACCAATTCTTTTCCTACTATTTATTAATGACATTTCACTAATTTTCAATAATATTCACTGTTGGCACCTAGCATCGTGCTACCTACCTTTATATCCTTTCTAAAATTATTGTGGCCTATATACCCAACTCCTCTCCTCTGCCGACTCAGTTGAGTTAAAATATTCGTCCTGTCAACATCGTTTGATTACGGAGCCCCCTTTATCGATCGTGTCGAAAATTCAAAGCCACCGTGAGCTCGCGCGTGGTGAAATTTGTGAATTGTTGTGAACCAGCGCAAAGAAGGATTGAAAACCGTGGAAGAATAGAAAAGGGTAAGTCGGCATTCCGAACCTTTCCATTTCCTATCATTCCGCGTTGCGACGGTGCTATATCCGTCCCCAACATTGGTCATTCGAGCCTGATAATTTATATTAATTGAAAAAATTGTGGTTAATTTAATTATTTCAAGGTTAAATTGTTCATAAAAGTTGATCTATGTGTAAAATTCGCGTCAGCCGTGCTGTTAGCGAAAATTGCTTGTAGGTAGTAAAAAAAATACTTAACTGGTGACAAATTTGTTAACATTTAAAATAAATTGTTGTACTCGGCATTTTTGTGCAGATTAATTTCTCAATACAATGGCTGAGAAAAAAGTACTTTTGTTGCAATCCCGACGTGAGCGAATAGTATCTCGTATTCGTATTACGCAAGAGCTCATAGCGAGCACTTATGATGATAGTAAGAAAAAAGATACGTTTCTTGCTAGATGTGAAAAGTTAAAAGATTGGTTACAAGAATTTGAATCAGTTCAAAACGAGATTGAGGAACAATTACTGTCATTAGACAAGATTACAGAAATGTCAGAACTAGGAAACATTGCGAATAATGTTGATTCAATGTATTTCGAGATCATGCAAATGAAAAGCGTTATCACTAGTAATAATGAAAATTCAATTCCAAAAACGGCAAGTAATTCGGTGATTCGTGCACCAGTGATAAAGCTGCCCACTTTTGATAGTAAAATTAAAAGTTGGTGCTCATTTCATTCATTATTTAAAAGTCTTATACATGACAGCAATGCATATACTAATGTAGAAAAATACCATTATCTTTTATCGGTAATTACAGGGCCGGCACTGGCACTTAAACAATCATTGCCTCTTATCGAAGAGAATTATGACATTGCCTGGAATATTCTGGTAAATCAATACCAAAATTCTAGAATTCTTTTCACGCATTATGTTGATGAAATTCTTAATTTCAAAATATTACAAAACGAGTCTGCGTCAGGTATAGCGCGGTTACTCAGTACGTTTCAAGAGAATTGCGCCGCTATAAAGGCGATGAAGATAGAAAATATCTTTGATAAATTTGTTGGTCATATTATGATACGATCGATGGATCTGACAACTAAACGTCAATTTGAATCCAAATTGCCCGGTGAAGAGATTCCAGAATTGGATTCAATTTTCGAGTTTCTGAGAAATCAAACGCGTATTTTAGAAATGTTATCTCCACATACTACAAAAGAGAAAAAAGGTTCGTTTAAAACGTTGTTATCTGCCAATAAGAATGATAATAACCTTCATTGTCCATTATGTAAAGGTGCACATTTTCTTTACAAATGTGCATCTTTTACATCTTTAAGTCCCCATCAAAGGAGGGACAAAATTAAAACTTTAAACCGTTGTTTCAATTGTTTGAAACAGCACCATGTAAAAGATTGTGTATCAAAATTTACATGCCAGGTTTGTAATAAAAAACACCATTCAATGTTGCACATTGCCGCCGAACCATCGGGCGAAAATGAACTTAATAATTCAAGTGCAACCCTGGCCGCAACAGCGCTTCCGAGCGTTTCTACCGTTTTGTTAGGAACTGTACAACTTGAGGTCCGAAATCAATATAATGATTATATACCTATCCGCGCCGTCGTAGATTGTGGGAGTCAAGTCTCTCTGATTACGGAAAGATGTGCTCAGCTTTTGGGTTTGTCAATTAAAAAACATCGTATTTCACTGAACGGTTTAGGAAATTCTAGTATAAATTCTTGTCATGGAAAAACAAAATGTTTTATAAAACCTCGAAATAAAAAAGGGCCTATTCTTCAATGTCAAACTGTCGTGATTACAGAAATCACTTCTAATCATCCGTCATATGATTTACCATCGAGTGGAACGTCACAATTTAAAAATTTAAAATTAGCTGATGAATCATATTACAAGTCGGGCAAAATAGACCTTTTGTTAGGAGCTGACGTATACTTGGATATATTTAATAGTGGCCATGAAATAATTCACGGCTCTCCATGTGCTGTAAACAGTGTATTCGGTTACATTATAATGGGGAAGATGGAAAATTCGTCATTTCAAACGCCTTCGTCTTTATTTGTTGAAACAAATTCGTTAAGCAATACTCTTAGAAAATTTTGGGAAATTGAAGAAACACCTTCAATTGTGACGAGTAATCCGGACGACGAATTAGCCGAAACAATGTACGCTTCGAATCACTATCGAGAATGTGATGGTAGATATGTTGTACCATTATTAACAAAATCTGAAATTATGCCTTCTCAAAATTCCTTAAAACTTGCGGAATCGCGATTGAACAAACTAGAAATTCGTTTTAAAAGGGATCCCATGTTAGCAATTAATTATGGAAATTTTATACAAGAATATGAGGGTCTGGGACACATGACACGGGTACCTCGGAATTTAGATGCATTCTATTTACCTCATCATTGTGTTTTGAATCCTGACAGTAAAACTACAAAACTACGTGTGGTTTTTGATGGGTCGGCAAAAACCCAACCAAATAACTTATCTCTAAATGACTTATTATTGAACGGTCCAAAATTGCAAACTGAAATTCCACGTATGATTTTAAATTTTCGTTTTCATAAGTATGTATTTACAGCTGATATTTGTAAGATGTATAGGCAAATATTAATTATTCCATCTCAGCGTAAATTCCAAAATATTTTGTGGAGAGAATCTCAGAATGAACCGGTTATTGATTTCGAGTTACAAACTGTAACGTACGGGTTGTCTAGTTCACCATTCTTGGCCATTCGTACCCTTCGCCAGCTAGCACAAGATGAAGGATCAAAGTATCCTGACGCTGCCAAGGTTCTATGCGATGATTTTTATGTAGATGATTTGGTAACAGGGACAGAAACGATTAGCACAGCCCTCAGACTAAAACAAGATATCATTGGATTGTTAAATCTTGGGAAATTAGAACTTAGTAAATGGCAATCTAATACACCGTCACTTTTGGATCACGTTTCGCAAGAGCACCAGCAAGATGGTCATTCTTTTGATAACGCCGGAACTGATCAAATTGTTAAAATATTAGGCATTCAGTGGAGTCCAACGACTGATAATTTTACCTACAAGGTCGATCTACCTTCAAATAAGATATGCACGAAAAGAACAATTTTATCAACGGTAGCTCGTTTATTCGACCCACTTGGGATCATCACCCCAGTGACATTTTTCGCAAAATGTCTATTACAGGAACTATGGAAGTTAGGTGTCGATTGGGACGATCGTGATGTTCCACCACATATTCATAATACGTGGAGTAAATTTGTAAGTCAACTTTCATTACTTCGAACATTGAATATTCCTAGATATTACAACACGGTGATGACAAGTCGTCTTTTCCTCGTAGGGTTCTGTGACGCTTCACAATTGGGTTATTCTGCAGTGGTATATTTATTAGAGCGTAATAGCAATACCACTCACATCTTAATGGGAAAATCGAAGGTCGCTCCTTTGAAAACCCTGTCAATTCCACGACTAGAAATATGTGGGGCCGTTCTTCTCACGAAACTTGTAAAGTATATTATGTCATCTGTAAAGTTTGCCGAACAAATAGAAAACGTTTTTCTATTTACAGATTCGACTATTGTACTAGCGTGGCTAAAAACGCCGCCATATTTATTGAAAACATTTGTCGCTAATAGGGTTGTACAAATACTGGAAAATACACCAAATGCTGTTTGGAAGCATGTTGTCTCGGAGGAAAATTGTGCCGATTCTGGTTCAAGAGGGCTTTTCCCAGCAGACATTATATCACACCCTTTATGGTTTACGGGACCAAAATGGCTTCACCAACCAATAGCACTCTGGCCTTGTTCAGCTGTGTACAATCAATCTGACGGAGAAATACCAGAACTCAAAACATGCAACCTTAAAACGTTTGTATCATCTCAAATAGTACCTAATTCGATTATTAGTAAATATTCTTCATTTTATAAATTGCAACGCGTCGTCGCTTGGATAATGCGTTTCGTAAATAATTGTCAGAAACGTCCTGGTAGTGGAAATTCAAACTCGACTTATCTAAGTTCTCGCGAATTAAATGATTCGCTTATGAAAATCGTACGCATTGAACAGGAAACGTATTTTTCTGTTGATATACGTAATATGCGAAATGGCAGTCCATTTTCAACGCAAATTCAAAACTTGAAACCGTTTCTTGATAGCCACGGTATTATCAGGGTGGGCGGTCGACTCAAGTATTCAAATTTGTCATTTGAAAGTAAATTTCCGATATTACTTCCGAAAATCTGTCATTTAGCTTATTTAATTATAGATTATTATCATAAACTATATCTTCATGTTGGGCCACGAAGCCTTCAATTCACTATTCAGCGTAAATTTTGGATAGTGGCTGCACGGAATAAAATTCGCTCACAACTGTCGAAATGCATTGTCTGCTATAAAATGAAATCTTCGGTGCTACCTCCCCTAATGGGTGATTTACCTCCCTCTCGAGTGCAACAAAGCCGTGCTTTTTCTCGAGTTGGTGTAGATTTCGGAGGACCTTTCACCTTGAAAGATCACAAACGTAGGGGAGCAAAAACGTCAAAGGGTTATTTATGTCTATTTGTATGTATGGCGACGAAAGCATTTCATTTAGAGATCGTGTCTGATTTATCTTCTGAAGCATTTATTGCAGCCCTTAGCCGGTTTACAGATCGTCGAGGGTTATGTTCTGAAATCATAAGCGATAACGGAACCAATTTCGTCGGTGCAAATCGGTACCTACTCGGTATAAATAAATTCTTGGCATCACAGCGTGATGTTATATCTAATCATCTAATTCAGAGCGGCATTATTTGGTCTTTTAACCCTCCAGCAAGTCCTCATTTCGGAGGCTTATTTGAGGCAGGGATAAAATCTGTAAAATACCATTTAAAACGGGTGATAGGTGAGACCGTTCTAACTTATGAAGAATTTGCGACAGTTCTCACTAGAATTGAGGCCATCCTCAACTCCCGCCCTTTGTGTTCAATGAGCTCAGACCACGAGGATGTGAATGGACTCACCCCGGGCCACTTTTTAATCGGTGGATTCCTACTAGGTTTGCCTGAATATGACTTTCTTGACACCACGTCTAATCGTTTAAGTAGGTGGCAACATCTCCAAAAGATGTCGCAACATTTCTGGAAACGTTGGCATTTAGAATATTTAAATACGCTTCAACAACGATCAAAGTGGTGCAAAATCAATCCAAACATTAAATTAGGTCAATTAGTGTTAATAAAGGACGATCGTCTTCCACCGATGAAGTGGGTATTAGGACGAATTATCCACGTTCATCCCGGTAAGGATGGAATAGTTAGGGTAGCTACTGTTAAAACTCAATCTGGTTCGTTGGTTCGACCAGTGATAAAGCTTTGCCCGTTACCGGAAGAATAAAATTATTATTAGTGATAAATCTTAAGATATACATCTAAAATAAAAATACGTTTTCATTTTCCAGTTTTGTTGTGTTTTATTTTTATTTTATTTTACCATTGGGATCTATATATTTTTTTTGTTGTTGTTTAGATGTCTATACTCTAATTCTCGTTTTGTTTCTTACTCAGATTCTAGACCAAAGGAGTTATTAGCAATTTTAAATATTTTTCAAAACCAAAATTTTTGTTGTGGTCCAGGAACCATTCTTCGAAGTTATACTTAATTTAGTAAAAGTTATTTTTTTTTATTGTTTTCTGCGAGGCATTACGGATACAACTTGAATGAACAATTTACCTATGTATATATTTAAATTTACCTTTTATTAAATTTTGTATCATAATTGTTAATTCGTTCAAATTAGGTGGGCGGAAATGTTGGCACCTAGCATCGTGCTACCTACCTTTATATCCTTTCTAAAATTATTGTGGCCTATATACCCAACTCCTCTCCTCTGCCGACTCAGTTGAGTTAAAATATTCGTCCTGTCAACATCGTTTGATTACGGAGCCCCCTTTATCGACCGTGTCGAAAATTCAAAGCCACCGTGAGCTCGCGCGTGGTGAAATTTGTGAATTGTTGTGAACCAGCGCAAAGAAGGATTGAAAACCGTGGAAGAATAGAAAAGGGTAAGTCGGCATTCCGAACCTTTCCATTTCCTATCATTCCGCGTTGCGACGGTGCTATATCCGTCCGCCGACGGTCTAAAGATGTTTCAATCGGTCGGTAATTCTTCTGATTGTTCAACTCTACAATGAACTTAAATAAACTTTATGAATGGTGCATCGTAAACAAATTACATCTTAATATCAACAAATGCCAAACGATCAGTTTCCATAGATCTAAAACCCCTTTATTATTCGACTACTCAATTAACAATGCCAATCTAAAAAGAGTCTTTGAATTCAATGACCTTGGTGTTATCTTTGACTCCAAATTACGCTTCTTGAATCACATTAATAGCATTACCAGTAAGGGATTACAAATGCTTGGATTTATTTTCAGAATCGCTAAAGACTTTAATAACATAAAAACTATGAAATTACTATACACGTCTCTGGTTAGAAGTTAGGTTGAATACAATTCAACCATTTGGTGTCCTCATTTCAACTCTCATTGTTTACAAATTGAAAAAAATCAAAATAAATTTTTACGTTTTATTAATTACAAAATTGGTATTCCTATTATTGAAATAAATTATGTCAATTTACGCAGTAAACTTATCTTATCGAAATTATCTGAAAGGCGAAAAATATTTGATCTCCTTTTATTATATAAAATTGTTCATTCAAGGTTAGACTGCCCTGACACTATAAATTTGCTATCTTTACATATACCTCCAAAATATACTAGACGGAATATTTTATTCTACAACAATAACTTCGCTACGAATTCTGTGTTAGAAAGAATACATAGGTTGGGCAATGAACTAAGTGATGTCGCTGACATATTTAACTTAAACTTCAATAAATTTAAAGCCAAATTAGTCCACCACTTTTTAAATGTAAATAATGTATGAGAAATCATTATATTTTATTTCGATTTTCTATTGTTTGTTTTATACTGTTGTTAAAAATGAAATTTGTCATTGTTATGTACTTAAAAGCCCAATAGGGCGTCAATAAATAAATAATTTTTTTCAAAAAACTTTTCACTGTTTTTACCGCATTTTCAGCCAACCTATTACTCTGAGGGTGCTTGACCGGTGAAGTATTCTATGTTATTTTCTTTAAGAAATTCTTTAAATTCTACACTACAAAATACTGTTCGATTATCCGATACTAGGCAATCAGGGTCGACCACCATAACACGGGCATGTGCCTAGCATGGTGGTCGAAAAATTCCTCAATGCATGTAACTAATAATTTCGTAGAATAAAGAAACTTAAAAGGGATACCAAAATTAGATTTTTTTTCTTAACTCCTTAATTGTGTTAAACGTGTCCGCCTTTGGGACTTCTAGGCAGTCAATCCACTGTAAGAATGCGTCACAAATTACTAGAAACATTTTCGCTGCGACAGGCCCACATTAATCCACATGAACCCGACTCCAAGTTGAACCTGGAGGGCGATTCTCGTTCTACTTAACGACACTAAAATCGTCCTTTCATTCAAATTAACGATTTTTCTCGGATTATTCGTATGAAGCGATTCCGGTTCTCTCGATGACAGATGGAATCCTTAGATTTTCGATTGCGCGCCAAAACTTATAACCTTCCGCGAAGGATACCCCTCGACCTGTCTTTCGACGGCCGAACGCTAGCATTCACGGAGAATTTGCTTCATTTAAGTGTGACGTTTTGACAATTAGCAATATTTGCGTAGTTTTAATAAGAGAAAACTTAATATTATCGTAAGTATTGACTGTAAACATGATTAGTGACTTGTTTGTGGCACAATAATGCTATTAAATTAATTGAATAACGTAATTGCGATGTTTGTAAAGTACGTAACATGTCGAAAGCCAGATAAAAGTGATTTAATTTACAATAAACTACCCATACCATTGAGGATTTCTACATAAATAATAATAAGTTTCAGATAAAATGGCTGCAGGATGACTGGCGCTCGAAATTGTGGGTTTTGAAGTTAACCACAACGAAATAAGAATCCCTTTCCGTATCTTAAGATACGCCCAAAATCCTATGGAAATAGGGCAAACGGAGTTTCTGAATTTATTCAGAATATCTAATGAACTCGTTATCCCCTATCTTACAACCGAGAAGAAAGCATGGACTGTCTGTCCAGTCAAAGGTGAGAGATACATTCAATTAACTATGTAATCCATGACAAAATAAGATACTCTATTAATAGCTGAATTTTTCACAGGTACTTACTGCAGTAAGATTTTACGCTGTGGGCTTGTACCAGAGAGGTATAGGACACGAGTGGGGCTTGGCTGTCTGTCAGTCGTCGGTTAGCCGATGCATATTAAATGTTTCATCGGCTATCAACGACACACTACTCCAGACGTGGGTTAAATTTCCTTTGACTGCTGCAGATAGGCAAAAGGCCAGACAAATATTTGAGCAGTCCGGTGATCCTTTCCCTGGTACTATAGGAGAAATTGACTTCACTCATACAGCTATCGTTGGTCCTGCAGTACAGGAATATATGTACTGCAATCATCACGGGAATCGCTCCTTAAACGTGCAAATGGTGAGCTCTTCATATGCACAAGAAAGTCATATTATAATAAAAAATGAACATTTCAGATTTGTGATCCGAACTTGGATGTAAATGCAATGTGACGAAGCTGCGTTCCTTGTGTTATGGAACTCCGGCATGAAATAGGAAAACTCATAGCTCATAGGTATAAATAATTCATGACATGTAGTACATAATTAACGTTTTATTGACAACACATAATTATAAATAATTTTTCAACAAAAACAAGTACACAACAAATAATATTGTCTTCTCTCAACATAGAACGGGAAACATTATATTTAGTTCAAAGATATTGATATATAATATTCGATTTAAAAACAAAAAGAATATGTGTATGAGTCTGCATGAGCGACCCGAATTATAAATTCATACGTCGTGTAGCACAATCCACGCAGGATAATCAGAAACATAGCGCCGTTCTACTGATCCATCAGCTTCTCATCAGCGCTGCTCTCGTTTCGGTCTGAAAAATTTAATAACTATTAAATTGATATCTCTAATAATTTTTAATTGATCCTACGAACATTATAAAATATAATTTAAATGCATATAAATAAATAAAACTATTTATTGTTTTATTTACTTGATGTATAGGATCATGCTTGGTTTTCCTGCGAACTTAATTGGACTTTAAATGGATTAAATGGACGTGAAGCTACTTTATTTGTATAAAGAATTACCTGCTACGAATCGAGGTCTTCTCCTTGGCTGGCTTGGTTGGGGTTGGCTTGAGGAGGGGGAGGTCTGTCTACTGTGGGCTTGTCACGGGGTATTCACCCAACACTCCACTGCATCTCTACCGCTAGCATCTCTACAAGTACAGGAGGCTCATCAGCGACATCCAAGTGCAAGAAGAGATCTCTATGAAATAAATAAACATATCAAATTTTTTTTTTTTTTTTTGGAATAACTTTATTGAGTAAAACCTCAAATTGTAATATTTAAATATTGAAATTGTATCTTATGAAATTTGATTATTTAGTAAAACATATTATATAAACTAACAAATAAATTTGTGTATACACATATCAGGTATTTTGACTCGGCATATCCTCTCTGCCAAAGGCATCTTGTGTTTAACCGCTATGCATTTCGACACACAATATCAGTCGTGTACTTGTTAAACATGATATAGCACCATACAACATAAATAAACTACGTACATCGTCATTGGGAAGGACTTTGGGCACATCTAGTCCTTCAATTGACACTCTGCCAATGAGACCGACTATTTTTTCTTCTAACTCAGTGAGAATTATTCTCACCGAGGTGTTACCAGTGTGCAGGTGGTCTCTCAGCATTTTGGCAACCTTGGTCTTCATGTTAGATTTGAATGTGGTCCACACCTGAAACGAATATTTCATTACAGAACAAATCAAACGCACTACACATTGTCAAACAGGCACTATTCAAAGTGGATAAATAAACTTACATTTTGCCATTGGATTATAGTCTTGTGTGGACCAGCATTATTTAATTAATCTCCTAGGTTTTAAATGTCGTCTCCATTTTAAAAGATTGGCTCGGCTATCATGGATCCGCCAGCAGCATTTATCGAATTGTCTTGACCGTGGCGCACTCTGTGCACACTGAAATTGAATTTTACGACAATTGATGACATGTAACTATTACACACTATTCTTAGGTTTCAAACACAATGATGTACACGAAAGATAATAATAAAATAGCTGTCTCACTTTTTAACCTAAAAATGCAATCGTTCAATTGTACACAGACATAATACGTTGTTAATTCCGTTTCAGTCTGGGGTGAAAAGCATCTAAATGATATCATGCTTTTACTTACAACATATAGCTTTTGCTTACCTCATTTTAAACAATTTTGTCAAGTTAATTAGCAAACGAACACTAAAATGGTGACAACATAAATCAACTTGGGTGACAGTTATCGCCATTCGGCCGCGTTAGTTTGACAGCAAACGTCACTTTAGAAGTGGTGAATCTGTAACAAAGTCATTACTATCCAGCGAGGTAAGTACCTTTTCACAAAACGTAAATCTTCGATAAATGGCTTATTTATGTCATTCATAAATAAAATAATCAGTTATTAAAATGCATTATAATACAAAGTATTTGTTTTTTTAAGTTTTAGTTAGAAACCTTGCGTCACTTAATTATATTTCACCAATTTGTGTTTTCAATAATCTCTTAACAATTTCGTAGATGCTCTTAACCACGCTTCTTTAGGATTTTTTACTAGGTCTCTCCAAAATCGAACCTGTAAGGCTATCAGAAGAACGAGAATCGCTTAATAGTTAAGAAAAGATGTTACAAGCGACGGACTGCTAGCTTTCGCAAACGATAGCAGTCGTTGACGAATGCTATCATTTAGCTTAAGGCTAAAAGAACGAGAATCGCCCTCGACTCTGAGGAGGTGCCGGCCTCGTTGCCGCGCAATCATTACATTTTATAATTTTTTTTTCTATATCATTGTTCACTGATGGCCACCGAAACCCAATATAATATATTGTAATGGCACTACTCCCCAAATCAAACACGAGAAACGTTTTACTCCATTGAATTGGGCAGTTACGTTAAAAAGAAAACATTTTTATTGTAATTATTTTTTTTTTTAGTTTAACATATTTATGTTTTTATATAAAAGAAATATATTTTTAAATAAAAAAAATAAAAAAATATACCCTTCATTTTTACTATTCCTAGGTGAGATCTGTGTAATAACTCTAGCACTTGTTCTTGCAAAGAACTCGTAATGACAATTCTCAATTCTTTCCCCTTTACCCAGAATCTCCTCAGTGCATTGTCTCGACCAACGCTTTTTGGCCAGCCATTACGCAAAATTGTTAAACTTCCTGGATAACCGTATCTGTATCCGTTGATGTGAAAATGAGCTTGACATCGATGTGCTCGCATTTATCTACATAACATACAAAATCTGATCCACAATCATCTTCAAATTCTTCTTGAAAAATTTCTACCGGAAGCTGGGATAAAAAATTTCCATGTTTATGACATGACTTAACACACTCTTCTTTATAATTGTTAAATTTTCCCAACTTTTGCGAAAACACCTACGGATAACCTTTAAAAATCTTTTCCCCATTCCTCATTTGTGGCGTAACTTAATTAATTGTTGATCACTGTTGAAAGAATAAGAAAACTTATCTAAATTTTCTATAATGTACGAAACATTTTAAATAAGAAAACTATCAAAATTGTCTATTATGCATTAATTCAGTCTAAATTGCAGTATGGGATTATTGGTTGAGGAGGGTCTTTTAAGGCTTCCTTACAGCCCATAATTACAATTCAAAGAATAATTATAAAAATCATCCTTAGGAAACCATATGACTTCCCTACTTTAGAGATATTTCGGGAATTTAATGTACCATCTGTCACAGAATTGTATAAGAGAATGGCCTTATATAAAAATTATAAAGAATATTTTAAAAATAAAATTCACCCCTCAGATAGCATAAGTAATAGATTCAAAACTAATGTCAATAGCCATCCCTATGCTTAGAACGACCACGGCTCAGCACCACTATTCGTATTTAGGTGTGAGATGGTACAATATATTATTGTCCAAAAATAAACTTAGTGTAACCGAAACTGTGAATTATGAACAATTCTAAAAGTTAATTAAGTCCCTAAAATTGGATAATGACATATTGTACGTAATAATTATATACTATAACTTACTCAATCTGTAAAAAGATATATATTTTTTAATTGTCCTCAAATTTTTTGATTTTATTTTGTGTACCTGATATATTGTACCGTTAATTTTCTTACGCTTACTTAATCTGTAATAAGATATATTATTTAATTGTCTTTAAAAAACTATTTTTGAAGTGAAACGTCTTTACGCGCGTTATGCAATTTCGAGGACAGGAGTAAAACCAACTCATGACCGTCATGAAAAACCGTGATCATTTCGCTATAGGAGCCTAGCCAATATTATATACCTTTTTTAGGTCACTCTCCAAACTCAGCTTCGCGGTCTAGAGGCAGAGCGCGCGGCTCTCGTCGTGAAGAACCGAGGTTCGATCCCCGCTTAAATTTTTTTGAAGTGAAACTTCTTTACGCGCGTCATGCAATTTCGAGTACCGGAGTAAAACCGACTCATGACCGAAACGAAAATGCGGGACCACCGATTAAAGTTCATTTGATCTAGTCAAAGTTTTGAAGTAACATATAAATGCTTCTTAGCTCATCCCGACAACTGGCGTTGGTGGTGTAATGGTCAGCATAGTTGCCTTCCAAGCAGTTGATCCGAGTTCGATTCTCGGCCATCGCACATTATTTTTTTTGTTTTTAACGCCTTTTTCATTCAATATCTTATTTTTTAGTAGGTCAGAACATTTTTTAAAAGAAAATAATATTGCAAAATAATAAAAACACTTATCTCACTGTGATAAAACATTACTCCGCTAGAGCGCGCTTTGCGTTATTGTGTTGGATTAAAATTATTATCTAATCCGTATATTATGATAATTGTATTACATTTATTTAATTAATTTATTTATTTTGATAATATGTAATAATTTACAGAAAAAAAAATTAAAACTATCTCCCTCTGATAAAATATCCGTTCGCTAGAGCGCACTACGCGATCTTGTGTGGGATTCTATTTCTGTACATTGTACATTATTTTTAAAAATATATTATATTTTGGGTGTGATGTAGGTAACATTATAAAACATAACAAGCTCTCATATTTTCAGAACCTACATAATATAATCAATTTATGCGGCTTTGCTTACAGTTGGTGCTCAGCGTGGTTGGCTTTCAATCAGTTAAGCGAGGTTCGATTCTCGGCTGTGGCATTTTTGAAGTGAAACCTTGTTGAGGTGGGGGAGCCGCTCACGAACGTTCTCTCTCTTCTCTTCTTTCCTCTCTCTCAGACACCAGCGAACTGCGCCACGCCAAGCATCAGCTGAAACTAGAAGTTTCACTTCTGTCTTGCGTAGGCTTGACACACCCACTTTTTTTTTTTCTTTTTGTGATTTTTTTAATAATAATTTTTTTTAAAGTGATAAAAGACTTTAAAGATATTTTGACTATATGATATTTTGGTCGAATACGTAATAACCGCGGTCTAGAGGCAGAGCGTTCGACACTCGTTATGCAGGACCCGGGTTCGAATCCCATATTTTTATAACTTTTAATTTTTTTTTATCAACGATTTGTATTTTCTTTTTGTGATTTTTTTAATAATAATTTTTTTAAAGTGATAAAATGCTCTCGTGCTGCGACTTTTAGATATTTTGACTATATGATATTTTGGTCGAATACGTAATAACCGCGGTCTAGAGGCAGAGCGTTTGACACTCGTTATGCAGGACCCGGGTTCGAATCCCATATTTTTATAACTTTTAATTTTTTTTTATCAACGATTTGTAATAATGTAGTATAAAATTAGATAAATTTGTTAATTTAAATTTAATTTACTTTACGGTACCTATATGATATTTTGGTCCAAATATAGCATACAAATCGAGCCGGTAGAGTCGCTCCGTATTTTGATTAATTATTTTTATTTATCAACGGTTTGTAATAATGTAGTAAAAAATTAAATAATTTTGTTAATTTACCTTTACTTTAATTTACGGTACCTATATGATATTTTGGTCGAAATATAGCTTACAAATCGAGCCGGTAGAGTCGCTCGGTATTTTGATTAATTATTTTTATTTTGAATCATTAAAATTACTAATCAAGGCCGATAACGCCGCGTCGCGCGAAATTTCTCTCCTCGCGGTCTAGAGGCAGAGCGTTCGACACTCGTTATGCAGGACCCGGGTTCAAATCCCATATTTTTATAACTTTTAATTTTTTTTTATCACATTATACTTATAAATATGTCAATAGACAGAAAAAAAGAGAGAGTGAAATGAAAAGAGTTAGAGAAGAATACTAAAAGTTTCACTTCCGTCGTGCGTAGGCTTGCCACACACTGTATTTTTCTAATTTGTGTACCTGGAGAAGCAGTAGACTTAAAATTATTTAACTTAAAATTTGAAAATAAATATCAAAAATAGTAGACAGGATAGACATCTCTGGTCAGTTATTGTATAGATTTTGCTCTGCAGGTAAGTGATAATGAAATACAGTCATCTGTGCATTAAGCAGCTGGATTCATCTGAATTATATTGTTTGACAAAAGAGGGCACCACTATTCCTGTTTGGTCGATTTAAGACTAAAAGCTTTAAATATTTTTGTTACAAGAAAGTGACTGTACTTTTAGAATTACAATGTGTTAGTGACAGATCATTATTTAATGGTGCGAATGCAAGTTTTATTGTGCTGATTGCCGTCCGCTGCCGAATGTGGAGATTAACCTTGAGAATAAGGAATCGCTGCCAATCTCAATGCGAGTGATATATTCGGTGAGTTCTCTGTTTTTTTTGTATTTGGTGGCTGGATGATAATTTGTTACGCTTCCTGCAGAGTGAATTTTGTAATCAACCCATTTTTTCATAGGGAATTAATTATTCCCTGATGGTCAGTGTGGCTTACAATCTATTGTACCCTTAATGTCCTTACGCTTACTTAATCAGTAAAAAGATATATTATTTTAATTGTCTTTAAAAAAAAAACACTTTTCTAATTGGTGTACCTACGTTAATATTATGTTTGTATTTATATCATAAGTTTTTGATTGTTGTTTAAAAAAATCATTAGAAAATTATTTTTACTCTAAAAGTAAACACTCCTCCCATAAACACGAGCTCATGGAGCTCAACTTATGGAGTAGTAGAATAATAACGAAAAAAATATAAGTCTGCATATTGTTATCATTTGTAATGTTAAATAATTTACTTGTAATAAATAAATAAAAAATAAAAAAATTTCCTCCTGAGAAGTTATCTCAACATTGAAACATTCCATAAAGTCTCTAACTAAATTTAATTCTGTTCCTTTGATGACTACAATAAAAGTAATATTAATGTTCCGATTTTTATATTTCACATCAAAAACTGCCTTACCCACGACGTTTAAAAGACTACCCCCATAGCCTGAAATAATCCGCTTGTCTTGTGACAAAATTATTGAACTGAAATGGCGTCTAAAAATACTATCCAGCATAACACTTAAAGATGAACCTGAATCTATCATTGCTTTCAACTTCATATTATTAATTTCTATATCTGCAGTGATAGGACTAATTGACGCAACTAAAACTTTACTATCCCAGTGATTTTCAAAAATTGGATTAATAGAATTATTCTTGCAAAAGTTCTGTAAATGCCATTACATTTAAAACATTTCGCATTTAGAAATTTACAATCAAATGATAGATAATCATTCCTTTAGCAAATAAAACACTGTTTTTTAACATTATCCGAGGGTGATCTAAAATTCGTACCTGAATTCGATCCTCACCTACATGCTGGTTACCTGTTAAAATTACTTTTGGGACTCGCTGATCGTTCCCTACTCTGACCTCCCTTGAAACCAGAGTTAATAACCCTCTTTTTAATAACATTTACTTCTGATTCTCCGGATTCTGATTCGATCACTTTTTAAATGAGTTTTTTGACTGTCATTTTGATGAGCTATTCGGTCACCTAACTGTTACGGTTCAATGCGACGCTCGTTATATTCTACGTATTCATAGATGGCTTTAGTTAATTTATTTTATTAAAGTACGTTTTTTGCAAGGTATTGCTTTACAATATTAAGACAGATTATTTGTTTGCGCCCGTACATACGTAATATGAATATTAATAAATAGTTTTGTTCGTTTAAAAACTCAATTCTTTCAAGAAAGGCATACAAATACAATATTGTATCAATGATTCAATGCAATATTATATGTCTTTCTTGAAAGAATTGAGTTTTCTTTTTTTAAGCCACCTATAAACACGTAGATTATAACGAGCGTCGCGTTTAACCTTAACAGGAAGATGAAACACATTACGAATTATATTTTTCTTAGATTTTGTTGTCTAATTATGTTCCATAATCCAAAGAATATATGAATCAATTTTCTTACACTTATTGAAATATTTATTGTCGTTGGGACATTTAATCTCTATAATAAATAGATATTATATTTTATTTAGTTTACAAAATCCAACGCTTCACAGTTGCAGTTAGAATCAATATACACTTATTGAGATATTGTGGATGGGTCATTTAATCTCCATAATAACTAGATATTATATTTGTCAATATCTGTATAAAAATTAATATATAGTACTACTGTAGATTACTAACACCATCTAGATATAAGAATGTAAAACTTATATTGATTAATTAAATGTCGTCAGTTGCGAACAGCAAAACGTGTTTCAACAGGTTATGGGCTACTTTTATTTATTTATTTATTAATCTTTAGTTAGCTCACATCTTCGTGTGTGCTAATAGTTTTATAAACATATAAACATGTACATTGTTTGGCAAACATAATCTTTCTTTAAATATTTCAATAAAGTCACAAAAAAAGAATCATTAATAATTGAGATAGACATATTTTCTTAATTCATTTTTGAACTTATTAATATTTTCTATCACAGCAATTTCCTTCGGGATTTTGTTATAGAGTTGAACGGCCTGGTACATCAGAGATTTTTGGGTGCTTGTTTTTTTTCTTGTTGGCAATCTAATTTGCTTAGAATTTCTCGTCCCGTGTCCGTGTATCTCGTTATTGTAATTTATTTTTCTTTTCAGTTCCTTAGACATCATCCCTATGTTAATTTTATGTATAAAAATAAGTACATTCAAATACACAGTTTGCTTCACCGTCAAAATATTCAGCTCCTTTAACATGTCTCTTATCCGTGTGTATATGTTGCGCTTAAGTATTATTCGAATTGCTTTATTTTGCATTTTTTTGCAGTATCAGTTATTTTAGTGAGTAAAATAGATAAATTGTGTACGAGGGTTTGCAGAAACATTAATTATATTGCAAGTGTGCCAAAGTTAAAAGGTAGGGAGAATAACAATGACTGGTGTTTTGCGATAGAAAATTTATTGGTGCTAGAAGGTATGGACAAATATATCAAAATAACGGCAGATTTAGAAATAAAACCAACAGATGACGCAAAAACTAAAGCAAAGTTAATATTAACGATCGATCCAGTTTTGTACGTGCATATATAAAACACCAAGAGTTCGGCAGAATTATGGAATACACTAAAGAACATGTTCGATGACTCTGGTTTGTCAAGAAAAATAACTTTGTTCCTAAACAAAAACGTTAAAAATGGGATAAGAAAGCCGCACAACACATTTTAACTGGATATGGTGAGGATGTAAAAGGATATCGTGTGTATAATCCTACCAAGAACTCTGTTATTATTAGCAGAGATGTAATAGTGATGGAGGATAAAACAGATGTGAAGTTAGCAAATGAAGAGTCGGCCATCTGGATTCCTAATAAAGAGACAACAGAAGACAATCTGGTGGATGAGAGTAGTAATTCAGTGGGGGAATTGTCTCAGAATAATCTAGAAACTGAGGATCCTTTTGATTGCTGTTCAGATTCTTCAACATATGGTGAAGGCAATAAAACACCTACTGAACTTCCAATACAAGATGTCTCAGAACATCAGAACATCAGTCAACAAAAACACCTGAACAAGTAACAGATGCATGCAGCACGCGTCAAAGAAAAAAGCCAGAAAGATATGGTTTTAGCAACATGGGTGTTTCCAGTACTGTTCCAGCATCTGAGGAGATTTTATTCGCAGAGGCTCTTGAGGAGCCAGAGAGGAACAGTGGAAGCAGGCGATGGCTGAGGAACTGCAGTCATTTGAGGAGAATGAGGCGTGGGAGCTTGTTGATAATCCGGGTGATGTGAAAATAGTAAAATAATAAAAAAAGTTGATATTGTAAATAAAGTGCGTTTCGAGCTCGGATTGTGGCAAAAGGTTTTTCACAGAAAGCTGGTGTTGACTACACAGATACTTTTTCTCCAGTACTGCGACATTCTACCCTAAGATTATTGTTTGCCCTTTGTGTAAAGATGAGAATGAGTATTACTCATTTAGATGTATGTACTGCTTTTCTAAATGGATATTAATATATATATACCTGAAGGTTTTGTAAACAAAATTGGGGGAAAAGAATTAAAGTTAAAAAAGGCCATTTATGGATTAAAGCAATCTTCCCTAGCATGGTATGAAAGAGTTAAAGAGGTTTTAACTATTTTAGATTTTAAAAATAGTCAATACGAACCATATGATTTAAGATTTTCACGGCCAAAAGTATTTTTGTTATTTGTTTTTGGGGTGTTATGCCGTGTTGCGCTAACTCCTTCTTTAGCCAACGTTTCGGACAGCATTGCAGTGTCCATCATCAGGGCAGATGTGTTATTTGAGGTAGTGTTTTTTTTTTTTTTTTCTAGATTCTTATATTCCATGAAGTGGTGAATCATTTAAATTTACTGAATTTAAAGTTAATGTTCTTTATACAAATAGAACGGCGTTATATGCGCCTCACAATTTTTACCTCATATGGGTTTATTCAAATATTACCTGGCTTTTATAGACTTAGAGGCCTTGTATTTTCTCGGTAGGGAAAAAATTTGTTACCTAAAAACCCTACTAAAATTGCATGTTTTGTCCAGCATCAGCTCCAGCAGCGACCTACAGCGGCCATATACTACATACGTGTCTGTTTGTGTTGTGTTGGGATCGGGGAGTAAATTTCGGCTGCGACCTATTGTTGGAATCCTTCCGCATTTGCCGTTGGGAGTAAGGAAAACCGCAGAAAACCTTACCCAGGAAGGAGCGGCCGAACGTCAACTTGAAACGTATGCGGCCTTCAGTAACATCGGTATATGATGTCCTGCATTTTTGAGATGTGTGTGTGTGTGTCTGTTTTTATGTTAATATATACTTATGGGAAGATAGAAAATAAACATACATATACATACAAATTATAAAATATTATATAAATATATAAATAGATATATAAACATTATATATTTAGGAAGGAAGTCAGGAGTTTAGGAAATACCTACTGCTCGCTATTCGTCCGCGTCTAATTCTGGTATGTACCATATGTGGTCATGGTCCATGAGGATGTGTTTAGGTAGTCTGTGTGAATATTTGAATGTCAGGTCGCTCGGAGCATTGTATTGTCCTATGTCTCGTATGAGTGGATTTTTACTAAGTCTGAGTGATTTGTAAAAGCGTTCAGTCAGTCTGTGTGAGAATTCGTATATAATGTAATCTCTTCAAGTTTGTTCTGAGTCTCGTGTTGTATGTGATTTTAATGCAGAGATTTTGAAGTGTTTGTAGTTTCATGTGGTCTGTGTGTGAGATGCTGCTCCATACGGGAATCGCATAAGAGAGTACCGGGCGAATGAGCGAGTAGTAGACGAGGAGTTTGGTTTTGGGAAGTAGCGGACTCCGTCTATTGAAAATTGGCTTCATCATGCCGATCGCTTGTCGCGTGCGCGTGTGCATCTTGGCTTGGTGAGATTTCCAGTTGAGGCGGGAGTCCATGGTCAGGCCGAGATATGTCACTTCATCTTTCCATTCAATGCTGTGTCCTCCCATTTCGATGTTAAAGTCAGGTGTTTTATTTACACGTTTTCTCGTGAACATGATAGCTTCGGTTTTCGCCTAGTTCAGTTTCAGGCGCCATTTTTTGTAGTACTCTACGAGCGCGTCGAGCGCCCTCTGTAGGTAAATAGCGGCCATGTTCGCTTTCAGCGAGGAAACGTATAGTTTGACGTCATCTGCGTAGAAAGACAGATTGCATCTCTCGTCTCGGGGGATGTCGTAGGTGAACAGAATGAAAAGGAATGGTCCCAGTAAACTTTCTTGCGGCACGCATGGAATCTCACGCGTTGAAGATAGCACGTTCCTTATGAATACTCTGAACGATCTATTCTTTAGGTATTCCTGTATCAGCCTCGTTAGGTATATGGGCGTGTTAGTGCGGTGCAGCTTGTGCACGAGCCCGTCTATCCAAACGGTGTCGAATGCCTTCTCTAGGTCGATGAGCGCCGCGGCGGTGAAGCGATGTTCAATAAATTTTCTTGCGATAAATTCCGCTACTCTGGTTAATTGGTGGGTTGTGGAGTGCCTCTTTCTGAAGCCGAACTGCTCGTCTGGCAAAGTCTTGTTGTCGTCGTGGTGTGGGACAAGCCTGTTGAGTATAATTTGTTCAAATACCTTGCTCAGCGTAGATAATAGGCTAATCGGCCGGTAACTTGTCGGCTGCGTTCTATCTTTATTCGGCTTTGCGAAGGGCAGCACGGTCGCCGATTTCCAAATCTGGGGAAAATGCCCGGTCATGAGGCAGGCATTGAACAATTTTGTTGTGTAGATGATGGCTTTTTGAGGGAGATGTTTGAGTAAAATGTTGTGAATTTGATCGCTTCCCGGCGCCTTGTTTGTTCTTAATCGCCTGATTGTGACTGCAATCTCGCTCGGCGTAGCAAAATGAATATCTTCAGCGTTTGTCTGCTCTGCTTCGCTCAGGTCTCGTAGAGAATCAGCTACGATCCGGTCCGTAGCCGGGTCGGAAAGGCCGTCTGTAGCGGCGTAGGCTCTCTCCAACCCGTCGGCGAGTGTTTCTGCTTTTTCTTGTAGCGAAAGCGCCGTCCCAGGGCCGTTCAATTTCTGTAGCGGGGGGATTGTGAAATCTTTATGTCTCAGCGCGCTAGCCATTTTCCATAGGGAATTATCCTTCGGCGTGAGCGACGCGACTTTTTTCTTCTAAAGTTCGCGCTTGAGTTTTACGATCTCGGTCTTGATTTCCCTCTGCAGGCAGTTGTACGCTGTCTTGAAATATTCGTCGCGCGTGCGGTGAAACATGCGTCGCAGGCGATTTTTCTCCTTGATGAGCGATAGGACGTACTCGGGAAGCTTGATCGTGTATGGGTGTATTTCTTTTAGAGGTATGTGTGCGTCTTGTGCTGTTTGAAGTATCTCCGTGAGAGTGCTTGTAGCTGCGTCGATTTCTTGTGGCGAGCGAAGAGTTCCCGAAGTGAGATGAATTCGTTCGTTGACTTCCTTTTTGAATCCTTCCCAGTCTGCATCCTTATAATTGCGCTGTTTTCTGGGGGTCCTTGAAGTTGTGCCGCCTATAGTAAAGCTCACGGGCAGGTGGTCCGATGACAGCTCGTCTAGCGTGCGCAGTGGAGATATTGTCTTGACATTTTTCTCGAGTACGATATCCAATGTACTCGGATATCTAGAGCGCTGCGAGTAGTGAGTAGGTCTGTCTGGCGCCATTATCGAATAGGTATTTGTCTGCATGTGTGTGAAGAGCGTATTTCCGTTCGCATTACCTCTGTAGTTATTCCAGTAGTTGTGTTTGGCGTTCAAATCGCCTCCGATCACAACAATTGGTCCCAGATTGAGCAATTTATTTAGGTCTTCTCTCACTAAATTACTTTGAGTGCAGTAGACGGGGATGATGGTATGCGCTTTACCCTCTATGGTGACTTCGATAATCGTGGCTTCGGCGTGCTTCAACTTCGGAGTGGGGATTCTTGTTGATGTCATAGATTGTCGAACGAATATTGCGGTTCCTCCGCCTGACCTTTCCTGTCGGTCGTCTCGATAAATCTCGAAGCCTGGCACTCTCAGCGGTATGCTTGGATTCAAGTGGGATTCTGATAGGAGAATAATGTCGCTGTTTAATTCGTTTGCCAGAGCGAGCAGTTCGTCTGTCTTGTAGCGCACGCTAAATGCGTTCCATACGAGGACTCTCACCTTCTCGGGATTAGACATCGAGGGTGGTCTGTAGAAGCTCCATCAGGACGACGAGCTTCTCTGCCCTTGATGTGCAGCGGGCGAGCTGCGATCGCATCCTCAGGAGGCCTTGGAGCAGGGCCATGATGTCCATGTCGTCCTCTGAGGAGGTGGACGCGCGCACGGGCTCCTGCTGTGGGCGGGGCTGGGGGCGAGGCTGTGGGGGCGGCGCGGGCTCGCGCTGCTGTTGTGCGGGGGCGGTGCCTCCGGCTACGTTGGCCCATGTGCGTCCATCCGTCCTCGGCTGAGGAGGTGGCCTGCTTGGGTTCTGTTCTGCCGGCGGGCGTTGGGTCCTTCTGGCAGGTCGCTGCTGTATTGAGGCGACGTACGCTACCCGCTTGGGGCAGCCTCTGTAGTTGGCGGGATGCGGGCCTGAGCAGTTGCAGCATGCGGCGGGCTCGTCTCTCGTCTTCTTGGGGCATTCTGCCGAAGCATGCTCCAGTAAGCATTTTACACACCTTGCTGTGTGCGAACAGTTTCGGGACCCATGCCCGAAGTCTTGGCACCTGTAGCACTGGGTGCCGTGCTGTAGATGATTGCTCCTGTGCTTCTGGAGTCGAATGCGGCAGTGGCACAGGTATTTGACGGCCGCACGCAGCTGTCCCATGTTAACTTCCTTATTGAAGTGTGCTAAGTACAAAGGATACTCAATTGAGGCGGTCATCTTAACCACCTTCACTGCTGGGAATCCCTGTGATTCCAGATCTGCCTAGATTTCTTCCACTTCTACGAGCGGCAAGCCCTTGATGACGGTCTTTTTCATTTTTTCAGCTTCGGCCGTGAACGTGTGGAAGCCGCGAGCCTCCGCTCGCAGCCCGTTGGTAAGGGCGCGATGGTCCTCCATCGAGCGCACGAAGATGTTGGCCGTGCCGCCCCTGTTGTACTTGAAAGTGAAAAACTTGCCAGCCCCCAGATGTCCTTGGACCGTGGCTGTAATTTGTGCATGCGTCATGCTCCCCAGGGTCATCACCACCGGGGGAACGCGGTCTCTCCTGCCGGTACCTGCGGGGGAGAAAGATGAATCAGTGTTGGCACGCTTAATACGCGGCGCGCCGGCGCCTTCGCTTACCTCGGGCAACTCTTGGAATCGGTTGCCACACTGGAGCGGTTGTGGTTCCCGTGGGGACATGGGTCTCTTCACGGGGCTGGAAGGCCTCGTCCAGCCTCCATCCTGGGGGGCAGCCGTCTCCATCGGCTGCTGGGGCCTCGGGGGCGCCACGTAGGCCGACGCTGGGCCTATCGGGGGGCGCCTGGGGGCAGGACTGGGTCTACCCAGCAAGTCAGACAAGGCAAATCATAAGAGCCAAATCTGCACCAAACGAAGACAGAATTGAACAAGAGTCGAAAGGCTGTGCTTTCCTGCCTTATGTGCACAATGTGACAGACAGAATTGCCAGGCTATTGAGAAAGGAAAATAACAAGTCTGTCTTCGGAACAACAACAAAGATACAGGACTTACTGAGGTCTGCAAAGACTAAGTTTCCTCTGGAAACAGATGGAGTGTATAAACTCAGCTGTTCCGGATGTGACAAGGTATATGTAGGCCAGACAGAGCGGACTATCTCCAAAAGAATTTCAGAACACTTCAGAGCTTGTAAACTCGGCCACCCTGACAAATCGGCAATTGCCGAGCATTTGATTGACACCGGGCATTACTTTGGATTTGTTCCTGAAATCCTGGGGAGACCCAAAACTTATAGAGCACGGCTGATTACGGAGGCCATTGAAATTCATAAAAATCCCGTAAACATTAATAGAGACGATGGAGCTAAGCTCAATAGTTCTTGGTATCCGGTAATTGACGGCTACACCAGAGCTAAACGAAGAAAACCACTTTAAATTAAAAAATGATACGTTAATGTTAGCTCAGAGGGTTGGGGCTAGCAACACGGTATCACAACCTCATACATAAGCTCACATTTTTAACACAACCTCAAATAACACATCTGTCCTGATGATGGACACTGCAATGCTGTCCGAAACGTTGGCTAAAGAAGGAGTTAGCGCAACACGGCATAACACCCCAAAAACAAATAACAAAAATACGAACCATGTTTGTTTACAAAAATGAAGGGTAAAATTAAAATCTTAGTGGCACTATATCTAGATGATTTTCTAATTTTTCTAACGGTGAGGCAGAAACTACTAAATTAAAAAAATATATAAGGTTCAGAATTTAAGACCTAGGGCCTGTTAGACAATATCTAGACATGAGAATTAATTTAGATAAAAATAAAAATGTTATTACTGTAGATCAACGACAATATATTGAACAGTTAGTTTCTAAATTTCAGATGTCTGATTGTAAAACACAATGTACTCCAATTGAGTTGAAATTGAATTTTGATAAGTCAACGGATAAATGTTTTCCCAATGTTCCTTACTAAAAACTAATTGGAAGTTTGATGTGGTCTGCAGTATTAACGAGACCAGATATTGTTTATTCTGTAAGCTACGAGTATCTTAGCCAATTCAACAATTGCTTTAATTATGTACATTGGAATTATGCAAAACGGGTGTTGAGATATTTACAATTTACTAAGAATTATTGTTAAGATATATATTCGGGGTGATTCTACATGATGGTAGAAGTAAAAAAGATGAATAAATTTTTTAGGAATTTCAATGTTCATTTTTCTATACAAAAATATTTTTCTATAAAGAAATATTTGAAAACCATTCAATTTATTTACCTTAAAACTACATTAAAAAATTCAAATTTTGAAAAAAATAATTTTTTTTAAACTTTTAAAATCAAGTAGAATCACCCCCCGAAGTTAGCGCATTTAACCCCCGGACATCCTGTATATATAGTTAGTAGATTTTTTTATCAAGCCACAGTTTTATAGTATTAATTCCGCTTTTAGCATATCTATGTGTTTCAGTCCAATAAACATAGCAACCGTATAGTCTGTGATGTGAACGTAATATTTTTTCCGAAGAAATTGATAACTCGCTTAACACATTGATGTAGATTATAAATAGAAGAGTTCGACGTATTATAAATAATTCATTTCCAAATGAATTCAGTCCGTTGACGCCATTTGTATTGCACTAAATTCAAATCTCCCGGCGCGGTGGGAGTGGACTTCGAGCTACGTCACGACTTTGTAACCAATCACCGCTTTACCCCCAATGAGCGAACCTACGAACCTTGTGTTATCTACATGTCTTATCAACAGATGCGGCCGGCGCGGTGATGGAAAGCTGTATAACTTTTACATAAGTTATATGAAATGGTTCTGAAAAGGTTTCTATTTACCAAGATGTACCGTTGGTTATTATTATTATTAAAACAAAAGGTTCGGATATTATTACAATAATCATATTTGTAGTGTTTATAGTAAAAACTTTGAAAAAGGATTAATTTAACTAAATTAAAATGGTCTAGGTTTATGAATCTTATTTTGGCCAATTTTTCCGTCGGGGGTGTAACTCAGTGGTAGAGTGTCTGCTTCGCATGCTGAAAGTCCTGGGTTCAAATCCCAGCTCCTCCAAAATATTTTGTTTTTTTTTTCCCTTTATTTATTATTAAACCTTTTTTTATGTTATTTCGCCATAATTAAAAAACAACCCGCAGTGAGGAAGTATATAAAAGAAGTACATAATATTCATGGTAGGTATAGAGAATTGAAATTTCTTATACTCGTATCTTTTTATAAAGTATCGAGTACAAAGGGTATAGCTTATAGGTTACATCCTATTTCTTCCAGCTAAACCAACAAATACACATTATATTACATAACCCAACAATTACATGTTAACAAATGTATATAAATAATAAATAAAAAACAGAGGTATTTAATTTATGTAATTCAATTGTTATGTCCTCCTCAACGAATTGATTCTATCGATATTATATTATGAGTTTACACTACGTAGATGTTTAAATTGTGATTCACTTAATCGTGCCATGCCTTAAGCCCCCGCCTACGCAATTTCTACCGATTGATAACAAATTTCTCGTTAACTCCTAAGTTTTTTAGTCCCAAAAAAAGAATATTTTTTTAGATAACATCTATAAATTTGGTAAGTTTTTAGATTTTCACGGCCAAAAGCATTTTTGTTGTTTGTTTTTGGGGTGTTTTTGGGTCCCAGATGTGACCGTTTTCCTTTTCTGATTTTACTGTTTCAGATTTTCTTTAAGAAATCACTAATATTGTCTTCAATATTTAACTATAAATTTGTTTTGCCGAAACGTTAATTATACGTTAAGTAAGCTCCGAAAATTATTAAAAACACGTTTTGTTCTGTTATTTAATATTACAGGCGTGAAAAAAATCACAGTGTATCTTTAAATGCAACTAAAGCATTCGTCGAGAGATTTTTGCTGTATTGTAAACGTGTCGTGTTTTAATAAATATTTTCACAATTTTCGCATAATTATTATCGTTTTTTTTTTTAAATATTAGCGCGCTCCCTCTAACATTCGTATTTACATATCTCCATTTCAAACCATATTTAAACGCTTACTACGGGGCCTTAATGAGATAATATCATTTCTCCTTCCTTGTATATTGTTCAGACACTCCGCCACGTCCGCTCTACTTGTTCAAACCTTCCAATAGTCCTTATACGTGAAGTGAATACTGAACAGTGTACAAGAGTCACAACTGCTCCGAACTGTCTGGAACCTGTGAGACTGAAAGGGGAGTAAATGGGGAAGAGTAATGTTGGGAAGTAACTGGCTATTCAGATCTGGCTATTATTAACTGACTATTCAACGTACGGCAAAAATGCGGTAAAAATATTATAGCTGGTAGCTAATTTATTTATTTTTTTGGCTTATCTAATGTATTAATGTAAAATAAAGAATATATTACATACACGTAAAATTCATTAAAAGTATGAAGAAAACCAAGGCGCACAACTCACGCCGCTAGGAAGAGCTAGTGTAGCATGTTGCCACCAGAATGCAAGGGAAATGCCAGAATTTTGAAATATTTGGTAACACCCAATGGCGCGTTCTCACCGAATCTATTCTTTGATCTATTTCATATAGTCTGAAATAGGTTCGTGAGACGGGAACAGGATTTTTAAGGTATATAAACTTTAGTTGAATCGGCTTCAATTTTGGTTCTATAAATTTACAATAGAGACGCAAAGAATAAATAGTTCAGGGAGTCTAGCACAATGCCGAATCGATAGGCGTAACTATTGATGATTTTATACCGATCCATAAAGTCATATGTCAATGCGATATTAACGAAATCCGTCATCTTTGGTCAGTTTGCGATGTTCGCGAGCACGATCAAAATATGATTCCGACAGTCGGTAGATAAAAGCCGCTGCTTTTAGCGAAGCCTCCACCGTGTCGGATAAGCTGTCAATGTGCACTACTTTTTGAATAATGTCGTTCGTTATACAAAATAACTGGCTTATTAATGATTGGAGTTGAACTAACTAAGCTCTTAGAATTGAAAGAAATCGTATACAACATCTTAATCTTGACGCGATGAATTAATTCCGTTCCAACCTGGAAAAATTAATTGTTAGTCATAACTGATGACCTCCTTAACTAATTAACTCCATTTTAGTGTCAAAAATTACACGCAGACTATCAATGTATATATATGATCGGTGGCCGAGTTGACATCGCGCTTGGGTCCCACTCAGGCGTAGTGTGTTCAATTCCTCGGCTGGCTAAGTCCTCCATCACAACACAAGCAACATTTTCAGCTTACTGTGGTGGTAGTAGGAGATTTTCAAATATTGTCAGGTTATTCGTAACCCGGGAATGTTTGTCTTTCTTTTTTAAAATGATTTTTTTTTTTTTTTTTTGGTTTATTGGTTTAATAGGTAAATTTATAATGTATACATATTACAAAGTTTTTTTTTTTTAAATATCAGAAAGAGTAAAGTAACACACATTTTCTTTGAGCAAACGCTCGTGTTAAAAAAGTGGGGAAACGTAATTACTATTTTAACATATTTTAAACAAAGAAAAATAAAATACAGTTTACAGACAATTGTTGTAAAAAAATAATAGAAAAAAGGAGGAGAGAAAAAAAGAAGAAAGCAGAAAAAACGATATTTAATATTATTTTAGAGAATTATGATATTATTTTAAAAGTGTAATAATTAAAGAAATACTGCTGAATTATATTTTAAATTGTGAATTTGAATTTCAACAAATTTTTTTGTAATCTTACATCTAGGGGTAATTCGTTAAACCATTTCACTCCATTATATTTATAAAATGTTTGGGCTGTGGTGGTTTTGCAGCACGGGGAGGTTATAGAACCATGCACATTTGGTATGTTGCTGTTTGAAGAAAGTATTTGGTTTTCGTTGTTGAAAGAATCTTTATGAAATTGTAAAAGTGATGTTTTTTTTAAATGATTAGCAGAGAAGTTACTTTAAATTCTATAAATAATCTGATGGTGGGGTATTCACATGTCTTATTTAAAATTATTTTTATTAATATTCTCTGGATGATTTCTACAGGCAAGAGAGAGGTTTTGAATACACCACCTCAGCCAACAATTCCATATTGCAATACAGATGAATTGAATCAGTGAAAAATTTTTTTATTTATTTTTATTTTTATTATAAGACACATTTATTATAAGACACAGTTTCAAATAAAAATAATAAAAGTTAACATGCTTAAATGCTTATAATAAGAGTCAAAAACACGCGTGTAAAGGGAAAAAATAAAAATTTAAATTTAAATTATAAAAACATATCAAGTGAAGTGATTTTTGTTCTTTTAAATAATAATATATAAAGTAATACAGTGAGATGTCATCGTCACTCTAATTCGCTAAATTATTTAAGGTAGTGAATTTTATTTTATTTTTGAATTTATTATAGTCCGGTTCCAACCTTATTTCTGTCGTTATTTGATTAAACCACACCACTCCAGTGTACGTGTAATAGTGTTGTGCAAAACTAGTGTGCATTAATGGAGTGCATAAGCGACCTATAGTATTTTGCCTATTGCTCTCAACACGAACCATGGCATGGTGTGACTTCTTATACAGATCTTTGTGGATTTGAAGCAGCGTATTTTTTATGTATTTTTTAGTGGTGGGACTTGAAAGTCTTTGAAAAGTTGTGAGGTTGGGTAGTCTGATGGTTTTTTTATTAAAATTTTTATTAACAGCCTTTGAGTGATTTCCAGCGGTAAAAGTGATGATTTGTAAGCTCCGCCCCATGCAACGATACCATACTGTATTATTGAATGGGCTAGAGCAAGGCTGCCCAACCTTTTTAGCAGTTGGGCGAAATTGACGATTTTGAATCACTG
This sequence comes from Hesperophylax magnus, assembly GCA_026573805.1. NCBI lineage: Eukaryota > Metazoa > Arthropoda > Insecta > Trichoptera > Limnephilidae > Hesperophylax > Hesperophylax magnus. The sequence goes on from JAIUSX010000025.1 coordinate 16,014,325, forward strand.
GCGGGCCACTGAATACCTGACGGTTCCTATTTCCATGGGGGGGGGGGGGGAGGTTGTTAGAGAATTTCTATAAAACATAATTCCCCACAAAAAAATCTAAATGAGTGCTCCCCACAAAATATTTGAAATCCATGGGGGGGGGGGGTTGTTCGGAACTTCGCTGAGAAAAAATTCCGCACACCCGAACATCATATGTGATTCCCCACAGCAATTTTTCGAATTCCATGAGGGGGGGGGGGGGTGGCTACAAGATTCCATTTCGACGCAAAAAATATTATGTCGAAAACCGGTGTATTTTTGTTTCAAAAGTAAGTTCAACAGGTTAGATTTTTTCGTCGCTGATTCTCGTTCTGAGTAGCCTAAATAGCGATAAATCGCCGTCGTTGGCAACACTGGTGACCGCGCGCAAGCTGCATTGTTTGTTTTACCGCGGGCCCGCGACACTTTTTCAAATTGGCGGATTGGCGGGTTTTTTGAAAATGTTTCACGCGGGCCACTTATAATTGCGGGCCTGGGGTTGGGCAGCCTTGGGCTAGAGCGTAGAAAATATTTTAAAGAATTTTTAAGTTAAGTATATTTCTTAGACTAATAAATATGTAAATGAGTTTTCTTAATCTATTTATGATATTGTTTATGTGAGTTTTCCACTTAAGATTACGATCTATTGTTACACCTAAATATTTAATTTCATTTTTATTTGTTATGCATAAACAGTCATTATTTTGGCAAGTAAATTTTTTTAATGTGCATTTTTATTAATGTATTTTAATATTTAAGGTAACAAAGGGTTTTTTTGTTTATACTTAAAATTATATAATATGTTTTTTCAATATTTAACGTTAATAAGTTTTTATCAAACCATTCAATGAATTCGCTTGAAATTTATTTGCAGTATCATCTGCATATGAAATGAGTTTTCCTGTTAATGGTAATTTAAAGATATTATTAACATATAATATGAATAGAAACACTTGTGTTCGGTTCACTGAGAGTGTTATTTATTTTTACATATTGATTTCTAGAGTTTAGGAAACTTTCTATCCACATTTTAGCATTATCTATAATTCCTATTTTGTTCAGTAATTTTTTGTGACTTATGCTGTCGAAGGCTTTCTTTAGGTCTGTGAATATTGCAAGAGATTTTTTGCCTTTGTCTAGTGCTTGATGTATTTTTATTGTTAAATCTATAATTGCGTCCTGTTTGCTTATTTTTGTGCGAAATCCAAATTGTTGGTGACTCAATATATTATTAGTTTCAATAAATTTTAGTAGTTACTTTTTTGCTACCTTTTCAACAATTTTGAGATATTTGATAATATTGAAATAGGTCGTTAGTTATTAATGTCTTTAGCATCACCTGATTTAAAAATCGGTGAAATAATAGTTTTTTTTGTATATAGATGGAAAGATTCCCTTTTTAAGACTATTATTTATGATATTTGTAATAGGTTTTTTCAAAAAATTAAGATTTTTTTTCAGAATTTCAACGGTGATCCCATCAAAACCTGGTGCGGACTCAGTTTTTAGGTTTTGTATTATAACAACAGTTTCGGGTTCAGTTATCGTTTCGAATGTTCTTACCGTTTTATTTTACGAAGCTACTGGAATTCCTAATGTGGTGGTATTATCTATGTTGTTAGTTATTTCGTTTGCGAGATTTTTTCCAACATTTGAAAAAAAAATATTGAAAGCATTCGCACATAGTTTTGGGTTATCAGAAACTTGGATCATATTATTGTTAATGTGTAGTTTTAAAATGTCGCTTGTCTTTCTTTTTTTTTTTAAATTAAAATTATCATTTCAATTGGACATCGTCAATTTATTAGCATTTTTTAACTTTTACGTAGCCGTCTGGCCTTTATGAATGTCAATTAACAGACAGATGCGCCATTTTAAATCTAAAAAAAACCATTATTAAATTAACAATAAAAAAAGTTGAGTCTCTGTGTTGTTACTAAAACAATTGAAGTTATTAAATAGGTTTAAAACCCAAAATAAGTTAACATGAAACTTGAACTGTCAAAATAACCTAATAATTTTCATTAAAAAATTACATAATTTAGTGCATTAAATATGTCTAGAGTCTCAGTAAAAGTATTAAAATTCAAAATCACTAAAATCTTTTTTAAACACTATAAAATATAGGCATTACTGATAATGAACTGATTTTTTTTAAAGTTACATGAAAAATATAAAGCACAAGGTATAACTTACTAAAAAAACCAGCGAGTTTATTGATATCAAATTCGGGGTACCTCAAGGAAGTATTCTGGATCTAATACTCTTCTTAATTTACATTAATGATCTTTGCCACATGGAATGTGTAATCGAAATTAGCTTTGCGGATGCTACGGTTCTTCTAATAAATGGGAATAATTGGACAGAAACATTTAAGAAATCAGAAGACACAGCAGAATAAAAAAATGGCTAGGCTACTACTCACTTACACTTAATGCTAATAAAACCAAAATCAAAATAAAAATAAATACAAAAATTCTCGGAAGTAAACCTGAATTTATAAATTCATTGCTCCCTTCAATTGTCCCTCCTTGGAAAACATTGACCAAGTAACAGTAAAAGACTCAGTAAAAAAATAATAAAATCGCACTTAGAATACAGTACCTATTATCGGATGGGGCAGTGCAAATGATAATATCCTGATATCCCTCATTAAAATCCAAAAAGCCATGATGAAAGTTATTGTGAAAGTCCCTGTAAGAAGTAGTACTGACAAAATATTAAACAAACTTAACATCATGTCGCTTAAACAATAATCATTTACATTAATAAATACGAAACACAAAAAATAACAACTACCACACATATTAGATACCCTAGATCTCAGGGTCAAAAACATATCCAAAAAGCAACTTCAAATACAATATTTGGGCAAAAAAGCTTCCTGTACTATGGTACTAAACTTTACAATAAAATCCCCCTCTCATTCAAAACTTACAACAATATTTTAACATATAAATCTCAAATAAAAAGTTTGATACAAAACAGGGATATCAGAAATAGATAGTATACTGACACTAAATACAGACTAAAACTGAAACCTCTCAACTGAACGAAAAAAAACACAATGTAATTGTAATATATTTTAGAAAAAACACTATTCATTATATTTACAATTACTTTAAAAGATTTAAAAAATCTTAAAAACTAAATTTTAATAACATCAAAATGAAATCTTCAGCACGGGAGATCCCTATGAGGATATCATTATATCTATATGTTATTAAAAAAAATAAGATAATAAAACACATAATAATAATAATAATATTATCGTGTTGCCAGCGAATGTCAATTTGCATTATCAATATCAGTCTGGGTATCAACAGTGAGACCGTGTTCGGGAAATTGGTATAAAATGATCGGTAGTTACGCCTATCGATCCGATATTGTAAAGTTATCGATTTCACTGTGCTAGACCCCCAGGGCTTTATAGTTTCATGTTCTCGAATCTTTTTATCCAGTACTTTTTGGTTATTGGGAAATTATACAACCACATATCAAGGATGGTAAAAAAATGATGCTTGATTAGGTACCTATTTATTTATTTATTAATCTTAAGTTAGCTCACATCTTCGTGTGTGCTAATAGTTTTATAAACATATAAACATGTACATTGTTTGGCAAACATAATGTTTCTTTAAATATTTCAATAAAGTCACAAAAAAAGAAACATTAATAATTGAGATAGACATATTTTCTTAATTCATTTTTGAACTTATTAATATTTTCTATCACAGCAATTTCCTTCGGGATTTTGTTATAGAGTTGAACGGCCTGGTACATCAGAGATTTTTGGGTGCTTGTTTTTTTTCTTGTTGGCAATCTAATTTGCTTAGAATTTGGTGTATGAAACAAAATGTGAAAATTAAAATAATAACAAAATCTGACATAAAATGAGTTTATTTTAAATCCCACGGGTAGTTAAAAAAACATACGCTTGTCTAGTTACTTACTTAACTTTTAGAGTCAAATTTAAATTCAATCACATGGCTGGTTAAAAACCGTTCGAGTTTAAAATTAAATTGAGTCAATCAGTTCGCGACGGTCTCGTGCGTCAATGTGGTTATTTGAGGCGTTTTGATTGTAATCATTAATAAGCAAGTACGCAAAAATATTAATTTAAATTGAAGTTAGCGCAGTTTGGGTTCATTGTATTTATTGTGCCATGATTAGAAGATATTATATTACATTTTACGAATGGCTTTATTGTTCTCGATGTTTTATGATTCCCTGGCCTGTTCTTGAACTGGTTTGAATTGGTTTTTACTTGCCACCAATATAGGTTCGTTCAACGATATTGAAAATATACAAACTTTAGGTAACATTTTATTATCGTCCCTCTGGGAATAATAAAGGCAGTACCTACCGTAAATATTTGGTTTGCTTTTTGAATTATTTAAAATCTTATATACACTTAGGAGACTTGAAAATAAATAGGTACATTTTGAGGAAAAGTTATGACTATGTTAATTGCACTCGATGGATAGAGTAGATTTATTATTGAAGAAGAAGATAATACTAAAAAAACTAAACGAATCACGAAACAGAATAAGACACAGAAAATATAAAGATAACGGTCACAACTAGGAAATGAACGCTTACGTCTTACCGGGACAGCGTCTTTAGCAACTCAAGCATTGGAACCTAATAATATATAATTAAGTCATAATTATCAATCTCATATATCCAATTCAGAATTGAAAATATATTATTATTTTGCAACAAAAATTTTCCCATAATTTTAGAAGGTAGCTTTTTGAATGATATCAAATTTCTAATTAATTGGTTTGTAACCTAGATAGTGTCTCGGATACACATATCCGATTTTTATGTATATGGGATACCTAATGACTTTTCAAAAAGTTTCCAAAAGTATATAGAAAATAAAACAATTGGGAAGAGAAATTGAATAGAATAAAACTATATATTAGACCACAGATAATCTACGTCGTATAATATTTTAAATTGAGCCGCTTTCAATAACAACCCTTACGTAGATGGCGATAAGGTTTAAATTCCCGCTTAACACCATCCGCCTGTTTTGATTTATGCAAGAAAAAAACATGGCCAAAAAGTGCCTTTTATTTTATTTTCTGGATGTTCAGGCATAAATATTTATTTTTTTTCGTTCATTTTATAAATAACTTAATTTGCCTCATTATACAATAAAATCATAACCGAAAATGGGTTCGTAAGTAGGAGATTTTGAACTGTAAAGCAATTTTCATAGGCCTTTAAATAATTTTTTTCTGGGCTTCTAAAAAAGACCTATCTAAGAAATACTAGATTATTTCAAAGGCCAAGATGTATTCTACTCGCAGTATTTAATTAAAGCGTCTGAAACATTTTTAGGCGACCAAATTTTCAAACCAAAAACAGATGATTTTGCATTACTACGTATGGCATCGCCTTAATTATATTTTTACCAGATCAATTATAAAATATAACCCTTATCAACTTTGAAAATCCATAAAAAAATTAACTTCTTTAGCCAACGTTTTGAACAATATTACAGTTTCCATTTCATCACACATTTTTATGTTTGTATGAATAATATTTTGCATGCGTGTTTTCCTAGAAAACCTCCAAAAGATGGTCTTCGATATCCGAAGTGGTTTTGTCCAGATACCATGACATATAAAATTGAAGCCTACTGGCTGTCGGCATGATTATGATTTGTTAAGTGTACATTATTTCACTTTTTTACAATTTATTACTTTTTACAATTTCGTTGAGCACCATATCATCATCCTAAGATGTTCTGGACTACGTCAAATCGCTACGTAAAGATAGTGGTATTCAAGATAACTCGATGCATCGTGATCGGGAAGTTTAAGATAAAAAAATCATAAATTCCCTCTACCACAAGTGGAACCGTTCTTAATTTTTGAACATCGTAGATTTAGAAAAGGTACGGATTACGTATCAAAATCGTTAAACAAAGGCCATCAAGTAGATAGTTCATACGATGATTTTTCAAAGGCCTTCGATACTGTTAATCACGACGTCTTACTCAATAAACTGGCGGTAATAAGATTCTCCATTAGACTACTCACCTTTTGTGCTAGCTATCTCGCAGAGAGGAAGCAGTTTGTGTATCACGGACTATTCCAATCTATATTTTTTTTGTACGATCGGGGGTACCCCAAGGCAGTAATTTAGGCCCACTCCAATTTTCCATATTTATTAACGACATTACAGAAGTAATTCTGCATTCTAGGTTTCTTTTCTTTGCTGATGACCCAAAACTTTTCTTAGATATACCTACAGTCATATATTGATAGAATCATTGACTGAAGTAAAATTAATCGTATTGAGTTTAAAGTTTATAAATGTTTAATTTTGTCATTCGCAAGGGAGAGTTAAATCTGATATTACCGGTTTACAATAGATGCCTGATGTTTAAAACGTGTCTCGACCAAAAAGGTTCTTGGAATCATGTTTGATAGTAGGCTGACATTTCATGCTCATATTGAGACGGCATGTAGCACTTCACTGAGAATTCCGGACTTTGTTCTACGCACTGCAAGGAATTTTAGAGATAACCGGGTGCTTATAGTTTTATTTAATTTCTTAATAAGGAGTAGACTCGAAAGTGTGTCGGTATTCCGGACGGTAATAAGGACGGCTCTATCCTACCGACTTTCTTTTGGGTATGCTTAGAATGAACCATCTACGGGTCAGGAGGGATGTGCGCATTGCTACACATTTTTTCAGACTGATTCGTGAATGGTTTGAAAACTCGGTCATCATGTGAAGCATTCATTTCTGTGTTCCCGATGGTTATCTCCGTCACCGACAACATATCTATCTCCTGTCCTGCAGAAATAACTTGCCAATGGTCATGCAGGTGGGGAGAGCTATCTTGCTGTTGAACAGAATTAATTCGGATATGGACATTTTTAGCATCAATGGAAAAAGACAAGCTCTGTTTTACTAGATGATATACCCACCGTCTATATTTAAGTAAAAAAATCCATAACGAATCAATTTAAAAACGAATTAAATGAACAATTTTGTAATGTTTTTAAAAATTAATAAATAAATTGAATTGAGTTGAATAAATTGAACATCTCCTTTAAAACGTTGTCTAAAGAAGGAGGTAGCGCAATAACGCATAATACCGCAAACATAAATCACCATAATACTTTTGAACGTGCAAATCTCATATCATATCCAAATATGAACATAGTACAACGTTTATTTTTCTGATTTGATTTTCATGAAGGTTTACAAGAGAAAATATTTAGTCCGTTTTTGTCCAACAGACCAAAACGTAAATCGGGAGAAATAGCGCTTCAAAGTTTTTTTTACGAAAAACGCATAAACAATGAAATTAGCTCATTCTAAGCTTACTAAAATGATTTAAAGTGTTAAGTAAAATACGTTCCAAATTTTTAAAATTACGCAGAAAACACGTTTTTAATTAGGATGTAGGAGAAAGTGTTGAATAAACACGATCGGAATGTTGTTTAAATTTGGTGGACTTAAGACAAACTGCGTTTTGTAAACACATTACAATTTAAAAAAAAAAAAAACTTCGCTTGTATCGTATAAATAAATGCTTTCTGAGAACAACTGCATACTTAACTCAATTTTTGCCAAAAATGGTCTTTTGGATAAAAACGAACTAGAGCGACGAGCTGTCCAGAGTTATCACATACAGTTATCTGAGAAATTAAAATACTGTTAAAAACGTGATTGTAATCCATTTCAAAATAAAATATGTATCCATTCAGAATTTATTCGAACACGTGTTCAAGCAGGTGCGCTTTTCCTGATAAAAAAATATGACGATGAAATTCAACAATATTCGTGTTTTACCAACAGTTTGTTAGGAAACCTGTCAATTCATTCGTTAAAGGCCTGCAGTCTCGTGTTAAACAAGAATACGAATAGTTTGTATTTTTTTAATAAATTAGCAATTTTTTATATCAGTATGTTTTCTCTGCGTATCTACGGAAAATATTACGATATCCAAAGGTTAAAACTTATTAAATAAACGCCCTTGAGGTGATTTTTCACGAAAACGGCGCTATATAAATTAGCCAAATATTATTAAAAGTCTTAAGGCGATGTACTACGTTGTGTAATATTTTGAATCGAGCCGCCATCAATAACACTACGTAGATGGCGATAAGGCTTAAATTCCCGCTTAACACCATCCAGCTGTTTTGATTTAGGCAAGAAAAAAACATGGCCAAAAAGTGCCTTTTATTTTATTTTGTGGATGTTCAGGCATAAATATTTAAATGTTTTCCGATCATTTTATAAATAACTTAATTTGCCACATTATACAATAAAACCATAACCGAAAATGGGTTCGTAAGTAGGAAATTTTGAATTTTAAAGCAGTTTTCATAGGCCTTATGAATTATTTTTTTCTGGGCTTATAAAAAGACTTATGTACAAAATACTCATTTTTTCAAAGGCTAAGATGTATTATACTCGCGGTATTTATTTAAAGCATCTGAAGCATTTCTAGGCGACCAAATTTTCAAACCAAAAACACATGATTTTGCATTACTACGTAGTGCATCACCTTAAGATTTTTATCTCTGGTGGTTTTTCCAAATATTCCAATATTCCAATAGTCCGAATTCAGCTTATTCTACGGTAGCCTGCTGTTATTGAATTTGGTATTTTATTTAGTCATTGGAGTTGGTCACGTCATTGTAGTAATTATTCGTTATTTTATACAAACGGTTAGACGCAAATGGGCAAATATGTACAAGTTCTTACGTACATAGCTGTTTTCTGCTCAATGACATTATGTGCGTACCAAAGGAAACCTAACCTAACAAAATATTGCGTAGTACAATATAAATAGGTACTATTACCATACTATTATGTTATGCACATACTTCCGAGCTAAATGCGTATAAACCTACGTCTAGGTTCCAAATGAATTTTATGCCTCGCTACTAGAACTAACTTTATTAATTACTATCTATTATAAAGTGGCGTAGTTTATTGCGTACTTGTTGTGATTCAGTAACCCATCTATTTTTAGTTTGCAACTACCTTATTTATTATCTCAGTATTCTCAATATTCCGTCACTTTAGTTGGGCAGGGTTCTAATTTCACATTACCTTGTTCTGAGATATGAGAAGTCGATTTCACATAATGTTGCGCAGATGACACACGTACACTTCACTTTGACTTTGGTTCAAGATTTTGTTTATGATAGCCCGCGACAAGCGAGCCCTATAGGTCTGAGACAGAGGTATGAAATCGTTGGATCACGACAAAATAGAAGAAATTGTAATTTTATTTTTTTGTCGGTTTTTATTTAGGTATTAGAGCCAGGAAAGAGTCTAAAAGGGTCGAGAAGATGCACTAAGTGGCATGAATAGCTAAGAAGTGACTAGAGAGACTAAAATAGACTAGGAGAGATGAAGTGATTTTGCACAAGAGCGGCGCTGTATAAATCGTCTAAATATTATTATTGATAGAGACTCTAATGGACTCGCCGAACGTCACAGCGGTGCTGCCAAGGTCTGTTATTTATGTGAGGATATTATGTCAGCGCTTTATTAGCAGCAGACACATACCTGGACGGATGACGAACCTCGTGCTGGCACTGTTGGTGGATGCGGTGGACTCTCTCCCTGCAGCAGCTGGTACAGTTTCTCACCACCAAGGATTCTTGCTGCAGAGTCTCCATCTTCTATCTTCATGTCACCTGCTCCTGTTCTTCATTTTACTTTACTTAACTTCCCTTTATTTTGGTAATATTAATAATTTTGTAATACCTGCATTAACTGTAAAGCGCCCCTGAGGAGATAACTCACAAAAGTCCAATCTTATTATGATATTTATCACTAATTGTGAAGCTTTCACGTCTCGTACACAAGTAGATTCAAAATATACTGACTTTTCAAAAGCCTTTGACAAAAGTAAATATAAATATCCTTGCGAAACTAAACGCCATTGGTAGGTATACGTGGGTCATTCCTAAAATGGCTGAAAAGTAACCTCTATAACTGCGATCTAGTGATAAAATTGAATAATAAAGTTTCATATAAATTTAAAGTAACATCAGGAGTGCCTCAAGGCTCTCCTTTGGGCCCACTTATTTTTAATTATATTTATAAATGATTTATCTCTGTGCTTCCAAAATATTAAATTCATTCTATTTTATAAAATAATACTTGAAAGATTATAAAATGCTTAAATGATGCACTTATCCTTCAGCAAAATTCTTTCAACCAAAACCTGAATATAAATGCATACATTTTAGCTTTTGTAATATATTATATCATGTATCTATACTATCATATTTTTCAATCAATTCTTATCTAACCAAGTCTACCTATAAGCTTTGCGTGTACTTATATCTCTAACTTTTTATATTCATCTAGAGTTTCTGTTAATTGTATATTTTCTAATGTCACTGTTTATAATTTACTGTATATGGTATATTTTATACCGTTTATATTAAAATATAGATAGACTTGCTTGCTGGTGTGAAATAAATAAATAATTCCCAAACGTGAAAAAATGTTTCCACACAATGTTTTTAGCGTTCACGAAATCGAATATCTATTTGATTATATTATTCGAATATGTATTCAATTAATAAATAATTATATTTGTACAATACGTCAAAGACCTTAGAGTTATTTTCGACAGTTAACTTTTATCGCCACTGCGAAATAATTTAAAATAAGGCTTATAAGGTTTCGTAATAAGTAACACAAGGACTTTTCATAAAGTTGAGTCAATGAAACTACTATACTGCTCACTTGTGAGATCACAGGTAGAATATGCATATCCTGTTTGGTCTCCAATGTATACTTGTAACTTACACCGCTTGGAGAAATTACAAAGGAAGTTTCTTAAATATATGTTCAATACAAGTTGAAACAACCTGTGATTAATTCTACCGCTAATTTCTACCCAGAGAATTAATAATGATATTCTTATACTTTTTACATAACTGAATAACTTCATAGGCTGTCCTCAAATTTTAAGTGTTATTAATAAATCAACTCGACTCCACCATCTTGTCCACTGTGACAAACATAGCACTAACTATTCAAATCACCGATTTCACTGAACTGCCAATACGTATTCACACATTTTCGATATATTTAAAACCTCTCCATCCTACATCAAAGCAAAAACAATTAGTTGTTTATATAACTGATATGTTTCTGTATTATGTTTGAAAAATGACGCTGAGGTGTCTAGCGACGTCCACTAGTAATTTATAAATATTCGACTCCACCATCTTTCCAACTGTGATTATCGCGATGTTACCGAATTGCCAATACGTATCTTTTAATCGACCTTTTCGATATATCTAAAACCTATCCGTCCTACGTCAAAGTTGTGAAAATAACTGATATGTTTCTGTATTATGTTTGTAAAATGACAATTATTTATTGAGCTGATATTATTATATGTGTGTTCTGATATGTTATTTCTGTATGATGTTTTAAAAATTTTGACATGTATTATGTTCTGAATTTTGTTTGTAAAATGACAAGTATTTATTGTACTGATAAGATATTTCTTTATGTTTTGTAAATTTTCGACAGGAATTATGTTTGTAAAAGTTATTATGTTCGTAAAATAGATAGGTATATCGTATTATTATCGCAATATAATATTACCCGTCTATCGGAGCGTAGGAGGCAATTCCTATATATGTGTATCGCGTATCGGTTCTCGTACGTAAACTATACATATTATACTATCATGTGTCGTAGAGATTATCTCGTCATTTAATTATTCACAATGCCGTGTCCACTTGGCTATTATGACGGCATTCAGGAAGTTACACCAGATTAGATAGGTATTATTTAAATAATAAAAACTAACCTATTGTGGCGTTTTTAAGGAACGAAAATCTACGTTATCTGATCCAAAAATTTTAGGTTGTTGTGTTATTTATGCACATATATTACTAATATTAAAACAGTATGCATCGCAATTTCCAGAGTGGAAGATGTTATTAGTATCACCCGGCCCCGGCCGCCGCGGGGCCGCGAACTCAGAAGTCAGAAGTAACCTAACATTTTTAACAAAATTTAGTAAAAATTATAAATTTTATATAAGTACATAAATCAACTAAAGTAAGATACAACTATAGACCTTATGGGTTTTAGGTTATTCGCAAATCGGGCATCTAAAACAATACAAAATTTTTAGATGGAAGGTTATGACGACTGGAAACATATTGTAGACGCCATAGAAAGACTCGAGATATCTAAAGTTCACTTGGATTCTTGTTTAACGTATCAACAATGGCGGCTACATGGAACACTAGATGAAGAGCAAGAATTCATGATCAAGAAAGAAAAACTGTACTCTCTAGACTCCTTGATGTTACTCTGACAATTTCAAGGTGTAATTTAGCCTTTCGAGGCCACAGAGAAAATGCAGATTGCAATGATCCAAGTTCCCGATGAAACTTTTGGAGTATTGTTGATAAAATACTTAAGTTGAAAAATACAAAATGAGCTCATTTCTGTTCTGGTTCTAAAATAGAAAATGCGCTCATAAATGAAATATATGTCGCACCTCTATCATATTCCATATAACTCAAGATATTTCAAAAACAGATCAAATGTGTGAACTTTACCGTTATTGTATGTTCGAGAAAGACGAAAATGGAATCCCAAAGGCGCTTGTCATTAAAGAGTCATTTTTAGGATTTCACAAAGTTAAGAACCAAACTGCCTCAGCAATGTCCAACCAAATTATTAAATCCATAAATCACTAAATATACCTCTAAATAAGTGTCGAGGACAAGGATATGATGGTGCTAACATAATGAAAGGCACTTATGGTAGAGTTCAAAAAATCATAAAATATATCCATCTAAATGCGGTATATGTTCACTGTGCTCCCCATAACTTATATCTAGTACTTAATGATGCATTAAGAGAGGTTAATGATATGCAACATTTTTCTTCAACAAATTTATAATTTTTTAGGGCATAGTATCAAAATATGGAATATCTCATCAAGTTTTATATCTTCAACTTCGATAACATTAAAAGCATTGAACCCTACTAGATGGCCAGGACGTTATGATGATATTTTTGCTTTAAAAGTTCGGTTTGTTGGAGTCCATAAAGCGCAAACGAAATCAATTCTGTTAAATTGCAAATATGATGGATGATGCGGATGATAGAAATGAAGCCTTTTCAATCAAGAAGAAGATCGAGAACTACAGTTTTATTATGTTATTGGTTTACCATTGCAAAATTCTACAAATTATCGATGCAGCCTCTAAAGCACTTCAGTCCAAAGCCATCGATCTTTCAAATGCCTAAAAACGTTTGAAAATATGTCTGGAAGAATTGGAAAGTATCGACATGAATTTTAAAATTTAAAAAAGGAAGCAAGTAGTGTAGCAGAAAAGTGGTCCATCAACTGCCACTTTGCAAAATTTAAATGACCCTGATCTCTTAAAAAAGTCTCTAAAATTTGTTGATATATTTTTAAAAAAAGACATGTCTGAATCATTTGCCAGGGAAATTCTCAGTTTTCGGTTCACCTTCAGAAACCAAATAGAAAAAGCTTCGTGTATTAGAGAACTTGCCGATTTATTAATAATAAAAAATCATTTTATGTCGTGCAGCTTTCCTGAAGTATGTACTGCATTAATCTTAATCTTTCAAATTTGTTACAATCCCTGTTACTACAGCTGGTGCCGAAAGGTCATTTTCGAAACTAAAATAAATAAAAACATATTTGACAAAGTCAATGGGACAAGACAGGCTACGTAACTTGGCTATTATGTCTATTGAAAATACAATGGCCCGATCTTTAAACTTTGATGACGTTATTGATACTTTTGCGAAACAGAAAGCTCGGAGAAAAGAATTTTATTAATAAATATCTTGTGAAGACCAAATTGTTTTTTCATTATACCTACATATGTAATACCTATGCTTTTGAAAATAAAAATGCACACAATATTAGTATTACTGTTGGGTAACTTCTAAAGTTATTTATAAAAAATCAATTACAACGCGACTGTGATTTTTACTGGGGGGCCCCATCCAATGAATTTGCCACGGGCCCCCGATGATATAGTTTCGCCACTGGTAGGACCAACATTTTTTTATTTAAAAATATATTTCTTTTATATAAAAACATAAATATGTTATACTAAAAAAACTAATTACAATAAAAATGTTTTCTGTTTAACGTAACTAACCAATTCAATACAGAAAAACGTTTCTCGTGTTTGATTTATATTGTATATTCACTGCTGTAATTTCAGAGAAATGCGTGTATGTCCGCGTGTGTCTTTCGGTTTCGGCGCATTACTCATTAATATACTATATATATTATATACAATAAACCAGAATCTGTAACCGGTAACGGTAAAAAATATCACTATAATGGATTCCACCAAGAATTGTCAGTGTCAAAAATAGTCATTTTATGATCAGTCAATTTATCCAAGAGATGGGCATAATCGAGATGTCTATTATGAAATACAATAATATCGAATGAATTAGTACCTACCTAATATACTTTGTATCCCAACGAAGAAATGTTTGGTTATAAAACATGTTGATATTTTTGTATTAAAAATAGTGGTGTAAACAAAGTTGGTTATTTTCATTTAATTTGAAATTATGTCTCCATATAATTTTGCAATCCTTGAACAAGAAAATATTTACCAAATTTCAGATAAGTGGCAAATGATAAAGACTTCGTATAGAATACTTGAAGAGAACTCAAACTTACCAACCGTCACATAGAGCGCACGCAAAAATATTGCTCCACAAAAATTATCTGAATTTAGCGCATAATTAAAAAAAAGCAAACAAGATATCAGCAAACGTTTACATGAAGATAAATTACAGTTAAATTCTACGGACTGTGAACTCTGAGTGATTTCATTAGGGGCCGGAATTCCGATATTCTACCGATTTATATCATATTTCCCTTGAACACTTTCAGTTTCTAAGTTCTTAAAAAAATATATGCTATTTTTCAAGATATTATCTGAATATATTTAGGGCCGAAACGTTAATTACATAAAATTCCCTCGATAGAAAAAAATTGCAAAGTATGCTCCAAAAATTATTATTTACACATTTGTTTCTGTTATATTACAAGTTACAGGTAAGAAAAAATTCACATTGCTTCTTTAAATGCTACTTAAGATATGTTTAAAGAAATTTTTGCTCTACTGTAAATAAGTCGTGTTTAATTAAATATTTTCACAACTGTCGCTTACGCCTATTGCTTTTAAATCATATTTATTATTGCCCGCTCGCTCTGACTTGAAGATTAACCTATCTTTCTTTGAAAATTTCATTCGCCAACTCGAGGGCTTTGGGGGCAGACGTGTCGTTCAACGTTCGATGATCTACAGACATGCGATTACGTGCAAATATTTGAATCTATAAAGATAATTTTTACGCGTGTAAAGTTTATCAGTTAATAAATATTGTTTTTTCAAAGATGGGAAATACACGAAAGACATCGAAAGACATACGTATTTCAAAGAAAAAATGATATCTCATAAAATTATATCCTATATAATAGGTGAGAAGAAAAAAATACAATATTTGATTTATAAGCTTATATTTATTATAAACGATAATTTACTATAAAAATTAATAATTCATATTTTTATTTATGTATTGTGTAGTAAAAAGTTATTATTTTATTTTTTTCAGAATAGGTACTTTGGGAAATAAAACTAATTCCAATGCATTAGAAATTACGGGGTAAATTTTTATTAATTTAGTTTTCTTGTTGAGGAACACCTATACGATCGTGATTTTTTTGTGAATTAACTTTCTACGTACAAAAACACACGCGTCACTTCACAACTGCTCTAATGATGGACACTGTAACAATGTCCGAAACATAATATAATATGTAATAATAATATATGAGCCATCTATTCCAATTCTCGAACGTGCAAGCCGCCAGAAAAAATAAGGAACGTGCGAGCGAATACAGCCATTGAAAGTTCTGAAACTGTGGGGAGTTTAATTTAATTCATTGGTGTTATTTTTTTATATCGGAAGGAGGCCCTGAAGAAAATAATTTCCCTCAGAGCCTGTGTCATCTTTGAGAATGCTGTGTAGAGGGTCTATTTTGAGGAGGAGGGAGTGAACCTGTCCTGAATGTCAACTGTACAATTTCTACCCAGCATTAACTTTATTGTACGTTTTTGGACTAACCGTACCTAGGTGTTCTATTTTCAATAAACTCTTTAATTATGTTTCAGATGTGAAATCTATACTCCGCTACAGAATGTTTTGCCCGAGTCTTGTAAAGATGTTAAAGCACGGAGGTAATAATAAAATCATTTGAGCCCTTTACTGTTATTTAAAAGGTCACTTGAAGCGCAGTTATAATCAATGATTTTATTTTTTTCTAGCTTCCACGAACAATCTGAAAAGGCATTAATTACCTAAGGATTATACTCTTAAGGAGAATATAGAAAATGTAGGAAGGTGAAACGGATTTAAGATTTTCGATGAAATTATTGTGTTGTGAAATATTTATTTTGTTATTTATTACTTTATTTTTTTACAGTTTATCTGATGTACGTGTCTACGTAAACAAGAATGTACAATTGAAATCCATATCGGACCATCCTCCTTTTGGATGCGGATTTGGAAATCTTATTGTCATATCTGAGAAAAGATTTGGCCTTATGTTCAAAATACTGTTTGAATGTAACATGTGTCGCGCCAAATTTACAGTCAACACATGCGACCCAAAACCTAAACATACCATGGACGTCAATGTAGCAGCAGTATCGAGGATGACTCCTGCAGGAATTGGACTTGCTGAACTGTCCGAGCTTTTGACGGCTGTTAACATACCCCCGATGTCCCAAAAATTGTTCAACAAGAAAAATGTGTTAGTGTCAAGGGGTGGGAGAAATGCGCGTTAGTCGCCATGACTGTAAATTTGACGCGTCACATATCACACTCCAACAGTTTTTTGACGTTAGGCCAACTCTTTGCTCAGATTGACGATAAGGTTTCCAGATCCGCATTTCGCTCGAAGCATGTTCAGGGTAATAAGTTTATAGTTTAGGGTTCGTTCACCGTATTTATGGGAACATTTCGGAACCACCAATCCTTCATTTTGAGTGAATCTTGTTTTTGTGATTAAATTATATTTGAAAATTTAAACACATAAAATTTAGAGAAGTTAAAAATAAAATTGAAAGTTCACTGAAAGCTTAAACTATTAAAAGTAGTAATTTCATAAAAATGTAAATAAATAAAGCCCTTTTCAAATTTTAGAATATAATTTTATGTTGCATACATGTTTTATTACTCTTTATAATTATTGAATTGTTTAAATGAATAAATAAATAATTACAAAAAGGTATTCTGATTCGTAAGTCCTTAGGAGGCACTAAAGGTCTTTCTATCTATCTTTATAATATAATAAATTTGATGAGCATAAAAATGTAAGCGTGTATTTAATTTATATAAATGTACAAAAGTAGATATTACATGTGTATAAATATTATATTACGCATATTATACAAGATGTTGGGGGTAAAGTGCATAAACTTCGGGAGGTGATTTTACTTGATAGTACAAGTGGAAAAGAAAAAAAACTTTTTTGGAATTTCAACGTTTTAAGATAGTTTTCGGGTAAAAAAGTTTATTTTTTTGAAAAGAAAAAAAATAATTTCTTCTACGGAAAATAAATTTTTGTGGAAAAAATTTGGAAATTCGAAAAATATCCATTTCTTTTTTACTTCTACTAGCATTTAGAATAACCTCCTGAAGTTTGAGCACTTTACCCCCGGACACCCTGTAAAGATAACCATATAAGAAAAACCTTATTGATATATAAGTATTAATTGATTTTATAAAAGTTATAAATTAACTTTTTTTAAAGTATTTTATTTAGTATTTTAGTAAAGTCAAGTAATTTTTTATACCTATACAAATTACATTTTTAAAAATTTAAAAAAAATATTTATTTAATTAAATCCGTAATAAACCCATATTTTGAGAACCATCTTCATTTCAACTTTCGTTCTAATTTGCTCCGTGCTCACTAAAAATGGGTTTGTTTTTCTAAAATGGCAATAGATGTCGGTAATTTAATTCCGTCATTTAAATTATTAAATCCCCAAAATTATTCCTAATTCGAATTTAGATAGTGACACCTCTGTCGGATTCTTTTAAAACTAAATATTGTTTTTTTTGTGGGTTTTACCCAAATCTAAATTTTTTACACGGAAGGCGCCCTCTTAAGTGATTTCATGTGATTCCAAGTGATCAATCTCTTCAAAGTGACAGTGATTATTGTCGAAAAAATCCATCAGCTTATTTCATAAAAGTTCTCTACCAAGAAATTTCATATTGCACCTATTTCACAATACGTCATAAGCGGCCAATAGCGCAGTGGCGTGAACAGTCACGAAAGAGGCAGTCTAGACAGGAGAGAGATATCTGAACCAAGTGAGTTCGAATCCTACTTTTTCAAAAAGTTTTTTTTTCTGTTACTTTCTCTACACAAATAATAAATTAGCTTAATAACCTAAACTACTTGAAAATACCTACTCAACCTTAATTAGTAATAAACAAAATGATGGCGTAATTGTCTACGTAAAAAACGAAATAAAAGCTGAAGTGAAAGAAACCACAATAATAAATGCCAATTGTCTTAAAATTAAAATTGGAAATGAATCAACTATACTAGCAATCTATCGATCACCTTCATCTTACAATTTGGATCCTTTTATTAATTCCTTGGATGAGGTACTCTCTCTACAAAAAGAAACTAAAAATGTTTTTCTTATTGGAGATCTAAATATAAATATTCTCGATAACGGTCACCCCCAAAAAAATGAATATCTGCAGACATTAGCCTCTCATGGTCTTAAAAGTCTTATAAATGATCCCACTCGAAAAGTTGAAAATTCCAAAACCTGCATTGACCATATAATGAGTAAAACTAAAAAACATACGCAATCTGTCATATACGAATCAACAATAACTGATCATTTTACAACAATCCTAGCAATAAACCAAAACAAAGCAAGGAAAATTCAAAATAGACCGTCGATAATAGAAAAAACAGAAACAAACTGGAATGCCGTTAAGCATAATTTGCAATGTACTGATTGGGAAAAAATTCAAAATATTGACAACACAAATGATGCGAGGAATAGCTTCATTGATATAATCCAACATAACATAGTGTCCAATACCAAAAAAACTACGAAGAAAATTTCACACAAGAATATACACATAAAGCCTTGGATCTCACAGAATATAATAAACTGCATACGAAAAAGAGACGAATTACATAAAAAACTTAAACAAAATCCTTATGATATACACAAGCTGCGATACTATAAAAGATATAGAAACATCTGCAAAAACATCATAAACACCACAAAAGAATCCTATTATAAAAATAAAATAGAAGCATGTAACGATAATCCCAGAAAAATGTGGCAAATCATAAATGAACTCACGAATTCTAAATCCACCAGTAATACATCAAAAATCGATGAACTGAACATAAACAAGGTTCCTACTCTATATGCCGAAAACCCTGACAAAATTCTTGATCATGTTAATGATTTTTTTACAAATATTGGATCAAAATTAGCCAAACAAATTACATTACGTGTTAAAAATGATGCAGACAAACCAAATGAAGCTCGAAATCTGGAAAGAGAACTTAATTTCAAACAAATAACCGCTGACGAAATCAAAAACATAATTACTTCCCTAAAACCAAATGTGTCATCAGGGGATGATGTAATCTCAACCAATGCAATAAAACATCTCAGTGAAGAAATTACCTTCCCGCTGACACACCTTATCAATCTATCTATAGCTAAAAGCGTATTTCCCACATCCCTTAAAGAAGCTACTGTTATACCTATTTATAAACAAGGATGTAAAAATGATATCAATAACTATCGACCAATAAGCCTTCTCAGTACCTTTTCTAAAATATTGGAAAAAGTACTAAAAAAACAACTTATGATGTACCTAGAAGATAATAACCTAATATCGAAATCTCAGTACGGTTTTAGAAAAAACTTGAGTACTGCCGACGCCATAGACGATATCATAAATACGATCACGAAAAGCCTAGACCAGGGAAATAAATCTTTGGCAATTTTTATAGACCTGCAAAAGGCCTTTGACACGATAGACCATAAAATCCTTTTCAAGAAACTTAAAACAATTGGGATGTCAAACACAACTCTAAATCTACTGATAAGTTACATGTCAGAACGTTCACAGTGTGTTAAAATTGATAAGTGTAAACCTCTCCCAATCAATTACGGTGTACCGCAAGGAAGTGTCCTAGGACCTTTATTATTTCTGATATATATAAATGATATCTGCAACTTACACACCAACGGAAAAATCATTAGTTTTGCCCACGACACTGTCATTGTATTAAATGAAAGTGATTGGATAACCACCAACAAAGAAGCTGAAAACGGGCTTATCCTTCTGCAAAAATAGCTTATGCAAAACTCACTCACTTGTTAATAAAACTAAATATTTAACGTTTTCTATAACGGCTAGAGGACAACCAGCTGAGGATTATGCTCTCAAATTACATGATTGTCAAGGAAAAAACGAAACGCAATCATGCCACTGCCCCACCATAATACACTCTAGAAGTATAAAATATCTCGGCATTGAAATTGATGAATATCTTCGATGGGACTCCCATATAAATACTATTACAAAGAAACTCACAAAGCTCATGTACTACTTTAGAAATATACGCAATATACTAAGTATAAATGATTTATATAAGGTATACTATGCTCTCTGTCAATCACGCATAGAATATGGGATTATTGGATGGGGATCTGCCTCAAACATCCACATGAAGCAGCTTATTAAAACTCAAAAAGCAATAATAAAAATAATCCTGAAAATACCCATAAGAACTCCATCAAAAGACATTTTTAAAATTTTTAAAGTGTTCAGTATTATAAAACTATACTCAAAAAAATGCACTAATCAAATTTACAGAAAAATATGAGTACCCTGCTGACCAACACAACTATATTACAAGGAAGAAATCCTCAAAACTACTGAACATCCCAAAATTAAATACGTCTTTTGGCCAGAAAAATCATCATTTCCATGCTACAAAACTATATAATGCCCTCCCAATTGAACTCAAAAACACAACGGAGACACAAAAGTTTAAAAACGAAATCAAATTATGGCTAAGTAAACACGAAGATGAGGAAATCAATAAAATTATGAACTGAACAAATGTGAAGACAATTTTTTATTTTTTTTTGTAGAAATTAACAAGGAAATCACGATCTACACCTATACAACAACCTACAGTCCGCCTCGGAACAGGAATACCTAGTGAGGAGGACTGCGAATAATATACTTAACTTTGTAATTATAATTGTCTTTAATAAAAAAAAATTAAAAAAAAAAAAATAAAAAAAAAATAAAAAAAAATAGATTACTGTGACTACTTAAATAATTGGAACTGAAGGCAATAGAACTAAATTTAACTTAATTAAAGTGACATCTATCGACCAAATCATAAGCACAAATTTAAAAATGTCGAAATCACGTAAAAACACCAGTGCATCTCCTACTCCTCATTCAGCCGAATTACTCGAAGACCTAACACATCGACTAATGTCGCACATAGACACAAAAATAGATGAATTAAAAAAAGAACTCAAAAAAATGAACCTTGAAGCAGCAGAAAGACAAAAAACCATAGACTTTCTTTGTAATAAATATGATGAATTAATAGGAAAAATAGACCAATCCATTCTCTCGGAAAAAAACAATGATGACAGATATCGAAACATTAAAAAAAACATTAAACGAAAAAAGTATTCTACTAAAGAATCTGGAATTACGGGCTGCCGAAAGCGACCATAGAATGCTGGCAGACTCGTTAGAAATATCCGGAGTACCTCTTAAAGCGGATGAATCTATATTTGAAATAGTGAGGTCAATAGCCGAAACAGCGGACATTCTGATCCTTCCGGAAGACATTCTACAGGCAGTCAGACTACATCCAACTACTGCCAAGGCTCAGCCAGGGGGACCTTCTGCAACGTCAAAGTCAACAAAACAAAGGGACCATCCGAAAATCTAAATTAGATTCAATAATCCTAAATTACGTGAGCTTCTGCTCTCTAAGAAAAGAGAAGTCAAATACAAAACATCCCCAGGGCTAAACTCAAAAATCTACATCAGTGAAATCCTGTCACCATATCTAAAGGAACTACTATGGAAAACAAAACAACAAGCCATCACAAAGGGATATGCATTTGTATGGACCAAAGATGGAAAGGTTATGGCGCGGAAAGCCGAAAAAGATAAAATAATTTATATTAAACACTCCGACGATATAATAAAGATGATCTGAATTACTATCCCAAAATCGTGCACACCCATCCGATAATTTTAATCTTACCATGGCTAAACAATTAAAAATATTACACCAAAACATACGCAGTATCTCAAAAATTTTTGACAATTTCACTGTCGTACTTCAACAATTGGAGACAGAATTCGACGTGATAATTAATGTTGGCTAGATAAAATCTTCACACCAATAAAATTACCTAATTATACGGTCACTCACTCAAAAAATATTAAAAATCAAAATGACGGTATTGTAATTTACTGCAAAAAACATCTACATTCAACTATAACGGAGCTAGATATCACAGACGTAAACGGCTTTGAAATAATCATAAATAATGACATATATATTTTAGCTATGTATCGATCACCTTCTATAAAAAACATATTTCCCTTTCTGAGGTCCCTAGACAGTCAACTTATCAAAATGAAAAACCAAAAAATATCTGCTTAATAGGAGATATGAATATAAACATTTTAGAAAATAAAAAACATCAACAAAGTGACGATTACTTAAACCTTTTGTTGTTCCATGGACTTTTTAGCACCATAAATGATCCCACAAGAGTCAACTTTAAACAAAATAACCTATTACCCACCCAAACTTGTATTGACCACATTATGTTAAAAACAAAAAGATCATACAAATCCACAATCCGTCACTCGACAATTACAGACCACTATACACTTATCCTGAAAATAAATACTACAAACAATTCACAAGAAATACACTTCAAAACCACAAAAACCCACAATACAACTGATATTTTAAAACTAAATGACATACTACTTAATAAAAAATGGGAAGAACTCGTAGAAAATAATAAAATTAATGAAGCATGGTCACTTTTTATAGAATGTATTCAAGACGAATTTAAAAAAAAATACCATCACGTCCGAAAAAAGTTCTCCAACTAAACATAAACTTCTAAAACCGTGGATATCAAAAGGACTCATAACAAGTTTCAGTAAAAGAGACAAACTCCACAAACAATGCAAATCTAACCCATATGACATCTATCTCATAAATTTCTATAAACGATATTGAAACTTATGCACACGACTTGCACGTATATCGAAAGAAATATATTATAAAAATAAATTAGATAAATGCAACAAGGACCCCAAAAAAATTTGGCAAATTCTAAAAGAAATATTCCACACATCTTCAAAGAAAAGCGATTCCATAACCGAGATCAAAATAGATAACGAGATTATTAAGACATCAGAACAACCACTAAAAGTATGTAATTTTGTGAATAACTATTTCGCTAACGTCGGCAAGGTATTAGCAAACAGAATCACTACAAATAACGATATCCCAGAATTCTCAACACACTATACACACACTAGTGTTTCTTCTTTTAAAATTCCATACATTACCCAAATACAAACACTAAAACTTATAAACGAACTAAAAAATACAAACTCTCAGGGTAGCGACAAAATATCACTGATAACACTAAAAATAATAAAGTCAGCACTTCTTATCCCACTTACCATACTTATAAATCGGTCCATTAAAGAAGGAGTGTTCCCAACTATTTTGAAAACGGGCAAAGTAATTCCAATCCACAAAAAAGGAAACAAGGAATAAATTAATAATTACAGACCAATTACAATTCTAAACACGCTTTCAAAAATTCTCGAGAAACATATCAAAAACCACCTTTTAATTTTTCTTAACAAAAACAATAAACTATCACCAAACCAATTTGGATTCAGGGAAAATATGAGTACCTCACATGCCATAGCCTCAGTAACAGACTTCCTCAAAACAAATATAGATCAGGGTAAAAAATGCCTTGGAATATTCCTAGACCTGGCAAAAGCGTTTGACACAATTCACCACCAAAATCTGTTCAATAAACTTAAATATTTCGGAATCACGGGAACAGAACTCAAATTAATTGAAAGCTACATGGAAAATCGCACCATATATACCTCAATAGAAAACACATGTAGTGACAAGGAACAAGTATCCTACGGAGTACCACAAGGCAGCGTACTTGGCCCAATCCTATTCCTTATTTATATTAACGATCTATGTCACCTCCAAATAGACGGCGAAATTATAAGCTTTGCTGATGACACTGTGTTACTTTTTAAGGCCACTGACTGGAACACACTAATCACAAAAGCTGAAGTTGGCCTAAATATTACAAAAAAATGGCTTGACTCTAACTTATTAACTTTAAATATAGATAAGACTAAATTCATAACCTTTAGCATAAACTTGAGAGGCCAACCCTCCAAAAACATCTACCTTAAAATACATTCCTGTCACTCAGCGAGCACCCCATGCAATTGTCCTCCAATCACACAAACCGAAAATATCAAATATCTTGGTATATACTTCGACCGTTATTTAAAATGGGACAGACATATTGAGTCGGTTAAAGTAAAGATAAACAAGTTGATTTACTTTTTCAAAAAACGTGAGAAATATACTAAACATATTTGATATTAAGAATATATACCTCGCAATAGCACAATCTATAATGGAATACGGCATTATTGCCTGGGGCTATGCCAGTAAAAAATACATTGACACACTGTATAAATCTCAGAAAACCCTTAAAGTACCAATACTAACACCCACTTCAACCATATTTAAAAAATTCCCAGTGTTGAAGATTCAAAAATTATATTCTAAACAAATACTTACTTTCCTATACAAGAACCTAAACACATTTAAAACTTCACAAACTTCTCGCAATGGCAGATCAAGTCATGCACACCAACTACTAATACCAAAAACCAACACATCCTTTGGACAAAAACACTACAGATTCCAGGCTATAAAACTTTACAATTCACTTCCAACACAATATAAAACATCTAATCTTACAGAATACAAAAAACACATATGGAACTGGCTACAATCCTTTTAATATTTAATTTTTTTATATTTCACTTTTTTTGGAATAACTATGGAAAAACTATTGTTATAAATATGGAAAAATCGATTTTATATTTTAATTTTTAATGTTTCTCTGTGTAACCAACTCCACTGTATTGTTTTAGAATTATATAACTTTACAATTGAAAAAGTCCTCCACAACACAGGTGAACTCCTAGCGTGGAGGACAATATACTATACCATTGTATAACAAATATATTTAAGAATAAATAAAAAAAAATAAAAAAATAGAATAATAATACTCGAATATAATAGAATCAGATATCGATAATTGGCGACACCATACTTTACATCACATAACTTCGGATGGATACTAAAAATGTGAGAACATTAAAATCAGTCAGATGTGGGATTGGGCTCGAATTTGAGTAATCTGAAAGTGTGTTGCCTATTGTATGCTGATGATGCGGTGCTGATTGCTAACAGTATGGAAGATCTACAGTCTCTCGTGTCTAGGATGAACGAAGTATCCATTTTATTTATTTTATTTTCTTTTATTTCACAGAAAATTTACATTGGATGATACATTTTGAATATTATTTCAACCGCCATGCCAGGGATGCCCCTGTGTTATGGCGGGTGAAGTTTACAGATTGAAGAATTTAATAATATTCATAATAGTTGGCAAATTATATTATACAATCGTGTATGAAGAATGAGTTAATGATGAACGTAAGTAAGTCTAAAGAAATGGTGTTTGATAAAGAGAGCACGAAAACAGTGTGAAATATAGTTGTGATTGTAGAATACTTGGAGCAGGTGGATGAGTTTGTGTATTTAGGAAGTATGTTTACGAGAGATGGGAAGGCTGACAGAGATATTGAAAGTAGGGTAAATGCAGGTAACTCCATTAATGTAGGACTGAACGCAGTTAACGCTAGCAAAAAAATGTCCACATAAGCGATGTTAGCAGTCCACAATAGAGTGCGGCATGGAACTGGCAGAGAAAGGATGAAAGTAGACTGAATGTTGTTGAAATGATATTCACGAGGCGTATGTGTGGTAAAACAATGTATGACCGAGTGAGAAATATAGAGATCCGCAAAGAGTGCAAGGCTGATGTAAGCGTAATGAATAAAATTAAAAGAGGGACGCTTAGATGGTGTGGGCATGTAGAGCAAATGAGCGAACAAAGGAGTATAAGGAGACTATACGATGTGAATGCGAATGGTAGCAGAAGTCGGGGACGCCCGAGGAAGATATGGCATGATCAAGTGAATCAGATACTCGAGGTGGGTCATGTCAAGAGTCAGAAGAGTACGTATGAGACGATGTATGAATGTGAATGAGGCAAGAAGTGTGAACCAAGACCGAGTTGCTTGATGGTTAGTTAGATGATGGTAAGTTAGTCAAAATTAAACCAAATTTATGTAGAAGTAATAAAGCATCCCTTGTTTCTTACACAAAAGAGATAGTGAGTTTCCACAGATCAAAGAGATAGAGAGTTTCCACATACCAAAGAGATAGAGAGTTTCCACAGATCAAACAGATCGTGGCATAGTTCTTGAAAGCAGTGTCCCAAGCTAACTTGATGAATAAGTGAAGAGTACCAAGGTGAACAAAAGACGAGCACTTTAGCATAATTCGTTGCAACAAAGAAGGAACAGTTCCGGGGATAAACCAGTAAAATCAAGAAGTAACTACCACTTCATGGCCAATAATAGAAAAGTGATTTAGGTAGCAAGGACGACATTCGATTCTCGTCTTTTGAGTCTCGCATTCGTATATTTGGAAGGAAATCATAAACAAAGTTCCCGTCCGCAGTCCATTCGGAGCGCATTTTAGTGTCTTGCATAGATAATCAATAATACGAGAAATATATTGTAACAAATTATTATAAGCAATAATTATTAGCCTGAAAAACAAATATTAATTGAAAAAATCTTCCGGGAAAATATAAATGCCGCCGACAGGAATTGAACCTGCCTTAAATATAAAAAAAACTTGTCTTGTAAACATAGGTTTATTTTTAATAAAAAACAGAAATAGTTTGTTTTGATTGCATAGACAAAGCACTGAACGAAATATGACATTGGTGGCGCCTGGCGAATATTGTGTGATCTTTCATTTTGACAACTGTGGACCGAAATACTATTTCCCAGGGTTTATTTTGATTTCTGCTGGTATCTCGAGTATTTTCGCACTTTCCACAATAGGAACATTGCCAATAAGCAAAGGGGAACTACATAACATTATCTAGTCCAAATCTGTAAATCCGAAACACCGGCAGCGCCTAAAACAAGGACTTTTTGTAGGTTAGTATTTAGTTTTACGCATTATTTCTTGGACTTTTTGTAGGTTAGTATTCGGTTTTACGCATTATTTCTTGGACTTTTTGTAGGTTAGTATTTAGTTTTACGCATTATTTCTTAGGCTTTTTGTAGGTTAGTATTTAGTTTTACGCATTATTTC
Source organism: Hesperophylax magnus (assembly GCA_026573805.1). NCBI lineage: Eukaryota > Metazoa > Arthropoda > Insecta > Trichoptera > Limnephilidae > Hesperophylax > Hesperophylax magnus. The sequence goes on from JAIUSX010000025.1 coordinate 16,042,046, forward strand.
TTGGACTTTTTGTGATTAGTAGTAATATTTTATCAATACCACGCGTACGAGCAAGTATGAGTCATTGTTTATGAGAAAGTCGATACAACAGAACTATCAGCCTAATGCCATTTGCGGGCTACAGCGCGGTCATCAAACTTCTAAAAATACTCCGCATTTTTGGATACGAGGAAGTGCATAACTGCTAACCACAGTGCCTATTCATGGGCAACTTTTAAAATTCGATGGCCTCTGCTCATATTTGAATATACTCCATGTAGTTATACAAACACAGATTATAAAATTTACCATTAGAATTAGAAAGTACCTACCTATCATCTGTCGTGGTTTCTGAGCATAAAATTATTGTGTTTATTATCGATTATTATTCGATTACCGGAATTATGATTCAGAATACGATGGACTATCTGGAAAATGCATTGTGATGATGTATTCAAGGCCGACTAGAATACGGTTAAAGCGTCACGTAATCAAGTCAGTGCCATCGAGCAACGACAGTTTGCGAATGACGGTTATTGACGTCGTTGATTGATTACCAATCAAAAGTTTTGAACAGTGAAGTTTCTGTACTCAGGTAACTCTAGTCGGCGTTGGAATGAGGTAACCACTATGTCAAATGGGTGGAAAGAGATTGATGAATTTCATATTTTACCTAATTCATAGATAATCGAAATTAGTTTCCCAATTCTCACATTAGCAGTTTAATATAATCTTAATATCTTTTCCGATTTTATGTCAGGGTTAAATCTTCTCCATAGGAAAAACTAAACCCTTCCACACACTTTTCCACAAATGGTCATCTAGTCAATCAACATTATGCAAGTGCATTATATAAGCAAAATAAATACAAAACAATACAAGAACAACACGTCAACTCACCAGAGATCAAATGGGAAAATAATTCACCGACTCCAGATATTTTCATATCAGAGGGTTCGGCTCGGTAGAACTCCGAACAGGGCCTATAAATCCTACTGATCCCTCAACATAAATATTTAAAAAATCTTTCGTTATCCTACATGTATTCAAAATGACCGACTTTTGCATCTTTATATATAATTTTTTTGATAGATCTAATGCGCCCAAATTTTTAATGAGAGAGCTAGGTACAATGCCAGTAGCCGAAATAACGAGTGGTAATATTTTTATAGTCTGAGAATGCCAAATTATTTTTATCTCATTTCCTAAATATGTGTATTTTCTTATTTTTTCATTAACAAATTTTTGAATATTTCATTTTATACAGGAATTTGGAATAGCGACATCAATGATATAAGTTATTTTTTTTAATTTTGCCATGTAAAACTATATCGGGTCTATTATGACCAAAGATATTAGAAGAACGAGATGTGCTACCAGCAGTTCATACTGTGTGGAATTGCTTTGCCGAGTGTCGCCGGTTTTGTTCACCAATACTACTGCACACCTTCGCTTACGCTAAGGCATCGCTAAGGTATCCGCACTAATACATAGAACAGATTTCTGTGCGTACACGTCCCGATACCGTTCAAAGTACCCTAATTAGTTAGTACTCCGCCTACGGTCCGGCGGACAACATAGCATATCTCGTTCTTCTAATATCTTTGATTATGACTAATCTTTCGGTCTGTTAGTATAGTTTTATCATAATATATTTTTGGGGATCATGAGAGAGGCACGAAATGAAAGAAAGTTGTGAAGGTCACATGTGTTTATTGGTGAGTCAGTAGCCGTGACGAGGAGATGACGTAGGACAGAAGTTGAATACTCCGGACGCTGCGGTGATGTGCTGGTCAAGCGCGGGTCAGTGAGTCGACGCCGGGCGCTGGTGACCGGGACTCGATGAAGGTCAGGCACTGGCGAAGAACGTAGGTCTTCAGGCACTCCAGTGCTGAGGAGACGGCCGAAGGTGCGGCGGACCTTGTAGGCGGTTGAGCGGGAACGGCGTGACCAGTGAGGATGCTGCGTGTCCTCGTGGTGGTCATGGTTGCGTGGAAGAAGCGCTGGTCAGAGACGCTGGAACCAGGGCGTTTGTAATCCGAGTAGCGCTGGCCGCGGACGTGGCCGAGGCGCTATGATGGTGTCCCGATGGAGTCCATAATGGTACGGGCGAAGCCGGGTAAGTTGACCCTCGCGCTAGTAAGAAGAGCGCGGGTGATCACTCGTTGAGCCTTGTAGACTGACGGCAGAATGATGACTGACTGACTGACTCGCTGCGTCGGGCTTATTTATACTACCCGGCCGATGGCGACAGTAGGTAGTAAATTGCAATTAAATCGAGGCCACTCGCTCGGACTGTGTGTTTCGGGAACCTTCGACATTGCGGCGATTATGCATAGGCCGCAGACTCGAACCTTCTGGCAAGTTCTCGTAGTATCCCAGACGGGCTGCAGTATTATTGTCACGAGTAGATACTTGAAACAGGTAGGTTGCTTTGTTTTGATTTCGGCTGCAAATACGTACCTAAGTAGTAATTAGCAAGTACGTACCTAAGTAGGTCGAGCGGTTTATTATTAATTATTCAATGGATTAATCTCGACGCTACATATTTTATAAAAATTGTTTTCCTGAAATGAATTTGGTTCGTATTCATAATATTGTAATATATTACGGCAGTCAATCAAGTTATGTTTTATTACCAAACTTGGTGAATTATTTTAAAAACTTGATTGTGCCTAAATGTATACTAGGACGGTGCTAATCATTACTATCATTTTTATTTTCTACTATTTATTTATTTATTTTTTATTATTTATACCCGCTAAACTGCCAAAGCAGTTTGTCAGTTATGTAATTTATGACCCTGATTTGTATGTCTGTTTGTGCGCTTAGTTCTTCTAAACTAACCTACGAATTTTGATAGGGTTGTAACTATCATTTAGAGAATTTTTTCGGGATAAAAATCGATGTTTATCCTAGAATTTGCAACCTCAAAACATTACCCCAAATCGGCAGCTAGTTTAATAATAACTTTGTAATTTTTATGCGATATTATGTTATTTCACCATATTATAGGTTTTAATCAGTCTATTATCATAGATTTTTCAGACTTTATTTTGCTTTAAATATTAATGTATACTTTTAAAAGAAAATTTGATGACCAGAAAATGTTCGTTGAAAATGCAGGCAAGTTTATTTTTATTTCAATAATTAAATATGTATACTTTTAGTGAGCAATATGATGACTAATGACATAACAACGTGCTTAAGAGGAAACTACAAGCCAAAAATGTGTATATTCTTAGTATACCATCGTAGGTAATAGGCATTCAAATCGCTTGACAAACGGAGTCTAGAAACGTTCGATTCCAAGCAAAAAACTGGTTTTTATTTAGAAAGCAAAAAAGTTCATCAAGTGAAACTGTCACTGATAATCTTATATACTGTATTTTTTAAAGTTGTTTCCTTTATGCGTTCATAAATTTCTAGAAAACATATTTTTTTTAGTTGTTTGCATTTATATTTTTTATTGAGTTATATATATTTTTATTTGTATTCTACTCAAGCGAAGCGATAGGAAAACCTTTAATTTATCTAAAGCATATTTTTTGGTATTCATAATGTACACCAATTCGTTATAAAGATTAATCATAATAGTGATTTGGCATCAAGCTTCGCCTTAAGCCCCCGCATATCCAATTTCTACCGATTTATAACATTTCAAGTTAAAAAAATAAATATATGTAATTTTTGTATAATAGAAACTTATATGAAATTCCCTCGATAGAAAAAATCGCAAAGTAAGCTCCGAAAATTAGTTATAACACGTTTTCTTCTTATATTTAATATGTTAAAGGCATGAAAAAATTCACTGTGTGTCTTTAAATGCAACTAAAACATTTCTATACAGTTTTTTGCTCTAATTCAAACAAGTCGTGTTTTTTTAAAATATTTTCAACATTTTCGCTTAATTATTATCGTTTTTAATGCAAGCGCGCTCCCTCCAACATTCATATTTACATATTTCTCTTAATGCAAGCGCGCTCCCTCCAACATTCATATTTAAATATTTCTCTTAATGCAAGCGCGCTCCCTCCAACATTCATATTTACATATTTCTCTTTCAAACCATCTTTGATCGCTTACTACGGGGACTTAATATTAACCTGTCAACAAGGGAAAAACATCTATTTGATAACACCTCATCATTTCCTTAGTTTAAAAACACAATTTTATACAAAAGATGACAGAGAGAATATCGGATCTTGAACTATTAAGTTATTATTGATCTATTGTTAAGAGTCATAACACTTAAAACCTAGCCTAATAATTTCTCAACAAAATCTTCCGTTAGATCAGGGGTTCCCAACCTTTTTGTACTCTAGAGCACATTCTAAAATATGGGTAGGGTGGCGGGCACCACCTATTTTTAATCGACAAACTCGGGGCATCAATCGCAATCAAAATGACAACAACCTGGTTCCAGGCGGGGAATGCTATTTGCACATCACTCCTTGTACACGCCGAAAACCCGAAGTGAGCCGATGATTACTGTCAGTTTGGCTGTCGGGGCCATGCTTATTGCTTTCACTGACAGACAGAGCTGAGTCATGTGCCATGTGTTTTGGCGCCTTCGGCGTTCATCGGCTCAGATCGTGGCGTTCGTTCACTTCGGGTTTTCTGCGTGTACAAGGAGTGATGTGCAAATAGAACTATCCGTTTCAGGCTAGCGTGATGAGTGCAGTCTGGCTCAGCAGTACTGTCAGCAAACCACTCATACATACAATATCGCAAACATACGAACGTATTTAATAAACCTAGGTACTCAAAAAATTAAAACTCTAACAAATAAATAAAAATAATTCACATTTTTAATTAATGTTTATGAAAAGATTATTTCACCGTCGAATAGTGGCGGGCACATACGAATCGTTCCGCGGCGACATGGTGCCCACGGGCACGGGGTTGGGAACCCCTGCCATAGATAAATCCGCTGACAACGCGTCTAGGTATATCCCCCTCGCCTGGTCTTTTTTATGCATCTAAAATATAATGCCTTTTCTCAAAACTAAACTAAATATCAGTTCTCTAAACAAGATGAAAAATTATAAAATCCCACCATAACCTTTCTTTACTAATTACAAGTAAAATTTCAAAATTATCTTTTCGCAGAACACAACACTTAAACACAATAATCTACCATAACTGTATCATACGTATCCAGACCTCCAGAATTTTGCAAGACAATTCATATTTACCGCTTAATACCGTGTCGCCGACACATTTGGAAATCTTTACATCAAAATAACTCAATCAAATGATGTATTATATGTGATTAATCAAGATAATTACATAGCAATATAATAGCAGAACCTGAAAAACATCTAAAAATAACCATCCACCACCTCACTCGGAGCCACCAACCTCTGAAGTGACCTCCGCCTAGGAAGCATCCCAGTATTTACGTGGACCCCCCTCTCTACCACCCGGAAGGAATTCCATGATGGCCGCCGAACTTTCGACCAATCACAGCACGGATTATATCTTTGGATTCTTATCAAACACTGATAACGAAATTCAAGGCAACTATTTGTGATAACATCAAGCTCAATTTACAGGAAAATAATGGAAGATTCAACCACGGAATAAATATCAACATGAAAAAATAATTATATGCTAATATAATGACATGAAAAATCATACCTAAATATGTTTGTTACTCTTTGGGAAATGTTCAAACCAAAGATATTTAACTTCAAACCCAATATGAAAATATGTATAATTATTTATAAAATAAATAAACGGGACTAGGGGAGATGGTTTTGGTAGATTGAACTGACTTGGTTAAAGGTATCATATTAAAAAATAACTTTCCTCTCAACAAGATAATTGCAGAGAGGAAAAATACCTAACCATTTTACTCCTCACGAAAGAGGATAGAACACCTCCGAGAGGGCTCGATTTGAAAACGTTCTATAAATAGAGAATCGAATCCCATACAAAGTTAGTTCAACAACTACCTCTGAAAGAGAATCCTCTCTCCTGAAGAACCATCTCCAAGTCTCCAAAGTCTCAAGAAATATTTTCAAGTGTTTTATTCAGTAGTAAATTCAGTTTTTTTGCCAGTAATAAATTCTTTTCGTCAGTTCAGATCTGGAAATAAATTCCTCTCTGATCGTGGCTTTAAACTCCACCACAAAACCTCTACAACATCTACCAAGACTGAAAACGCTGAAAAGTGTACCCAGCTACCTTCGTATTTACAGTTATTGTACGGACGGTATATTGTCTCGTACAATAACCTTCCCTAATACCAAACCCAACTCCATTGTGAAGAAAATCAATAAGTAGGTAGGTACTCACACATTTAATTCTGGCGGTTTCAATTTGTTATTGTTATATTATATTATTAATAATTTGTTATATTATATTATTTTCACGGGTCGGAGCGGCAGGTATGCGTATTTTTAATTTGTGTAGTTGCCAAGTTTTATCAAATCTATGTTGACGTAAATGTGTTTTTGTTTTGAACTTCTGGCTATTATTATTTCAGACCAGACATGGATTTGTTGTAAAAATAGGGAATAGTTTTTACGTTACACTATGCTACTAACGTGAAACTTTCTTATTACTTAAATATGCAGAAAATATAGACATTCATAATAAGCACTTTTATTAAATTATTACGTTAAAATTAAAATTAAAATTATTTACTTGGCTGCCATTATTATTGATTAAAAAGTTTAAAAGGTATTTATTGTTATTAAGTTTAATTTGTAGAACTCCATTTTATTTTTATATATTCAAATATAACATAAAATAGCATATCTATTGTTATTATGTAAATTAAATGTTACATCGACAACATCTCAATAAGTGTAAATAGATTCTAACTGCAACTGAGAAGCGTTGGATTGAGTGAAACATAAAATAGCATATCTATAGTTATTATGTAGATTAAATGTTACATCGACAAAATCTCAATAAGTGTAAATTGATTCTAACTGCAACTGTGAAGCGTTGGATTGTGTGAACAACATAAAATTGCATATCTATAGTTATTATGTAGATATAATGTTACATCGACAACATCTCAATAAGTGTAAATAGATTCTAACTGCAACTGAGAAGCGTTGGATTGAGTGAAACATAAAATAGCATATCTATCGTTATTATGTAGATTAAATGTTACATCGACAAAATATCAATAAGTGTACATTGATTCTAACTGCAACTGTGAAGCGTTGGATTGAGTGAAACATAAAATAGCATATCTATAGTTATTATGTAGATTAAATGTTACATCAAAAACATCTCAATAAGTGTAAATTGATTCTAACTGCAACTGTGAAGCGTTGGATTGTGTGAACACAATAAAATAGCATATCTATAGTTATTATGTAAATTAAACGTTACATCGACAACATCTCAATTAGTGTAAATAGATTCTAACTGCAACTGAGAAGCGTTGGATTGAGTGAAACATAAAATAGCATATCTATTGTTATTATGTAAATTAAATGTTACATCGACAACATCTCAATAAGTGTAAATAGATTCTAACTGCAACTGAGAAGCGTTGGATTGAGTGAAACATAAAATAGCATATCTATAGTTATTATGTAGATTAAATGTTACATCAAAAACATCTCAATAAGTGTAAATTGATTCTAACTGCAACTGAGAAGCGTTGGATTGAGTGAAACATAAAATAGCATATCTATTGTTATTATGTAGATTAAATGTTACATCGACAACATCTCAATAAGTGTAAATAGATTTTAACTGCAACTGAGAAGCGTTGGATTGAGTGAAACATAAAATAGCATATCTATAGTTATTATGTAGATTAAATGTTACATCGACAAAATCTCAATAAGTGTAAATTGATTCTAACTGCAACTGAGAAGCGTTGGATTGAGTGAAACATAAAATTGCATATCTATAGTTATTATGTAGATTAAATGTTACATCGACAACATCTCAATAAGTGTAAATTGATTCTAACTGCAGCTGTGAAGCGTTGGATTGTGTGATCAACATAAAATAGCATATCTATAGTTATTATGTAGATTAAATGTTACATCGACAACATCTCAATAAGTGTAAATTGATTCTAACTTAAACTGTGAAGCGTTGGATTGTGTGAACAACATAAAATAGCATATCTATTGTTATTATGTAAATTAAATGTTACATCGACAACATCTCAATAAGTGTAAATAGATTCTAACTGCAACTGAGAAGCGTTGGATTGAGTGAAACATAAAATAGCATATCTATAGTTATTATGTAGATTAAATGTTACATCGACAAAATCTCAATAAGTGTAAATTGATTCTAACTGCAACTGTGAAGCGTTGGATTGTGTGAACAACATAAAATTGCATATCTATAGTTATTATGTAGATATAATGTTACATCGACAACATCTCAATAAGTGTAAATAGATTCTAACTGCAACTGAGAAGCGTTGGATTGAGTGAAACATAAAATAGCATATCTATAGTTATTATTTAGATTAAATGTTACATCGACAAAATCTCAATAAGTGTAAATTGATTCTAACTGCAACTGTGAAGCGTTGGTTTGTGTGAACAACATAAAATTGCATATCTATAGTTATTATGTAGATTAAATGTTACATCGACAAAATCTCAATAAGTGTAAATTGATTCTAACTGCAACTGTGAAGCGTTGGTTTGTGTGAACAACATAAAATTGCATATCTATAGTTATTATGTAGATTAAATGTTACATCGACAAAATCTCAATAAGTGTAAATTGATTCTAACTGCAACTGTGAAGCGTTGGATTGTGTGAACAACATAAAATTGCATATCTATAGTTATTATGTAGATTAAATGTTACATCGACAAAATCTCAATAAGTGTACATTGATTCTAACTGCAACTGTGAAGCGTTGGATTGAGTGAAACATAAAATAGCATATCTATAGTTATTATGTAGATTAAATGTTACATCAAAAACATCTCAATAAGTGTAAATTGATTCTAACTGCAACTGTGAAGCGTTGGATTGTGTGAACACAATAAAATAGCATATCTATAGTTATTATGTAAATTAAACGTTACATCGACAACATCTCAATAAGTGTAAATAGATTCTAACTGCAACTGAGAAGCGTTGGATTGAGTGAAACATAAAATAGCATATCTATAGTTATTATGTAGATTAAATGTTTCATCGACAAAATCTCAATAAGTGTAAATTGATTCTAACTGCAACTGTGAAGCGTTGGATTGTGTGAACAATATAAAATAACATATCTAGTTATTGCTGAGATTAAATATCACATCGAGAACATGTGACATTTAATAAGTGTACATTGATTCTTATTGCAACTGTGAACCGTTTATTGTGTGAACAGCAAAAATAACATATCTATCGTTATTATAGAGATTAAATGTCACATCGAGAACATGTGACATTTAATATGTGTATATTGATTCTAACTGCAACTGTGAACGGTTGGATTGTGTGAACAGCAAAAAATAAGATATCTATAGTTATTATAGAGATTAAATGTCACATCGATAACATCTCAATAAGTGTAAGAAAATTGATTCATATTTTTTCTGGATTATGGAACATAATTAGAAAACAGGAACTAAGAAAAATATTATTCGGACTGTGCAACCTCTTGTTAAGGTTAAACGTGACGCTCGTTAAAATCTATGTGTTTACAGGTGGCGTTAAGAAATAAAACTTGATACAATATTGTATTTATATGCCTTTCTTGAAAAAATTGAGTTTTTAAACCAATAAAACTATTTATTAATATTTATATTGCGTATGTTAGGGCGAAAATAAATAATCTGTCTTAATATTGTAAAGCAATACCTTGCCAAAAGCGTATTTTAATAAAATAAATTAAATAATGCCACCTATGAAAACGTAAAAAATATAACAAGCATCGGGTTGAACCTTAACAGGTAGGTGACCGAATAACTTATCAAAATGACAGTCAAAAAACTCATTTAGAAAGTGATATAAAGTCAAGAAAATTGATTTACACTTTTTAAAAATGTGTTGAGTTACCATGAAACCGTCTTTTAGAGCGATCCATACGGATGTAAGTTATTTATATTTAAGATTAATAAAAATAGGACCTTGACATTCAAATATTTTATGTAAAAAGGTTTAAAAAATTTATAAAACATTTTCAACTATAAAATTAGCGGTAGGCACCAGATTTTTTTTTTGTGAATTTGTTTTCTTTAATTTGATTTATTTCCCGAGGGAACCCTCTAGAAACATCTGACATTTTATTAATAATTTAAATAAACTTCATGGAAAGAACAATTTTCTAGGCCTGCTAGGGCAAAGTAGTCCATTACGTCGGGCTGCGCACCGAATATTGTTTTTATACAACTTCATAACGTAGGTATATCAGATAAAAACCGACTGTCGCGGTTGAAAACAAAAATGGTTCTTTTTTGAAAATAACAGAGGGCGCCACATCCGTTAACAACAATCATAAACGGTATAGTCATTATGACAATAATACTTTCAGATGTCGTTAAGATTCAAACTTTATTTTAGTTATTAGCTCGGATATATATCTCTAAATATTATAAAATAAAGACGCTATCCGCGTCTGTCTGTTTTTGCGCTTAGTTCTTCTAAACTACGCAACATAGATACGCATATCTTCTAGAACTCTCACAGAGAGTAGCAAGAGGATTAGATGCTCAACATCAAACTGATGTGATCTACACGGATTTTGCCAAGGCGTTCGACCGAGTAGATCATGACGTACTGCTACGAAAAATACATAGAATTGGTTTCGACAAACCCCTCCTAAATTTTTTTGTCACGTATTTAAGGAATAGGAAACAATATGTTTGCATCGACGGATACAGGTCTAGAGAATTTTCTGCATTCTCTGGAGCGCCACAGGGGTCAAACCTAGGGCCTCTACTATTTATAATCTTAATTGATGACATTCAAGAATGCATCAAACATTCCACTTGCCTGCTTTTTGCTGACGATCTAAAATTACTTAAGAGAATTTGTGATGGTCAAGATTGTGTCAAATTGCAAACTGATTTAGATTCAATTTCATCATGGGCTGATGAAAATAAATTATTTTTTAATACAAAAAAATGTGTCGCTATGTCGTATACACATTCGAGAAACCCTATCAAATTCGATTATTGCATCAAAAATGATATATTGTCAAAAGTAAAATCCATCAAGGACCTTGGGGTAGTCTTTGATCCCAAACTTACGTTTTCGGACCATATATTGCAGTTGACGACATCATGCTACAAGCTTCTCGGATTTGTCATAAGACTCTGCAAACAATTTTCCAATCCCGAGGCAATGATGACTTTGTACAACTGCATTATAAGATCTAAAATTGAATACGCCTCCGCTGTATGGGACCCATACCAAACAAAATACATTGAAAAATTAGAACAGATTCAAAAAAAGTTTTTGAGATATTTGAGAATGCACGGAGAGTACCCGCGATTCATGCATCACGAAAAATTGCTTGCCGAAACGCGCTACCAAAGTCTCCACTCGAGGAGGAGTGGGGCCCTTGCAGTAACGGCGTACAAAATTCTTAATAATTTTATAGATAGCCCATACCTTCTGGAATGCTATAAGTTATACGCACCGAACAACTACAGCCAGGGACGGCACCATGATCTGCTATGTATCCCACGTGGCAGAACGGACGTACTGGCTCGGCATAGCATGACACGAGGTATGGCGCTGTTAAACAACGCCTCCAAGACTATCGATATTTTTAATAGTAGCCTTGAAGAATTCAAGAGGCATATGAATGTAAAAAATCACTATTTATAACTTGTTATTTCTATTCTTTTTCTTTTATTGTTTCGTATCATTTATTTATTATTCTTTACATTGTGTAGTTAATGTTACATGTGTATTGTAAATCGACACAAGTCTGTAATACACAAATTAAAAAAAAAAAAAAAAAAAAAAAACAGATTTTGATAGAGTTTTCACTATCATTTTGTGATTTTCTTCCGAAAGGTTTAGGCATATAATACATGCATATTATCTTTATATAAAGTTGAGGAAACTCGAAAAACGCAGAGTACACGTCAGCTAAACAAGTCGCAAATTAACTCCTCAAAACGATACACATAAGAATAAATATAAATAAAAAACATGTATAACCTGTAAATAAGAGACATGTATAAACAAATACAACTGATTAAAATACTTAACACTTTGTCAATCCATAATAAATATTAGAATTATTGTTTGGGGAGGAGCAGCAAACTCAGCTATCCGTCTGATTGAAATCGCAAAAAAACCATCTTAAAGATAGTAGTTAAAAACATAGAATGACTGACACAGACCAAATATTCAACATATTTGACGTACTGGACATACGCCAATTGTACACAAAAATACTACTAAACTACATTTTTGACCAAACCTGTGGGGCCTCGCGGCAGCAAGCGTTGGAGTCAGGCCCAGGAACTTTTAACACCACCATTGACGTGCCCGAGCTCTAGGGGCGCTTGCTTTGTTTTGGGGGCGGGTCACGGGTCATGGCCGTGGCCTAGCTTTGTGCCGAGATCGAGTGCGACTGGCGCCGTTTGCGGCACATGTTGGAAGTAAAGACTGTTGGGTTTTCTCCGGCATTTTGGGAGTTCGTAACAATAGCTTATTTGCGTTACGTAACACTGTTTATGTTTATTCACGATTATTTATATATTTATTTATAGAGCGGAAAAGGGTGGCATGTAGTTCCCGTTAGCTCTAAGGCAATAGGCCCATTGTACTATCTCCCATTTTACCTCATTCCTTTAACAGTAACCCAGTCCCTTTTATAAAGTTCACCAGGGTTGTCATTGGATATGTGGCTATGTCTTCTGGTTCCACAATGTATCTTCCCAGGTCTCATCTCTCCTCTTCAATCCCCTTTGATTCCCTGAAGGTCCCGCAAGGGAAGAATTCACAAGGTTGTCTCATCTCTTCTCTCCACTCTCCCTTGATTCCCTTAAGGCCCCACGAGTGAAGACAGAGTTTTCGTATGGTCTATTTTTCATCCCACGAGTATCTAGGGAAATAGAAGGTCAACTCCAGCAGAATCTCGAGCGCTGGGATAAGGTCTAAATACTCCGAGATGCGACCCTGTTTCTCGAAGGCATCGTTCATGACACTGTTCCCCAAGTCATTCAGACTGAGTACGGTAGCTCACACCTTACCTATGTAGAGATAGCTATTGCAGGTCGTGTTTCCACTCCCAGAGAGATGAGTTCGAAACAGGTTTAACATAGGTTAATCATGGTACCTGCGTACTTATCAAGAAATATACCTGTTTAAGGTCACGTCACATTTGAATTTAGTGATATTAAAAAATAATTTATAAACTGAAAACATTTTTTCGAACAGTGTTAGGAACTCATGTATTCTTTAAATAAAGCTAGTCGCCTTTCAAATTGCCAATGCTGAACACGGATAGTAAAAAGGAATATAAAATTAATTGACTTGGAATATCGGTGTTCAATGCATTGTATATTTTAGGAGCGATGAACCAGAATTGTCGTTGAGCGAATGTGGTTATAGTTTTAGGGACCACGTATCCCAGGTTTGATGAAAAGCGGGTGAGTGCTTGATGTTGTGGAGACACCAGCAGGTTATTTTTTGTATGTGGGATAAGCTTGGCTTAGTAAATAACCGGTGAATATAATTGGTTTATCATGCATTGGTGCAATCATCAATACCTTATGGAATAATTGGATGGGGGGGTATTTATAATACCCAAAATTTAATTGTGTTATAGTTTGATTGCATAATTTTTTTAATTTTAATTTTTTAATTTTATATCTACATATAAGGTAAAAAATTATAGATCTTTCTTTTTTACTTAATATAAAATTATTTATATGTTTATAACAAAAAAATAATTAATTAAAATTATAAAAAATAGTCCCTAATTTGAGCAAGCAGTTCGTTTGAGGAGTGGGTAGGTTGAAATTTAAATGTAATTTTCAAAATTAGTTTTTATACTGTAATAACTGGATTGATAATAGATTCAGCACAAAAAACACACCCAACAAAACCACATGTTGCTACGGATTGAAAAGGGCAAAATATACGCTTTTTATAGTCTCCAAGTCTAAGTGGTTAAAAAATGATTGAACCTTATTTCTAAGGTACAATGTAAACACAAAAAACCATTCTTCCGAAATTTGATTTCCTGAACAGGCACCCACCAAAGAAATGAATTTAGTTTTTTTTTTTTAAATCGTAAACTTTAAAAGTTACCCAAAGCAACAAGAATTTGAATTTTTATTCCAAAAAAAAGTGTCGTTTTCTCCTAACAAAACAATCTTTTCTGACAAATATTATTTCTTTCTAATAATAATTGTATTGTGTACCAGTACTCAGTCTAACATAATATTGAACATCATGCTTAAAAAATACATAAATACAATAATAATTGTTCTATGCATAATCGTCATGTCAAGCCAAAATAATAGTAAGGATTCTGTACTTTACTTTATACGATACCTTTTCCCGAGTAATCTGCTGTCTGTTGTTTGACCGCTTTACTGAACAGTAAGTCCTCGGAAGAGGCCCCTTTGAAAGAACTGCTTAGTGGTAGTAGCACAGCTCCGCTCTGACAGCCTGTAAATGTATGCATTTATATATATTTATATTCAATCTGTTTCCATTAAATCCTTTACACCATTAGTATTCTCAAGGATTTATGTAAGGGGGTAGTGCCGAACGGTATTTAGGCGTGAATGAGTTTCTATATCCATTTTATTATTTGAACACCTCAATAGTCGAAACTGCCCGAAGCATCCACCATGCCATCCCCAAATAGGTTAGTTGTGATTCAGAAGGAAGAAGAGAGAAGGCTATAGAGGTGGGAGTGAGGAAGGTTGGGAGGTACCCGAATATTCAGATCTGGTCACCAACACAGTGAATGCCACTTCAAGTAACTTTTCGACCCTGAATGGTAGACTTCTGGTCGACAATGAGAGTATTGTATTTTCGTGGTTCCCTCACTAACAAAAATTCATTATTTTCATTTTGTATTATTTTCTATGATACCTCAACAGCCGAACCAAACTCTCTCAAGTGGGAAATGACAACAAATCCTATTTATACAAGGCACTTGGTAAGAAAATTTCAATGTCCGTCCTTTAAGTAAATTTGTAAATTTAAAAAATAATTCACTCAAAGGCCTTAGTCACTAAAGGGATAGAAAAAACCCTTTAATGTTAAAGCTACTCAGACAAAAATCATTTACACTTTCATTCAATGTCCAATATCCGATTAACACGCTTTTAGCTGACCTGATATACAGAGTGCTGCCAAGACTCTGGTAACTTTGAACACGTAAGCATTATATATTTGGGGTAACCCTAAGTCATGTTGGCACCGACAATATCTTAGTGTTATAAAATTATTTCAATATAATTATTTCGGTGAGTTTAAATTGTTATTCCAGGCTGCAATATTCAGTACAGACAGTTTTGATAGGCGCAACGAGGGTCCAAATGGGAGATTCCGATGCCAGGGAACGCTTATCACCGATACAGATGTTCTAACGGCGGCAAAGTGCTGCTATACCCAACATTATTTGGATAAGTGAGTATGCTGTCCTTATTCTACCGGTGTATCAATGGAAGTTACTCTGAGGAACCACTCGTCATTGATCCCTTCGGCACCTACGCGTAGTCGGGAAACGCACCAAACGTGCGCCCAACATTTGTATAAGGTTGACAGTTTCGTCACATGAGATATCTTCTTCTTCACATGAGTAAATGCAGGAGAGGTGCCACGTCGTAATAACTTTTGATGATTTGATGGGGAAGATTTATTCTTTTCAAACTGTTTGAAAGAGGATTTCGAGTTGAACCACATAAGTCAATACCTGCGTTTGTGGCGTTCGCTGAGCGTTGATGAAAATTTCATACGAAAAATAACGCCTTGGTTCACTTATTAGCCACTATACTTTCAAGTGAAGACGGGTAGGGATGACAAAAAACAAATCGGTATAAAAATCGATATTTCAATTGAATTATCCAAGCTTATCTTTTTTATTTGATAACAAGTCATGGGGCTTTTACATTGGGTAGATTGAAATGTTTAAAATTTTGTAAATAAGTGTTATAGTTATAAACAATGGTTGCAAAAAAATATTTCTTGCATTACAGTGGTTTAAAATCGGATTAAATAAAACATAATCATTGAAAACTAAAATTTTCATAAATAATATCTCGACATAAAAAAACTATGTTTTGAACTAACAATAATTGGTACATTCATTTGAATCTAAACTATGTTGACAAGGAATTGGCAAGTTTGCTACATAATTAGTTTGTGAATGGTGACATTGAAATAGGTTCTTGTGCTTAGTGTGTCGAGTAGTTTCATGAACTAGCTGAACTCACATGAAATTACTCGACACACTAAGCACAAGGACCTATTTCAATGTCACCATTCACATAATTAGTTTGTGAATGGTGACATTGAAAAAGGTCCTTGTGCTTAGTGTATCGAGTAGTTTCATGAACTAGCTGAAGTACCCGGCGTTGCGCGAGCTTTACAGAGTTTTTCGAAATCATAAACATTTCTCAATTTTTTTTCTGACATATTCATAGGCATATTCATATCCATAACTAGAATCGAATAGAAGTGAAGGGTTCGCAAAAGTTTTTAGTCCGGCAGTATATTTCAGCCGTATACATCAGGCTAGGCTTGCATTCAATAAAAGGTCGAAAATAATAGAATCGAATAATATAGACCTAAAACTGAGAATACTCCTCATCAAGACCTATGTATGGAGTATCTTGATGTACGGCTGCGAAACATTGTGCCTATCCGAAAGAGATAAACTGAGACTAGAGGCTTTTGAGATGTGGTCCGTTAGGAATTTCCTGGAGAAACCATATTACAAATGAGGAGGTCCTCCAAAGAATCGAAGGAGGAAGGCACCTGCTCAGGACCTTGTCCGAAAGGCGTGAAAGATGGATCGGCCATGTTATACGACAAGAAGGCCTCTTGCATGTCATAATGGAGGGTATGACCGAGGGGACCAACTCTAGGGGACGCCCACGCCGAGAGTACCTGGAGGACCTGCTGGTGGACGTGCGCTGCTCATCATATACAGAAGTCAAAAGAGCCGCACAAGACAGGGAAGAATGGAAAAGGAGATTAGATGAAATTGCTGCAAACCAATCCCAGGATTGAAACCAGAGAGAGAGAGAGTATATTTCGTTGTAATGGTACATCCTGATGTTATATTACACCGAGTCATCAGGCCTCTGACTCCACTGTCGGAACTCTCTAACAACTATTGTTGATCTGCATTTATCAGATTTATTTTTTAATGCATTTTTGATATCGCCTTTTGGTTGGTTGAAGACGTTATAAGTGCAATTTTGTAATCCATTTAAATTTTATAAAATTTCAGTCAATAACTGCAATTTTTTTCACCATGCGAATCTTCAATTATTGGTGTTTGCGATACAGCTGTAGTGAGCGAAGTTGAGATTGTGGGAACACTTGAAAACTGTAAATAACAAAAAATAAAAATTGGTTAAAACATCAGAAACTTGTACAACCGTGGAGAAAAATATTTATTCTTCTCATCTAAACTAAAATTCTAAAAATATTGTTTATAAATAAATAAAAAGTCACACAGAATTATACATAAGAAGTAGTTAGAATGTAGGAACAGCCAATGCAATAAGTCTTCGCATATTTGTTACAGGTTTAAAATCATTTTGGTCCAAGTGAGACGAGCATGATATTATGTCAAGTAGGAAACCAGTTCACTTTCTCCCCGTTGCGTCAATCCATTTTCCTTTAATTTTTCCTTCCTTTGGAAATCTGAAATAATGACACTATAAGTTATTACGCATAAAAACTGAGATAAATTATTCCTTACCTAACATAAATAAATAATCACCTTTGATTTCTTTGATATGAAAGTCAAAAGTATTTTTGTTCTTACCCCTTCCATAATACTACCGTTCATGCAATTTACTGAGGCTCCGCTGTCTAATAGTCCTGTAAATTTTTTTCCATCTATTTCGACATCAACATGAGGACAGTTATCATTTCCTCTGATGCACCGTATAGGTTCACTTCGTGCATTTAAATAAAACAGCCTAACAAATACTAGCCAGTTTTTCCACTCCCGATCGGCTTGTGCTGCTCCGAGCCATCGGTTACTCGTTTTTTATGATCCCTTGGGTCACTTCGCAAGGAGTTGCACTGACTAGCACTGACTCTCTGAACTCCTGAGCTTGTAACTCGTAGTGGGGTGCATTGGTAGTCCTGTATGAATTTCTCTTTGGTTTTCTACATTCTCTGCTAATGTGGCCTACATCGTCGCAATTATAGCACTTTTCATATATATATAGGACTATTCACCCCTCTCCTCCAGATTGCGCGTGGTGCTGATCCGTACGCTTGTGAAACTCTTGGATTTTCACTACGTGATGCTATATCCTTCTCTGTAAATAGTGTAAATACATGCCCGCCCTTGGCAAACCATCTTCTTTCGTTGTAGCAACTCGTCTATATTATTGGCGCGTGCTCCCGCTACAGTACCGGAATATGCTGATTGTAAACCATCTTTCAGAATGTATAATTTTCATTATCTATGGTATAAAACATATTGTAAACCGCATCTACACTTATTACATAAAACATAATATGAAGCAAACAGTGAAGTGCTACTTTAACTTAAGTTACAGTCTGAGGTGACTAAAAGTGCAGTGAGTTATTATCTCAAACACAAACAATTGTTATTAAACATAAAAACATTTTCAATTTCTTGCACTGTGTTGTCGTGCGACGTGAAGGTACGCCGTATGTCGTCTTCCACCGGCGTCTAGCCGCTCGTTCCCGACTAAACCCGCTACTCGCTAACCAATTTCTTGCACTGTGTTGTCGTGCGACGTGAAGGTACGACGTATGTCGTCTTCCACCGGCGTCTAGCCGCTCGTTCCCGACTAAACCCGCTACTCGCTAACCAATTTCTTGCACTGTGTTGTCGTGCGACGTGAAGGTACGCCGTATGTCGTCTTCCACCGGCGTCTAGCCGCTCGTTCCCGACTAAACCCGCTACTCGCTAACCAATTTCTTGCACTGTGTTGTCGTGCGACGTGAAGGTACGCCGTATGTCGTCTTCCACCGGCGTCTAGCCGCTCGTTCCCGACTAAACCCGCTACTCGCTAACCAATTTCTTGCACTGTGTTGTCGTGCGACGTGAAGGTACGCCGTATGTCGTCTTCCACTGGGCGGCGTCCAGCCGCTCGTTCCCGACTAAACCCGCTACTCGCTACCCAATTTCTTGCACTGTTTTGTCGTGCGACGTGAATGTACGCCGTATATCGTCTTCCACCGGCGCGTCTAGTCACTCGTTCCCGACTAAACCCGCTACTCGCTACCTGATTCTCGCTACTCGCTACTGGGATATTTAATTATTAATTTAATTAAATTACAAACATTATGTCTTCAACAAGATCTGCTATGGAACATCGAAAAATCGTGGACTCGCTCACGGACTACATTGATCAAAAACTAGATGAGTTGAAATAACAAATGTTTTCAAAATTCGAGACTGAATTAGCCGATTTAAAAAAAGCTACCCAATTTGTAAGCGAAAGATACGATGAAATTAATGAAAAATTTAATTAAATTGTCGATTTATCGAAACAACACCAAAAAATTGTAGAAGACTTGGAAATTAAAGAAAAAAGAATCATTGCTTTGGAAATTAAAATAGCCGAATCAGAACAAAGAGAATTAAAAAATTCAGTAGAGGTTAACGGATTTAAAGTATCGATTAATGAACCGTCGCATGAAATTGCAAACAGAATTACTTCTGCTTTCGGAATACATTTAGAACAAGCGGACAAAATCAAATATCTAAAACCAACTGATACAAAACCTACCCGTATAATACTTAAATTTAAAGAAGAAAGCAAAAAATAACAATCATGAGTGCCAAAAAAAAACAATGTCTTCCTCCAAATTATAGACGCTAATAAATTTTTTTATGTAAATGATACCCTGACGCCATATTACAAAAATCTTTTATGGAATACAAAAATATGGGCAAAGGAGAAAAATGCCAAATACATTTGGTTCAAAAACGGAAAATTACTAGCTCGTAAATGCTCGTAATGTGAAGACTCGCGCATAATTAAAATAAAAAATCACAATGACCTGCAACATGAAATGTTGTAAACAAAGCATTGTTTCTGTACCCATCTACAATATAATATGTTCTGCAAAATGGACGACTTCGTAAGCACGTAACTGGAAAACAGCATCAAAATCAACGAATTCAAGAGTCACAAAAAGTGCGACGAAATCATCACTGATAGTTTCTGCGGTATAAATGCCTTCCAATACGTGGTAAAAAAAATAATTCAATTGTGTTTTGAAGTTAGGGTATTTAAATAAAATAAAATAACTTATCCTGGGGATTGAGAAAAGAGTTTACATAAATATATTCAGTACTTGAGCCCTTGAGCTGATTTCTCACGAAAACGGCGCTACATAAATTAGCCAAATATTATTATTATTATTACTTCTGAGATGTAATAATATTTAAATCTTGAACAGAAAAAAAATAGAATGGGGGCCCTTTATAAAACAATTCTTATGTGGTGTCATTGTCGGGGCCCCTAGGCAATATACGTATCGGGGCTCCTTTACCCTAAAAAAATCAAAAATAATCTGGCAAACAATCAACTGTGCAATAGAAAACAATAAACAAAAACAGTAAATCAATGAAATTAAAGATGGAAATAACGTAATAATAAATGCCAAAGAAAACCCAAAAAATGTGCTAATGTTTTCAACTATTTTTTCGCAAAGGTGGGACAAAACCTAGCCAAAAAAATTAATGTTGCAAAAAGATCGAATATACAACCAATTATAGAAAATATACATAATCTAAACTAACTTTCCCAATTTAAAATGGTGAGCGAAGTAGATATTTTAAACATAATTGAATATATACAAGGAGGGTCGTCTCCAGGTTATGACAATATAACAGTACAAATTTTAAAATCTATTAAAAACCATGTGATAAAATAATTAACAGGTACAGGGGCTCCATCGAAGCCAGAGTAAAGTTGGCCTCTCAGAAGCTGGGCGTACCGTACAGGGCCCGCAGATACTTTAATAATACACAACTGCTGACCCTGTACAAATCGTAAGTGCGCCCTACTGTCGAATTTGGCAGCCATCTCTGGTCCGGAGCCCCAAAATACCTGAAAAAAACCCTTGACTCTGTGCAGAAACGGGCGGTCCGTTTGATAGATTCCCCAATCTTAACAAATGGACTGCAATCTTTAGAGCACAGGCGTCAGGTAGGTATGCTGTCCTTGTTCTATCGGTATTACAATGGAAGATGCTGTGAGGAACTAGCGTCATTGATCCCTTCGGCACCGGTGCGTAGTCGGGATACACGCCAAACGCGCGCCCAACGGTTGACATTTGTCACATGAGAACGGGTCGCTTCTACGATTCGTTCTTAGGTTCAACAGCTCGGCTGTGGAACGAACTGCCGGCCTCTGTGTTTCCTCCCTCCTACAACATAGGACTCTTCAAGACCCATGTTCACTCCTTCCTCTCCACAAAAAGACCCCCCACACAGCATCCCCAAAGATGACATAGGCCCTGAGGGAAATTATTTTCCTTATTTTTGAAAACAACAAAATACTTCACAACAACCAATACGGATTCCGAAAAGCGCGAGGCACACAAGATGCAATTGCAAATCTCACATCTAACTAACTAACTAACTAACTAACCATCACGCCGTTTCCCCGCAGGGGTAGGCAGAGAGGACGGACCGCCAAACAACTCGGTCTTGGCACACACTCCTTGCCTCATTCACATCCATACATCGTCTCATACATACTCTTCTATTATTCTGACTCTTGACATGGCCCGACTCGAGTATCTGATTCACTTGATCGTGCCATGTCTTCCTCGGGCGTCCCCGACTTCTGCTACCATTCGCAATTGCATCATATATCCTCCTTACACTCCTATCTTCGCTCATTCGCTCTACATGTCCAAACCATCTAAGCGTCCCTTTCTTAATCTTACTCATTACGCTTACATCAGCCTTGCACTCTTTGCGGATCTCCACATTCCTCACACGATCAAACATGGTTTTACCACACATACGCCTCAGGGATCTCATTTCAACAGCATTCAATCTACTTTCATCCTTTTTTTGCCAGTTCCATGCCTCACTTCCATACATCAAGGTAGGTACCAGCACTCCGTTGTGGACTGCTAACTTCGCTTCTTTGGACATTTTTTTGTTAGCGCCAACGGCGTTCAGTCCTCCATTAACGGAATTACCTGCATTTACCCTTCTTTCAATATCTCTGTCAGCCTTCCCATCTCTCGTAAACATACTTCCTAAATACACAAACTCATCCACCTGCTCCAAGTATTCCTCATTTACAATTATATTGCACACTGTTTTCGTACTCTCTCTTTCAAACACCATTACTTTAGACTTACTTACATTCATCATTAACTCATTCTTCATGCATACTTCGTTCATCCTAGACACGAGAGACTGTAGATCTTCTATACTATTAGCAATCAGCACCGCATCATCAGCATACAACAGGCGACATACTTTCAAATTATTCAAATTCGCGCCCAATCCCACCTCTTTCAATTCTTGCATACAATTATCCATATATAGATTGAATAACCACGTTGACATAATGCAGTCTTGTTTAACACCTTTTGTGATATCAAACCACCCCGTAAAATCACCGTTCACCCTAACACATGCAACGCTTCCCTCATACAGAGACGCAATTGCCTGAGTCAGATTTGTATTCACTCCATACTTGGACAACACCTTCCATAGCTTTTTCCTGTCGACTCGGTCGTATGCTTTTTGTAGATCTACCTTTTTGTAGTTTTTTGCCAGAAACTTTTCAGTGAGCATACGCAATGAGAAGATCTGGTCCATGCACCCCCTTCCACTCATAAAAGCACCTTGCACATCCCATATTCTATCTTTTGTTTCCTTTCTTACTCTTTCAATCAAAATTCTACCATACAGCTTGCCAACTGAACTTAGCAGGCTAATAGCCCTATGATTCCCACATTCCATACGTGACCCTTTACCTTTGTATAATGGCATGATCACAGCCCTTCTCCAATCTAAAGGCGTATAACCTTCCTTTAAACATTGGTTAAAAAGATTGCACAACCATGTGAGAATTATACGGCTACCTCCTTTAAAATATTCAGCAGCAATATTGTCAAACCCGACAGCCTTACCATTCTTCATACATTTAATCGAACTTTCTATCTCATCCATGCTAATTTCGGTAACATTCACTCCATCGTCATTCATATCTGATTCGCCGCTGGAATCACTGTCACTCACTTCGCTTTCGAAGACTTCCTCGAAATAATTCATCCATCTCTCTTTTATTTTTTCCTCATTCGTCAACATTTTTCCATCTTTTGATTTTATCACTTTAATGCTTCCGTTTTCTGGGCCACTCCGGGACCTTTTGACTTCTTTCCAAAACAACTTAATGTTTTCTTGGAAATGTTTTGTCATTTTCATTCCTTCTTCCTCTTCCAGGCGTTTCTTTCGTTCTTTCACTCCAACTCTTACTTTTTTCTTACATTCCTTATATACTTCTTTCGCTCGATACTTCTCTTCGCTGGAAGCACTGCCAGCCGCAATCAGACATAACCATGCTTTCTTCTTCTCTGAGACTAGTGCTTTAATCTCATCATCCCACCATGCATCACCTTTCTTCCTACCTTGCGTACTTATTCCACAAACTTCCCTAGCAGATTCACAAAGACACACTTTTATGTGGTTCCATGTTTCGTCTATGCTTAGACCATCCATTTTCTTCGCATTCAATCTTATCTCTGCACAATTCACATACTTACTTCTCACATTATCGTTTTGTAGTTTTTCTATTTTGACTCTTGTTGGAGTTAGTACCGTTTTCACTTTAGAGCGCCAACCGCGAAAGAGGTTTACTTTTGACACTACAAGAAAGTGGTCAGTTTCGACCTCAGCCCCTCTGAAAACTCTTGTGTCCTCGGTAACAGCTCTCAACCTAGAGTCAATTACTACAAAATCAATAATTGACCTCTCATTTCCTCTTTCCCACGTATATTGGTGGATACCTTTATGATCGAAGAAAGTATTCGACACAAACAGGTTCCACTCTAAACATACTTCAAGTATTCTGTTCCCGTTGTCATTCGTTCTTTTATCCCCAAACATACCTAAGACCGAATCAAATCCGTCACGTCTAATTCCCACCCACCCATTCAAATCGCCTGCCATTATAATCCTTTCGTTCATATTTTTTAGTCTCACTACATCATTCACACCAGTCCAAAAATCATCTTTCACTTCATCGCTTTCAGAATTAACAGGGGCGTAGCAAATAACAAGAAACACCCTTGTCAAACCGATTTTAAATCTGATCCACATTATTCTCGGACTTACACATTCATACTGCAACATACATTCAATCATTCTGGGAGACAGTAGCGCTGCAACACCTTGACAAGCCCTCTCCGTATCTGGTCTCCCAGACCAAATGACGAGCCTATCATTATGCTGCATTGTACCGCTACCCTTTTTCATGCTCTCTGTTATACAAAGTACGTCCAAACATTTGCTCACCATTGTATCACACAGTTCGTTCATCTTTCTTTCCATTCCTCCTCTAATGTTCCATGTACCAATTCGACATTGATCACTTTCCGTCCTCCTCTTTGCGCCACCGAAGGGTTGGCGATGTGATGGATAGCGAACCTCATCGACATCTTTGTCGGCCATTCCCTTCCAAGTACTACTTAAACATCTTACTTATACAACTTAACATATCGTTACACACATAAAAAAATACATATTTATACGCTTAATATAACATTTAACTTAATCCTAAACTCAACCAAAGAAAAAACTGTTCCAGAATGGCTAAACAAATACACTTCCACTAAAAATAGATAGTTTATCACTGTATAATTGTTTTAAAATACTCCATGTAGACAGCAAACCAAAGAGCGCGGGTTCAGTCCGATTTCATCCTTCATTTTCGATGTCATTATTCCACGCGCGGAAGGGCACGAGCGGTGGGGAGCGGAGGTCGCGGCAGGGGTTGCATGAGTCGCCAAATGACTCTCTTCTTGTTCGGGTTAGGGGTAGATTCCGAGAAACGACGATTCTGTGGCCTGTGATATGGCCCACACACATGGCCCACATTCTATAACGGCACTGAATGCGTCAGCGGGGTTTGCAGTATTGGTGCGGGTGGACGAGGGGCAAGGGGCAAGGGCTGAAGGGATGATCACATCTGGTGAATGTTCAAAGCACTGGTCTCGTATTATAGACACTGGAATTCACACATCTTATGATTAACAATATTATTTGTCACCTATTCTTAAAGTCGTTATACGTCCACACTGGTCACAGTAAAATTAGTTTTTAGTACACTTAAGCAACTTGTATACAGTAAGGAACATTTATTGACACGTTTAAGGGCGGAATATATGAAATATCCCTTGTAATTGTCGACGAAAGACGAGACCGACCAAAACGCGTCAGGCTGCTCCGAGAGCCCGACTATATCTCACATCTAGCATATATGAAAGCCTAGACATGAGCAAAAAATGTGCTGGTATTTTCATAGATCTGAGAAAAGCTTTCGACAGTATATCCCACACAAAACTTATGGAAAAATTAGATAATCTGAACATTAAATAGAATGTAGCAAATTGGATAATAAAATAATCGCCCTAAATATGTCACAATAAACAATATATATAGGAATGAAGATACATCTAATAATGGAATCCCACAAGGTACGGTACTGGCTCCAATATTATTCATGTTATTTGTAAACGGGATATTTTCTCAAACACTTCATGGTAATATAACCTCTTATGCTGACTATGCAGTCATCGTTGGAAGTGACAATACATGGGAATTAGTAAAACAAAAAGCAACAGAAGACTTAAACACCCTTAAACACTGGTTTGAGATAAACTTACTATCTCTAAATAGCGAAAAAACTCACGTTATACCATTTTCAATAAAATCAAATGACGTTCCACAAAATTTTGACATAATTATACTCGACAATTTAAAAAAAACATAAAAACTGTACAATAAACTGTTGCACATTGAAAATTTCTAATAAAATTTGCTAACATATGGATAAACCGGGACTCGAACCTGGTTATAAATTGGCTAAGCTCAGTAGAAAGGTAAAGCAGATGACTCGTGTACAATCAGGGGTGGGCAGTTTCTTGATCATCAGCTCGTCCATCGGTCAGGAGGTTGGAAAAGGCCATCACAATAATAACACATGAGTAAAAGGCACAAGGTATATTAATCATCTTCTAAAGAAACACAGGTATAAATTGGATCTCTACTCTCTTCACTCTGTGACGACCGGATGAAACGAGGATTTTACAAGTATTAATGATTTGAACACAAGAAAGAGGTGTGCTGGAAGCTTACTGGTTTCCAGGTTCTGATGATGGGTAGCGGCGTGACGTGTCGAGCTGTAGATGTTCTGCGTCTCCGGGGTACGCGACGGTCAATCGTTATTGCGTCACACTTGGAATTTACCGGAAGCAAGGCTCCGACGGTTAAGCTAGAGTGGTGAGGTCGGCACATGTTTGTGACTAATCTGCGCGTAATATTAATTATTAACCGGAACAAGATCACGTCCGTTATCGCGTAATTATGCAAGTCATGTCCGCGAGTAGTTTTTTGCCTTCGCGAGCGACAATGCTGCTATCACCGAGGCCGGTACTGGACTGGCGGCCGTCCGAGGCAAGCGAAGGTCGGGGACTGGCGGAGCGCGGCGAGTCGACCCGTGTTGAGCTGGGGACGCTCTGTGTGTGGTCCGTGCCGATCACGCGGCGGCTAGCTGCGTTTGTCACGTACGCCACGACCTTCTGGCATGGAATAGGGTGACCAGGTCCCATTTAATCTAGGGCAACCATTCTTTTAATTTATAGGGAGACTGTATTACGTAACAAATTAAATACTTAGTAATAATAATAGACAAAAACCTAAACAGGAAAGATCAACTCAACCAAACCGTCAACAAAATAAGAAAATTAATTTTTATATTTTTGAAATTTCGAAATTTTCTCTAATTGGAAATTCTAACAGAAGTCTACCAAGCTTTAGTACAATCAAATCTCCAATACGCTGTAATCACCTGGGGAGCTGTATACAAAACAAATCTACTCCCTGTTGAAATTGTACAACGTCAGATTATAAAAATAATATTGAAAAAACCAAGAGATTATCCAACACACCTAATTTTGAAGAATTTAAAGTGTTAAAATTTAATGATCTTGTCCAAAAAAACATAATAACTCAAATAATAAAAGAAAAACAAAATCACAGTTTTTTAACTGAAAGTCGTACTCGTGAAAAACATATGTTCCTACACAAAAATTTAACACCACTTTTGCTCAACATCATTAAATATATCTAGGGAAAAAAATACTTCAACAGCCTACCCGAAAATATCCGAACAATAGAAAACGATAAATACCTACTAAAAGCATTAGAGAAATTAAATGTAAAAATACCAAAATGATGAAACTATCTTTTATTATTAATTATAAATTTTAAGTTTCATAATTACAAACACTAAGGACGAGTTGTTTCGGAGAACTTGAACAATTCTTCAAATTTCAAAGTTAATTTTCAAGTTCTGTGAAAGATATTTTTAAGTTCTGTTTTTATTTCAGTTCTGTCAAGCAACTAGCCTATAATGATATAATAACAGAATTTGAATAGGACTTTCACAGAACCCGTAATAGACGTTGAAATTTGATGAATTGTTCAAATTCTCCGAAACAACCCGTCCTAAATATTCTTAATCTTGATGCTCACCACTCTTCTAGACACAAGCGCCAGCTTGTATAGAAGAGGAACATTAAAAAATCAAAAGCAGTGAAAACTAATTGTATGAATTATTTTAGTGAACATTATTGATTATACTCATAATACTATTTTACTGTAAATTGATTAATTATTTAATGAATACTTATTTTAAAAAATATAAAAAATTACATACTCTTATATAATATATACATATATATATATATATATATATATATATATATATAAGTTCCGACTCAGATAACGGGTTGTCGAGGCGATAGTTTTTAGCTTCCGTAATTAGTACAAACTTCGCATCGCTTTCTTTGTCTGCCTGACGGGAATCGTACAACTTCAAACGCGCAGTAATTTGAGAATCGGCTCTTTCAAATTGCTTCAACAGTTTGGTTTTCAAGTTTTCCCATGTCAGTTCCGAAGATTTAATAGTTCTGTGCCAAATAAGAGCTATCCCTTCAGCTAATTCAACAAACCCCTGAGTGATGGCAGTTTCCGAAAATCCTCGGGCAGAGCAGATTTCTTCTAATCTTTGAATGAAATCTCTTACGCATGTTTTGCCATCGTATTTAAACTCTTCCTAACTCGCGCCTCTCTTTCCTGTCACCGTATTGACTGTCTTCCTTCCTGTCGCTTCTTCAATTTGCTTTTGTGTACGACGGCTCATATGTGGAACGAGCTACCGGCATCTGTTTTTCCTCATACATAAAATCCGGGCCTATTCAAGACCCGCATTGATAAATCCCTTCCTACAGCCCCTACCTTAACCCGCCTAACAACGCTGCCTAATCGGGTGATTCAATTTTTTAAGCTCTGATCCGCAATCAATAGGATAAGGTCCTCCCACAGCCGCCGTACCCAGATGATGCATAGGTGGGGATTTAGAGTCAGCGATGTGTGAATGCGGTGCGGTACAGACCACCAAACACGTGGTCAACGAAAGCCCCCTGCATTAGTTCCCCGGCGGGATTGATTAGGTCCTTTGGGCGACGCGTGAGTTTGGCTCTCTGACCCAGATGTTCTCCTCTGACCCCCCACCATACGAAAGAGGAAGAAGAATTCTTGGTTTCTTTTGTTTTGTTGTTTATACAGTTTTTTTAATTTTGTTTACATACGCTAAGCCCGTCGTACCACGGGTCGGTAAGCAATCGACTTAAGAGGAATATGAAAGTCAAAAGTATTTTCAATCACGAAACTCACGGAGGAATTGTTAAATAATACATTTGTCGTGCGCGGCGAGCCTGCAATAGAATAGGTAGGAAGCGCCCGGAAAGATCTTGTTCCGTTGACGCTTCCGCACGCTTGCTAAAACCCTTTTCAACTGGTGAACGCATAATGCCGGAGTTTGTTGATAATTCAACAACTTTTGTAAACAGCCAACAATTCTCCAACTTTCGAGATTACTGATTAATACAATTACACAGTTTTTTTTTTAAAGCTGCATTTAATTTTTTTTAGATATGTTTTTATAATCATTAAAAATAAGAGGAGCCTTATTAACACGTAATACGTGTAAGTCAATTTTTAATAATTTAGTGATGTTTTATTGTAAAAAATGTATGTATTTACTATTTTTTTTTCATGCAAAAATCATTACAAAACAAACAAAAACTTCAGCATCTCCGGTGCAATAAGTGGGAGGACGTCTTACCCGTTCTACGGGCTTATACACAGTTTCCTTTGGATAAAATATTCTTACACACAAAAGACAAGAAGTTGAAGAGTTGGTTCAAATTCATTAAATACATATACATATAGTTGGAAGTTGGAACCCTTACAAAGAGATTATTATAAAAAAATAAGTATAAAATTATCGGACAGCAATGCATATCTCGCCATTCAAATAGGACCGGCGTAAGAGGTTAAACTAGCCTTCCCGCCGAAAGTGTTAATTATAATACTTTTCAAATAAGACAAACATTCCCGAATTGCAAATAACCTGACAATATTTGAAAATCTCCTACTACCATTACAGTAAGCGGAAAATGTTGCTTGTGTCACGATGAAGGACTTACCCAGGCGATAAATTGAACTCACGACGCCGGAGTGGGACCCAGTCGCAATGCCAAATAAGCCATTGACCGGTCATACATATGTTAAATATATTTTACTATAACTATTATATTATATTTTTTATAAAAAGATGAGCTGCAGAAGAAGACCTTACATAATCTTAGTATATAAAAATCACGTGTTACTGTGTTCGTACATGCTAATCTCCAAAACCGCCCAACCGATTTCAATGAAAGTGTATGGTTGGTTCCAGCTTGAAATATAGAATAGTTTTAGACCCGAAATGTGGCGCTGTTGTCGAGATCAAAAAATATTTTTTCAACGACAATTTAATTTTTCTGATTTCTCATCCAAAAATACATACAAACCCAAAATTTAACTTCGCTTCATAAAAGCGATCTGTGGCAGAACAACGTCTGCCTCGACCCACTAGAATCATTATTATGGTATATATATTAACAGGCAGTTGCATAGTATGGTAGTTTAATGTATCAATGCTTTATAAATGGCTTTTAATTAAATACCAAGTATTTTATAAACAAACAAAACATACGTATGTTGTCCTATTCCGTGGTTTTCAGAGGATGGCCTATTTATGGTCTTCCCTACTACCCTGAAGATTTGTATGTTAAAGTTGGTATTATGAACCTCTACATGAATGGTAATGAGCGAGATGTCAAAGACGTATTTATTCACCCAAAACACACAATCAAAAACGATTCTCTCATGCACCGTAACGACGTTTGTGTGTTGAAGGTAAAAAATTATTTTATGAAAACTTAAATGACAAGTTACTTTATTATTATTTTTACATAATTTATAACTCGTATTTTGAATGTACTTTTCATGAACTTGCTTTTGATGTAGCTAGTCGCACCCTACCTACTGACGAGAAAGATAAATATAATACAGCTGAATAAAGAAGAAGTGAACGTGAGTTCCGTGACGTGTGAAACTACAATATTCTCTCATCTCGGTGCTTGTTACGATAAGGTATGTAAGATAGGTACTTCACCTACACTCCATTGAGTGCTTTACTCGGTACTTCTCAAAATGCGGTAAGTAGTAAGTACACTATGTGAGGTAATTGTAGACTAGTTTATTCTGTATATCTCTGACTTTCACCTGCAAGGGTGTTCGTGACCAATATTTAAAGGGAGAATAAATATTTTATGTTTAAAAAAGGGAACTTAAAATAATCTGAAACATTTGGATTCGAGTAGGATAGGAAGTAGTGTGGGAAGTTAGTATAGGAAATATGAATTAGTAGAAGTGCAATGTTTGTTGGCGTGGAGCCAATTATTTGAGAAATGGTTTGATAGACAAAAATGCAACTTTCAGAGAGAAAGTGTACCACCGCATTAGAAATTGCTGCAAATGGTTCGATGCTGAATGTCTAAAGAAGAAGAGGAAATCGCAAAAATTGGAGAGGTTGTATAGACGAAACCCGACATACAGCAATCGGCAACTTTGGCTTGTGAACCAAAATGCTTACAAGGAAGAAGTAACGCCATTCAATTGGAGACGTTGTATAGACGAAACCCGACACTCAGAATGCTTACAATGAAGAAGAAGAAGTAACGCCATTAAAAATCTAACTTTTGGTGAGAGCAAATTGAGTCAGGAAAGAAACTGTGGCAAAATATAAAGTCTGGAGAGAGCAACTTCAAGGTTGATTCCTCTCTTGAAGCGGATAGTCAGGCAACATATTTTAAAAGTAAAGTTGAAAAAATTCAGGCCCTTAGTGGGGTAGGATCGCCTTCTGTCGCAGCACCAAGTCCGCTCTCTGGTAACTTCACTACAATTGCAGCAGTAACGGAAGAAGATGTAATTCGTGTTGTGAAGTCTTGCCCAATTAAGCAATGCGCTCAAGACCGCATATTGACCAGGCTTTAAACAATGTCTTCCGGCTATAGCGTCTCTTATTACAACAATTATACAACAACATATCAATGACAGCGTATTTAAAAAACTATATAAAAATTTATATAGTTTTTTATAAAAAAAATTTTTTTTTTTTTTTTTTTTTTTTTTTTTTCTTATAAAACTAAATAAAAAAAAAAACATCTTTTCTTTTTATAAATTGCCGGAAATCCGGCTGTTAATTAAAATAATATTATCATTAACAAACAAGTAAGTAACCCGCCTCACTAGAAGATTTCTGTTCTGAGGCGGGTACAATGTACAATTAATAAAACTTCTGTATGTAGTGACTCTTACGTCTCGCCCTAACGAAAGTTTCATTTTAACAATTATGGTTCCAAATTCTGCTAAATAACGCTTCCAAAATGAATACGAATGAAACACTTTCTCTTTCAAATAAAGCTAAAGAAGAGATTACTGGCATCCATAGTAAGTAACGATTAGTTTACAATACCTTAGTGTTTATTTAAAAGTTATAAAATAAAATATTACTGGATCGTATGCTAAAGAATGTTAGAATTAATAGTACAGTTCATTTATATCCTACGAGAAACTGCAACGATTTTAGGCTTCCTAAAACAAATTTATCGGGAACACAAAAGAATATTTATTATAAAGGTTTTAAAATGTTCAATGAATTCCCGGTAATTGTTAGGAAGCTAAAAGTCTTGCAGTTTTTCGTGGATTATATCTCAATGTTGTGAAGTCCAAATTTTAGTATGTAAGTAGTAAATAATATTATAGTAGTCCTAGAAAAGAATATACTACACATAAACATAAGATGTAAAAATTTTTAACAAAATAAAATAGACTTAAAAAAAAAAATACCATTACCGATCCCTCTTTAAAAATCACTAAAGATCAAATGGCAAACTACTCACCAAACTACCTAACCTCTCTGGAACCATGCAGAACCTAAGATTAAATGACAAACTACTAACTCACCAAGTTATCTAACCTCTTTGGAACCATGCAGGACCTAGGATTAAAAAAAAAGAAAATATTACCGCAAGAAACAACGCTAATTTGTGACTTACTCGCTGAGATAGAGGAACGCAAGAACCACACCAACAACGTGATTTTACTTAACGTACCTGAGTCTTATTCCAATTAAGCAAGCAGAATATCTTGGAAGATAAAAAAAAGTTTTAGCTGTCGTTAGTGAAACAAATAGCGAGTTCAAACCTGAAGGAGTTAAAATTTACAGACTTTGTCGTAAAATTTTAAACAAAATCTGGCCCATTAAAGTGGAATTTTGAAGACCCTTAGCTGACAAATCTTATTATTTTTAGTAAAAATACTATGGCTAATGGAATAAAAATTAAACCGGATAGGACCCTCCAATAAAGAGAACATTTAACTAACCTCTGGAAGAAAATAGAAGAGAAGAGAAAAGGGTGAAATTGATTGCGAATCGAACATTTTAATGGAATTCATAAAATTATCAAAAGCCATGCAAAAAACTGATAAACAAACATAACATACTCTTAAGACTCAAGGGACTTTATCAAAATGTTCGAAGAATCCATAAGTAATTGCAACAACTTAAAATGAATTCAACCACCTTCTCATATGACATTTTATTATTAACTGAAACATGGTTAAATGCGGATATCGACTAGTCAGAATTAGGCCTAAATCAATATACGGTTCCTCGAGAACTCCTCAAATTAACAACTCAACATAACTTTAAAAGGTGATATAAAGTAATTAAAAGCGTTGAAACAAAAACTAGGTTAAATAATTGCATATTTATTTATTTATTTATTTATTTATTTATTTATTTTAATAGATGTACATATATATTACAATACATTTCAAAATGATCCTTTGTCTGTCCAACTGGGAATGATACCCGTTTCAGGACAGCCAAATTGTATATTCAGTTCATAATATTTTTAACAAGGAAATAGTAAAAAGGTACAGTGAGATATGTTCTATCAAATATTTAAGATGAGAAAGAATACATACATAATTTAAAAATATATACAACAAAGAAAAAATAAGTAAGGTGATCATATGTTTCCAAAATTGCAATAATAACCTCAATAACACGAGTACGTTTAATCACAGTGCCCATAAATATACCAAACCACTCATACAGTGCCAAACTGCCGAAGCGCTGTGGTACGAGTCGAGTACCTATGTACATTAGGTACCTCTCGCTACCTTCCTGTAGTTGCAGGGGTTCGGAACTGTGGATTTTAATATTTTAGATAAGGAGTTAAGTCCTTTTTTTTTTTTTTCAAAGAATTACTACATTTAATTACATCGATAATTGCATTCAGAAGACGATCACAATTTTGAAATTCTTTTCAGGTCTTTTTGTAGAACATAACAATTGCATTTTAGAAATTACACAATTATTATTAACAATTGCATAATAGAGTTTCCACATTTTTAAATCAATATATGACATATTAGTTCACATTGTATTTATGACTATTTAATTTTTAGTAAGTACCATAAGTAAGTTATAGAAAAAAACCCATTTATAAACCAGAATAAATTTATGACATATGAATATCCAATGTATTTGTATAGAGCATTTCAAGGGAATTTCAAAATTTATATTTGAAATGGCTAGTCGTTATTTTACAAGAATCAAAGAACACTCGTTATATCACAAGGATAATAAAAAAAACAGAGCAAAATATATATATATATATATATATATATATATATTTATCCCCTCTCGTACTATGTTGATCTCGCGCGACGGTACGCCAGGTATATGTTGATCCGTTTGCATTTGTTGATCCACCCCGGATATGTTGATCCATTACCCAAGCTGGCATACATATGTAAATCCCTACAGATCAACTTGTGTCATCGAGATTTTGCTGTAAGCCACGCCCATTTTTCGGTCGCATATACATTTTACACGATTTATTTTGTTGATCTATATATTTCTGACAAACTTGACGGCTTGCATGCGTTGTAACTTAACCGCCAATTTCGCGCGCGTTGTCGTACTTTTTAGATCCTGTTAGTACATCCATATTCTATGAAAATGACTTTATACTTACAGAGGATAGACTGCCTCACAAGTATTTATATTGAAATGGAACATTCGCAATCGTCAAATCCATGCTAAAAAAATCTTTTGAACTTGATTAAACAAAAATTGTAAATTTAATACATCATTTACTACGTTTCGTAACTTAGCAGGGGTGCTCGGGTTCATAGGGTGAGGTTTGTCTGGGTCATTTTATAAGAGACATTTTGAACTTTGATTGAATAAAATTTTATTTTAATGTATCTTTTACCATCTTTCCCGACGTAAGTTTCTTGTAATGATTAAGTTGAAACAAAGCGTAATATCCATAATATGTGCCTATTAAAATTGCGGTGATTAGATTGGTGAGAATTTAATTTTTCAAATTTTAAATTGCAATTGCTGAAAAATTTATTCCAATTTGTTTTTTTACTAAACATGGCTAAAGTCATTTCAAGCACCGATTCCAACCAACGATGTTTTAGTATATGTTCGTCAATCAACAGGAGCCATAATGTCTGTACATCAGAGCCCTCGAGAATTATTACAATTATGTGTACCGCCGCCCCGGGAGCCATTTATTAGATAACCAATACACCTACCATTAGTCACCGCCAACGATTTAGCGAGATAGTTGTTTATTTTTTGTATTTTTTTACATCGTCTCCACACAGGAGGCCCTAAGGAAAATCGTAACCCTCAAGGCCTATGTCATCTTTGTGAATGCTGTGTTGGGGATATTTTGAAAGAAAGGAAGGTCAGTGAGTTCTGGGAAGGAAATAGGTATAGATGGGTGGGTAGTATTCTGGGGGTCAGTGTGTTCGAGTGATAAACATAAGATTCCAACTCTCCTACTGCGTTGCAAGGCGATGCGTTGAAAGAGGATTAATCGATCCGGCCCACCACGCATTTGGTAGGCAAGCGCATCCGCCGCCAAGAACCGAACAAACCTATCCCCATAAACCCGGGCACTCCTGCTAAGTCACCAAACATATCAAACTACTTGAGGTGGCTCTCGACTAGCAATCCGAAGGTCGCGGGTTCAAATAAATTTTATTAAAATTAATTTGCACTATTTTACAATTAGTGTTTGGTTATATCTGAATAGCCAGGTACTCTCCCACCTTCCTCCTCGTCATCTCCTTTGAGGTCTCCTTTGAGGATGCCATAGTCTCACTGGCTCCAGACGGAAGTTTTTGTAAGTCTCCATATTCAAATTCGGCGGTATGATTTTTTTATGTGACACCTCTCACTACAGCGCCCCTGTCTTTACACGTTAAATACATAGAAACTATGTCGCCAACCGGTTGGGCAGCGTTATGAGGCGGGTTAAGGTAGGGGCTCTAGGAATGAATTTATTAATGCTGGTCTTAAAGAGGCGCGAATTATATGGACGAGGAAAAACAGATGCTGATAGCTCGTTCCACATGCGAGCCGACTTACGGTAAAACGAGTCGGAGAAACGACCCGTTCATACATAGATAACATCAACTTTACTGTGAACCTGTGTTCCGCTCGTGTCCGTCGAGTATCACGCACGTGCACGGTGCACCGGGGATCAATGCTGCTAGCTTCTTTTAACAGGCTCTTATAAAATACCTGTAGAATAGACACAGCATACGCACATTTCGTCATACATGATTTTACTGCACATATGCCTCAGGGATTTCATTTCTACAGTATTCTGTCTACTTTCAGCCTTCTTCTGCCAATTCCATGCCTCATTTCCATATATTAGGGTAGGTACCAGCACTACATTGTGGACTGCTAGCTTCGCTTCTTTGGACAGTTTTTAGTTAGCTCCAACCGCGTCCAATCATCCATTAATTACCCATTATAACCAAGAACCCGGCCTCCCCTACTAAGTCACGAAGCGTAATCAGGAGAGATGGTAAAAGATACAGGTTCAAAATTTCCTACATAACATTATTCCTTTTGCCGCCATTTTGGATTTTTATGGTCGAAAGGTATCCCTCAACCAGTTTCTTTCGATCCGGCCCGCCACGCAGTAGATGGGCAAACGCATCCGCCACCAGGACTTAGACAAACCTCATCCTATGAACCCGTGTACCCCTGCTAAGTTATGATTTTTTTATGGATTTGTTTTTGCGAAATTTTCGTTTCAATCTAAATACGCATACATTTCTTATAAACAATTCAAGAAACACACGTCATTTTGATTTGAAACGGTACCATCTCACAGTCATTTCATGCGATATTCGACTCTAGAGACTAATACTTTGAGTTCAATATCACAAAAGATTACGGAATCAGATAAAACCTTGTGATGAACAGTCCACCGATTGCCCCTTGATTGGTTCATTTAGTAAAACCATATATAGGGACACAGATCAACTTTGTCTAATAACTTCTTACCTGGATCAACATACTACGAGAATAGATCAATATATATGAGATCAACAAAATCTTTTGAACTTGATTAAACAAAAATGTAACTTTAATGCATCATTTACTACGTTTCGTGACTTAGCAGGGGTGCCCGGGTTCATGGGGTGAGATTTGTCTAAGTCATTTTATAAGAGAAATTTTGAACATTGATTGAATAAAATTTTATTTTAATGTATTTTTTACCATTTCTCCCGACGTAAGTTTCTTGTAATGATTAAGTTGAAACAAAGCGTAATATCCATAATATGTGCCTATTAAAATTGCGGCGATTAGATTGGTGAGAATTAAATTTTTCAAATTTTAAATTATGATTGCTAAAAAATTTATTCTAATTTGTTTATTACTAAACATGGCCAAAGTCATTTCAAGCTACGATTCCAACCAACGATATTTTAGTATATGTTCGTCAATCAACAGGAGCCATAATGTCTGTACATCAGAGCCCTCGAGAACTATTACAATTATGTATACCGCCGCCCCGGGAACCATTTATTAGATAACCAACACCCCTACCATAAGTCACCGCCAACGTTTAGCGAGATTGTTGTTTATTTCTTATATTTTTTACATCATATCCACACAGGAGGCCCTGAGGAAAATCGTAACCCTCAGGGCCTATGTCATCTTTGTGAATGCTGTGCTGGGGGAATTTTGAAGGAAAGGAAGGAGAGTGAGTTCTGGGAAGTAAATAGGTTTGATGGGTGGGTAGTAATCTGGGGTTCAGTGTGTTCGAGTGATATACATAAGAATCTAACTCTCCTACTGCGTTGCAAGGCGATGCGTTGAAAGAGGACTAATCGATCCGGCCCACCACGCAGTTATTAGGCAGGCGCATCCGCCGCCAAGCCCCTCACATACCTCACCCCATAAACTCGGGCACTCCTGATAAGTCACCAAACATATCAAACAACTTGGGGAGACCTATGGCAGAAGTGTGGTTTATCAAATAAATGGTTCCCGGGGCGGCGGTACACATACCCTCCTCCCAAATTGTGATAAACTTCTACTTTCAAATGTAAAACATAATTTAAAACGTACCTAAATGACGGCCTCCGTTATCGAGGGGTAAGGCTATCGACTAGCAATCCGAAGGTCGCGGGCTCAAATAAATTTTACTAAAATAAATTTGTACTATTTTACAATTAGTGTTTGGCAACCAGATCTGAATAGCCAGGTACTCTCCCAACTTTCTCCCCGTCATCTCCTTCGAGGTTCACAATATCTTCAGTCTCACAACAACCCCAATTGGGGATGCCATAGTCTCACTGGCTCCAGACGGTAGCAGTTGGGACTCTGGTGCGATATTCATTTTTTTTTTATAATGAAAATAGAAATATTGGTTCAGTATTATAATCAGATAATGATTAATACATCAGTGAATAACATTCATTTAACATGACCACCCAACGAGAGGCTGATTTGTTTCACAGTTTATCCGTCCGTCATTGTCCGTCGAGTATCAAACACGTGCACGGTGCACCGGGGATCAATGCTGCTAGCTCCTTTTAACAGGCTCTAATAAAATATCTGTA
This sequence comes from Hesperophylax magnus, assembly GCA_026573805.1. Classification (NCBI taxonomy): domain Eukaryota; kingdom Metazoa; phylum Arthropoda; class Insecta; order Trichoptera; family Limnephilidae; genus Hesperophylax; species Hesperophylax magnus. The sequence continues at coordinate 16,080,783 of JAIUSX010000025.1, forward strand.
GAATAGACACAGCATACGCACATTTCGTCATACATGATTTTACCGTACATATGCCTCAGGGATCTCATTTCTACAGTATTCAGTCTACTTTCAGCCTTCTTCTGCCAGTTCCATGCCTCACTTCCGTATATTAGGGTAGGTACCAGCACTCCATCGTGGACTGCTAGCTTCGCTTCTTTGGACAGTTTTTGTTAGCTCCAACCTCGTCCAATCATCCATTAATTACCCATTATAACCAAGAACCCGGCCACCCCTACTAAGTCACGAAGCTTAATCAGGAGAGATGGTAATAGATGCAAGTTCAAAATTTCCCATATAACATTATGCCTTTTGCCGCCATTTTGGATTTTGATGGTCAAAAGGTATCCCTCAACCAGTCTCTTTCGATCCGGCCCGCCACGCAGTAGGTATTTTTTATGGATTTGATTTTTGCGAAAGTTTCGTTTCAATCTAAATACGCATACATTTCTTATAAACAATTCAAGCAACATATATTAGGGTAGGTACCAGCACTCCATTGTGGACTGCTAGCTTCGCTTCTTTGGACAGTTTTTAGTTAGCTCCAACCGCGTCCAATCATCCATTAATTACCCATTATAACCAAGAACCCGGCCTCCCCTACTAAGTCACGAAGCGTAATCAGGAGAGATGGTAAAAGATACAGGTTCAAAATTTCCTACAAAACATTATTCCTTTTGCCGCCATTTTGGATTTTTATGGTCGAAAGGTATCCCTCAACCAGTTTATTTCGATCCGGCCCGCCACGCAGTAGATGGGAAAACGCATCCGCCGCCAGGACCTAGACAAACCTCACCCTATGAACCCGTGTATCCCTGCTAAGTTATGATTTTTTTATGGATTTGTTTTTGCGAAATTTTCGTTTCGATCTAAATACGCATACATTTCTTATAAACAATTCAAGCAACACACGTCATTTTGATTTGAAACGGTACCATTTCACGGTCATTTCATGCGATATTCGACTCTAGAGACTAATACTTTGAGTTCAATATCACAAAAGATTACGGAATCACATAAAATCTTGTGATGAACAGTCCACCGATTGCCCCTTGATTGGTTCATTTAGTAAAACCATATATAGGGACACAGATCAACTTTGTCTAATAACTTCTTACCTGGATCAACATACTACGGGAATAGATCAATATATATGAGATCAACATAAGTATGCCAATTTGGGTAGATCAACATACTACTGGAATAGATCAATATATATGAGATCAACATAAGTATGCCAATTTGGGTAGATCAACATAAATTATGCATCCGATTTCCATACAAATTTTGAAAATTTTACTAACAGTATATCAAATGGCTTTTCTGGCAAACTGGCAACATTGATAATTATTGTACCACTGTTGTCAATTCATTCAGATGTATTCCATAATAGCCAAGTTATATGGTGTTAAAGGTGGATCAACTTAGTCTAACAACTTCTTACTGGATCAACATAATACGGGAAGAGGACAATATATATATACATATATATACATATACATATATATACATATACACACACACACATGTGTGTGTGTACATACACACACACATATATGTGTGTGCACATGTAACACACACACACATACATATACACACACACACACATATACATACATATATATACTTACATACATGTATATTTTTTTTTTTTTTTTTTGCATAACTTAGACTTTTTAGTACATATTAGGTATGTGAGATTGCGTTAGCATATGTTCGCTCTTGACTCTCCCCATGTCTAGAAGCCAATTGCTAACCCATTTCCGTAAAGTGCTTGCACTTTTCAGTTTCCATGTATCGGGTATGATGTTGAACAATTTAGGCCCTAAGTAGGAGTATTGTCTTTGGGCATGTGATGTGTTTATAGTAGGTGGAACCACTGGATTCCTCCCTGCATGGCGGGTGTTGTGGAGATGATCAATGGATGAATATTGGTGTCGGTGTTTTTGTGTGTGTAAAATAATTTTTCTTATGTATAGTTGCCGTACATCAAGAACTCGCATCTCTCCAAATAATAAATCACTGGGATACCTGAAGGGTTTCTTAAGGATGACCCTTAGAAGTGATTTTTGTGCTTTTGCGAGAGGGTCCATTATTGTTTTGGAACAGCCGCCCCATCCCAAGGATGCATATTCTAGCAAAGAGTTACACAATGCATGGTACATTTGTTTCAGATCTTTTACGCGAAGAATATTTCTAACAGACATGAATAGATGAGTAAGTTTTCTGATCTTTATGGAAGTTGAGACTATATGTTCGTCCCATCTCAGAGATTTATCTATCATGATTCCAAGATATTTTATGCTATCGACACATTCTAAGTTTAAGCAATTACAAGTGGTTTGGTCATTACAATGGTGTACAAGGATGTTGTGTGTTTCTTTTGGTTTTCCTGCTTGTGTTGCACTGAAACGGAGGAATTTGGTTTTATCTAAGTTAAGAGTGAAGAGATTGTTGTCTAACCATTGTTTAACCTTATTTAAACCTACTTCTGCTTTACTGTGAACAGCATTCCAGCTTTTGCCTTCAAATAATAAAACTGTGTCGTCAGCAAAGGTGATGATGTGGTCAGCAAAGGAACTGTTACATAGATCATTAATATATATATTAAATAAAAGTGGTCCTAAAGTACTTCCTTGGGGTACACCGAATTTAATATTAGCTGAATCGCTTATAGTGTCGTTGATAAGCACTCTTTGGCTCCTGTTATCTAAATAGCTAAATATGTAACCTATTTTACCTAGTTTTTGTTTCAACACTTTTCATTGGTATGTTGAATTGTTATTTTGATGAGTTATCCGGTCACCGATTATATTATGTATTACTTGCCTCTCTATTTCTGTCTCCATTTGTGCCGCTTTTGTCCCTTACTTTTTTGTACTATTTGTCATTTGAGTGAGCTTTCATATAATTTAGTATTTTTTTTCTTTTATATTTTAATCTTTTTATTTAGATGTACGAAAAGTAATGCATCTTATGTATGAGTAGACTTTTGTAATCGTTTTACCTATCTGTGTACTAACTGAGGTTTTATAACTGGATTGTTCTCACGTAAGTGAGATCGTCTGTAAAAACCCTATATAGTAAATAAATAAATATTTTCTAACTAGCTATCTTTTCATTAGCTAAATTACGAATATGAGAAGCCATCATACACAAAAGTATTGAAAGGGATATTAATGCACACGGAAAAGAAATGCAATTCCACTTATATGAGTTACGAAAAATATATTGAGGACCGATATTGCGCTCTCATGAAAAAAAAAGACACCTTTAGAATTTGCAAGGTAATAATAATTTATTTATTTATTTAAGTACATATAACGGGTATAATTCCTGAAACATTACATACATGATGTTATACAGGGTAATAGCAAAATATATTTTATTTGATTAATTTGTGTTATTTCACAATTAATTAATTTAAAATCATATATAGTATATTTGCGGCACGTTCCAGAGTGGAAGATACTCTCAGTATCGCCCTGGTGTAAGACCACCATTCAGAATTGAAACGTTGCTTGAAATGGCTTTAGCCGTGTTTGGTGACCAGATCTGAATAGCCAGGTACTTCCCCACCTTCCTCTTCCCCATCTCCCTCCCCTCCCCAATACCCTCAGCCTCACAACATACCCAAATTGGGGATGCCATAGTCTCACTGGCTCCAGACGGGAGCAGTTGGGACTCTTGTGCGGTATTACTGTAAAAAAAAAAAAAAGTACATATGTACTGATGAGACACTGATTTGGTAGGTACAAGATTGTACTGATGAGACACTGATATGGTAGGTATAATATTGTACTGATGGGACACTGATTTGGTAGGTACAAGATTGTACTGATGAGACACTGATTTGGTAGGTACAAGATTGTACTGATTATTTTTATTTATTAATCTTTAAAAAAAAACATGACATAATACATGTTACAGCGATCCTTGGCTGTCCAACTAGGATATCACCCGTTTTAGGACAGACAGAAATAGGCAGATCCATCAAAAGCGACTCTTGTTTAGTCCAGTTATTGCCTTTATAAATAATATGATTCGATATACTTCTGATATTCTGATGTATGATTTTCAAGCTATATGAGCTCCAGTTATAGTTGTTTTATGTATTCAAATCTAGAACAACGTTCATGTTACAGCTAATATCGGAATCATTGTAATTATTCACATGCAGCTGAATCAAAGTTATAATTTAATTAATATAATGGAAAAAGTTCGGTTTAGGGGAGTCACTCGAATAACCGAAATTGAACTTGATTTAGACTAATTTAGGGCTGGGGAATCCGAATCTGTAAGAATTAGGTGGGGGTCGGCACTATTAACTGAGTTATAGGGTTTTGAAATTTCGTACGCGATACATAGAAACCATGTTTTATTTATCAACTATGACTTAAGAAAATCAAATTAATGACTTTTTAATACTTTGACATTTCAGAAGTGCTAACCAAAAAATAAAAAGTGTTGCCATATAATAATAATATCAATGCATGGAAAAATCAGAAAATTAAATATCATTTGCCAGATTTGTAGTTTATTATTTAAAATCTTGTAAATATTAAATTTATATATATATATATATAACCTAACCTAACTGTGATTTTCTATAACAAAAAAATGACCCTTTAATAACGCCCACTCGCGTCCCCTTTAGAGTTTTATCCCAGTTTTCAAGTAGTTTGCGGGCTACGCTAGGTTTGTATAGACTGGTTTGTGATTTAATTCTAATACCTTTTTTCCATGTTATTTCCTGTTACAAAAAAATGCCCCTTTAATAACGCCTGCTCGCGTCCCCTTTAGAGTTATATCCCAGTTTTCAAATAGTTTGTGGGCTACGCTAGGTTTGTATAGACTGGTTTGTGATTTAATTCTAATACCCTTTTCCCATGTTCTTCTGCCTACTCTAACCCAAACTAAAAACCTTACCTATTTTGTAAAAAAATATCATAGTATATGGCAACACTTTTCTTTTTTTAGTTGGCACTACTGAAATTTCAAAAGTAATTAAATAGTCATTAATTTGATTTTCTTAAGTCATAGTTGATAAATAAAACATGGTTTCTATCTATCGCGTACGAAATTTCAAAACCCTATAACTCAGTTAATAGTGCCGACCCCCATAATTCTTACAGATTCGGATTCCCCAGCCCTAAATTAGTCTAAATCAAGTTCTATTTCAGTTATTCGAGTGACTCCCCTAAACCGAATTTTACCCAATATAATATATAAATATAAGGACGGGTTGTTTCGGAGAATTTGAACAATTCATCAAATTTCAACGTTCATTTCCGGGTTCAGTGAAAGTCCTATTCAGGTTCTGTTAATATATCATCATAGGCTAGGTGCTTGACAAAACTGAAATTAAAACAGAACTTTAAAAAATCTTTCACAGAACTTGAAAATGAACGTTGAAATTTGATGAATTGTTCAAATTCTCCGAAACAACCCGTCCTAAGAGTTAGTGAGTTCTGAATGATGTGTAGGAATTTTTGTGATGTTTATGTCAATGATTGATGTATGAAACACGTATTATTGTACGTTCTGAAAGTTATTTGTATGTTGAGAATCTTGAAGGCTATAAATATACTAAAAACAATAAAATGGCCTATATCATGGTAAGTACTTATGGTGGAGAGAGGTTGATGCTGAAAATAAGTTACAGTGAAAAAATGAAGAAAAAGCAAATTTATAAGATCAATTACATAATGAATATAATAGAGATATGATTTTGATCTTGTGTGGGTATTTGGAGTGAGGTTTTCTTTCTAATCTATGAATAATTGATATAAGTATATTGTTACCCATTGACAAATGACTTATGATAAATACAGTTGCTATTGATAAATGAATGTAAAATACATAAAAATGAGTATAAGATATTATTTTTTATCAGATAATGATTTAATGAGAGTATGGGATTAAATATAATTTCATACCATAATAATAATAATAAAAATGAGAAAAAATTTTTTTGACTGTCGTAATGTAATGTAATATCCTGTCAAAAAAATAGTTATGACTAGTGAAAAAGCCCGGAAATGAAATTACTATTACAAAATTATCCTTATTAAAGTAAATTAAAACCAAAAAATTAATAGACGCTAGGTAATTGAATCGACGATGTAGTGACATATTGAAAATAGTGACGTGACTCGTGAAAAAAACAAGAAAGGAAATTATGATTACTTACAAAATTAAATTTCTTTGTAAATTAAAACTAACAAATGAATAAACATAAGGTAAGTACTTCAATTGGAATTGATTTTATATGATAAATGATTTAACATCCAGTGCTTACATAATTTATCAAGAGAACATATAATAACACTAAAAACAATGTGCTTATGATTTTGCAGTATGTATGTTTACAAGATTTAAATTCTATTAAAATAGGAATGACGTAATAGCTTTTCACTATAATATAAGAGCTGAGTGGATAACTAAACTTGAAATGAGAACATTTAAAAATACCTTCTTTTGTAGCCTTAATAATGGAGAGAAGTTGTAGTCAGATGTTCTGACGTTTTAAACGGTCAAGGTCCTTGGCATTGTTAACTGTTATGATTTTGGAGCTATCAGACTGCTTTAGTAGGGTACGTCCTGACGCTGACCACGCATATTTGAAGTTGTTCTCTCTGGCGAATCGTTTTGTTTGCACTAATAAAAATTTGCCTTTTTGTGTTAGATGATCTGATATATAAATTCTTTTGGCATCTTGCGATAATCCTAAATCGTATGTGTTTAATTTATTGCTGCTGGGTGTTGTGGCTTTTAGGTAAGTTTTCAATTTGTATAGAAAATTATCCCTTGCTTGATTGTTATAAAATGTTGGAATGATGGATCTGGGACTTTTTTCTGAGATTTTCGGCCCCATCCTGTATATTTTTTTGATTGCCGAATGCACATTTTCTGTTGCGTCCTCGAAATTGATAATTTTTGATATTTTAAAGAGCACTTCCATATTGTTATTTGCGTTGGATTCCGGAATGCCCCTCATCTCGATATAAGATGATTGGTTCAAGTATTCCAGTTTATCAATTCTATCGTCTTGTTTATCGATTGTGTTAGATAAACTAAAATTCTGATTTTTTAAATCAATAAGTTCCGCGTTCACTTTTTCGTGTGATGTCTCTAAAACAGAGACTCGATTTTTTAGCTCTTCTTGTTGGTCCGAAATATATTGAAGTGACTTAATCAGTTCATTGTTTAAATGAGACACTGATTTGGTAGGTACAATATTGTACTGATGAGATACTGATTTGGTAGGTACAAGATTGTACCGATGAGACACTGGTTTGGTAGGTGTAATATTGCCTATCTTAAAATAATGGGCTTCATCACAATATTACCTTGATATAATAAAATTAAATATATATTTTTATTTAGTTATTAGAGCGGTGTATGGTGTTACGAGTATATTGTCTTAATGTTCCCGGTACAGGGGAGAAATATCGAGTATTTATGTGGTAGGCTTTAATACTGAAAACGTCTTTGATCCTCACTTGTTGTTATTAATTAAGGATAAAATGTAAAAGTGATGCGTGTATAATTTTATGTAGAAGCAACAAACGGCTGTCAGAGAGTGTAGTTTGTCGTCAGATAGATAATATTCGGATGATATCTGAGGATGATATCTGAGGAAACATCTGAGGACATAAAGAAAATTATAACTAAAACAATCAAAGCACCTAACCCAGGAATTGGTATAAATGGGATCAAAAAAGCATCAAACAATAAAATAATTATGACTTGCTCGAAAAAAGAAGACGCAGACAAACTAAAAACGGAAATAAATAAAAATAAAAATGGAATATCTGCTACAGAATTAAAAAAGAAGAGACCGTGCATGGTCATTAAAGGTGTGGGAGGGGAGTATAGTGAAGAGAATTTTCTTAACGACCTTTTGTTGCAAAACAATGAACTAAGTGATGCCCCAAATGATTCAATTAAAGTAACTAAAATA